>OY101449.1:64037064-64098525 GCA_956483635.1 Panzeria rudis
TATACTCCTTGCAAAGATCAAAACAAAATTAAAGAAAACGTTTCGTTTTTTTATTTTCCTACTCTGGTTAGAAGTATCTATTCAATACTTTCAGAGTTGTGTGTTTCCAGCAAAAAACATTGCAAAGTATGAATGAAACCGATAAAAAAGTTAAAAATTTTAATACAAAAAATGACTGGCTAAATAATATATAACTCCAAAGAAGTTTATTATTCAGGCTTAAGTTCGTTCAATTTAATTTTTACAATTAAATCATTTTTTTTTTTGAGAAATAATTTTTCAAAGCATGTGGCAATTGAAAAGTACATGTGGTCTTTGTAAATTATTTCTCAATAAAAAATGATTTAATTGTAAAAATTAAATTGAACGAACTTAAGGCTGAATAATAAACTTCTTTGGATAAAACCCATATAGTTCGACTACATACACACAACTTCAATTATTAACACTAGAGGCACATAGTAGAAAATATGTTAGATAGTTTTCCGTGTAATATCGAGTAATAATATTCCGAAATATATCTACAATTAAATTCAATTTTCAAGGATATGTGTTGTAATATGAGTTTTAAAAATAGTACGTATTTGTATATTCAGTTTTACAGAATCTCATTCATAATAATAATTTGAATTTACATTAATTCAAATAATTAAACTAGAAAGTCTAAATAATTACTTTCATCTTACATTTTGCATTTATTTGTATCAAAATTTTTCAAACATGTAATCATCACAATCTCTATAATAAAGACTTGCTTCTTTCATATTTTTAGAATGTTTTATTAAACGCTGGTGTTTTAAAACAATCAGCTTTACTCTGCACATCAAAAATAAAAAAAATAAAAATACTAACTTTGTTTAGCAAATCAGTATAAGAAAATGTATGTATTATTAAGTAATATACATACATATGTACGTTCAATGACACGCTTCAGAAAAATAAAACAAAACTCAAACAATAGAACACATCAATACAAAGATTATCTATCGATCACAGCATACTAATACCATCTACTTCTTTCCAGCGGTCAAGAGAAAAGTTAACTTATAAAATCCCTACTTGATAAAATATTTAATGTAAAGAAATGTCTTTGTATATCAAATAAACTCATTAAAATTATTAAAAATATCGGATGTAAAAGTGATAGAAATAATTAATGTTCCTGTCTTCCATGTATAGGAATAAGCATTCAAATTAAAGAACAACAACCATGTAATATGTATATTGATAGACCATTCGCCCTCAAAAATATAACCGCCGAATACTAAAATAAATTTCCTGAGTCATGAAAACCTTCCATGACTTCCCCCCAAAAAAAAATTATCTTCTGGTCCTCGTGTAGAGCTCATTGTAAAACAATCACACAAAGTGATAAAAAATAGTGATGTACAACAACTACCACTACAAGCTCAAGACTATACAATCTTTATCAGTACAGTTCAAATGATAAACAAAAATATCCAAGTCAGCAGAATTAAGAATATGTACGTAAAAAAAATTTTAAAAGAAAAATTAATATGTACAACCTCAGAAAGAAATTTATATACATACATACATAAACAACAACCTACAAAACAGCAAAATTTATATAGATACTAGATCGATCACAACAGACATATATCGTATACACACACTCAACCCAACACACATCTACAAAAAGTGATGACGTAATACTCATACACAAACATAACATACAGTTAAGGAAAAAACTCTACATACACCCCCTTATTTTGTGTTTTTAAGATATTTCTTAAGCAAATTAATAAAGCGTTTGCATTAATATTTAAAGTACCAAAAACAAAGTTTATTTACAAAACAAAAAGCTAATTCAAAAGCATAACAATAACAGAAATAACAAAAACAATAAAAATTCACGAGAAAAAAGTCTACATACAGTCTTAAAAATCGAATAAAATATTTAATTTCTTTTAAATAAATAAAAGAAAACAATATATTTTTAATATTTTGTAGGACCACCTTGGGCTTCAATAACCGCCTGAAGACGACGTGGCATAGACATCACCAAATTCTCCGTAATAGTGGGCGCAATTTCCGACCACGCCCGTGTTAGGGCAGTTTTCAGGGTTTCACGATTTCTGATATCATATTTGCGCGCAGATTTTTCCAAAACGTCCTAAATATGCTCAATTGGATTGAGGTCTGGTGACTGGGGAGGTGTATTGAGCTGTCTTGGTGCATGATAAAGAAGCCAGTCTCGAACAATATGAGCAGTATGCTTGGGATCGTTGTCTTGTTGGAAAATCCATTGGTTTCCTAGCCCCAAGCTTTCCACAGATGGCTTCAGATTTTGTTGCAATATTGTCTTATACTGATATCTGTCCATAATGCCTTCAACAAAAACCAATCGACCAACTCCAGATGCCGCCATAGCTCCCCACACCATAACACTGCCCCCACCATGTTTCACAGTAGGTATAATATTTTTGGGATCTAGTGCAGTGTTCGGTTTTCGCCTAACCTTGTTTCGGCCGTCATTCCCGAAAATATTATACTTACTTTCATCTGTAAATATAACTTTCTTCCAAAAATCCATTCCTTTCTGTAAATGTGCCTTAGCAAAGTCCAGGCGAAGTTGACGATTCTTGGCTGAAATAAATGGCTTTTTGCGTGCTGTTCTACTTTTAAAGCCGCTATCATGCAAAACGTTTATTACTGTTCTTGATGAAACAGTAATATTCGAACATCTTGCAAGGTATTCGGCTAATTTTGGGGCACTTATTTTTGGATCATTTTGGACTTCTTTAAGGAGACTACTAACATCGCGTCTTGAAAGCTTCTTCGGTCTTCCAGATCGTGGCTTGTTTTCGGTACTGTTGGTGTTTTTATAGTTTTTGACAATAGTTTGCACTGTAGAGCGACTTAATTTTACTATTTTAGCAATTTCCCCGTAAGATTTGTTTTCTTTTCGAAGGTTAACCACCAAATTTCGAACTGATTGCTGTATTTCTCTTCTATTTACCATTTTTAAAGTTAAAACGTGTTTTACGAATCGCGTTCTGAATTTAAATGCTTGCAATGTTTGTGAAATAAAGCAAATCAAGAAAATTAACGGTTCTTTTCCATTTATCTTCTTCATATTCTTATGCATTTTAAGAGTTGCCAATGCTGTATGTAGACTTTTTTCCCACCGATTTCTATCTTTATCGCCAATAATTTATAAATGATCAATATTTTCCAACTTTTTTTTCTTCCAAAATTCTTATCTATTAATGTCGTAAACACTAACATCAAAACTATGTTTAATATTATCACTAGTTCTCTAGAAGTTGAAAAAAGTAGGGTGTATGTAGAGTTTTTTCCTTAACTGTATAATAAAATTTCATACTATGTATTGTGAAATTGAAATTCCTTTGTCTAGCAATACGAAACACTGTTTCTTAAATAAATAAACGAAGGTGCCATAACGACACCTTCGTCTCACCAACAAAGCAATAGTCGGATAGACAAAACCCCATAAAATAATAATGTCACCTTAACTATCTACAATTGTTACATTAAAATAAAGAAATCAAAATATCCATCACAAGTTCATTAACCCTATTTAAAAACTCTGGTTATCAATACTATGGTCCCAAAATATTGAACAACTGAAATGCATTTGTACATAAAAAAAACCTCTGCAAACAAGATACATAAATCAAATTTCAAATAAAATATATCAGCATATTTATTAGCTACACACAACTACAAATCCAAACGATCATGCGAATATTTTGCAACAAAAAAACAAAAGTTCTCACTTGAAAAAAATTAATACAAAATCAGAGCAAACACTTGTTTGTATGTATGTACATGCATACATCAAATGAATTTGCAGATATGTACACATATTGTCAAATTTCATACCCATGCGATTGCGTACTCAGAACATTTAGTAGAACTTAACACAGCTCCTCCCCTCTCACACTTCCATAACCACATAATGAAAATTTACAAACCGTTTACCAACCGACTGACGTTGAGTCAAAAATGGACGGACATGCTTAAATAAATAGAAACAAAACATTTTAAAACTTTAAATATAAACAAATTGAATTTAACATACATAGAACAAAGATAAGCTTGACAAAATAAAAAAAATTCATTGTTCACAGTATTATAAACACAGATGTAAATAAACGGATTTTAGCATAAACATATAAAAAATAGGGAAGGTCACATACATGAGAACATTTTATATATATGTAGATCACATGTCGCCTACAAAAACAATTCAAACTATTTTAACAACATACCTGCAAATCATGGACAAACTCAAATTCATACATTCAGACATATAGAAATTCCCACAGACAGACATAAATTCTCACGCCCCCCCATACTTACACTAACAAATTGAAAAACATCAAGCTCTGAACATCTCACATACACAAATATATATTCTTACGGACAGACATCAATCCACATGTAGAAATATGATGAAATTTATATACATAGCAACAGGTAGAATTCCCACGATCAGCACAAAATCAAGGAGAACACATACAAATGTATGTAGATGTACCCATACGCAACTACATACACACACAGTACAATTTCATAATGTTGTGAAAATCTAATTCCATTGTCAAAAAATAAACAAGATTAAGCAAGATTTTAATATGGACAGACAGACATCAATCCACATCTACAGGCTCTTAATGTAAACAAAACCCCTAACCAACCCCCACCAACAAACAAAAATTAGGATGATGACTCATTCTCCAACACATCCACCTGAATAAACAAAAAACACCAACAAGATTAAGCATGCATATTTAACGTAAACAAACATTTCAGACCATCTGTCATACTAAGCAACACAGCTACAAATCCAAACGATCATGCGATTATTTGATGCTAAAAACAAATACCCCCACTTGACATAAAAAAATATTATAAACAAAAAGCAAACGCTTATGGTATGTACGTATGTATATGCATACATATTAATTGGAACTCAACACCCCCCCCCCCCCCCTCTAACACTTCCATAACCACATTCTCAAAATATACAAACCCTCCACCAGTCAATTGGTGGACGGACATGCTTAAATAAACACAACTACATTTTAAATGTAAACACAAGCACCACAAAAAATTATCAAGAACAAAAAAATAATAATAGCCACACAATAAACCCCGTAGGAACCCAAGTTTGGTGACGTTGTCACCAAACTTGTCTACACTCTTTATTTCCACACATAATCTAAAACACCACCCAATCTCACAATTTCACCCCATAAGAACCACATTGTCTACACTAAGCCAATACTTTCAAGCTCCAAACTCACTACCCAATGTCTCAATATCGCCCCATAAGAACCACATTGTCTATACTAAGCCAATACTTTCAAGCTCCAAACTCAATATCACCCCATTTAAACCACACCCTAAATTTCTATAACACCAAATAGCATTACCCACACTATAATTTTTCACAATCTTCACTATACACATTTTGCCTACAGGGCACTTTCATTTTTTTCCCACGGGTATCAAATTACACATAGTTTATTTAACAATTAAAATTTTAAAATTTCAAATTTCAATTACCCAAATTTTAAAATTTTAATTGCCCCCAGACGCATAGTTCCTATCTACTCATATATTTTATAATAATGAAAATTATTGACATATAAATTATGTTTTATGAAAAACAAGTATCATTGTTTTTCAACAACAAGTTATAAAACTACAAACAAACATTTACATTCATTTCTCAACACTCTTCCAGAATGTAAAATCACTAAATACAAAAAATAAAAATTAAATAAATCTGTTTAAATTAACAATTAATTGATACATTAAATAGGCCGAATTTTTCTCTAAAATATTTAATTTTCAGGGGAGTAACAGCCTTTGTAAAAACATCTGCGACCATCTCAGTTGTGGGAAGATATTTTAAAACGAGCTCTTTGTCATAAATTTTCTGTCGAATAATTTTTGCTTTTATATCTACGTGTTTGGTTCTAGTAGAATAACTATTATTAAGAGCAACTTGTATAGCACCTTTGTTGTCACAGTATAGAATAATACTTTTGCTGTTTTTTTAATTGAGTTCAGCTTCTAATCGTTTTAACCAAACTGATTCCTAGATTGCAGCTGTTACAGACATAAATTCAGCTTCAGTTGATGACATACTATCGATAGTTTACACTATCGATAGTATGCGATAGTTTTTCAAAAACCATCGATAACTATCGATAGTTTTCGATAGTCTTAAACCACAATTTGGCTATACATACATACATATATTTACTTGGCATATATGTAAAAGAAAAATATTTCTTACAAAATCAGTAAATTTATCGATAAGAGACTTACGAAGTGCGCAAAAAACAAATGTCTAAAGTATAGACCGACCCAAAAATACCCTAAAAAGACTATAGCTTAACTACCTATAACTCTGAAACCAAAAGCTTTTAGCGAATAAGTTGAATAAATTTTTTTCTGGTAGTAAAATGGAAACATTTTCTTCATATATGTTTTTAACCCACGGTTGATCGTTAGCAGCTTTTTGTCGGATAAATTTTAATCGCCTAAATGCAAACGGACTGGTTTTACTAAATTAATTTTTGTGCACTTCGTATTTTTTTACCACCCAATTAAATAAAAATGAGCGGGGAGCGGAAAAAATAAAAATTTTGGACATACCATACATTTTACGCTAACGATCAGTGGTTTGGTAAAAACTTGTATGAATAAAATGTTTCCATTTTAATTAAGGAAAAAAAGTTTATGCAACTTATTCGATAAAACCTTTTAGTTTCTGAGTTATAGGCAAACTGAAACGCATTCCTTTTCAAGGTACTATTGGAAATTTTTGAGCTTTAAATCCAAACAGACTGGTAGGTTTTCACTTTAGAAAGTTATTTTTAGTGCACTTCGTAATTTTTACCGCCAATTCGACTGAAAATGAGTTAGGAGCGGAAAAAACAGTTTTGCACATCCCATACTCATCAATTCGTTCTGAACGACGAATGCACTCAACCACGGGTATATATTGAGTTTCATTAAAATTCGGAGACCATTCTGCATCATTATCTTCTACAGATGGATGTAGAGATGATTACCATTCAACAGAGTCACTATATACGCTCGCATTAGATGCATAATCCCCAGAACGCATATCATTTGGTGCCAATTCAACAACTCTCGTAGATTCACTATACGATCGCATCAAATACATAATCTTTAGAACGCATATCATTGGATGACAATTCAACAGCTCTCGTACTCTTCCCTGAATTGACATCGGCATAATCTTGTAGCAATTCAGGATAATAAAAATCTTTCTTTTCGTTAAAGCTAACTTTACTTTCTTCTAAGAAATGTACGCAACGACTGATGATAACTCCATTGTTTTCAGGATTAAATAATCTGAACCCTTTGCTTTCGATACTATATCCTATCATAATACATTCTATGGACTTCGTATCTAGTTAACGACGTTTTTTTTTTTTTTTTGGTATATGCATCAAAGCAGGACAACGAAAAACTCGCAAAAACTTCAAATTATGACGACTACTAGACCAGATTTCTTCAGGACTTCGGTTATGATTACGACACGGTACTATGTTAATTAAATAGCAAGCTGTGTTAGCAGCTTCAGCCCAAAAACGATGATCCAAACCACTGTCGATTAACATACACCTAACACGTTTTATCAGTTTTCTATTTATTCCTTCCGCAACACCATTTTGTTCCGGAGAATACGCACATGTATTTTGGTGAATGATACCATTTTCATTTAAAAATATTTCAAATTTTATAGCTATGCTATTTATGGCGGACTACGAGCTAGAAACTTTGCTTTGTAACAAAAATAATCGACACTATTACAGTTATAAATTTCTTTTTGTTTTGGCTGGTTTGTACTTTAAGTTTATTTTTGTTCTTGTTAGCTTCTTTTTGTTTTGTTTTCATTTGGAAAGATTTATTCTAGCATAGTTGTTGTTGTGTTTAGCTTTTAATATTTTGGGTGTTTAAAATGTTTAAATGGTTTTATTTAGCTTACCGTGTTTGTGGAGTTTGGAGTTAATAATTGAAAATTTGCCCCCTTCCTGTTGACCGATTGTGCTGAAATTTTGTAAGCGCCTTTACTTTTAATGAGAATTTAATGTTGTGATTAGAAAAGTGGGCTGTGCCACGTCCATAAAAAGTAATGTTTAGTTTTAGCCCGTTCCTCTTAATAATGACTATACAATTTTGTAATTAAAAAGTGGACGCCGCCACGCTCATAAAAAGCAATACTTAGTTTTAGCTCCTTCCTGTTAACCGATTGATCTATAATTTGGAAAACACCTTTACTTTTGATGACAATATAATTTTGAGACTATCGGCCATGTCACAGAGCTCAATTCCGTTCGGAAACGGAATTCAACCTACCCCATTTTTGTAGCAGCTGGTGTTTAAAAAAGAAAACTAAAATACGCAAATTTGTCAGGTGTGTCCAGACTGTTGGCGGCGCTATTATGGTGCAGTATGCTCCAGCTAGTGCTTGACATATTAGGGTTGATTGAACTCCGTTTCCGAACGTAATTGAACTCTGTGACATGGCCGTATAAAAAAGTGGGTTGCGCTACGCCCATAAAAAGTAATTTGACTTGTACCACCTTTCTCTTGACCGATTGATCTGAAATTTGGTAAACAGCTTTATTTTTCATGTCAATACAATTTAGTGTTAAAAAGTGGACGGCGCCACGCTCATAAAAAGTAATATTTAGTTTTACCGCCTTCCTGTTGACCGATTGATCTGAAATTTGATGAGCACATTTAATTTTCATGACAGATTGATGTTATCTGGACTGTGGGGTAGCTAGTCCAGATTTTGAACACCATTCTCTATTAGAAAGTTTCTGATTATCCCAATTTTATGACACGGAGCGTAACTTGCATACAAATAAATGCATCTTCGATTAACCTATGGGCAGAGGGCAATGTACATTCATTTAATATTCTTTAATATTGATGTTAGGTCGTGGAACCGTCAACGGGAACAAATTCCTCTGATCCATTATATGAAATACCTCTATAGAACATAACACTACCGCTTCTACCGCGTAATTTTTTTAAATTTAATTAGCAAAAAAATTTGTTGGTGATGTTTGGTACTTAAAACTACTTTCATCAGTCCAGAGTATATTACGCCAAAAAGAAAAAGGGTTGTTGATATAATTTTTGCCGAGTTCTAAGTGCATAATACTAATTTTGGTAGTAACAAAATGATTTATTTTGGCAATGTATGTCTTCTTCATATTAGCTTCAGTTAAACACCGGGGAATAGATAATTCGCATATGTGAATAGCTCTACTTTATTTAATATGATTATTTCGAACTTATTTGCTTTTATTCCACTCCAAAGTAGCAGCTTTAGGTGCTCTGGAGCAGGATGATCACAAAGACTATATCAGAGGCTGGTGTTTAAGCTCTGAATTGGCCACCATAAGGTCCAGATTTTAGTGTAATATAAAATTTAATAAAAACTAAGTGTCACATAAAGCGAAATAGATCCACGGACTTCGCAAAAACGAGAGATGAAACGATTGCAGATATAAAAAAAAGCGTGGAACAAGATTCCAACAGAGTTTCTCCAGTTCTTGGTGAACTCTGTTTCAGACCAATCTCAAAAATTCTAAATGATAAAGGTGTAATATATATTTTTTTTATTAATTTAAACAAGTATAATTAATTTTTCTGTAGTTTAAAGTAAAAAGGTTAAAAGTTAAAGTTAAAGAAATAAGCTATGCAAAAAGATGTCAAAATTCTTATGCCACATACTGAACTCTCCTGTTTTTAGTTTGAATTAAAAAAAATTGACAAAACACATTTGAAATGTGAAAAGTATTTTTCCTACTAATCTAAATAGTTTTAATTTCTTTTTTTCGTTGTATATAATTGGTAATAAAAAAAGAAAAAAAAAACTTAAAAATAAAATAGGTAACAAACTGTTTAAATTAAATGGTTTTATTGTAATGAAACATAATAAAGATGGAGATAATGCACTACACGCAAAAAAATATTTACGTGGTAGCAGATTCCAGTTACCACACCACTCTCCTCACACACATAGGGCATTGATCAGACTAAAATAAAACCGATAAAATCTGATCAATGCCCTATGTTGGTGAGAAGAGTGATGTTGTAGTTGGTACCTGGTACCACGTTGTGGGGGTAAAGGAGGTGTAAGTGTTCGAATGGTGTATTGCCCTATAGCCCTTATATTTATTTTAACAGCTGAAAGGGTTTCAGCTAAAACTTAGGCGTTCAAAAGAACTGCCGGAACGTTTGAAACTTTAAAAATGAAACAGGCAGATGTTGCCGATATTGTTTGTCAAATTAAAGTGTGTTTTATTTAACATTTTCTTCGACTTATATACTATTTTTGAGAATAAAACTTAGCCTTTCTAACTTATTGTAATTCTTTTATATTTTCTTTATTCATTTTAGATATCAGTTTCCTCAGTATCGAATCTAGTTTCGCTGATTTATCGCTGAATTTTGCCGGCTTGTTATTTTCATTATTCATATTTTGGGTACGTAATTTCGTCATGGTCGAAACTGGTTTCGCAGAATTATCATTACGTCCTATATGCCCAATATTATTTTCAATATTTACTTCGAAGTCTTCTATATTTTCTGTTTTATTAAATTGCAGTTGCTTCATATTTTTTTTATATCATTAATGGATGTGCATTCCCATATTTGAAGTTGATCAGACTCCTGAGAACTGCAGTTTTCCATATTTTTTCCTTCTACGCGCGTTTTATTCTTATTTTTATTAATATTTTTATCTTTATTTGCCTCATTATTTTCATTTGCCTCAATATTTTTATTTTCTTCATTATTTTATGTGCCTCATTATTACTTTGTTCTTTTATTTGATAGCAATTAAAATTATTAGGTAAATTTTTTGCAAATTCGTCATAATTTACTTGAAAATTATTTAATACTTGCTTAAAATGTTCGTTCTTTGCGTTATTGTCATTTGATATTTCATAGTTTTTAAGTTGGTCAGTGTTCAGGTTAATGTTCTTTAAACAAAATTGTTAAGTGAGTCATGTCGATTTCAAATTAATAAAACGTATTACATATTGCTAGTTCATTGGTCAGGTTTAATTTTACTTGGTGCTAGTATTTTTTGTATCTCTATAGTAATTGCTTTAGTGATTCAATTCTTTCTAGCTTTGTGTAGTTTTCTATTAGGTGGTAATTTAGCATGATAATCATACTCAAGAAAGTCTAATTTTGGAAGAGCTTTTGAAAAGGTTTCTAAATTGAATGGCTGACATCTTACTTGATTTCCTTTTGAATTTTCTTTATTTGTTTTATAAATGTTATTGTGTTATTCTACAATATTCTAACCTATTTGGTATAACTATTTAATATTACATACTATATTTTATATATCTAGAAGTGAAATATTAATAGTATTCTTACTTAAATTCTACATATAAAGAGTAGTTTCAATATGAATTCATCATTTTTTTTGTACATTACAAATAAATTGTTTTTTACATTAATTTTGTTTAAATGTATGTCTTTCATATTTTAATGAAAAATATTTTAAATAACGTTTATTTATTTATTTAATTTTTTTAAATCATACCATCATCTTTATTAGGATTTCTGGTATGTTTGCCTTTTGTGCAAATCACACCAGGATCTTGCTTATTATTACAAAAATTTACACCGCTTGAAGATTTCTTAACTTCATTTAAACTTTTCGTCACAAATATGACCCAACCTTCTGTGCCACAAACCAAAGTTTTTTTACCCACAAACACCTGCTCTTTTTTTGTGTGTACTTCACTATTTATGCAATACAAATCATTGTGAACTGTTGCAGATGTGACAACTGATTTGTTTTTATCAATAATCTTGCGAGTTTTTCCTTCGAATATCACTTTTTTACCGTCTCTTGTCATTTGCCTCAAAGAAAGTAGATTTGCACATATATTCGGTACGTATTCAACATTCTTAACTGTAACAGATTTATTTCTATTTTTAATTTCAATAATCATATCGACATCGCCCGCACATTCTACATTAAGCTCATTTTTATTTGCAACGACCACTGATTTATTTCCAACATGTCGTTTATTATACATATAATCACTGATATTCATCATATGATTGGTTGCTCCACTATCGATGTACCAATTAATAGAATTGCTGCCTTCTTTCTCTTTGTATATATCAGAATTTGCTACTTGCAGATTTTTGCTCGATACAATCAATGTTGATCCTCCTTTCTTTTCAAAAAATTTATTTGACTTGCCATTGCTATTTTTCTTTTGACAATTTCTGGATATATGACCGAATTCTTTACAGTTAAAGCATTGAATTTGCTTTTTCTTCTTGACAGGATTTTCATGTAGAACAGAGCTTCATTTTCCTTGTTTTCTCTATCAAATTTAGTATCTTGCAGAAGATTTTTCACCGTATCAACTCTTAATTTCTCCTTTGAGTTTTCTATATCCATAACGAGTGATTTAAAATCATCCTTGAGTGCGGCTAACATCAAAGATTCCGTTAGTTCATTATCTAAATTTAAACCTGCACTTTTTACTTTCAATGCAGTTATAACTAGCTCATTCACATAATCGTGAACAGAACCATAATGTTGTAACTTCATGTTGACTAGTTGCTTTAGCAATTAAACTTTTCTATTGAGTCCAGTATCCTCATAAGCATTAATTAAAGAATCCCATGGTTCCTTAGCTGTTGTCGCTGTTGCAATATGACCATGATTGCTGGGATCAACCATTAGCGTAATTTCTGCCAACGCACGTTCATTCAAAATAGCATCGCCTTCATCAACATTGCCAGTTTCTACAATTTTCCAGAAAATTTTTGATAATCAGGCACGATTTCGCCTGCCTCTTAAAGATATCGAAATTCTCATGCAGCCCATAACCTGATAAGTTTATTGAATGAACAGGAAAAACGAACTAACATATAGTTTGTAATACAGTATTTATCGCTTATATTCACGCCGCACTGTGGCGCCTTTTCCCAAATACCGTGGCAAAAATACAAAATTTGATGACAAAATTTTGTAAAATGAATGATTACATCGTACAAAGAACTTCTTACTGATACCAGTTCAAAAACGTTTTTCTTCATTAGTTGAAAATTATAGCTGGTGGAGCTGCTTAAAGTTGGCAGTTTTTTAAGAAGCCCCGAAAAAGGTGATTTTGAAAAAAAAAATCACATTTTAAAATTGAAATACTAGAAACCTTGACTTTAGATCATTACTTTTTTGGTATCGTTTTAAAGGTACGATTATTTTTTATTGAAATAAGCATAAAATGTGCATCAAATGCCCTACTTTTTCGGCAGTTGCCGCTTTTCAGGCACCCTATATTTAGGTAATTTTTACAAATAAAATGGAGCATATCTAAAAATGGCCAAAAATGGTCTCACCCAAATTTTCGGAGCATATTTGCTACACAATGCTTTAAATAATTTGCCACCAAAAGTTGCCGTTTTGCTTGATATAAGAGGAAAACTGTTTCAATCTCATAGTGAAAACGGCAATAATTCTGTTTTCACTGCAGCACGAATTTATTACATATTTTAATTTCTCGTTCATACGAGATTGACGCGATGACTTTTTCCCCTGCATTTTTCTTAAATTTTCTTTTATGTTGTTTTGTGTCCCGTTCGACAATAAACTCTAGAAAATTCATGGTAAAAAACCATCGGGCGAGTCCCGTATGAATCAGATATGCATAACTATAACAATTTCTTTATTTAAATTTGCATTCAACGTTTCTATGACCAATATATTTTATAACCAAGAATGTTGGAAAAACTACCAAATAAGAAAAAAAAATAACCAAAATTTTCAGGTACTTACATATGTATGTATGTATGTAGTTTAGTTTTTGTCTTTTATTCTACAGATGGAAAAAAGTAACCAATTTTGATTAAACTTAACCAAAACGGCAACGTTGTTCGCATTATAAAAACAGGCAGGTAGTTTTAAACTTTTTTTATACTGAGTAAAATAGAAAATGCAGTTTTACACTACAGGTAGTTGAGGTCTGGATTTCTGTTTTACAAAGCAGGTAGATTAAAATTTTTTTTTTGGGTATAAATTAAACCGCAATTGTGTAATAAAGGCAGTTAAGTTTTTACTTTGTAAAAGCAGTGATCATTAAGTTATACAATTTGATAGAGTCAATGTGCTATAATGTCATTTCAAAATTCGGAATTGTTCGAGTCATTCAGAAACTCACATAATGAAAATGAGTTTAGAATGGATATTGTGCAAAAATTACACAATTTATCAGGATACCACGAAGAGTATGTGAAAACCACAATTCACTTTATTTACTTGACAATTAATAAAAAATGGCTTGCCTCAAAACGAACGACAAAAACCTTTATGGAAAAGAACTCAGACTAGCTAAATGGAGTAACAACTTTTGAAAACATAGAAGAACCGCATACATCTTCTGACAGTAAAAGAGGAAGACCTGCAAAAACTATAAACGAATGTTCGGAGTACACAAGAAAAAGTAAACTTCAAAATGTCACTAAAGATATATGTTAATCGCATCTTTTAGAAGCATTATGTCTTAAGTATGTTAAAGATAAAGACAAATCAAGGTCAGACATTACAAAAGCTGTGGAGCTTGCAAGCCCAAATCGACAGCAGAGAATTAAAGAGAGTATTCCAACTCCTCCAAATGCTTTACCCAGAAAGTATAGCATAGAAGAAGCCTTAGCGTTATTTATGGACTTAGTATTGTCAAAGGAAAAGTATTCTATTTTACGAAGCTTTTTAAAGAATCATAATGTCAATATTCTTCCTGGATACAAAAAGGTTACATCTGCCAAAAAAGAAGCAGTGCCATCTAATGTAAGGTTACTGAAATATCGGCAGAGGTTAAACTGCAAGACTTAATGGATCATACAGCCAAACTCCTTATTCAAAGTTTGCCTGAAAATGAAGCAGTATTACTGCCAGATAGGCTTACATTGGTAAATAAGTGGGGATGTGATGGATAATCCGGCCAAAGTGCCTACAAACAAACAATATCGACAAATGACACAACTATTATAGATGCAAATATGTTTATGGCTTCTGTAGTTCCTGTAAGACTAAGAAGTGAAATCTCTGAGCATTGGAAAAATCCCCGCCCATCATCAGTTCATTTTTGCCGTCCGATATTTTTTAAATACACGAAGGAGTCTTCAGAAATAATCAAATCAACAGTAAACGATATAAAAAAGCAAATTTCTGAACTAAACCCTTTAATGCTTGAAATGGAGAATGGAAAAACAGTTTACATTGATTATGAATTTTGTCTTTCAATGATTGATGGCCAAGTCTTAAATGTAATAACAGATACTTCGTGTGCAATTTGCAAAAAGACACAGAAAGACTTTTAAAATCTTGATGATTCAAGTGATGAGCACAACTATGAATATGGAATTTCTCCATTACATGCTAGAATTAGGTGCATGGAGTTTATTTTAAAACTAGCGTATACAATTCCGCGAGATGGAGAATGTTTTGATAAGAACTCAACACCAAAAGAAAAACTATCTGCTCGAAAACAAATTATACAAAATGAATTTCTTAAGAACCTTGGGCTGACAATAGACTGCCCAAAGCAGGGGTACGGCAATACGAACGATGGAAATATGTCCAGAGCAGTTTTTGAAAATGATGAGGTAACAGCCAGAATTACTCGGGTCGACAATCATATTATAAAACGGTTTGCAGTTATCCTAAACGTTATAAACTCTCGAGAAATGATAAATGGCCCAAAGTTTCATGACTATGCATCAAAAACTGCTCAACTTTTGGTTCAAATGTACCCTGAAAAGAAACACTCCTACGGTCCATAAGATTTTGGCTCATGGTAAAGATTTAATTGAATATCAATGCCTACCAATTGGAGAGTTATCAGAAGAAGCCCAAGAATGCATAAACAAAGATTACAAACACTTCAGATACACAAATACTTGCAAAATTTCACGGATAAGACAAAATGAGGGCCTTTTCAATATGTTGGCCGCTTCATCAGATCCACTAATTTCATCACGAAGACATGTACGATCTCAAAAGGATTTACAAGAACGTAATTATAGCTCTGATATGTTAAGTCTATTAGATATCGCTCCCAATGTTAATGACTATTTTAAAGAAAACTAACTAATAAAAAAATTATACTAGTTTGAAAAAAATATAGTAAATAAATTAATATCATTATATATTACACTGTGTGTAATGCTTTAATTCATAGAAAAATAACCATATACGGACACCACTAAATGATAAAAGACCAAAAAAAAGAACCTTGTTCCACATTTTTGCCCAAAGTCATGCAGCAAGTGTGCATGTTTTATTTAATTTTTGTAATCTAAGCATTAGTTTCCTAGAATTTTAAAATAATTATTTTTACAAAAATTGTAACAAAAGAAAATCAAATAAAAAATACTTACTTCTAAGACTAATAATGTTAAATTCATACATTCACAAAACAGCAATAAAACATTTAAGTTTTGGTTCTTTTGTTCTTGTAAAAAATGCTCAATAGCTTAATTTGTAATAAACAAAATCAAACCCTAATAAAATATACCTACGCAATAATAACACTGTTAGAATTTTTTGTGCGTATTTTACTGAAAATCACCCTTTTAAGCAGGTAGGGCCTGCATTCAATGTTTTTGTTGTTATGAAATTAGAGAACAAAATTCTTTATAAATAATAAGATCATCACTTGATAATTTCAATACAGGTGTTTGTTACTTTGTTTTGACATGTTTTGCATAAAAAATTGGAAAAGTTAAATTCCATTTACAAAAATAAAATAAAACATGCACAATGGCTGCATGACTTTGGGAAAACTGGGACACACGGGTCTTATTTTCTTTTTGGTCTTGTATCATTTAGTGGTGTCCGTATAGGGTTATTTTTTTCGTGTTGCACTGTGTTATATATTATATAGCATTAATATTAAAAATATTTCAAAAATGTGTATTAATAGTAAAAATAAAAAATATTATATTACTCTAACATGTTAAATTACAGTGGTATTTTTTTCTGGACTTCCTTATGAGAATAGCATTTGAAGCACCAAAAGTTGTGTTTGAAATGTTTTTTAAATTTTAAAAAGATCATTACTTCAAAAGATATGAATTTTGCGACAAAAGAGGTCAAAAGTTATTACCGTGCCCAATGCCTATCAAAATGCGGGAGCACTTATTTTGAAACTAAAGGATTTAAAATGGAAGTGATTTTTAATGGCCCGTCCGATTTTCGAAAAAAATGGGATTAAACTGCAAGCAAAGCTTTTCAAACATAAAAAGAATTTTGAAAATCGGCCAATAAATGGCAGAGTTATGCGATAATCAATCTTTGTGGGGGACCAAACTGCAAGCACAGCCTTTCGAACAAAAAGCATTTTGAAATTCGGTCCTTAAATAGAGGAATTTTGCGATAATCAATGCTTGGGGGTGGGGGAATTTACCCCCGATTTTCGAAAAAAATCTATGGGACCAACCTGCAAGCAAGGTCTTACAAACAATAAAAGAATTCTTAAAATCGGTGCATAAATGGAGGAGTTATGCGATAATTAATATTTTGGGGGAAAATAATATTATTATTATTATTCCTCCTCCGTGTATTGTCCTCTTGTATTGTCTTATCAAATTATAAATCAGTTGATTTTGGAAACTGTTATCTTCTAAAATATTCTTAATCTTTACTTTATTTTTCCTATGAAAGTCTATATCACTAATAGTCAGTACTCTATCTACAAGATTTCTGGCCGTATTAATAATAATTCTTTTAGGATGCTTTGAAAAATAGTCTATACTTCTTCCCGAAGATGTGGGTTTCTGGTACCAATCTACTAGTAAGTTATTACCTTTTCTTATTAAGGTATCTAAATATGGAAGTTTAGAGCTACTTTCTTTTTCAATTGTAAATTGAATGTCTGGATGAAAAGAATTAAATACAGTTAAGACATGGAGGAGGAATAATATTACCACTGCTCCTGAGCCAAAAATTTACAAATCTTTGACTTACGTGCCAATCATTTCTGAAAGATTAGAAAATTCTAGGATTTATGATATTAATAACTATAAAATGTCTCATAAGATATATAATACATTAGGTAGACTATTTAGTAAAATGAAGGATATGACTGATAGATTGGACAAATCTAATATTGTTTACAAGATACCATGTAAGGGAGATGACAATGGAGGGTGCAATAAAGTATATATAGGTACTACGAAGAATAAACTAAGAACTAGATTAGCAGGACATAGATCTGATCAGAAGTACAACTACATATCTTCTCAGAAAACTGCATTGTCATCACACTATGCCAAATTTCATCATTCACCAGATTTTGAAAATACAATAGTTGTAAACACAGAAACTAACTACAAACTACGTTTCATGTTGGAAATGTTACAGATTATTAACACACCAATAGGACAAAGAATTAACTTCAAAATGAATACAGATAATGTAGCTCAGAATTACAGACATTTAATTTATAAAAATAGAACAGGAAAATAATAACTTTTTGATATTGTAATAGATTAAAGTAATTTTGAGTTTTTGTGTAAATTTTTTGATTGTTGACATTTTTTGTTTTTTCATAAAAAATTTTGTTATTTATAATAAGTTGTTATTGTTATTTGAAAACATACATTTGTCCTCAAATATCCCTGATGAAGCTTTCCATAGAGAAAGCGAAATATTGGAATAATAAACTTTGTTTACAATTTTTAATTGACCTTCAGCTTGAAGATTTTAGTAAAATATTATATAAAAAAAGGTCGAAGAATTAAACTAATCTATTATTATTATTATTATTATTATTATTATTATTATTATTATTATTATTATTATTATTATTATTATTATTATTGTTATTACTATTATTATTATTATTATTATTATTATTATTATTATTATTATTATTATTATTATTATTATTATCATTATTATTATTATTATTATTGTTATTATTATTATTATTATTATTATTATTATTATTATTATTATTATTATTATTATGATTATTATTATTATTATTATTATTATCATTATTATTATTATTATTATTATTATTATTATTATTATTATTATTATTATTATCATTATTATTATTATCATTATTATTATTATTATTATTATTATTATTATTATTATTATTGCAATACAGGTCAGTGACCTTGTTAAAGATAATAAAGATATTCGGCTGCAAAAAATGGAAAACAGAGTTAATGTACTTGAACAACAATTATTAAACAAGAACATAGAAATAAAAAATATAAATGATAATAATATTAATGCTGTAGAAGTTATAAAAAAAATAGCAAACTCTGTAGATGTTGAAGTTAAAGACAGTGATATATCCAACGCATATAAAATAAAACAAAATGAAAAAATAATTGTGGAATTTTGCTCTTTAAATAAAAAAAAGAGATAATGAGTAAAATACGTGGTCATAGGATACAAGCAGACTTATTTAAAAACTCTTCCATAGAAAATAATAACAACAACAGCAATAATGATAACATAAACGCCAACACAAGCAACAAAACAATTTTTATTAATGATCAATTAACATCCGAAAACCGGCGGCTTCTATGGCTAGCAAAAAATAAAGCAAAAGAATGTGGATGGAAATTTGTATGGGTCAGAGACGGAAACATCTTTACCAAAAAAAATGAGAACACAACGCTTATTAAAATTTTAAATGTTACTGATATTGAACTTATTACTAATTCAAATTAATATATTATCCTATTATTAATTACACTCAATAAAAAATATAAACATACAAATTAATAATATACAATATTAATAAAAAGAAATAAAAAAATGAATAATATAACAGTTGAAAACATTGAAAGCTTTAACCAAATAAAGCCTGAACTTTTAAGTTATCCCTTTTCTACAATCTTTCTAAATATTAGATCTATGCGTACTAACTTTAACTCTTTTATGGCAACAATACATAACATAATAGAACATATAAAAGTAATTGTATTAGTTGAAACCAATATAACTGATGAAGAATGTGCGTTTTATAGTATACGTGGATTTGAAGACATTTTTATTAATAGGCCAAATAGATGCGGAGGCGGATTAGCGATATATATAAAAAATAATATACAATACTCAAACATTTCTATTAACACAAATTCATTTGAATCAATTCTTATCAACATAGAGTTAATAGAAAGTATTACAATATTTGCGATATACAGACCCCCATCCCTGAACGTAAACAATTTTGTGAGAGAACTGGATGATATATTACAAAAAATGAGAAAACAAAAAACGGTAATACTAATTGGAGATATTAATATAGATCTATTAAGAGAAACGTCATTAACCAACTCTTATCTTGATGTGTTATATTCCAATGGGTTGAAACAAATAATAAAAGAATGCACAAGAGAAGATATAAATAAAAATTCGCAAACATGTATAGACCATATATTTGTAAGATGTAAATATGTAAATACGCATACACATGCATCAATTATCAGAACCAAAATCTCTGATCATTTTTCTCTTTTATGTTGTTTATCAGAACAGGTTGATTTTAACAAGTCAAACAATTATAATACCCAGCAAACAATAACATGCAATAATAAAGTTAACCAACAAATACGTTCAATAAACTGGCAACATATTATAAATCACACAAATCCTACTGACTTATTCAACGAATTATCTGCTAAATTTAAAACAATATATGAAAATTCATCGATAGTGCACAGAAGAAAAGAAAATAGAATTCCCAAGCAGTGGATTAATAATACTATAATAAAAAATTGTGAAATACGGGATAAACTTTATACAAAGTGGCGCAATAATAGAAACAATAAGGATCATGAAAACAATTACAAAAAATTTAGAAATCGTTTAAATAAAATTATCAACAGTGCAAAAAATCAGTACTATAAAAATAAGTTCTTTGAGAATAGAAATAACATGCGTGGAACTTGGCAAACGATAAATGAAATAATCGGAGTAAAGTCAAATAATATTGATGACTTCATAATAAAAAATTTTAAAAAAACTAATATAAAAGAAATATGTGACAACTTTGCTACAAATTTTAAACAAAATGTGGAAAAAAATTTACATACATGTACCATAAAAACAGTACATCAATCCAACGACAGGCTTTTAAATTCGTTCCAATTTCGTCAAACTTTCAACGAAGAGATTTTTAACATAATTAACTCCTTAAATATTAAAAAAGGTGCGGGATTTGATGGAATTAGACCCATAGACTTAAAAAACAATGCACAAATTATGACTCCTATTTTAACAAATTTAATAAACCTAATTATTGAAACGTCAACTATACCTGAAGCACTAAAAATATCATATGTGAGGCCAATATATAAAAATGGTTCAAAGTCCGACTGTAATAACTATCGCCCAATTGCAATACTTTCAGTTGTAGAAAAAATAATGGAAGAAATACTTTGTAGGAGATTAAAAAGTTACATCGAAAAACATAAAATTATCAACAACAATCAATTTGGATTTCAAAAAGGCAAAAACATCAATAAACTGCTAGGTAATTTCGCAGATTACATTAATACACAATTGAGCAAAAATCACCATTGCTTAACACTTTTTATAGATTTTACCAAAGCCTTTGACACACTGTCGCACATTAATCTTTTATGTATGCTAGAAAAAATTGGCATTAGAAGTCAATGTCTGAAACTATTTGAAAACTACTTAAAGTATAGAAAATTCTATGTCAAGGTAAAAGATAATCTAAGTGAAGAAACTGATTTAGAATATGGAGTACCACAAGGCTCAAAATTAGGTCCCATACTATATTTAATATATTCAAATGGATTGATTAACAAGTTAAAAACTGGCAAGATTTTCGCATATGCAGACGATACTGCAATTGTAGTTGCTCACAAGCAATTGAATGTTGCTGCTAAAATAATGCAAGATGAATTAGATATTGCAGCGAAATGGTGCCATGATAATGGCCTAGTTATAAACGCTACGAAAACTAAACTGATGCATATCAAACCACCACATATTACGTACCAAAATTTAACATTGAAATTTCATAGCACTGAATGTCTGCACAACACAAAACTTGAAAAATTTAATTATAATATTGATCAATGCAATACCACAATAGAAATTGTTAACACTTACAAATATCTCGGTGTTTACATTGATCATAATTTTAAATGGAACGTACATATAAAAGAGGTACATAAAAAACTAAGAAAAGCTTCATACATGATGCATCGATTAAGCTACTGCTCAAGTGACAAAGTTATTCGGCAAGTTTACTATTCGTTTGCAGAGCCACACTTGCGTCATGGTATTACAGCATGGGGAAACTCGACACAATGCGCAAAATTGCAACAAATCCAGAACAAAATACTTAAACTAATAAGACCACATACACATACAAACAACACACATCAATTTGACAATACCCAACAACACAACGCAACAATATATGCTAAAGATCGTAACATACTAAACGTCGTTAGTCTATACCGTATATCTCTTGCTATAGAGTTCTACAATGATACTAGGTATCTACATAAAATTGATCACAACCATCAAACGAGAAGAAATGCTGAAGGGAGATATCGGATTGAGAAATTTCGCAATGAATATGGCAGAAGTACACTATCTGTTATGTTACCGACAATATTTAACACTATTCCAAACGATATCATTACAAAATCCAACAACATTCGAAACAGGAAAAAAATCCTAAAAACATTTTTTATTAACCAGCAGTAATATATAATAGCTACAAAAAAAGTATATCGACATTAGAAACAACAACAATAATTAAAAACAAACATAAATTAACAATGCCAGTAACAACACACACTTTCTCAATATTAAAAATCATCAACAAAACATCCAAAATAACAAAAGCTTACCAACAGTAACATCAACATCCAAAACAACAATAAAATCAACACAAACACAGAAACCAACAACAAAAATTTGCA
The DNA here is from genome assembly GCA_956483635.1 of Panzeria rudis. Classification (NCBI taxonomy): domain Eukaryota; kingdom Metazoa; phylum Arthropoda; class Insecta; order Diptera; family Tachinidae; genus Panzeria; species Panzeria rudis. The sequence goes on from OY101449.1 coordinate 64,060,087, forward strand.
AAAATTTTAAAAATTAAAACATTAATTAATTTTCAAAAAATACATATATATATAACATATAAAGCACAACTTACAAAACAACAACTGATAAGACAACAGCATATATATATGTATATATACCAACAAGACAATCGACAACGGAAAACCAACATCATGAATTATATTTTATCATCAACATACATATACAATAAATACAACAACAACCACCAGCTTCAATAATTAACATAAATTAAAGCGGAAAGTATAACTATATATATATAAAATCCAAACAACAATTCTAAATCAACTATACAAATACAAACAACAATAATTAACAACAAAAAATCAACAATAAGAACTATAACAACACACCAACAACACAACAACAGCAATATCAACAACAATGTCTAGATCATCAGCATATGTATATAAATACCAACAACATAATCGACAGCGTAACACCAGCAATGCGAACTACAACAATGGGAGCAACATCAATAGTAAATTTCCACAACATCAAGGGCGAATCAACTCTGAAGCAAGATTCAATTATACACATAATTATTTTTAAGTCATGAATAATTACACTTCACATTTTTTTTCTATACTTTTGAAATTTTTTTAAAATTAGCTAAAAAAAACAAAATTCATAATGCAATGAAGTTACATATTTTTTATAAAGCTAAAACTTTATTCTGTACCTGCAGACAAGCCAATACGGCTTCGCAAGGCCATAATATTGTAATTAGTTATATATAAATGTTCAATAAATAAATGAATTTGAAAAAAAATAAAAATTATTATTATTATTGTTGTTATTATCTTTATTATTATTATTATTATGATTATTATTATTATTATTATTATTATTATTATTATTATTATTATTATTATTATTATTATTATTATTATTATTATTATTATTGTTATTATTATTGTTATTATTATTATTATTATTTATATCGATGCTAAAAATAAAAAGGCACAAGATGGGTAAAAAGGAAGTTTACTGGTGGAACGACGATATCGCCAACGCAAGAAGAGACTATTTTAGGCGCAGAAGGCAATATACCAGGTACCAGGGCTAATAAAATAGTAGAAGCGGAAACAGAAGAGATCGCGTATAAAGAGGCGAAAAAAAACGGCAACGGGAAATTTTTCACGGCAAGAGAAGGCTATGGGAGAAGCTGCGGAAGGATATAAATACAAATCTTTGGGGCACGGGCTACAAAATGGTAAAGGACAAGTTAGGGATCAGAACCCCAATCCAGCTGATGGACGAATAATAAACTAAACACATTGATACGACCCTTTTCCCGACGAACGAAGTCCCTGCTGATAGAAGAGACACAGATAATGTGATAAATAATCCTTTGTTCACCACACACGAACTAAGAACAGCCGCCGAAAAACTAAAGCCCAATAAGTCACCGGGCCCAGATGGAATTCCAGCAGAAGTGATTAAGTACATAGCACTAAATCGACCACATTTGATTCTTGACATGTACAATAAGTGTCTCATGGTGGGACTTTTCCCAAAGGTATGGAAGCTACAGCAACTAGTTCTAATTAGTAAAGGGAAGGGCGTTCCAGACTCGCCATCAGCTTATCGACCACTCTGCATGCTTGACACTGCAGGCAAACTTTTTGAAAGACTCCTAAAACCTAGAATGAAAGAGGCTATAACCATCCTAGGAGGACTCTCGGAAAGACAACATGGATTCAGACCTGGGAGATCCACCATTGGAGCATTAAAAGATGTTGTTGATACTTTCAACATCGCTCAACAGAGGAACCACTATAGCAGACCACTCATTCTCTTAGCCACACTAGATATTAAGAATGCTTTTAACAGCCTAAGATGGCCAGACGTTCTTCAAGCCTTAGAGACGCGCTTCCATATACCAAACTATATCTCGCGTACAATAAGAAGCTACTTCAAGGACAGAGAGCTCATATATAACACGAAGGAGGGACAGAGAAGGATACCAGTAACATCCGGGGCCGCGCAGGGATCAATCCTTGGTCCAGACTTATGGAGCATTAACTATGATGGCATACTAAGGATCGAAATGCCACAGGACACTTTCCTAGTGGGCTACGCAGACGACATAGCGGCCATAATAAATGCTAGAGATACAGAAGAGGCTGAACGAAAACTGAGGCAGGTCATGATTAGAGCGAAGGCATGACTAGATGCACATGGCCTTCAGCTAGCAATTCAAAAGACCGAAGTGCTCTTCCTAACGAGAAGACACATACCTACAGAAATAAACATTGATATAGAAGAGGTGCCGATACAAACCAAGGAATATGTCAACTATTTTGGAATAAGATTTGACTCTAAGATGACGTTTTCAAATCAAATCCAGCATGCAGCAAGAAAAGTTGCTAAAGTAACAGCACAACTGAGCCGACAAATGGCAAATATAGGAGGACCACGGCAGAACAATGGAGACAAGTAATAGCATACTCCTTTACATCAGTGAGATCTGGGGCAAGGAAATAAGAAGGAGAAACAGGATAAACGTGCTACTGGCTGTGCAAAGAACACACGTCCTGCGGATAGCTTCTGCTTATCGCACAGTATCTGCGGCAGCCATTCTTGTCTTGCGGGAACGATTCCAATAGATTTGCTGATCGAAGAAAAAGGGAAAAAACGGAGGAAGAAACAGACCAACAGTTTCGAGCACGCTGATAAGGAGACAATAAGACAAGTGACCCTCCAAGGGTGGCAAGAAAAATGGAGCGAAGAAACAACAGCCAGATGGACAAACAAACTCCTCCCAAGCATAAATAACTGGTTAAAAAGGGTAGCCGGAGAGGTAAACTTCTACCTTACCCAAATGATGTCTGGACACGGATATTTTAGAAAATACCTGCATAACATAGGCAAGTGCAACGCACCATATTGTCTATACGAAAAAGAAGACATAATTGACGACGCTGAGCACACTTTTTTCGGTTTTGTAAATGGATTGAGAAGAGACGAGAATTGCAAGACTGCATAGGCGAAGTAAATGTTCAGAGCATTATAAATCGTATGATCGAGCATGAAACAAATTGGCGAGCAGTATCGAAGTACTGTGAATACATCCTTAAGAAGAACAAACCTGATCTGGATGCTACAAACTAGGTGGTCAAAGTATATAGGCGAGGGCCTGGAAGCAGGTCAAATACAGACGACGGCTGAAACAAACAGCCAAGAGGAAACCAACCCGAAGTAATGCATTAGCGCAGTACCGGGGTGGAACTATTTCCAGAAAAGGACATAAGGGTTTTTTTGACGGTATATCGAGCACGGGAGCCCGACATACCACGAATGGTGACAACCGACCGTGCATGCAGGAATACATCTTTACCTCCTTCCCGCCAAAAAAATTATTATTTATACCTTCAGACGAATTTTATAGAAATTGGACAGGAACTACTTAATGCAGTTAAACTATTGAAGAAGAATTTTGGTAGCACATTTTGTTGATAGAACCTGCTGGCGAAGCACATATGACTCAAGATTAAATAGCATTTGAAAATTATTACTCTTTTTGGATTGTAACGCGTTAAAATTGGCGTCGAAAGAAAATGACATTGAAGGGTGGTGAACAAGTATTTTAGAATATATACAATGTGAAAGAAAACATATGTTTTCTAGAATTCACATCTCTAACGTATTTCAGAACAGCAAAAAGTGAAAGAATCGTATATTTGGGGTAAAAGTGACTTCCCGAATAGCCCTGAATAATAACCTGATTTTTTTTAGAAAAGTTTTTTTTACAAATACCCATCGATTTGGGTATGAAACTTGAAGAAATCCAAATTTAATATCTTTACTTATCAATGAATTTACGTTTGGATATTTTTACGAATATTAATAAAATTATATAATCTGGAATACGGATGATTGTGTTGTCTATTGGCTATATTAGGACAAATAATATATATAAATAAATAATAAAATCGAAATTATATACATACATATCTATATATATACTTTTTTCTTATATAGAGAATTAAAGCCGCAATATGAAATCCACCAACCTGAAGTGAATACCAGCACCTATCCTCAATTATTACAAGGGATTTATAATTGTTGCCCAAACATATTTAGCAAAGACAGCGAAAGTAAGTACAAATAATATCTAATATACTCACTTGTTACTATATTCCTTATCAATAGCAATTAAAGTAAATATTGAATCGCTTCCGCAATTGGATAAACCATCCAAAGAATGTGCAGCAGAAACTTCCAACAAACAATCGGATGAAGACTTATTTATTGGAGAAAAAAACATAATCTCTGATGCAACTAAAGAACAAGATTATCATTCATTAAAAATTTCCAGGTAAGAAATGCACCATGCAAATTACAGGTGATTAGACCGTGTGAAAGCATTTTTATCGACATAAACAATACGACATAAATACCTACGAATTAATCTACAGACCAAATATAGTAAAACTTAAAAAATGTAACTTTAATTAAAAAAAAAAAAAAATATATATATATATATATATATATATATATATATATATATATATATATATATATATATATACATATATATATATATATATATATATATATATATATATATATATATATACATATATATATATATATATATATATATATATATATATATATATATATACATATATATATATATATATATATATATATATATATATATATATATATATATATATATATATATATATATATATATATATATATATATATATATATATATATATATATATATATATATATATATATATATATATATATATATATATATATATATATATATATATATATATATATATATATATATATATATATATATATATATATATATATATATATATATATATATATATATATATATATATATATATATATATATATATATATATATATATATATATATATATATATATATATATATATATATATATATATATATATATATATATATATATATATATATATATATATATATATATATATATATATATATATATATATATATATTTATTTATTTTATTATAGATATGTAATATAGATATATTTTTATGTACCTACACCAAATACAGTTTTAATACTATTTACATCGTTTAGGTACTTTTTCTATATATATATATACATATATATATATATATATATATATATATATATATATATATATATATATATATATATATATATATATATATATATATATATATATATATATATATATATATATATATATATATATATATATATATATATATATATATATATATATATATATATATATATATATATATATATATATATATATATATATATATATATATATATATATATATATATATATATATATATATATATATATATATATATATATATATATATATATATATATATATATATATATATATATATATATATATATATATATATATATATATATATATATATATATATATATATATATATATATATATATATATATATATATATATATATATATATATATATATATATATATATATATATATATATATATATATATATATATATATATATATATATATATATATATATATATATATATATATATATATATATATATATATATATATATATATATATATATATATATATATATATATATATATATATATATATATATATATATATATATATATATATATATATATATATATATATATATATATATATATATATATATATATATATATATATATATATATATATATATATATATATATATATATATATATATATATATATATATATATATATATATATATATATATATATATTTATTTATTTATTTTATTATAGATATGTAATATAGATATATTTTTATGTACCTACACCAAATACAGTTTTAATACTATTTACATCGTTTAGGTACTTTTTCTTCACAAGACTCACTATTTGAACATTTTTAATTTCCATAACCGTTTTGTGAACAGCTGTATCTTTTTCATATTAAAACAACAAAATAGAGTAAAACATACGAACGTTTTTAAATGTTCTATAAGTGGACAAACGTGCTAACAGTACGGTACGGTACGGTAGCGGTACAGCAACGGTTGGCTAACGGAGCCTTTAACTTTCTGCCAAGCAGACTATTTTGAATTAATTGTATTTTTACTTTATATAAATAGAAAATCATTTTAGAATTTGTTGACAAAAAAGATGAAAATTTTTTTCAAAACAACTTTGATTTCATAAATTGATTTATTGAAAGCTAAATTCATACTGGGAATGAAAAAATTCCTGCATTTTATTGATAAATTTCTAAAATATATGAACAATAGATTGTGAACTTTTTTCATACTATTTATGCGCAAACTTTTTTCTGTGTAATGATAATATTATATTATAATGCAACTTTTAAAAACTTAATGCAGCACAGAAATTATGGGTGGGCAATGCACCCAGAGAGCAGAATTGTGATTTTTATTGTAAAATCAAGGAAAATTTATAATACCGAAAGTATGTTGACAATATTGTATAATATTCTTTTGATTTTGATTAAATTTTATATAAACTTTTTACTGCTAATACTAATAAGGCTAAAATATCCAATAGTATTGTGTGATGTATTTCCCGATTTACAAATCTAAACCAAATCCTATATCTGCGTTCTAAGGTTGATAAGTTCAGGATATGTTACATATACAAACTTAGCTCAATTTTATATACAAAATGTAAAAATCGAATAATTATTTTTTTTGTTCAAGTTCAATGTTTGGATTAGCAAATAGTTTTTTTTAATAAAGTAGCCTCGAAATGAGCACTCATCCGTGCTGCTAAACTGGTGCATATATATTTTAATTATTATTCCTTTTCTAATGAAAGAAATTTTAATTTAAAAATTGCTTAATTAGAGAAGTAATTTCCGAATTCAAGTATTTAAATTATATATATCAATGTGTAAAAATTAGGAAATTAGTACGATTAGTACGATTAATCAGAAAGCTGATTAAGGAAATAGTTCTAAATTTTATTATACTGCATTTACACCAGAGCAAAATCTAGCAGATTACAATTGAAATCATTGTCGATATCTATCCCGTTTATACCAAGCTTTTTGACATGTATAAAGATATCGTTTTGTATAGGAAATATAATAAAAACCATTACATTAAGCTCCAAATCTCGTGAGTACTAGCTTTCGCTCAGATGTAAATGATCCATTATTCAAAACGAGGATTATTTGACAAATCATGTTTTAAAATAATTCATATTTTGAAGAATGGAATAAATTGTGTTTTTATTTATGTATTGTTTTTTGTTTTTATGCTCTTGTTTATATTTTGTTTTATATTTCATTCGTTCTATATTTGCATATGTGAATTTAATTTTCTTTGTTTTATCATTTTGAATAAAATGATTTAAATTTGAGTAATAAAAATGTTAATTATTTGATTAATCAACATTTTGATTAATCATAAAATAAAAAAATATCAAAATTTCAGTAAAATGTTGCTTAATCTAATTTATTAAAAACGAAAATACTATTAAATTTCTTAAAAACAGTGGAATTATACATTTACGACTATTTGATGTTTAAAAAAATCGTCCTGACGATTTGTTCGAAGAAATTTAACGATTTTATGCCGGCTTTATGTGGCAGATTTGTTTGTAACACATACAAACATAGACAAATATGGCTGCTGTGGTACGCCATCTTTATATGAAATACAGTGTCGCACATATATATTGCCACAATAAGTTTTTTTAATATTACGACCAATGTTTTCACTTCAGAGAGATTCGGTGGATAACATATTTTTGCACAAAGTTATTGAGCAGTCTTCTATTAAATACATTGTAATTTGTTTACATTGTATCATTTTATGTGCATATATAGTTACCCTACAGACAAAATAACTAGTATGTGGCTAGATAATATATATTTACTAGTTGCTTTTTACTTCAGACTAGTGGCCTATCTGTCCATTTTTCATATACTGTATGTATGTAAATTATAGTGCTTAAAAAAAATTTTTTTTTGCTATAATCTCAAAAGCTTCTATTAAATATAAAAAAGGTCTCTCACAACATCAGCTCTATATTTTGATTCTACGCGAAGCTCAACGAATTTCAGTTATTCAATACAAATTACATGGAACAATTTCTTTTTTTTCGTATTTGTCAAACAAAACTGCGAAAAAAAATTTTTTCATCTTGATGGGCATATTCTTGTAGGAAATCAAAATTTCCAAAAGAAACCACCTAAACGTTTTTTTCGTAAACTTAAAGGGTAAAAAGTTATCAGACTTTGAATACTAGCAATTACAGTACTGAAAGTACTTCATAGCTTATCCCCACTTTGTTCCTAGTATTTAAACTCTGATAACTTTTTACCTGTAAAGTTTACGAAAAATTTTGCAGGAGGGTTTTTGTAGAAAATTTAATTTCCTACAAGAATATGCCCATTAAAAAGAAAATAAAATATTTGTTCGTAGTTTTGTTTGACAAATACGAAAAATAATTGTTCTATATTATTTATATGGAAAAACTGAAAGTCGTTCAGCGTCGCGTAGAATCAAAATATCCATCTAAAAACTTTTGGGATTATAGCACTTAAAAAATAAAATAAAATTTTTTTTGAAGCACTTTGTACATATGTATATAACTATATATCGATTTTGGAATTATGTTGTCATAGGAGCCCAACTAGCACGTTTTTATGTGTACATATGTATGTACTTATATGTACTTATATACTAGTTTAAATACTAGCTATTGTAAGATAATGCGCTTACTAGTATTTTTATTTATAGTTTTAAAATTAAAAGAAGCTTTCGCTCAACCGTGCTACGAGCAGACGTTCTCTTCATTTCAAGGCTAATACTCTACCTACTAAACAACGTTCTGCATATTTTTTAAAAGCTAAAAATGTTTATGATGTAATTACACCTGAAAAATATATACATTTTTATTTTTTGCCCTTTTTTAACTAAAATGAACTCGCTACAGTCTCGTTAAAGCTAATAATATGACTGTCTCAAAACCTAACAATTTATAAAGTTAGCTGCAGAATAATGTATAAACTAAAAACTTTATGTTTTTAACGCACAATTAGTTCTCAAACAGAAAATATTGCATTTACATTCATTAATACGTTAGTATATATCGCGGGCTTATATTCAAATAGTGCTATCTAAAAACACACAATTATTCTAGGATGACAAAAAATCGTTTCGTTCTCGCATTACTAAAGCTTTGCACAATCAATCATCCAATCACACAAACCCTTATAATATAAGCTGCCCATATTGGAGAATATTGATTGTCTAACACTTTAATGATAAGAGAACGAAACGAATTTTTAAAAAGTTTAAAATGTTTTGACAAAGAATGAGTCCTTCTTGGTGGATTCTTTAAACAATATTAAGCCGTTTAAAAACTTGTTTTAGAATAAACTCCGTATGTCGTAAACTATTGTAGATATCCTTATGATACATATGTATTACAAACAAAGCGAGGTGTTAGTGAATTTACGTGCATACGTGTTGCGCTCCAGCAAGACAGGGGGTCGAGTGCATACGCCTAAATTTATCTTTCGTGGATTTTCTTTTTCAATCAACAGAAATATCTTCATGGTCAAAATGCTAAAAATGCTGTAAATTTTTTCAAAAATATCCTTAAATATGTACACACAGAAAAAAGGGAATGTTAAGTCAACATAACGGAATTTTGATTAGAAATCAAATAAAATTTACAAAAAATAATTTGTTGCTAAAGTGTTTTGGTGTTTATTCACTGTTGTGCTTAGTTGAGTGAGTGGTTGTTGTTTTGTTGCTGTTTATTCTTATATACCCAACCAAAAAACGGACAAAGATCGAATAACCACCGCAAATTTACTGCTGCTGGTGTAAAATTACCATTGTTTCATATTAATTTTAAACGGAAAATTAATAAGCTAGCCTTAAATCTGTTTGATTTAATATTTTTCACTGTTAAAACAACTTTGTTGTAAACGTTACTTTTAATTTTAAATCAACATAACTATAACTTTAATTTCAAATAAAGTCTATGTTAAATAATCAATTAAATCATGTTGAATAAAAACGAAATCCTTACTTTTACGTATTTTATTTCTTTAACTGAATAGTAAGTCTGATATTTATTTTTTCGGCTTTTTAGTTCAATATTTGAATTAATGCATTTGCAAATTATTTATTAAGAGTGGAGAGTTTGAATATCCAAATCAGACTAGCAGAACAGATCAGTACTACTGTTTTCGACAGGCCACTACACCGTCACATCAACGTTCTTGTTAGAGTTGTAAAATTTCGATACTTTTGAATATTCGATACTACTCGATACTTATTGGGCCTGATTGTGTAGGGCGTTGGCGTAAACGCCTATGTCGTTTATTGTAATAGATTAAAGTAACACACAACCCGTGTTATTTAATCTAGTACAAAAAACGACTGAGGCGTTTACGCCAACGCCTTACACAATCAGGCCCATTATGTCTTGACTCAATACTACTCAATACTTTAACGGTTTCCCTGAATTGATGAATAAAATTAAATAAAAATTTAAGAAATGCAATCTTACTTATGAGAATTATAGTTTATTAACTTTCTTGCATTAAAACTGTAATTTTTATTGTTTTTTACGAGGTTTTTATTAAATAAAACTTATATTTTTAGTTCAGTAATTTTTTGTACCATAAATAAAAACTTTTTATCAGTTTCATTCATACTTTACAATCTATTTTGGTGGAAAATACAACTCTGAAAGTATTGAGTAACTACTTTTGAATATCGAGTACTCAAAAAATTACTGGTATTGAGTATTCAATACTCGAATACTCAATAATTTTACAACTCTAGTTCTTGTTCACTTTTACCACTTATGAAGGTGTATGCTTTTTACAAGGAAACATCAGCTATTTAACTAGTTTTTGTCACGAAATAGAATACAAAACTTTACATGAATTCTTGCATTCATTTTTTTGCAACTGAATTTAGTTCGCCGAAGTCCTCTATCTGATTTAATCCAATACTTACAAAGCTCTGATTATTTTTCGCTTTAATGAGCATTTGTATCACTGCCTACAATCAAACCTTTTTTGTATACGTGCTTAAACTGGTTTTCTTAGTTATCAACAGATAAGTTAAACATGCATATGGCTTTTTGCGCTAGCCGATCGCATTTAATAATTATTTTTACGTAATTTTATTTTTTGAACTAAATAGGTATAAGTCTGAAATTTATTATTTATTCAATATCTGAATTAATGTAAATTCAACTTATTTATTAAAAGTGGAGTATTTGAATATTCAAATCAGATTAATAGAACGGATCAGTACTACTCATGTCGACAGGCCGCTACATCGTTTCATCAGCGTTCGTGTTCACTTTTACCATTTTACATACTATGGTATTTATTTGGTGTGTACCTAAAGTTAAGTTTGAATCTGTTGTGGCTGCAGTGGTTAGCGCGTGGACTATAATGCAAGTGGCACGAGTTCAAATCTTGGCTGGGGCAGCCAACTACAACACAAAGTTTGCTGATGCCTATGCTAATAAGTATGTACTTATCACTTAAGTAAAGTCTTATATATAAATAGGCCACACAATTTGTTTTGAGTATCTTATTGCCTACCAATATTGATGAAACAGATATGGTTTAACATGTATTTTTCTCTAGATGTGCACAATGTATTTTTTGGCTAAGAAACCCGTTTATAAACAAACCCGGTTACGGACCAAGTGGGCGAATCTCGACCACCGGGCGGGATCCTAGCATTAAAGTCATGTTGTTTCAACTTGATATAACTTTAATTCTACATGATTCTTCTAGTTGATCCAATATTTAATTCACGTTGTTTCAACTCGAAACAACTTTGATTCAACACGATTCTTTGTATTATTTCAGTGTCAACTTCATTTTGATTTCACTGTAATGGAATATTAAATCAACATGAAATATAGTCATTTCAAAAGGAAAAAATTTCTTTCAAGATTATTGCAAATCAAGTTGAATTAACGTGAAACACCTATGAAGCAAAATGTTCAATTAACCTGGTTTTCGACGATTTTACATTGACATTTTTCTGTGTGTGTATGTATGTGGAATATATCTTTTAGTTTCAGAGATAGTTTAATTAATTTGCGAGCAACCTTGATGTATTTTTTTATGTTGTGTACTAATCTAAAGTCAAATAACTTACAGTATTAGCTGTATTTTGGAAAATCTTTTGAAATAAAAAAAGTGTTATTATGTACATAAGTATATTGTTTCGTAAAATAGTTATGGACATTTGGTGTGATTGTACACTTTTCTGTTGTGATATCAACTAGCGTTTGATATACATATGTATTTATCGGTGAACTCTATTCGATTATTTACCCCCAAAAATTGTAATTAAATGAATACTATTTTATTTTGTGAATCCGAATTCTAAGTCAATAATCATAAGACTGGAGTTATGATTATTTTTCAGTCAAAATACTTTCTGTGAGTACACCTAAAAACTAAAATAGAATTTCAATTATTAAAAATGCAGATTTAATATTTTTTTTAAATATATTAGTTCACAAATAATTATGTGCGTTCATATGTAGATTCACATCATCTCTGAAGTAAAATATATACTATGTACATATGTATGTATGTACAATGTACATTGTACAAACATACATATGTAGTATGTATGTATGTAATTAGTCGAAAAGTTAAAAAAATTATTGTGCCAATATCTATGTCTCCCACTGTAAGTGTAAATCCAATGGCTATTCAAGGAATTCACAAACAGCGTTGTCAACTTTGAAATTTCAAAAGGCACTAAATAGAGAAAAAGCGCTATAAATAAAAAGCATCAAATTGAAAAATTGTATTTTTGACTTTATTTATGTTTGATGCAAATAATAAGAACAAAATAAACACTAGGCGACAGTGAAAAATTACTTTTGAAATAATGTCTGTGGAGTAAATATTTTTGCAACTTCAAGGAATCTCAACAAAACCGGTGTTTTAAGATTCAAAGACTAAAATATATTTACCTAAGATCTGCTTGTTAAATGTTAATATGTTAAAGAACGTTCGTACTGTTCTTTAACATTCTTTTTCCTAAAATATTTTAATTTTACGATTTCGGTATAGATTTTAATAAATATGGGCTTACAAGAATCACAGTTAAGAACGATTGCAAAATAAATATAAGTTTCCTTCTGCGGTTTGGAGCTTCTTCCAACATAAATCATTAATATGTATGAATATAACTTCTAACCTTCTGTTCAGGTTCACTTAAAATTCTGCAAAATTGTACTGGTTTGTCCCAGATGCGGTAAAGTATACTAAACCAAAGCAAATATAGTGGGAACAATTTTTGGTGTTGTAAAACTTTTGGAAATCTCGCCTGATATTGAAATTATATACACAATTACAAAAATTTTTCATTATAGTTTTACAGACCCAGTTTTGAACATATTAAGCAGTAATCAGTGCATTTTTTAAGTGGAATTAGAATCATTTACTGCATAGTACTTTGATAGCCATTTTCATTATATGTATTTTTTGTAATTTCAACAAGATTGTATTTGCTTTCAGAAAATAGCTAGATTGTCATCTCCTTAAATCGAAATTTTCTACAAATACACTATCTGCCTGTTTCATTAAATTCGTACGACAGTGCCTTTTTTAATATATTGAAAGGAAAAATAAAAAAATTAATTGGGGGTTTCACAAGGTAGTCATAAAGCATATGTTTTAAAATAATAACAAAAAAATATGACTGCTGTGAGCAACCCCTCATAAGTTAGTGTGCTATTTTAAATTTGTTGCAGCTGATAAAAAAAGCACTTATAAATACTTGAAATCAGAATGCCAAGAACAAGTGAAATAATTAAAATAATAGCCAGTTTGTTTTTAAATTATTCAACTTGAATAATTTTTTTTTTAAATTAAAGTAATTAAAAAAATCTCCACGCACACTGAAAATGAAATTGGTCCAACACATAAACATAAACGAAACCAGCTGTTGCCGGTGACTGAGCCGAATATTTTTCCACGCGGCTGATAGCGGAAAAACGTTAGGTGGCTGCCAGCCAGCTAGAGTATACAAACAAAATTTTCTCACTTGCATATTTTTAAATGTGTAGATTTTTTTATTTTTGCTTGTTAGACAGCTATAAAAATGTAATCAAATATGAAGTTATAAGACTGTGAACAATGAAAGGTCATACTTTAATGCAATACGTTCATTTATATCAATGGCGGCGGATTGTAAATATTATCACCGGCTGGACTAAAGAGTTTCTCCCGTTCGGCTCAGATTTTTACTGTGTAGTTATGACAAAACAATAAACACAGCTCAAAAAGTCTTATTATTTTAGGACTTATTTGAAGCACAACAACAAATTTTTTAAACTATCTTAAAATATTAGCACTTTATGATATTATGACATGATAAGACACCTTATGAATACCCCAAATGTTTATTTTTTTGGCGATGTAAATAAAACGAATTTTTTAATCTTTATCTCAACGTTTCGTCGATACGGTTTGTCGACTTTATTAGGAGATGATTTTTAATATTAAAGTCTGTTAAAGAAAAAATTTAGAATTTTTATTTACGTTTTGGAAACAAAATCGTTTATCATTAATTAACCCGGAGGTAATCCCTACTTATACAAATAATACATATATCTTTTAAAAAATATTTTTAAAAATTCAGTATTGAACTTGTATAGCCTGTTGTACTAGGCTCAACTCTTTCCTTTCTGCAAACAGAGTATTGTAAATAAACTATATTTTTACTTTATATAAATAAAAAAATTTTAAAATTTGTTTACAAAAAAAGTTCAACATTTTTTTCAAGGCAACGTAGATCTCATAAATTTATTTATTAAAAATTAATTCATACGGCGAATGAAATAATTCCTTATAAATTAATAATATATATGAACAATCTGTTTCTTTTTCATTCTATTTATTATCAAACTTTTTTCTATATACTTACTTATAATAAAATTAAAAATTTGATAAACCTTAAAACTCTAATAAAGCCAAATTGCATTGGTAGTTTGAACAATAAATATTGCGAGAATTGTTAAGAGATATTGTTAAAATGTTCAACTTATTCAGATGAGCGGCATTGTATATGTATAAATTAATATTTGGCGTAAAAAAGCCTAAGAGTGATATATAAAACTTTCCGCTTTGTTTCTAGTTCAGGTAAAGTAATTAAAGAAGTAACGTGGCTTTTCAGTACATGAGCAGAACAACCACTTATTTTACATATCGAGAGCCTACATATATTCAAAATGAGTCAACTTAAATGTTAGAGAAAACGAGTTTTTGATGACAAATAGTGTATGTATGTATGTACATCGCCGGTGTATATTCAATACCTGCTATGAACCAATATCTTGAAAATCTTTTTTTGATTGAAAACTGTTCGGCGATATCAGCTACACCTCTGAGAAAATTTTCAGAGAGAAAAAAATCTATTTTGGTACCTATTTTTAAGTCTATTATTTGGCTATCAACTATACGATTTTTTGTTTGTTAATGCCATACCTGATATCAACCACATAAGTTTTAGAAACCTTTTAGTATGTGTATTAAACGAAGTTGTTTCCTACAACTATTTATAAACTTATTTACATATATACTGTTAGGAGTGACCAAATTTCGCGAAAAGGCGCGAAAAATCTTCAAATTCGGAAAAGTTTGCTAAAATTTTAAATACTGCAAAGTGTAACATGATTAGAAGTGACTAAAAATATAGGAAATGTAAAAACTTTGGAAAATATCACACCTATCGGGAAAATATCAAAAATACGCGAAAAATTGCAAATATTAAAATCATTGATTAAATGTCGCTAAAACTAAAAGGAATGGGGAAAATTCGATAAAAATCACTAAATTGGCAGAAACTCACAAAATCTTGCTAGCAGGAGAACGACGATAGCAAAGTCTAATAATGAGTAAAAATCGCTAAAGCAGTAAAGACTCAGAAAGCTTACAAATATAAAACTTAACTATATATATATAAAACTTAAGATATCGAGCGGTGATTTTTAAGACATTACCATTTTTAAGCATGCACAATAAAGTTTTTTGTAGACTTCGCCAAACATGCGAAAAATTTTTGAATGGAGACAGTATACTTTTAGCAAATTTCTTAAAGAAGAAGAACAAGTCTTTCATTTGAGTTACGATTTGTTCAAATCGGAAAACCCGTTGTAATATTAGATAAATTTATTCATGTCGAACTTGGACCGCAAAAGCCCGCGTTGCTTAATTTTTGAAATAAAATATACATACACACAGTTACTAAAGTATGTATTCGACTAAATTTTTGATGTGTAAACATCTATTCGCTACAATCACAATAAAATCACAAATTTTGAGTAAGATTAATCTTACTTGAGTAAGATTAATATTACAATTGTAATAACGCGGTGTGACCTGTGTATGAGTGTATTAGTGTAATCATACGGACAACAAGAAGTACAGAGAAACTTAACAGCTGCATAGAAATACACTAACACTGGCAAAGGGAATCTCAAGGTCAAACTCCTGCAGTAAGGTCGTACGTTTGTTGGTTGGTGCTGTGTTGCCGTGTTTTTGAATTGAGTGAGTATTCGGCGTTGCCGTTTTTGATTTTTGCCGGGAACTTCTAGGATTTAGGGGATTTTATGTCCAGTTTTTCGGGATTCAGACCGGTTCGTTTCGGTTTTTGAACCCGGGTTTTTTGAAAAAAAAACCTGTTTTACCGAATTTGTTGGTGAACTTGGTGCGATATTTGGCTGACGGTCTATTGACTGCGTTTGTCTGTGACTGGGTTATTTTCTTGTTTAACTGCGGTAATTCCAACTATTTTGTACGGATATATTATTATTTATGTGTTAACATCTATACGCTAGGGGGTAAAACTCTTTTTCACAATACAATCACAAATTTTGAGTAAGATTGTCATAACGCGGTGTGAGCTTTGTATGAGTGTATTAGTGTAATCATACGGACAACAAGAAGTACGGAGAAACTTAACAGCTGCATAGAAATACACTAACACCATCTAGTGCACAATAGTAGTAGCTACTAATTTTCACTAATTGTCGTACATTATGTTATCGTAGGCAAATAAAAACAAATAAATAAAATGAATACAAAAACATTTAAATTTAATAACTTTTAAAAAGATTTTTTGCAGTTTTAATAAGAAATTTACTACAACAAAGCAAAATAAGGAGAACAAAAAACTAAACTTGTCAAACTTAAAGTCTTCTTAAAATGTTTCATTACTAGATGTTTACACATCTCCCCTGTGATCGGACTCACATTATTTTTTTTTTGTTATGCTTCCACATTTTCCATTATCTTTTAAAATATTTACATGCCGAAAAAATAAGCTAAGAGATCCAATTAATTAGAACCGATTTGGTCTTAATCCAAATTGATTATATAGGATAAGGTTCGGAACGTTATATTCAGAAAAAATTAGATTTGATCGAAGGAACAAGAGGAAATCAACTTCCGTTAAGTTTTCAGTGTGCATAGCAGAACCGAACAACGTTATTTTTTGAGGTCGCAATACTCACATAGACAGTGCTCAGTTATGGCATTACCAGATTTTTGTTGTTATATAAAAAAAGAGCAAACTATTTCTTCTTAAGTACTTGCAAAATTTTTAATTCTTCGTTCTTCGTATAAAACAACATATGGTAGTAAAATAAAGATTAACTTTTTATTTTTATGTACGCTATACAAAGTTCATATTCGTATACCCTCAACTTTTAAAAATGAAAAACTCTTGTAATAAAATAAATAACTATGATATTTTTATTATTCTTGTACGAATTTATAAAAAGAGGCTCTATTTAACAAATTAAATAATCCAAATGACATATCAATTAATAATTTTATAGAAAATAGCGGAATTCACTATATGTTCTTAAAAAACAAACTTTACATTCGTACACAAAAATAATCCTAACATTTATTTCAAAAACTAATTTTAGTATAAAAAAGGCGTATGTTTTCTGTGTATTTGTGTATGAATATGAATTTTGTTTTTTATAATTAGTGAATTCAACATTTCTATAAAAAATTTAATCAAACTTATTTTTATTTATATTTTTATTAAATATAACCTCTATAAACAAAATCTTGCAATAAAAAAGTAATTTCGTTTTTACAATTCAGTGTGTTTTTTTAATTGAGGGTGTATGAATACGAGCTTTGTATACTTTACTTATATACATACATACATATGTACATAGTATATAGAAATTACGGACATTTTAAATCATACTTTACTAAATGTGTGTATGTTTGCATTTCTAAATACGTTTTTCTTTTATCCATTGATTTCAAGTATGTATTCTAAGTTTTAGTTTTTAAACACGTTTAAAAAATTGGTACCGGCATATCCCGAAAAATTTTGTTTTATTAGTATGTACAAAATGGAAATTCCGTTTTCGATCCCAGCAGCTAAATGTTTGTATCAAGATCGCTTAATACAGGTACATACTCGTATATGCATCTCTATAACAAAAACATATGTGCTCAGCTGTGGTTGTCAAACACCATATATAAAATAGCGCGAACAATGCTGTGAATGTCAAACAACATATGAAAAAACTACAACAATTCAGTTTGTTGTAGATATGCCTAGACTCGTCTTAATTGACCTTGGTTAGTATGAAATGCTCTCAGAGTATGTATAATAGTGTTGCCAAGTCTTGTGTAATTACACATAACACGTAAATTTTTGTTTGCTTCTCAGTTCGTATGCATTTGCTTAGGTATCGTGTTAGGAGATAAAACTGTTTTTACTCAACTGCGCGACGCAAAGAAAGGTATCGTGTTCATCAGCATACGTACGTATGTATATATGCATGTGTGTTCCTTTACTGCACTATAGAGACCAAACGCGTGTACCGATTTTGAGGATTTGCACGTCAATCGATTTGTCTTAATTTTGCGAGTGTCATTGAAGATATGAAAATAGTCAAAACGCAATATGGAGAAATACTCGTAATTTTGTGAAAAATAAAAAAAGTCGCCGTAATATATTATATACATAGTTCCATGATCGATACATACAAAAATAGATTAAAAAAAGTTGTGACAACACATTTAGTACTGTGCTAGCGCTAATATTTGTGTTCTTGTAAAAATTAAATTAATGAGAACTAACTTAGGTATTGCAAGAAAGGATTTACATAAAAGAGTTATTTGTGATTTTTAGAAAAACATTTGCAATATTAAACATGTATATGTTTTTCGGCGTATTATATTACGTTGACGGTGATGAAAATACAAGGCTAGGTGCATATAGTATTCTCAAATTAAGCCGCAAAAGTTCTCTGACATCGGATCTTTTTAATCATATTAAATATGCCTATATTATTAATATAACTATGCACTAATAAGAAGCTAATTCCTTTCTAAATAGATCTAAGTGGACAGTAAGTAATGTTCCAATGAATCAATAGGAAAAATTCTGCCTAATTTAGTTGAGTTAGTCGAAAAATTTCATCATGCTTGTGGAATAAACCAAAATTTCTTTCGAAAAAAAAACAAGAATTAAATAGTAAAACTAACGATATTAGATGAAGAAATCGAAGTGGTAGGCGAATAATCTCAGAATTTGTAGAAAATTCGAAATGAATATTGAGTTTTTCTTTCAAACTCATTTTTGCAATATTTTTGTATGCCTTTGAGCGTTTTTTGCTTATAATTTTTTTAAATTGAAATAAACTTTTTATTTTAATAAATCAATTTCTTTCTCTCAACTTTAATAAAACCTGTTACCTTTTACTTAATTACACAGGTCCCGGTTTTTATTACATAATTAAATATAAAACATGTAGATATTGATCAATATATTGCAAATATAAATTTTGTTTAAATGTACCATGTCACATTTACTAGATACCGATACATTAGCCCAATTCACAATCTTGTGCAAATGGTCTTGCATCGTTGCATTTGCAAAATGGTATAGTATATTGATACTCACCACTAACAATTGTTAAGTGGCGAGTATCAGTATACTATACCAATTTGCAAATGCTACGATGCAAGACCATTTGCACAAGATTGTGAATTGGGCCATTGTGTTTTTCCATGTATACTTCTATTTCAAGCGCCATCCAGATTCCAAGGATTGTTCGATAAAAGTATGTGATATCTTATCTGAAATGCTGCTAAATTGCGCGTCGAATATTGGCTAATTAACTTTGATACCTGAGTTATAGTGAATCGGAGTTAAGATTTTATGATTTTTAACGTTCTTCGTCAATTTTCGTAATTTTGAAAACAGTTTTGTACCAAACACAATTAATAATCTTTGGTTTTATAATTAAAGTGGATAGTTTATTTAATTGCGAAAATTTAAAGCTATAATGCACCGAAATCGGATAAAAACTAAAAATGTTATAATGAAAAAATTTAATAAGAAATTCACTAAATAAAGAAAAATAAAAAATATATTTCATATAGTGAATCCAAATTTATTATTAGGCTAACGTTCGTAACGTTTAATGCAGAAAGCATTGGGCATGATTATTATTCCAAGGAACAAGGGAAAAATTAACATCAACTATACTTCCATCGTCAGTGCTCACGTGTATTATGCTTATCACCACGTTTCATGTGGCTTTGTTGAATCTTAATTTTCCCTTGTTCCGTGGAATATTAATCATGTCCAATTCGTTCTGAATCAAACGTTACAAACCTTAGCCTAATAATTAATTTGGATTCACAAGCAAATACGTCCGAAATAATGATATTAATTCCATAGAGTATTTGCTAGAAAATTCAAATGTTTTGTGTTTTGTTTTTTCCTTATATGATTTTTATTTTCCATCCGATTTTGGGTTATTATGGCTTAAAAATTTCGTAATTGAATAAGCTATTCAAGAAATTTATAAAACTAAGGATTTTTTTTACATTTGTTTTACTAAACTGCTTCCAAAAGTAGAAGAATTGTAGAAAAAAGTAGAACAATTTCATAAAATTTTATCTTCGATTCAATATAACTCAGATATCATTTGCTTTTACTGAACCAGTGTTTGACTCTGTATGGCGCTTGAAAGAGAACTATACATAACAAAGCATCAATGCACCGTTATCTAGTAAATGTAACGTGCTATGAATCATATCAATATCGTTTCCCCTACTTTTGAGACAATAGCAAGAAATAATTACAGTTAAAAAGCGTTTCGGAATTTCAATTTGAAGAATTAACTTTTTTATTGCAAATATCGAATGATTCAAGTATGAAACAGCGCAACAACCCGATAAAAATTTCACATAATTTTATTTTCCCTACAATAATGCTCCATATCTTAGAGTTATTTTAAAGTACTCTTATTCAACTGTTTAATACAATAGAATAAGCGTTCAGGTTTTAGAAACAGTTTTAGTTTTTTTTTTTAATTTTCAATAGATTTGCAATATCGTTTATGTTATAATAAAACTATGTTTCTATGAATAGCCCTACAAATATTGTATTTTGATACTAGAACATACAGTGCATTTTTGATGTCATAGTTCGATACTAGACTCATAATACGATCAGAAGATGTGCTTTTAAGCTCATTTGGATAATTTGTAAAGTGATAATGTTCTCGTTTGAAAATTGGAAACTTTTTTGTTAGCTTTTTTGTTGCTGGTTCAATGCTGCAGAGGTTAGATAAATTTAAGGATAAAATTTATATAACAATGTATCCTTGCAGATTTGTTTTGAAGCTTCCAACGTGGAAATTTCTGTACCTGTAATACGTATATCAAGGAAGTTATTCTATGCGAAATATGACCTAATTTTTTTTATGCTGCATCTTTTGAAATTAAAAAATTTGGATATTAAAAGAATTTTTCTTATATCGTATAATTTTTCATTTGGAATAAATATTCCTCAAATGATTTCAGTTGAACAATAAAATTTTCACGTCATTTTCCATTTATAAATATGCACCTGTTGTATAATATAACACACATGTTTGCTATTTTAAATGTTATAAACATTATTTTATGTCCTACAAGAAGATCTGTTTCATCCAATATTTTTTCAAACATATATATATATATATATATATATATATATATATATATATATATATATATATATATATATATATATATATATATATATATATATATATATATATATATATATATATATATATATATATATATATATATATATATATATATATATATATATATATATATATATATATATATATATATATATATATATATATATATATATATATATATATATATATATATATATATATATATATATATATATATATATATATATATATATATATATATATATATATATATATATATATATATATATATATATATATATATATATATATATATATATATATATATATATATATATATATATATATATATATATATATATATATATATATATATATATATATATATATATATATATATATATATATATATATATATATATATATATATATATATATATATATATATATATATATATATATATATATATATATATATATATATATATATATATATATATATATATATATATATATATATATATATATATATATATATATATATATATATATATATATATATATATATATATATATATATATATATATATATATATATATATATATATATATATATATATATATATATATATATATATATATATATATATATATATATATATATATATATATATATATATATATATATATATATATATATATATATATATATATATATATATATATATATATATATATATATATATATATATATATATATATATATATATATATATATATATATATATATATATATATATATATATATATATATATATATATATATATATATATATATATATATATATATATATATATATATATATATATATATATATATATATATATATATATATATATATATATATATATATATATATATATATATATATATATATATATATATATATATATATATATATATATATATATATATATATATATATATATATATATATATATATATATATATATATATATATATATATATATATATATATATATATATATATATATATATATATATATATATATATATATATATATATATATATATATATATATATATATATATATATATATATATATATATATATATATATATATATATATATATATATATATATATATATATATATATATATATATATATATATATATATATATATATATATATATATATATATATATATATACAACTTCGCGACAAATTCTGTTAGGAACAGCTATAGTCCACATAGTTTGCCGCAATGAAGTATTTTCTGCGAGAGCTCTCATTGACTCCGGGTCGCAGGCAACTTTCATTTCGGAGAGTTTACAGAGAAAACTTAATTTGCCCACTAGAGGCGTTAGAGCTCAGGTTTCAGGATTAAATGGTGCTTCGGCGGGTTCAGTTCAGAAGCTTTGTTCATTCGATTTGGCCACCCCCTTAAATGGTCGATTAAGGATAAATGTAGAAGGTATGGTCCTACCTAAATTAACAGAAAATTTGCCTTCACAGTCCGTTAACATATCGCAGTCTTCATCACTATCTGGTTTGACCCTCGCTGATCCCAATTTTGCAAAGAGTGGGAAGGTTGATCTACTCATTGGAGCTGATATTTATTCGAGAATTATGAAGGAGGGTGTCAGAAGAAATATTATGGGAGATTTAATGGCCCAAGAAACAATATTTGGATGGATTTTAATTGGGTCTCTTCCTGATTTTGATCATCGGGCATTGACTACATCTGTTTCATATTACACAGAAGTAGGCTTAGATAAGCAATCGGAAAAGTTTTGGGCATTGGAAGAGCCTCCAAGTGCCTCTAAGTCTACCCCCGAAGATGAATACTGTGAAGAACATTTATAGAAATTCGGGCGGTCGTTATATAGTTTCCCTACCCTTTAAGTCGCAATATTTAGGTGACAGTGGGCTAGGTTCATCTCGTGACAGGGCTCAGCGCCAGTTTTTAAGAAACGAAATGTCTTTATTAAAGAAGCCAGATCTTAAGACCACGTATGACAATGTTCTTTCAGAATATGAAGTTTTGGGTCACCTGACTTCAATTGAGAATGATAATGCGGAATCCTCGGAATCATTTTACTTGCCGCATCATGCTGTTTTTAAGCCTGAAAGTTCGTCGACTAAGGTCAGAGTGGTTTTTAATGCCTCGAGTCGTTCGTCTTCAGGGTTAAGTCTTAATGATGTTTTATATACAGGGCCCATTTTACAAAACGACCTTACACTATTAATCATTAAATGGCGCTTCTACCGTTATGTATTCAATGGGGACATTGAAAAAATGTACCGCCAGATTTTAGTAGAACCAGGACAGACAAAATATCAGCGCATCGTCTTTCGCCGCAATCAAATTGATGATTTATTAGACTTCGAACTGAAAACCGTCACATTTGGGGTAAATTGTGCTCCGTACTTGGCGATCAGAACATTGCATCAGTAAGCAAGCGATGTTCAGGATCAGTGGCCTCTTGTTTCCAAAATATTACGTCATATGATGTACGTTGATGACGCGTTGGCTGGATCTCACGACATTTCTTTAGCGATTGCAGCTCGTAACGAGTTAGTATTGGCTTTATCATCAGCTGGATTTTGTATGAAGAAGTGGACGTCGAATGATAGGAAGAATTGCCAGCTGAATTTCTTTTAAAGCAAAACTTTTTGGAAATTGATGGTGATAGTACCACCAAAACATTAGGTATAAGGTGGGATGCTAGATCTGACGAATTTTACTTTTCCACGTCTGCTTTTCTTGCAAAAGGAAACTTTACTAAAAGGGAGGTTTTGTCTATCATCGCTAAACTTTTCGATCCTGCGGGTTGGCTAGGACCCATAGTAGTAGTGGCAAAAATGTTGATGCAACAAATATGGAGCGAGAAAACTGGCTGCGATGTTCAGGATCAGTGGCCTCTTGTTTCCAAAATATTACGTCATATGATGTACGTTGATGACGCGTTGGCTGGATCTCACGACATTTCTTTAGCGATTGCAGCTCGTAACGAGTTAGTATTGGCTTTATCATCAGCTGGATTTTGTATGAAGAAGTGGACGTCGAATGATAGGAAGAATTGCCAGCTGAATTTCTTTTAAAGCAAAACTTTTTGGAAATTGATGGTGATAGTACCACCAAAACATTAGGTATAAGGTGGGATGCTAGATCTGACGAATTTTACTTTTCCACGTCTGCTTTTCTTGCAAAAGGAAACTTTACTAAAAGGGAGGTTTTGTCTATCATCTCTAAACTTTTCGATCCTGCGGGTTGGCTAGGACCCATAGTAGTAGTGGCAAAAATGTTGATGCAACAAATATGGAGCGAGAAAACTGGCTGGGACGAAGCTATATCAGATGAAGTTTTGGTAAAATTGAATCAATTTGTGGCTGACTATAAGGATATTGATAACATAACGATTCCTCGTTGGGTAGGTTTCAAAATAGCAAGTTATGTCCAGATATATGGGTTTTCTGACGCTTCTGAGAAGGCATATGGTGCGGTCGTATATGTTCGTATTCAAAACGAGGAAGGTGTCATTCAATCTCATTTATTGGTAGCAAAATCTAGAGTGGCTCCATTAAAAACTGTTTCGTTGCCGCGTTTAGAACTTTGTGGTGCTTACCTTTTAGCCGAATTGATTAACACAATTAGAAAAGATTTCGAGCTAGATGCGAGCCGGACAAAGGTATATGCATGCAGCGATTCCATGATCGTTTTGGCATGGCTTCAAAAGCCATCGAATACTTGGAAAACTTTCGTTGCGAACAGGGTTTCGAAAATTGTAGAAAAGGTGGACAAAGGTAGTTGGTGTCATGTTTGCTCAAACGATAATCCGGCCGATTTACTAAGTCGAGGTGTAAGACCACAGAACCTTGTCAATAATGAACTTTGGTGGCATGGTTCTTCATGGCTTTGCTCATCTTCTGAACGCTGGGAGAATGCATCCATGAACAAGTTGGGGGCAAAAGAAGAAGAACGCAAACCCCAGGTTTTTTTTGTATACTTTTAAGTCATTTGATGACCTACTAGATCGTTTTTCGTCATACTCACGTGCGCTGCATGTCCTGGCGTTAGTAGTGAGGGGTTGGAAATTGATTTTGAAGCAAGAGCAACATTTTTCGGGCTCAGAGGTAACTCCAGCCGAAATCCACTCCGTAAGAGAAAAGCTGATTATTGTATCTCAGAAAGCCTTCTTCGCTAGTGAATATTATAAATTGTGCAATGATCAACCTATTGTAGAAGGAAAACTGGTAACCTTGTCACCCTTTTTGGATGAAAGAGGGGTAATTCGTGTCGGAGGACGTCTGGCAAATGCTTCAAACCTGACATACAATAAGAAATTTCCCATAGTATTGCATCCACATTGTCGTTTCGCCGTTCTGTTTGTTAAGAGTTCTGCGCACTGAATTTTTCATTCCACATGCCAAAAATCGAATAAACACGATTATTGGTCGTTGTAAAACTTGTGTTTTACAGAAAAAAGCTACTCAAAGTCAGATTATGGCAGCTCTTCCTACGTCTAGAACTATAATTTCTCGTCCATTTAACATTACTGGTGTGGACTTCACCGGCCCATTTGTTATACGAAATTATACCGGTCGAGCTTGCTTAATCACAAAGGGCTATGTTTGTTTGTTTGTATGCTTCGCCACGAAAGCGATTCATTTGGAAGCGGTTAGCAGTTTGTCGACACCAGCTTTCTTGGTGGCATTCGAGAGATTTGTTTCCCGGCGAGGATATCCGAGGGAGATGCACTCTGATAATGGCACAAATTTCGTTGGTGCCTCAAAAGTAATAAGATCCGAATTTCGTAACTTTCTTCGCAGTACAGGTTCTACTGTAAATACAAAGCATGGACCACAAGGCCTTTATTGGCATTTTAACCCCCGTGAAGCACCTCATATGGGAGGAATGTGGGAAGCTGGCGTGAAAAGCTTCAAGCATCATTTCAAAAGGGTTGCTGGAAACCTAAGGTATACTTTTGAGGAGTTTTCAACATGCTGGCACGTATTGAATCTTGTCTAAACTCTCGTCCGTTATGTCCCTTAACGGAGAATTTTGACAGTTTAGATGTTCTTTGTTTTTTTTTATTACTTTTTTTTAATTTTTATAGTATCATGGTTTCGCCGAAAAAATACGCCGAAGGTCATCGTTCCGGCAAGAGCATGGTTTCCCGAGTTTGTTTAGAGAACCACCCCTTGAGGTTTTGCGAAAAATTCCTCCAAGTTGACATACAAGAAACGATGCAGCTCGTTTCGATTTACAAATATTGTGCAAGTTGCCTAAGCCACGACCATACCTGGCGTACTTGTGAGAGTAAGGGAAAGTGTAAGCGCTGCGGTGATATGCATCACACGCTTCTTCACAAACCGAGTAAAAGACCTAGTTCGTCTAGCTCGAAGAACAGTAAAAAACTGAAGCGCTGCCAACGGGGACCTAGTTCGTCAACCCGCCCTAAGAGTAGAGGACCTAGTTCGTCCCAAAACTCAGCCAGGGGACCTCGTCCGTCCGATGGTCTGGAGGGTGAAAGACCTAGTTCGTCTCAAGCCCTGGTTCCTGCTCAATCGGGGAACCATAAGGCAACTGCACGAACTGAGGAAGTTGGTAGGAGAAAAAATGAGAATGTGGGCGATACATTGCCTACATACCATATTTCGGAAATGATATTGCTAAAACCTACAGCAATCATAAAAATTGTCACCAGAGAAATATATGTTGTTGAGTGAGCTCTGATCGACCCTGGCTTGGAAAGTTCCGTTGTGTCCGAAGAAGTTGTGCGGGGACTTAGAGCCAAGACAATTCGCGTCGGACAAATTGAAAAGTGTCTGCTTGTGCTCAGAGGGAACCATGGTAGTAGCGAGACAGTTGAAACGTATGCCACAATTCAAAGAAAGTTTAAAATGATTTCACCTTCAAAATCAATCGACGGAAGAATTGCTGATGAGTTTCCAGGTCTTCAGTTGGCAGAACCTCAATTCTATGTATCGGCCCCTGTGCAGATAAAACTTGGATGTGAGGTATACACTAAAATTATTAGAAACGGTGTCTCTGGTGGTTCTCTGGGAAAGCCACTGGCTCAATTTTCTATTTTTGGCTATTTGATATCCGGATCCTGTGCACCATTAAGATATATGATTATTTTATATTATTTTTTATTATTCTTTCTATTTATTGAATTCAATAATTAATTAATGAAAACTAAAAGTCCCACGTCGTGAATTCTATGGGATGGTTTCCGAATATTTTTCTTTTTTTTCTCTTTGAATTTTTAGTGCTAGATACAAAAAAGGTCTAATTTCTGATTGCAGTGTTGCAAGGCGGCCGGGATGTTCATGTCAGAACAAGAGTGGTCCCATCCCTGACCCATAGTACGTGATGCCAAATCTCTGCAGAAGAATTTGACTCCTAGGATGCGCTGCCGTAATCAACATTCATATTTTGTAGCCTTTTTCTTATAAGAACTTCGGGTTTTGTTAAAAGTTGTGTATCCATTGTTGAATCGTTCTTGAAGCTAATTAGTCGTTTGTGCGCTTTTGAAATTTTATAAATCGCTTCATTTTGTAATAAAACCTAAGTCAGAAAAAACCAACCGCTCAAGACGTTTTATTTCGCCTACTGTTTTTGGACTTTTTTGGTGGATTTCTTTATCGAGACTTGAGATTCTTTTGGTGAGGCCAGCCGTCTGGACGCCGACAACACTAAGTCCTTCACATATACAGAAATATTGTTCTGCGCTCTTCATCGATGTTTCTCAGGCATTTGATAAAGTATGGCACGAAGGTTGAATACATAAACTAAAGTAAAACCTACCCGAAAACATCCTTAAATTTTTAAAAAGGTACTTAACTGAGCGAAAATTTGTTGTTAAAGAAGGTAATTTTCAAAGCCCTCCGCAACCCATTGAAGCCGGAGTTCCTTAAGGCAGCATCCTCGGTCCAGAGTTATATCTGATATATGCCTCTGACTTGCCGGTAAGTAGTAACATACACATATCAACATTCGCTGATGATACAGCTTTTCTAAGTGTTCACAAAAGTCATCAAGAAGCCGCCCGCAATTTGCTAGATTATATACCCCATTGGAACAATGGCGAATAAAAATTAACGAACGAAAATGTCTACACATTACTTTTGCATTGTGCAAAGAAACCTGCCCACCTATACAAATAAATAACCAAACTATACCTCAACACACTGAAGTAAAATATCTCGGTGTTCATCTTGATCGTCGTCTAACATGGAAGTCACATATAAATGCAAAGGTGACCCAAATGAAATTAAAAGTAGCTCAAATAAATTGGGTTATTGGAAGGAACTCTACTCTAAGCCTAGATTGTAAACTTCTTCTATACAACTCCATTCTAAAACCAATATGGTCCTACGGAATCCAGTTATGGGTCACTGCCTCGGCATCAAATGTAGAAAAAATTCAAAGGCAACAAAATAAAATACTCCGTACGATTACAGCAGCCCCATGGTATGTCAGAAACAAGCGAATTCATAAAGACCTAGATGTGCCGCCGGTTAAGACAGTGTTTTTTAAACACGTGACAAGCTACATAAAAAGACTTGAGTTGCACCCAAATCCCCTAGCCCGAAACATCATTAACTTTAGAGGCCACACTCGGCTGAGAAGGAGGGACACTCTTGCTCTCAGTCGAACACGAGAGACGTAAACAACAAACCGCTGAAACAAATATTTTTGTCTGGCACTGGCTGGACTTAAAAATTAAAATTTTAGAGTTAAGATTTGATTACTTATTGTTAGTTCAATTTTATTGAAGATACAATAAATAAATACATATAACCGAAAAAAAATAAAAAAAAATAAAAAATTGAAAAATAGAAAAGGTGAACATATTTAGACGAATTTGAAAAGGGAATCAAGTATGCAACATGCATTTTTTAAAGTCTTTAACATGTGCATTGGTGGAAAAAGAAAAAAATATGGATTCCGAAACCATCTACCAAAGGATAAATTTCTGTCAAGGAAGAAAGCTATCGAAAGACGAGTAATCAGTTGAGTTTGCATTTGGTACAAAAAAGTATAATCCATTCTCTTTAGAAAGTTAAAATAACCTTTCGTAAAAAGAAACGGTAGGGAAAAGTTTCAATGTATGTTCTTCACTATTTATAGAATACTAAACTTTACAATCGAATACCTTTTCTGTGCAAGCTTCGCTAATCCATGACAACTCCCTAAAGATAGGCAAATATTGACAATATACATTTAAGGTTATTGACATACATAATAGCCTTTTTAAGAAGTTAGAACTACATATATGATGCAATCCCAATTTTTAACAAAACTGGAAATTTGATTTAACAATAACTGGTTATTTGATCAAAATTTTAAACTTAAATGTAAAATAATTGAGTTTTCATGTGCTTAATTAAAGACACAGCAAATTCCTAATATCAATGATTGCCTTATATAAATTTACTTTTTTTCATAAATAATTTCGTTTTTTATTTAAAAGTGTATTTAAATAAAATAAAATTAAAAATTGTAAAACTAAAACAATTACCTTCTAACCCAACATTTTTCCTTTGTATGAATAAAAATTTATAAGATAATAGTTACAAGTTTTAAGGTCGAAAAAATTAATTAACGTATTTAAAATGAAATTCTAAAAGTTTTCTTTATTGAAGAAGGAAGGCTATCATGTGCCAGATCAGGTAAACAGTGACACAGACTTTTGCATTTCAGCTACTTTCATTTCCCTATTTTCACCCTACACGTACATATATATTCCGTACGTGGATTTTCTTATATGGTATAGTATATATAAGTTTTTATGATTACGCTGCGCTGGCATTTGGGTGAAGAATCACGTCACGATTGCTGTAGCTAGCCGGTTTTAAATCTTTATGCCTCTGACTTGTTTTCTCGTAAATTATGAACTCGAACTGTACCGCGCGTAACACCTTGAGTATATAAAAAAATAATGTTAAAACGGCTTAAAGGTACCTAATTTTATTTTAAGTTTCTTAATGGTTTTTGTAATAAAATTGGACAACTCCTTTCCAAGTTACGATAATAATTATCCATAGAATTTAAAATGTTGCCTTGTTTCGTAGTTAGGGTATCATAACACATCAAAAAATATATTGGTACTCTGCCATTTTTCTTGTTGTATTGTGTTATTAATGAGGCCGTAGTGGGAACATATTATACATAAGTTTTATAAACTTACATGACTTTCTTTTAGGGTAGTATATTATAGTATATATATTTTAACCATAGTAATAAACCATTCAATTAAAATTCCGCATCTTATTTTTATTTAAGCTCTTCACCTGAAAACCAGCAAGAAGGAAATGCACATTCTTGTGGAAGTAAAACAAATAAAAACCTTTGCGGTTCCGCAACGAATAAATCAATAAATGATTCTAGTAGCAATATAAATAAAGTTACGTCAGTGTGTAATATTTCAATTAATGAAAATCAAACTAGCGATATAATACTTGATGGCGGTATAAAGGATAAATTAAGTGATTTGGAGCTTCCATACCAAAAAATCGCCCCAGTTCAAGCAGAATTTAAAAATGTCTTAAATATGCAACAAGAAGTACTCAATTCTGCTCAACAGAACATATTAAATGATATTTGTGTTTCTAAGAGCACTGCCACGCCACAGGCGGTCATTGTAAAACAAGTTGCAAATGAAAAGTCAACTATTATAATAAAATCTTCGCCGTGTTGCAACAAATCGCGTCTTTTGGTGCGTATCAATCGAATAAAGGCCGAGGATGTACATCTAATGCAACAAAGTATTAAGCAATTTATAAAAAAGTCGCCAGAGTTAGCAAAAAAGATGTGTTTGTTAACGCCAGATGCAACAGAGATAGTGAAGAGTGAACCAAGCGAAGAGATTTCGGATCAAGTACATCAACAAATTTATCTGGAAAAAGAATCGGAGAAAGCTTTAGGTGATAAAAAATCTACAATTTTAGATGATACTTTCAATATAATGAAGGCACATGAAAAAATGGCACAAAAACGTAAACATCCGTTGAATATTGATGATATTCCACCTGAACAAATATGTAAGTGAAGTGTGTTACAATCCATTGATTTCTTGTATTTTAAAATTAATATGAACAACTATAGGTTAGGTCAGGAAGAATAGGTTAGGTTAGGAAGAGTAGTGTCATTAAGTGCACTTCCACTTGGAAACCCATTGAATCCATTGTGAATCCCTCCTAAATGACCTGATATGATCTATCCCGAAATAAAAAGAAAGCATATGAAATACGATTGACCTTTTAAGCTCAAAGCGCTAGAAAATATAGAAATATATATATATATATATATATATATATATATATATATATATATATATATATATATATATATATATATATATATATATATATATATATATATATATATATATATATATATATATATATATATATATATATATATATATATATATATATATATATATATATATATATATATATATATATATATATATATATATATATATATATATATATATATATATATATATATATATATATATATATATATATATATATATATATATATATATATATATATATATATATATATATATATATATATATATATATATATATATATATATATATATATATATATATATATATATATATATATATATATATATATATATATATATATATATATATATATATATATATATATATATATATATATATATATATATATATATATATATATATATATATATATATATATATATATATATATATATATATATATATATATATATATATATATATATATATATATATATATATATATATATATATATATATATATATATATATATATATATATATATATATATATATATATATATATATATATATATATATATATATATATATATTATATATATATATATATATATATATATATATATATATATATATATATATATATATATATATATATATATATATATATATATATATATATATATATATATATATATATATATATATATATATATATATATATATATATATATATATATATATATATATATATATATATATATATATATATATATATATATATATATATATATATATATATATATATATATATATATATATATATATATATATATATATATATATATATATATATATATATATATATATATATATATATATATATATATATATATATATATATATATATATATATATATATATATATATATATATATATATATATATACATATATATATATATATATATATATATATATATATATATATATATATATATATATATATATATATATATATATATATATATATATATATATATATATATATATATATATATATATATACATATATATATATATATATATATATATATACATATATATATATATATATATATATATATATATATATATATATATATATATATATATATATATATATATATATATATATATATATATATATATATATATATATATATATATATATATATATATATATATATACATATATATATATATATATATATATATATATATATATATATATATATACATATATATATATATATATATATATATATATATATATATATATAATAATAAGTAATAGTAAGTGGTTAAATGAAAGTTGGAACTTCTTGCTTGTGCAGAATCAACGTCGATGACAGCTTTTTTCTTAATTTCCAAGTCGATGGGGTCAAAAGTGCGGGGTGTTGGCCAATCAACCATTGGTTGTTGGAGCCAAGTGGGCCCATTCCACCAGAGGGTATTTTGCATAAGCTCTTGTGGTAAGCAGCCTCGACTGCCTAAATCTGCGGGGTTTTCTTCAGTTCTCACGTGTTTCCATTGATTTGCGCTTGTGGCACTAAGAATTTGTGTAACTCGGTTTCCCACAAATGTCTTCAACGTGTTGGGATCTTTCTGGAGCCAACCTAGTACGATCGAGGAGTCTGTCCATAAAAAAAGTTCGTCCGACCATTTAGGGTAGTTTGCTAGGTTTTTAACTAGCTGGGTAAGTAACAGTGCTCCACACAGCTCAAGTTTTGGGGTCGTGGTTTTCCTTAGAGGGGCTACCTTCGTCTTTGCTACTAGCAAATTACTGTGAATGCTGCCTTCTGGGCTTTCTGTTCTCATGAAAACCATAGCACAATACGCTCTTTCTGAGGCGTCACAAAATCCATGGATCTGTTGTCGGCATTGCGGGGCAAAATTTATCCATCGCGGAATTCTAATATTTGCTATTTGGTGCAAATTGTCAGCAAATAAATTCCATTTCGTTAGGATTTGAGGCGAAACTACATCATCCCACTCAGACTTCTCTTTCCACAATTCCTGCATCAAAAGTTTCGCAGTTATTACAATTGGACCTACCCACCCTAATGGGTCAAAAAGCCGGGCAATGACAGATAAGATTTTTCTTTTCGTAGTGGAAGGTGAAATTTCTATCCCTAGCGTCTTTACAGTACTGGATCCGTCAAACCTCAAAAAAATCATCGTACAGAAGATCTTCCCGGGGCAAATGTTCAAGGAGGAATCGATCATTTGCTGTAACCTTCTTCAAGGGGAATCCTGCAGACTGTAAGGTGATGTGCAACTGTTTCTGTTTGTCTCTAGTTTCTGTCAGCGTATGCCCTCCCGACAAAATGTCGTCGACATAGATTTCATTCTTTAAAATGGCGGACGCTTCGGGGTATAGATTTAGGATATTTTTGCTTAGCTCTTGTAGAGTCCGAATGCCCAAAAAGGGGGCAAAATTGACACCAAATGTCACCGTTTTTAAGCGAAAGGATTTTACTGGGCCTTGTGTGTTCCCACGAAATAGGATTTGTTGATACGGTTGATCGTCTTCATGAACCAAAATTTGCCGGTACATTTTTTGAATGTCGCCGGTAAATACATATTTGTAGTGCCGCCAACCCAACACAATTTTCATCAGATCAGTTTGTAGGGATGGGCCTTGATGCAACACGTCGTTTAAAGAAAAGCCGTACCTTGGTGGTTTTGCTCTCAGGCCGGAGGACGGCGTGGTGTGGGAGATAAAACAAATACTGCTTTCCCGTTGAAGACTCGAAGTGGATCACCGATTCCATGTGACCGAGCTCCTCATACTCCTCAATCACCTTAGAATACTGTTCTTTCAAGTCTGGGGACTTATCAAGGGTTTTCTCCATTCCATAGTATTGCGCGAGGGGCATATTTCTCGAGGGACCCAAATAAATTTCTTCTGGAAATTCTTGTTTGAAGGGAAGACGGACAACGTACCTCCCATCCGATTGTCGCATTGTGGTCTGTTTATAAAATTCCTCGCAATATCTATCATTTTCGGTCTCTAGCTGTACTTTTCCTGCCTCTTCTATTTCCCAAAACTGTTTTAATTGCCTGTTGAGATCAATATCATCGGAGGTCATAACCCGTGTTAAGAATGAGTTGATTTCATTGTTTGGCTCGGGCCCCGACAAATACCAGCCGAAGTGAGACTCCCTTGCTTCGAGGCAATTTGCAATTTTTGGTTTTACACCCTCCAAATTGATGATTGGCAAATAATCGCTGCCGATGATCATGTCGATAGATGATGGCTTGAAAAAGTGTGGATCTGCCAACCTCAAGTGCTCGATTTCTCCTAGCTTGATTTTAATGGGTCTGGAGGGCAAAGGATGAGACATCTTTGGCACGATAATGGGTTGCAAGTGGAGTCGAAACTCAGATAGTCTTGATTTTAAAATGACTGAACACCTTCCCCTAGACTTCCCCACTCTGGTCCCCCCGAGGCCGCAGATTTGGGAATTGTGGCCCGCTACCGGTATGCCAAGATTCTGTTGAATTCGGGTTGAAATGAACGTTTTTTCAGAGCACGCATCTAACAAAACGCGAATAGTAAACTGTTCTCCGAAGTGTTCGAGGTGAACTAGTGCTGTAGGCAGAATAGTTGTTGCTTCATTTCGAGAAAAATACATGTTGACTTACTCAGACTGATTGCTACTTGGAGAGACGGGCGCAGCTTCGTTTACGATCGGCTCTGCGGCGGCCGATAGTAACCCGAAAATCTTTGCTTTAAGCTTGTGAGCCTTATCGCCCACTCTTTGGTAGCTAAGGGATATCTCGTCCGAGTATCTTGATTCTTCATCTATCTCAGGTTCCAGCATATATTCTTCGTAGGTTTCATTAAGTTTTTGCCATTTCTTTTCCAGTTCAGCCACGGATATTTCTAAATATTGTATAGTTCGCTCTTCGATCCCTGTTTTGTCATATTGTTTGAAAAAATTATCCAGCTGGTATATGTCAAACTTACACCTTCTTTTAGCTGCCATATCTCAAATTAGTTTTATTTAAAATTATTTTAAAATCAAATACTGTTAGGTTTATAGTGATTTTATTTCTTGTGGAAACCCGTATCAAGAATACTGTTTTGAATACTTTTAGAACCTCCTTTGTTTACCGCTTGTTGCTTTGAATACTAAATTTTTCTAAAAAAAAATCTTCGCCGCTTAAACTTTTTTATTTATTCCTTACGTGCTCGTTTTTTCGATTCCCTTCTACCGCAGATTCCCAAATTTAATTAAAATAACTTTCTATCACCCACAATTTTGCTTTTAAATGATTTACTGTGTGAAATATAATAATACCCACTCACCTTTACTTCCCCGCTTTTTTCGTGTGCTGAGAACCCTTGCTGACTTTTTGTTGTTTGTTGTTGTTGAAATTTATGTGTTGAAATTTTATGTATCGGAATTTTATGTACTGTAACTATGTACTTACTGTAAAGGTATTAAGAATTCACTTTGTTAAAATTTTTTTGGCTGCTTTGTGTATTTATGTATTATATTTATGTATAGAGCAAGATCTGTTTTTTATATGTACACAACTTCTTTTTTAATTGCACAGAATTATCCAGTGCAAGTGGCACGTATGTACTTATGTATGTATGAATGCAACAACTTATTTTTGATTATTTTTCACTTAATTTGTTATATATTTATCAATTTCTTTTTTTTTTTGCCGGTAAACTTTGTTATTTTCAACACATATATGCACAAGAGTATAAATGATCTTTAAAGATCATTAAATTAAATTAAATTTGCAATTTAGTTTTATACTTTTCTTGTGTTCGTAGGAGGAACGTATGGCAATGAACGATTGTAAATGAGTGGGGTATGTTCATTCGATGCTTCGATACGTATTTTCAATAGTGTGGGCACTTTATGGCAGGGATATTTCTTTGAGCGAATTATAAGCTTTCTTATTAATAGTGATGGTCGTTTTATTTTGAGGTTACCGTTGATTTTCTTGTTGTTGGATTGTATGACGTGTCGTTTTTATAGTACATAGATATAATATTATTTTACCACTTTTTTTTCAATCGAAATTAATAAACCTATTTGAACAAATATAATTCAAACACTGTACATACCCAATTCCGTTTATTTCCTCTGTGAAAGATTCCCTTTTTTTTGTTTTTAGTGATGATTATGTATGACTTCTGATGATTGGATTTAGTTGTCCTGGTGCACTTCTTATTAGCTCTGACTAGGTGGTCATGTGAAGCCTTTACCTTCAAGGATATTCTTCATTAAGCGCGGGGGGCTTTTCAGAATTTTATTGTGTGACCAAGGTCGATTTCACGTATATTGTTTTGCTTCTGGAGAAGCACCACTGCTAGCTCTTCGCTAGTTCATTCAAATCCTAGCCTACTCTAGGATTGTCGAAGGACCAAATGTTGGATTGGGTAACTCCCTTGTCCAAAAATAAATTTTCCTCTTGAAATAAAAGTCCTTTTTTTCAATTCAAAGGATTTATTGTAGCGTCTTGCTAGCTGAGGTAATGAACATAACTAACTTAAACTTATTAAAAATGGTATGTTAAAAAATACTCGTATGTATGAAACCGTTAAGAATGTTTCGTTAAATTAAAAAAAAAAGTAAAAATATTAAAGAAAGAACAAAAAAAGAGCAAATTGAGAATTCGGTATATGTACATATATATATAGTTAGATAAAGAAAATACTTATTCATTGGCGGCCAAACCGCGGTACGCAACAAGTGCATATTTTTTGTTGAACAGGGTTCAACATACTCCGGGCGCCATAGCTTGGCACAGACAACCCTTCCAAGTCCCCGAGATGATCCATCCAAAGGATGACTCCTGTGCAGCGGCATAGTTGACAGGCATTCGAGCGGCGGCTGGTTTTAAAATTTTGTTGGCGACATCAAGTCCCAATATACCATCTACTTCACAGCAAGTTGTGAAGGCAGGGTGAGCTAGGGGCTCGTAGGCCTTGAAATGTCTGGCAACCAGTTCATTTTTAATCG
>OY101449.1:64098725-64343725 GCA_956483635.1 Panzeria rudis
ATATATATATATAATATATATATATATATATATATATATATATATATATATATATATATATATATATATATATATATATATATATATATATATATATATATATATATATATATATATATATATATATATATATATATATATATATATATATATATATATATATATATATATATATATATATATATATATATATATATATATATATATATATATATATATATATATATATATATATATATATATATATATATATATATATATATATATATATATATATATATATATATATATATATATATATATATATATATATATATATATATATATATATATATATATATATATATATATATATATATATATATATATATATATATATATATATATATATATATATATATATATATATATATATATATATATATATATATATATATATATATATATATATATATATATATATATATATATATATATATATATATATATATATATATATATATATATATTTTTTGGAGTAATTTAAAAGAAGCCTATTTCTAATTTTCGACAACGATATCTCACAAATTATTATGTAACTGATTTTCAGGTCCTAAAAAGTTATTGAATATATAAAATGGATTTTATAACAGTTTTCAAGTAATTATAAAGTAATACTTTTTTCGAAATTTTTGGAAAAGTATAGCGGCTTTCACGCGTGGTAGTAAACTAGTACTGTAGATCTAGCAGATTTTGTTGATATAGTACATGTCAACAGTTCTGACAAGACCATAACAACAAAATCCATTAAACTTTAGTTTACCACCTGGTTGTTAAGGTACCATACCATATACTGTGGTAAAGCTTGTACATACATTTACTTACAAGTATGAAAACAGCTGTACGTTCTGCCGCCGCTTTGTTCTGTTGTTTTTATTTTATGCATGTGTCTTCTGTTCGAGTTCGCAACTTAATCTCGAAGTAGAAACAAGCATTAATTTGCCGCCGATCTGTGCACAAAATAAACAATATACATATATAAAATATTAAACATATAGACAAATATTCGAAACAACAAAGTATTAACAAACGGCGTTTTGTTTAATATTTTATGTATAAATTTTTTATTTTTCTTTTTGTAAAGTAAATCATAAATCCATAAACAAGTAGGCACACAAACGACAAATATAGTTTTGTACTCATATACATTAGGGCGGGCGTTAGCTATATGGAAGATTTTTTTGCATATTTTTTTCACTCTCAGCCCCCAGTTTGGTGAATTTTGGTAAAAAAAAATTTCAGGTAAATCGGTTGGGGGTAAGACGTGCCGTAAGTCCGTTCAAATTTGGGAAAAATCATAAAATTTTGTTTTCTTCCCTCATAACTTCCAAAATATTAATTTCACAAAAAAGTTTTAAAGGAAAAAAATTTTGCTTGTGAAGTTTTGAACATTTTCCTAAAAACTTTTCTGTAGAACTAATGCTTAATGAAATAAATATAAAATTTTCAAGCAACATTAGCTTATTTTAATGTTTCATTCGTCCTCCCAGCTCATGGCAACTAAAACACAAATTTACAAGGTTTTGAAATGGAACAACTAAACATAATTTCTCATGTAATTTCAGCTCCTGAATCCGAATCTGCATTCAGTTTATTTTTTTTTTTTTGGTTCTAGTTTTCGAGATATACGCTTTTTTCAAAAATGAAGCAGTTAAACAACAAAAGTTAACATCACTGGATAACGCGTTTAGCCCAGTCAAATAAGCAGAAAAAGGGGCCAACTGCGGAATGAGAGATAATAAGCTGAAAATTCGTATACACCTTCGTTTTGGTGTCCTAAAAGTTCTCTCAAAAGTCTCATAAAGTCTCGTGTCTGCGTCGTAAGTTATTCAAGGTCAAAAGTCACGAAAAAGTTTTTCGCAATTACCTCGGTTTTTATAGCTCCAATGATGTTAACAGTTATTATAAAAATTGTAGAGCATAAAATTTGCGACAAATTTTGTATTAAACATTTTTTTATAC
Organism: Panzeria rudis; assembly: GCA_956483635.1. NCBI lineage: Eukaryota > Metazoa > Arthropoda > Insecta > Diptera > Tachinidae > Panzeria > Panzeria rudis. The sequence continues at coordinate 64,100,727 of OY101449.1, forward strand.
GCCCTATCGTTTCTGAGATAGAGGGCAGAGAGCCCGCAGCCATACTCAATGTAATGCAAGGTCAACTGTGATTCTCAGTGAATAATACCTTGTATAAAGTTATGGAATGAGAAATAATAATATATTTGCCCGTTTTATTTCTTCTTAAAATCTACTTTAAATAAATTAATATAAAATTAGAATATACAACAAATGTTTCATTTAATGAGTTTTTAATTGCACAAAGTAGGTACACGGAAAAGAAAAATCAATCGATCGGTAAATAAATTAATCCCAAACGGTGTCAAAAGTACGGTAATTCTAGATTTCCTGAATTCAAGTACAGAAAGATTGATTCAATTGCGGAATATTCAAATGCAACACACTTAATTTTAGCCTGACTGCTTTATTCATGTAAAAAATTATTTTAAAGACGACAATGTATATAAACTGTACTGTGTTGGTACTGTGTTGGTGTTTGTTTGCTTTGCTGATAGCCACAATACACTGATGTGCCCTTCTTGTTATTTATTTTCATTTCTCGGGAATAGCCGACAAGTAGCGACAAACGTCGCACAGTGGCGCCCGTAGAGCAAACGAGGTTGCAAAAATCAAAATTTTCATGTGCGCCTGCGAAATTTTAAATGAATCCATCTTATAGTAAACTTTTCAACGATCTCAAATATGCTACTCTTAACAATATCAGATTTTTAGTTTAGAAGACATAACTGTTCAAAGTTAACCAATTTTCGGATTTAAAAAAACACACAATTTTTAGGTAGTTTGATCCGATTTCAGGTGTAATATCACGAAAACTAGGCAACGAATAGTATTTTTTTTTGTTTTTAGTGATTGATGTGCTTATTAAATGTATAACAATAAAAAAAATTGTGCTGTTTGCTTTGTGTTTCTCTAGGTAAATCAGTATTTAAAAACTATCCATTTTTTCACTATTCTTCAACTTTGACGGAAAATAAAAAAAATTTACCTTTTTTTACCTCCGCCATATTTTCAAAATATGTTCTTTAACTAGTCTTTTACATAACTCAAAAGGTTTTATCTGCCTTTACGTGCCTATTTGGCTTCTACAGGTAAAAAACGTTAAAAAGACATTGTTGCAGAAATTGTATGGCGGGCATCCCTTACATGCCTTGACTGACAGTTACTTTGATGTAATAGTTTGAAAATTGCATTTTGAGTCAGTTGTCTACCTGAGAGCCTCTGGCGAAAAATTTGGTCCTAATATTCCGTTACAGACACAAGATGCACAAAAAACTACTCATTGAAATAAGCAGGTACGCACCTCACTTAAAAATTATTTTTGGCGTACATATGGTGAAGAACAATACTGACTTATGGTACAGGTAGGCACAAATCTCATTTGGCTACGTGCATAATATCAAAACTGTATAATTCAGCCCAAATGCATATGTATGCATGTAACAGGTACATTTGTAGACATGGTAGCATAGGCCTATATATTGCAAAACAAGCTTAATGCCTGCATTAGTCTACGACTGAAAGTTGGCGAAACAAGTATTGAAAACATGGCGTTGAACAATTTAAAATTATTTGAACTGTTTAGAAAGTCAATTACACCAACGTGTTTCGCGGAAGCTGCTTTAGAAGAACTCGATAGCTTATACGGAAATATTGAGAGAAGCAAAAGTATAAAAAATAATCTTTGTATGATACATGCCAAAATTAAGACAAAATGGGTGAAATGCAATCGAACCATTAACATCTTCAACTCCAAATACGAGGACTGGCTTAATGAAGACACCATCCTGGATATATTGGCAGTAGATAAACCCTCCACATCAACCAGAGGAGAAAAAGGAAGGCCAAAAAAAAGTATGGAGGAGTGTTCAATTTTCACAAGAAAGAGGAAACTTGCCGATGCCACCAATGACTTGACCACGAAGGATTTATCGGATGCGCTGTCTATTAAATACATAAAGGATAGTGAACGAGTTAGGTCGCAGATTACAAAATCTGTTGCTGATGCAAGCCCACTGCGACTAAAAAGGATTAAGGAAAGCATTCCCACTCCCACAAACGCACATATTAAAAAGTATAGTTCCGAAGAAGCCTTGGCTCTGTTTTTGGACTTAGAACTTTCCAAAGAGAAATATGAGATACTACGGGCATCTTTAATGCGACACGGGGCTGACCTTTTCCCCGGATACAAGCATATTACGCAAGCCAAAATAAATTCACGACCATTGCGTACGGAGTTTACGGAAGTCTCTGCGAAAGCCAATCTGCAGGATCTTATGGACCATACAGCAAAACGGTTGTTGGAAAGTCTTCCTGAAAATGAGGTGGAAATTCTTCCTCAGAAACTAACATTGATCAGCAAATGGGGCTGCGATGGATCATCCGGACAAAGCGTTTATAAGCAAAGGATATCTTCCGATGACACTACAATATCTGACGGAAATATGTTTATGGCATCTGTTGTTCCATTGCGGCTAAAATCTGATGTTTCCCTACACTGGAAAAATCATCGACCGTCATCAGTGCATTATTGCCGACCAATAATGTTTCAGTTTGCAAAGGAATCGGCAGAACTCATAAGGACCACGGTGAAGGACATTGAAGAACAAATAAGCAAGATTAAGCATACAAAATTGCAAATTGGAGAAGGAAAATATATTGAATGTAGTTACGAGTTCCACCTGACCATGGTTGACGGAAAAGTCGTAAACGAACTGACAGGAACAACCTCAACATTGACATGCCCGATTTGCAAAAAGAGTCAGAAGAACTTCGGTAATTTAAACGATTCTACAAACGAGGAGAATTACGAATATGGAATGTCACCATTGCACGCAAGGATAAGGTGTATGGAGTTCTTGCTAAAACTGGCGTATACCCTACCACAACAAGATGAAAACATCGATGAAAATACATCAATTAAGGATAAGGAAAAGATCAGAAAGAAGCAAATACAGAATGCTTTTTGGAAACAACTTGGACTAAAAGTAGACTGCCCCAAGTGTGGATACGGTAACTCAAACGATGGAAACACTTCAAGGAGATTTTTTGCAAATGATGAGGCAGTAAGTAGAATCACTGGAATTGACAATGAAATCGTCAAAAGATTGGGAACGATCTTGAATGTTTTAAACTGCCAAGAAAGTGTTAATTCTACAAAATTTGGAGAATATGCATCGGAAACTGCATCTCTTTTAGCAAAAATTTATCCACAGAAGAAGTTGACCCCGACCGTCCATAAAATATTGGCGCATGGCAAAGATATAATTGAGTACCAGTCTTTGCCAATTGGAGAGCTTTCTGAAGAAGCGCAGGAGTCTCTTAACAAATTTTACAAAAAATATAGATTGCAGAACACGTTCAAAGCATCAAGGGTGAGGCAAAATGAGGACCTCTTCAACATGTTAGCAGCATCTTCCGATCCACTTATTTCTTCCCTGCGGCATGTGAAGTCACGAAAAGAACTACAATGGAATTATACTTTAGAAATGATTAGTCTTTTAGATATACCTTCTGTTACGAATTGTGATGAATATTTTACAGAAAATTCAAAAAATTAATTGAAAAAAAATTTGTTTAATTTGTTGGCTAATAACTTTAAAACAGAAAAAGCTTTCAAAAGAACTAAGAAATATAAGATTGGTAAAAATAATTTGATTTTGTTACCATAAAATAGATGAGTTAGAAAAAAATTAGAGTTTAGAAATGATTTGTATTTTAGACATACTTTGTCTTACCAAGAAAATGAATATTTTACAGAAAATTGAAAAAATCATTTAAAAAAAAAATCTTTTGTTGTAATTTTTTAGGTAATATCTTAAAACATGAAAAGCTTACAAAAGAACTACAAAAAAATATAAAATTCTTAAAAAAAATTTTTTTGTTACCAAAACTTGGATTTTTTCACAAATTTTAACTTTGAAAACCCATAAGTAAGCACCTATAAGGTGTAGCGTCCACTCCAACCGCTCATTTTATAGGTTGAACAATTATCTATGACATGCAATTTAAATTATTCGATTATCTTGTTCGGTTCAAAAGATATGATTTTTGCAACGAAAAAAGTCAAATGGCGCCACTGTGCGTCGTATTACATACTTGATTCAGGCCCGCTGCATACTTCAATCAATACCACCGCATACTTGAATCAATCCTACTGCGTACTTTAATCAATCCCTTATTTTTACTTATTTAATCCAAGAACAGACTTGAGATATATATTACATATATTTTTAATACTTAGCTAAATTTATTATTTTTACTTACTTGTTTTAATTTAAAATTTATTTGTGTTCATTTCTGGTATTGAACTCTACTCATCATATTTGTAAACCAACGCCTCATACAACTCAGCTAACTCAGTATAGAAAGAACGACAGCTAAAATCCAGTATACACTAGCAGCATATAATACGACATTTGCCGGTTATTTATCGGCACTGAACGATCAAACAAAATATCCAACAACAAGAGTACTATAGTGAGTTGTGGATATTAGCAAGCAAGCAAATACCAACACACTATGACTTTGTGTAAAGTTCATAGAAATATTCGAACTTAAAATAAGAATTTTGATACTTAATTTAAGAAATTTTTACGTGATTAAAAATTTTTTACATGATTTAAGAATTTTATCCCGTTTTCGGCTTCATTTTGTGTTATTCGTACTTAAATTTTTGAATACAACTCGTACTCAAAGTAAGTAGAAAATACTTGAATTTAATATGGCATTTTTCTTTCTGTGTAAGTATTATTAAACGAATATATTAGATATATGCAAAATGATATCAAATATAATCAGGTATGTGATGGAAATCGATTTTGAAAACGAAGCACTTTTGAAAGTCCCATTTGACGCACTTTTCATCAAATTTGTATAATTGTTGTGATACAACTCTTTTGTAATAACGAAATATTTTTATAATATTTGTTATAAAATTGTTTTTAATAAAGAAATATTATTAAAAAACACCTTTCAAAATTGCTTCGTTTTCGGAATCGATTTCCATCACATACCTGAATGTATTAACTAATAAACATTATAAATTATTTCTTGTAAATAATATTTCAATGATTTAATAACTTTATACAAGGTATATTATTCACTGAGATTCACGGTTGACCTTGCATTACATTGAGTATTGCTGAACGCTGCGGGCTCTCTGCCCTCTATCTCAGAAACGGTTGGACGTATGAAAAAATGTTTAATACAAAAATTGTCGCAAATTTTATGCTCAACAATTTTTATAATAACTGTTAACATCATTGGAGCTATAGAAACCGAGATAATTCCGAAAAACTTATTTTCGTGACCTTTGACCTTGAATAACTTACGGCACAGACAAAGAGATTTTATGAGACTTTTGAGACAGCTTTTAGAACTCCAAAACGAAGATGTATACGAATTTTCAGCTTATTATCTCTCATTCCGCAGTGAAACCCTTGTTTGACTGGACTATTCCTTCAAAACAAAAATACTTATTCGACAACAATATTATCGTTAAGTTACACCAATATTGTTTTTTAATCTGCTCATTAACTTTAGAGATATCTTAGAACTTATCGAAAAAAATATTTTTTTAATTAAATTTTTTATTTTTAAAACATTTATATATAATTTAAAAATATAATTGAAAATTCAGGTATATTTTTTGTTTGAAATATAGCAAACTATATTTCAAACAAAACAAGCCATATTTCATCAAAATCGATCCATAGATTTTATTCACAATTAAATATGCAGAAAATTAGAAGCGACCAAAAAAATGTGTTAATTAATTTACAGTTACAAGAAATGTTAATATAACTGGAGAACGGGTTGTCCTATGCATTTAAAACAAAAAACCAAAAGTCGACAACAATATTATCCTTAAGTCGCACCAGTACCGTTTTTTTATCTGCTCAGTAGTTTTAGAGATATCGTGAAATTTATGCAACAAAACAAAATGTTTTATCAAAATTTTTAGTTTTAAAATATATGGCTTGTTTTGTTTGAAATATACTTTTCTATATATTAATGGAAAAAATAAGGGAAATTTTTTTCGAATTAATTTTTTTATTAATGTTTTAAAAATAAAAATTGTATTTATGTTTTTTAAATTTATAATCGCACTATTTCCCAAAATTAATATTTTACTTATTCAGTAGAATATTAATTGTTTATAAACTATATATAAACTATATTTTTTAAAAATAACAATTTTGATAAAAAAATTATTTTTTTTCGGTAAGTTCTACGATATCTCTAAAACTAATGAGCAGATTAAAAAACAATATCCGTGTAACTTAACGATAATATTGATGTCAAATTAGGTTTTTTGTTTCGAAGGAATAGGGGAACCCGTTATCCAGTGATGTTAACTTTTGCTGTGTAACTGCCTCATTTTTGAAAAAAGTGTATATCTCGAAAACTAGAACCAAAAAAATATAAACTGAATGCAGATCCGGATTCAGGAGCTGAAATTACATAAGAAACCATGTTTAGTTGTTCCATTTCAAAACCTTGTAAATTTGTGTTTTAGTTGCCATGAGCTGGGAGGACGAATGAAACATTAAAATAAGCTAATGTTGCTGGAAAATTTTATATTTATTGCATTAATCATTAGTTTTACGGAAAAGTTGTTAGGAAATCAAATGTTGAAAACTTTACAAGCAACATTTTTCTCCCTTGAAACTTTTTTGTGAAATTTATATTTTGGAAGTTAGGAAGCAAGAAAGCAAACTTTTATGGTTTTCCCAAATTTGAGCGGGTTTGCGGCACGTCTTACCCTCAACCGATTTATCTGAAATTTTTTCAGGATGATTTTTTGATCAAAAATTCACCAAACTGGGGGGTGAGACTGGGTAAAATCAAACTTTTTTGTTAACGGCCACCCTAATATACATATGCATATGAGTACCAGAAAGACAAAATAACAACAGGAACAAACAACAGAAATGCCTACGTTACTGCTGTTGCGGCAGAATGTGAACAAAAATATACGGGTACGCTGAAATTCAATGTCTGTGACAGACCGTAATAAAAAAAATTAAATTTTTTGATACCAGCTTCACAGCAAAGCACAAGTGCCAACAATATTAGCCAATATATAGCCGAAAAAGAAAAAAAAACGGAAAAAGTGGCCCTAGAAAATGATTAAGACAGTTGTAAATAATAAGATGTAATTTCTTTCGTTTTTTGGTTTTTTAATTTTTTTTGTTTTTGTTCTTTGGGTTTTTTTGTTTTGCGCGTTTTTTTTTGTTTTAATTTTTTTAATGCTTTTGAACGATATTTTTAGTTTTAGCGATCTATTTTAGCTTTGGCGCTTTTTTCAGTTTATTTCGGTTTTTCGTGATTTTTTTTAATTCTAGCGATTTTTTTTTTGCTTAGGAACTTTTTTCGTTTTGGAGATTTTTTTTTTGGGGTTTTTGGCGATTTTTTTTTTGGGTTTTTGGCGATTTTTTAGTTTTGGGGTATTTTTTTGCTTTGGTGATTTTCCTTCGTTTTTTTTTTTTTGCGATTTTTTCGTTTTTTGATGATATTTTTAGGTTTAGCAATTTTTTTTATGTTGTAGTGCTTTTTTCGTTTTGACGACTTTTTTTTTGGTTTTTGGCGTTTTTTATTTTTTGTGGCGATGTTTTTAGTTTTGGTGATATTTTGCGTTTTAGCGATTTATTTTATTATGGTGCTTTTTCCTTTAACCGTTTTTTTCATTTTGGCGATTTTTCGTTTTACATTTTTTTAAATTTGGAAATTTTTAGTTTTAGCATATTTGAAAATTTCAAGTGTTAACCTCTTACGGTTTTCAAGATAGAGCATATTGTCTAAATTACATAGTAAAATTACATCAACTCTTTAAATTTTATTGTTTTAAATATCGTTGTTAATTGGTGTAGTCTATTTTACAGACTACACCAATTAACACTAACTTTGAAAATTTAAAGTGTCTATATATAATTGTCTGCATAGTACATTAGTATTTCAACATTTTTCGTTGCTCGCTTTGGAACACCGTTTAATTTTAGCTGTTATATATTTGTTGTTTTAGCGGTAAAATTTTTACATAATCTGTGAAAATTTCAGGTCCGTAGCTCTTACGGCTCCTGAGAAAACAATACATTATTATTTCGCTTTAGAACACCCTTTAATTTTTAGCTGTCATATATTTGTTGTTGTAGCGGCAAAAGTTTTACATATGCTCTAGCTCAATAGCTCTCATGGTTCCAGAGAAAACAGCCTGTGACAGACAGACAGACGGACAGCGTAGCGAAAACAATAGGGTTCCTTTACACTTTTGGTGTACGGAACCCTAAAAAAGACAAAGAAGTTCAAGATCGAAAAACCTCGCTCCATTGGCGAAAATGCTCAAAGATGGTAAATCTGATGTGGCGCCTTCTGAAAATCGCTTTTCAATTCTACAAGACGACGAAGACGAAATCACCATTGTCAGGTCAAGCAAGCCGCCTCCAATATACTTAAGGGAGAAAAACTCAAATGAGCTAATTAAAAGGCTAGTACAATTAATCGGCGAAGAGGCGTTTTACGTAATCCCGATAAAAGGCGGAGCGATTAATGAGACAAAAATTCACGCAAATGGAGAAAATCATTACCGCTCAGTAGTTTCGGAGTTTGAAACACAAAATAAAAATTTGTACGTGCTATATTTTTTACTGACCTTCTTTCTTATTTATTGTTGCTTCAAAATTGGGCTTTCAAGGTCTAGACGTGTATTAATGAAAATAAAAAATAATTTATTTCATTTTTTCATCCGACGTTCCGCTAGTATTTTCTAGCTTCTTCAGGGATAATTTTTATTGAATCTGGCAATGATATATAAATATGACAACATATTGTAATAAAAAACAACTTGATTAATTTAGTTTTATTAATGTTCTCACATTCAAATTTTTAAATAATAAAAGTTTTTGTACATCAAACACACAAACACAAATTATTTAAATAAATGCAAAAATAAGTACAAGAAAAAATATCACAGCAAAATACGTAAACCTAATATCAGAGCTTGTGATAAAATTACTAATATCCTGTTCAGATATGGATTTTTAATTGAGACAATTTAGTTTTATTTGAGTAATTAAATTTAGTGTTCACACGTAGTAAATTAAGCTTACTCAATTAGCATTTGACTTGCCAATGGTGTAATAAGTATACAGTTGGCCGCATAAGGACAACGAATACAACAATAAAACAAAAACCAGATAATAATTGTCAAAAATACACGTGTTTGACGTAGCTTATGCACAAAATTACCATAGCAAAAAATAATCAACAATCAATAATCAGCAGTTATAAAGAAAAATTATGAGGAAACGGTACTTGACACATTTAACAAGTACCACAGAAAAATACAATTTACAATTGAAAAGGAAAACAATAGTTCACTACCTTATTTGGACATAAAGTTACATAGAGACGGAAATAAGATCTCTACTGATTGGTATGCAAAATTAATAGCATCTGGGTGCCTGATCAACTACAATTTCACGCAACCTAAACAGCAGAAATCAACACAGCACTCAGCTTTATTTTGAGAGTTCGCAAACTATCCTACAATAAATTCATCAACAAAAATATGGAAAAATCAGAATATACGGAATATGGGAAAAAGGACAAAAATGATGTATCTGGCAACACTAAAAAAATACTACGGAGTCTCCTACATACCAAAGTTAATAGAAAATAAAACATTTCAAGACATAATTAAAGATAAACAAATTATTTTGGTACATAGAGCGAATAAGACAATAGAAGCATTATTTACAAAAACTAAAGCGAAAATAGGTAAACAATAACAGAGCAATGTTGTTTATGAAATTACATCTGCGGGCAACACACTGTGGTAAAGCATACGTCGGAACAACAAAGAGAAGTTTAAACAAAAGAATAATTAAACATGAAGCCGACATACGAAGAAAAAAAGAAACAACTGCATTAGCACAACACTACATAGAGAACGAACATAATGCAGATCTTGCTAATGTTAAAATTTTAGACAAAGAAATAAAAGAGAACAAAAGATATACACTGGAAAGTTTGAGAATTCAGCAAAGAACAACAAGTGCAATAAATATAAAGGAAGACAAAGATAACATTAGTGCTAAATACATGATTGCAATTTTTTAGTTTTAGTAATTTTAACTCCAACTGTGATATTAGCTTTACGTATTTTGCTGTGATATTTTTCTTGTAATTATTTTTGCATTTATTTAAATAATTTGTGTTTGTGTGTTTGATGTACAAAAACGTTTATTATTTAAAAATTTTAATGTGACAATTGACGAGAAACTATATGTAAGTAACATTAGTAAAACGAAATTAATCAATCAGCGAAACGTCGGATGAAAAAATGAAATAATAGTTTTTATTTTCTTCAAGATATTTATTATTTGACATATTGTCACAATTTCATTTTAAATGAAATTTATTTGCTGGAGTTTAAGCAATTGTCTATATGTAGCATTTCGTTGGTGCTTGAGTTGGTAAAGCACCAACGAAATGCATATAGACAATTGCTTAAACTCCAGCAAATAACTTTCATTTAAATTTCATTTAAGTTTTTATTTTCATTAATAAAAATTTTTACACCTGCCAACTGAAAAGTGCAAAAGGCCTCCAGGTATTGATAAAAGCTATCGATTCATACGAGGATCCAGAAGAGGTAAAAGCGTGTCAACTAAATAATAGTTTTAAAGTGAAAAATGTTACTAACATTAAAAATAGAGAGCGAGTTCCCCAACCACTATTTCGTGTGGAACTGGAACCAGGTGACATGAAATTAAAAAAGAATGAAGTATACCCCATTTATGCGATTAATCGATTAATCAAATTTTTGATTCATCAAAATGTGATTAATCAATTAATGAATTAATCACGAATCCTGATTAACCAAAATGCCGATTAATCAAATAATTTTAAATATAATTATTCAAAATGAGGATTATTTGATTAATCATGATTTTGAATAATTTATATTTTGAACAATTAAATACTTTGTGTTTTTAATTTTTGTCTTCTGTTTTTTTATTTTATGCTTTTATTTTTTAGTTTTTTTTGTATATCTTTCGTTTTATATTTGTATGTGTTAAACTCATTTTGTTAATTCATATGTGTTAAATTCATTTCAAATATTGTTGTTTTATTAGTTTGAATAAAATTATTCAAATTTGAATAATCAAAATTTAGATTATTTGATTATTTAGCATTTTGAATAATCATTATTCTTGATTAATCAATTAATTGATTAATCAGAATTTTGATTAATCAAAAAATTTTATTAATTGATTAATCGCACATACCCACTTAAGATATTAGCTGCACCGACGAGTTGCCGTAGAGGAACCACACAAGCGAGCAGGGCCCAGTCAATGCCTGAATTGCCAAGAATATGGCCACACCAAAACATTACAAGTTGCGCACCGTTTGTGTCGTCTGTGGTGAACTACACAGCACTGCCAATTGTGATAAGCCAAAAGATGATTTCAAAATTATAAAGTGTAGCAATTGCCATGAAAATCACACTGCAAACTACAGGGGCTGCCCTGTCTATGTACATGTTAAGCAGTCTTTGTCTAACAAACGTAATCATATCTATGCTCAATCTATTACTTTCGACAATACCAATTATCCCCAGTTTCTCCAACCAGCTACCAGCCGGTCTTCATATGCCAAGAGTTTTAAGGCTAACCAGGCCATATACCAAACAGTCAGTTCTCATACGCTAATGCTTTGAAGTCTAACTAGCCCACAGCTCTAAAACGGCCTCTTGCCAACGAAAGCACTGGTTTTAATTTTGATCGAATTGAGGCCTCAATAGAAAATTTAATACAAACAGTAAATTTTTTTACAACCAGCATGACCTGCATGATGGAGGAAGTGTTGAAAATGCAGTCTACATTATTGCAGGCTGTATTATACAAACCATGAACTTAAATATCTGTTTCTGGAACGCAAACGGCATCCGCCAACATAAAAACGATTGTTAACCTGACCAAACATTCCGCTTTAGGCGGGATTATCCCGCTTTTAAGAGTTCGATCCCGCCTAGAATTTGTATCCCGCTTTCTCCCGCTTTTTCGAGTTTTAAAATTTATAATTCTACTATTTTAAATATTGCCAAACATGTGGAAAATTTTTCAACTAAATAAAAAAATATCTTTCTCCTTTTTCAGCCAATACAACTCATTTTTAGACGTTGCTTCAAATCTCATTGCTTCAAAATTTCGAGTTCAATGATATTTAGGGCCATATGCAAAGCGAAAACTTGGCATGAAGTTAGCATGAGTGATGAAATTGAACTGGATGTTGCTGAGTTTTTTCATATATTTTGAAATGGGAAATAATCACAGAAAATAGTCATGAGTCTCGGTTACAATCTAAAGTGATTTTTAAAATTAAAATTTTATATAAAAACTCGTTAAAGTCCACTTAATTTCGTCATTTATCCTAACTCCATGCCATGTTTTTGTTATGCCGTTAATTATTTAGGATTAAGTTCATTTAATTAAATTTTTCTATTAAATTATATTTATTGAGAAAGGAATTTCCAAAGCATGTAAAACTGAAAATACAAATTCTTGTCTGTATATATCCTATAGGAGTCGAACTATTGTTTTCGAGATCAATCATCTCATTACCAGAACTCTTGTCATACCTGCTCCCAATGTGAGTGTGGGTGATGAACAGGCGCGGATCCAGCTTAACTTTTGGGAGGGAATCTTTTAAATTTATTTATTATATTTTTTTATTTATTTATTAATTTTTTTTTTTTTTTTTTTTAATTAATAAAAAAGGTCTACAACATACACAAACTCATATTAATTTTTTTTTATTTATTTATTAAATTTTTTATTTATTTATTAAGCTAGGATTTTAAGAATGAATTCTTTTATAGTCCATAATTTAATTTATTTATTATTACAAAAAAATAAAATAAATTAGAAAAAAGTTTATGATGAGTAAAATAAAATCAGTACAAACCGACTATACAGATATTTGGCATAACATATTCCCTAAGGGCTTTCTTAAAATTCTGTCTTTCAACAATGAGCTTTATATTTGTGGGCAATGAGTTCCAAAGCTTAATGGTATTGATAAATGAAACCTAATATTTTGTAAAATTTCTTTTAGGAACTCCATAAAAATTAGGTACATTTTATTCGTTTTGGAGGGGGAAATATCCCTTTTTCCCCTCCCCTGGATCCGCGCCTGGTGATAAAGCCAAGTAAGCCACGTAACATTAAAAATGTTTGCTCTAAAAATGAAATTCAATGATCTTAACCCGGAATAATCAAAAATCTTTGGATTCAAACCCATGCAGTTCGACTAAAATTCATAACTTCAATTTAAAAATTTCTATATTAAGATGAACAAAAAATTAAGAAAAAGTCTTGATAGCCAAACGCTAAACTAATTTTGTGCCGCATATATAAAACACAAATGGTTAGATCCGACAAAAAATACCAAAGCGACAAGACAGAATTTTTTTCATACAAAATTGTTTTTGATCGAAAATACTCTTTTAACTATAAACTGAATTTAAGCACACAGAAAAAAATTGACAAGAATTATGTTCAATAAAACCATGTATTGAAAAAAAATATGTGAATTTGAATAACATTTGTCATTAACTTAATACAATATTTCGTTGTATGTATATCTTTCCCATGCCGGTTGTTTTATTTTCTTTTCATACATAAGTACTTAAAACAAGTTGTATCTCATAAAAAATAACTGGGATATGGCATAGCTGTAGAGAGTATGCTTTACGTCCGGGTTCGTATCCCAGCTATGTCAAAATTTTTTTATTTATATATATATATATTTTTTTTCTTTTGAAATAATTTTTATCAATGTAACGGAATGCTTTATCACAGAAATTTTGAAAAACAATTTATTGAATAGCGGGATTTTTGTTATCAAAAACGAATCTTATTTTTTTCTGTGCAATTTTATACGAAAGATAACTTCGGACTTTTTGACTTACTGGCTTAAAGTTTTCTGATTTTTGTTGGGTCTAAACGACTTTGTTTCATGTGTTCTTTAAACTTAAAGCATTTTACAAAATTTTTGTTTCATATTTCAAAAATACATAAATTTATTAGTTGTGGGTTAGATTATCAGTATGCCTGCATTTCGTTGGGTGCTAATGCCAACTCATCAGTGATTTTAGTTTCATCGTAATGGAGAAATTATAAATGACGATTTAATGAAAACGTCTAAAAATTCATGTTTTTAATACGCAATAATTAAATAACAATGCAAGTTTGAATTATTTATTAGTTACGTGGTTTTGCATTTCAAGTAACGATACGGAGCTGTATAATTGCATATATTTTAACGAAATCCCGTTTTCCCCAAGAAATTTTATAAAATCCCGCCTTTTTGGTCGTATTTTTCTTCAGAATCCCGCTTTTTGGAAAAAACTTCTGGCCACGTTATTCATGATGGATGAAAAAAATTGATATTATGCTTATCTCTGAGACGCATTTGAAGTCTAGAAGCTTTTTTAAATTCAACGGATATACTCTCTATGACACAAAGAACCCCTCAGGTAGATCTTGTGGTGGCTCGGCGATACTAATTAAATCGCGATTAAAACACTACTTAATGAGTGATCATTGTAAAGACTATCTTCAAGCAACTAACATCTGCATTGAAGCTTTTCATCAAAACCTGGTGATTTCATCAATTTACTCTCCTCGCAGGTACTCTATTACAGAAAATCAATATAGTAGATTTTTTAATTCACTAGGCCCACGCTTTTTGGCCGCCGGTGACTACAGCGCTAAGTACACGTTCTGGGATCTCGCCTCATCACACCAAAGGGTCGCGTTTTGTTTGACACAATTTCTAAAATGCGTTTCAGTGTTATATCAAGTGGGCAGCTAACTTACTAGCCAACAGATCGCCGAAAAATACCTGATGTTATTGATTTCGGAGTGGTAAAGTATCTTTAGATTTGTCTTTAGATCATTCACCAACTATTGTCACTATATATTCACATACAACTTCTTCACCCACTTCTGATTTAACGATGACACCCACACGTATAAATTTGTTGAAATACAAAAAATGTTTAAGTGATCATTGCACAGAAAATATTCCGTTAAAAACGCTTGCTGACATAGATGGCTCTATTAGAATGTTTGAGGCAAACCTTAAGCACGCTGCTCTAAATACTACGTCTACAAATCTTCACGTGAGATATAATAAAATTTATTCAGCAGATGTAGAACGGCTTTTATCCGAAAGAAGAAGAGTTCGTAGAGAATGGCAACGCTACAGATCCCCTCAGCTAAAATCTAGGCTGGAAGAATGTACTAAACAGCTGAAAACTACTACAATGTAAAGAACCGCAACACCTCAAACAGATTATTCGCTATGGAGAGCAACTCGAGGCCTCAAAAGACCAGTGATATATAAGCCTCCATTGCGAGCTTCGAATGGAGACTGAAGCTGAATAAGATACTTTGTTTGTAAACCGATTGCAGAAAGTATTTACTCCAAATATATCTGATACTATAGTTGAGCTGCCACCAGTCCTCGCTATACCAGGTGTTACTTTGAGGTTCAATATTCGTGATATTGAACACTGTATTGCGGGCTTAAATTCGAAAAAGCGCCAGGCACTGATTAAAATAAGCAATCAAATGCTCGTAGAGCTACCCTATACTGCAAAACGGATTATTATATTTTTTAAGAGTATTTTGCACCTCAAATGCTATCCCGCAGAATGGAAGGTTTCGCTGATTACCGTGATACCTAAGCCAGGCAAAGATCACACGAAGGTGAAATCCTACTGTCTAACACATCAAAACTATTTGAAAAGCTACTTATGAGTAACCTAACACCCATACTGAATAGTACTGGATGCATTCCACATCACCAATTTGGTTTTAGGAGACCACATAGCACGATTGAACAAACACATAGACTAGTGAACGTGGATAGAAAAACCTTCGAAGAAAATAAATATTGCTCTGCGCTCTTCATCAATGTTTCTCAGGCATTTGATAAAGTATGGCACGAAGGTTTAATACATAAACTAAAGCAAAACCTACCCGAAAACACCCTTAAGCTTTTAGAAAGAGACTTAAATGAGCGAAAATTTGTTGTTAAGAAATGTAATTTTCTAAGCTCTCCCCAACCGATTGAAGCTGATGATACATCTTTTCTAAGTGTTCACAAAAACCATCCAGTAGCTTCCCGCAAACTGCAAGAGTATATACCCCAGTTTGAAAAATGGCTAAAACAATGACACATAAAAATTAACGAACAAAAATGTACACATTACTTTTACATTGTGCAAAGAAACCTGCCCACCTATACAAATAAATATCCAAACTATACCTCTACACACTGAAGTAAAATATCTCGGTGTTCATTTTGCTCGTCGTCTAACATGGAAGTCCCACATAAATGCAAAGCTGACCCAAATTAAATTAAAAGCAGCTCAAATGAATTGGCTCATTGGAAGGAACTCTTCTCTAAGCCTAGATTGTAAGCTGCTTCTATACAACTCCATTCTAAAACCAATATAGTCCTACGGTATCAAGCTATGAGGCACTGCCTCGCCATAAAATGTAGAACAAATTCCAAGGCGACAAAATAAAATACTCCGTACGATTACAGCAGCCACATGGTATGACAGAAACAAGCGAATTCATAAAGATTTAGATGTGCCGCTGGTTAAGACAGTGTTTTCTAAACACGTGACAAGATGCATAAAATAACTTGAGTTGCACCCAAATCCCTAGCCCGAAACATCATTAACTTTAGAGGCCACACTCGGCTGAGAAGGAGGGACACTCTTGCTCTCAGCCGAACACGAGAGACGTAGACAACCAAATAACCAACTGCAGAAATAAATATTTTTGTCTGGCATTGGCAGGACTTAAAAATGAAAATTTTAGAGTTAAGATTTGTGTTGGATTGGGTAACTCCCTTGTCCAAAAATAAATTTTCCTCTTGAAATAAAAGTCCTTTTTTTCAATTCAAAGGATTTATTGTAGCGTCTTGCTAGCTGAGGTAATGAACATAACTAACTTAAACTTATTAAAAATGGTATGTTAAAAAATACTCGTTAAATTAAAAAAAAAGTAAAAAATATTAAAGAAAGAACAAAAAAAAAGAGCAAATTGAGAATTCGGTATATGTACATATATATATAGTTAGATAAAGAAAATACTTATTCATTGGCGGCCAAACCGCGGTACGCAACAAGTGCATATTTTTTGTTGAACAGGGTTCAACATACTCCGGGCGCCATAGCTTGGCACAGACAACCCTTCCAAGTCCCCGAGATGATCCATCCAAAGGATGACTCCTGTGCAGCGGCATAGTTGACAGGCATTCGAGCGGCGGCTGGTTTTAAAATTTTGTTGGCGACATCAAGTCCCAATATACCATCTACTTCACAGCAAGTTGTGAAGGCAGGGTGAGCTAGGGGCTCGTAGGCCTTGAAATGTCTGGCAACCTGTTCATTTTTAATCGGTTTCGGGCTGACGACCTCGAGTCGTTCTACTAGGCGTAGTCCCATTCTGATGCCGTCCCGAGCCGGGTGTGGAAATGCCGGTTCCAAAATAAACAGTCCACATATAACCCCGGTTGGACTCACCGTTGGGGTGAATTCGGGGAGTATTCTGGCCACACTGTATAGGAGGCAGGAGTCCTGAACTGAAGTGTCTAACAAGAAAGTGGTATACATTTTTTGACCACCGTAATTGAGGTTCACTCTGATGAGCGGTGGAATAACCAGTGAGTTATCAGGGGCACCATCTGAACTTGCCCGTGTCATCTTTAACGACTTTTTTCTATTAGTTGTAGAAGGAAATGCATCGCATTGTTTCTCTGGAGGAGGTGTGGTGGCCTGATCGATGTCAGTGGACGCACGGTTTTCTTCAGGAGGAATAGCAGTGGCTTCCGTACTGTCCGTGGATTCGAGGTCGCTTGTGTTCAGTTCCGTCAATGTATATGGGAAATCACCGCCGTCGTCCTCAAAACTGGAAGATGCGGGTTCACGGGTGGAGCGGTGCAGCAAAGTGTGATGCAAAGCGTTACAGTATTTCCCGTCCTCTATGAGCACGCCGCATCGGTCTCTAGAGGTGCACCAGTAGCGGTCATGTGAGTGAGCCAGGCAGTTCATGCAGAAGCCTTTATTTTTAACTGACACACGGCGAAGCTCGACACTCATGGAGAGGAATCCCTTGCAATATTTCAAGGGGTGATTGGCTCGGCATATGTGGCATCGGGGCGCTTTCCTGTCCATTCCATCTGTGTATGTCAAGAAATTAAAAGAAAACAGAAAGAAATATATACAGTGCTGAAAAATAATTGTGCGATTCGGTTGAAAATTTTGAGTGTGGGAATATTAATGAGTTAGCAATGGGAAGTTTGAGCAGTTGAATTGTGGGAATTATGTGCGGTAGGGAGTATGCATAATTTTACTACTGATCTGCGGATCGTTCCGTTTTGGGTTAACACGTCTGCTACTCGCACCTTACTGTCTTTTCCATAAACGACGTTCGTAACGCGTCCCAGGCGCCATTCAGTGGGTGGCAATAAGTCATCCTTTACTATCACAATATCATCTGGTTTTACGTTATTTCTTTCTTTTTTCCATTTGTAGCGACGCTGCAACTCAGTGATGTATTCGTTTTTCCATCGTTTGGCGAAGAGATGCTGGAGAGCCTTTAACTTGTCCCATCGCTTTAAAAGGGATACGGTTTTCTCTTGTAGATCGGATGGCGTCTCCGGCAAAGCGATAATAGGAGCGCCGCGTAGAAAGTGGCCCGGGGTCAGGGGCAAAATCTCGTTCGGATTTTCTGTCAGGACAGGGGCCTAGAGTTCAGTACCGCCTCTATTCTTACAAGCAACGTAGTAAATTCCTCAAATGTGAAAGAATGATTCGTGGCTATCTTTTTTAAATGTGTTTTCATGCTTTTCACGGCAGCCTCCCAAAGGCCACCCATGTGGGGTGCATAAGGTGGTATGAACGACCAAGTGAATCCTAATGCGGTATATTTGTTGATTATCGCTTGTTCTGCGGTTTTAAGAAATTTATTGTGGTTCTTGAGGAGAGTATAGTTCGCTCCAACGAAATTTCTTCCGTTATCGGAGAACAATGTCTTAGGGAGACCTCGGCGTCCTGTGAATCGGCTGAAGCAGGCAAGGAAGGCCTCAGTTGAGAGTTCCGAACAGGTCTCTAAATGCACGGCACGCGTTGCGAAGCAGACGAAGACTGCAGCGTAACCTTTCAAAAGTTTAGCGTTTCTCAAAGGCGAGGATTTAATGCTAAAGGGGCCAGCGAAATCTACTCCTGTATACGTAAATGGCAGGGAAAAATTTACTCGCTCTGGGGGGAGTGCGGCCATGATTTGCTGCTGGAACCTCTGCTTATAAACAGTGCATGCCTTACACTGGTGAATGCATTTTCGAACGAGATTTTTGAGCCTGGGTATGTAAAATCCTTGGCGGATGGCTCGCAGCATAATATGATGTTCTGCGTGGAGTAAAATCCGATGGGTAAATTCTACAAGCAGCCTTGCGAAGTGCGAATTGTCTGGTAATATTATCGGATGCTGTTCTTCGTAGCTGAGCCCTGAATTATTAAGACGTCCGCCTACTCTCATGTGGTCGTTTTCGTCCAGAAATGGGCATAACGGTAATAGCCGACTTCGGCGAGATAATGAAATCTTATTTCTCAAGCATTTATACTCGATCGGAAAATAAAGTTGTTGGGCAAGAGTTATGATCCTGGCCTTAGTAGATGCAATTTCTACAGCTGTTATAAAGTTTTCTGTTGAAGTGGGTTTTTTCATTAAGCGATGAATGAATCGCAAACGATAGCTAAGAACTCGCAACGCTCGATCGAAGGATGAAAATTCTTCTAACGCGTCATTCAGCTTGTCGTCTAGTGAGTCCGCAAAACTAGTGGTTAAATGAAAGTTGGAACTTCTTGCTTGTGCAGAATCAACGTCGATGACAGCTTTTTTCTTAATTTCCAAGTCGATGGGGTCAAAAGTGCGGGGTGTTGGCCAATCAACCATTGGTTGTTGGAGCCAAGTGGGCCCATTCCACCAGAGGGTGTTTTGCATAAGCTCTTGTGGTAAGCAGCCTCGACTGCCTAAATCTGCGGGGTTTTCTTCAGTTCTCACGTGTTTCCATTGATTTGCGCTTGTGGCACTAAGAATTTGTGTAACTCGGTTTCCCACAAATGTCTTCAACGTGTTGGGATCTTTCTGGAGCCAACCTAGTACGATCGAGGAGTCTGTCCACAAAAAAAGTTCGTCCGACCATTTAGGGTAGTTTGCTAGGTTTTTAACTAGCTGGGTAAGTAACAGTGCTCCACACAGCTCAAGTTTTGGGATCGTGGTTTTCTTTAGAGGGGCTACCTTCGTCTTTGCTAGTAGCAAATTACTGTGAATGCTGCCTTCTGGGCTTTCTGTTCTCATGAAAACCATAGCACAATACGCTCTTTCTGAGGCGTCACAAAATCCATGGATCTGTTGTCGGCATTGCGGGGCAAAATTTATCCATCGCGGAATTCTAATATATGCTATTTGGTGCAAATTGTCAGCAAATAAATTCCATTTCGTTAGGATTTGAGGCGAAACTACATCATCCCACTCAGACTTCTCTTTCCACAATTCCTGCATCAAAAGTTTCGCAGTTATTACAATTGGACCTACCCACCCTAATGGGCCAAAAAGCCGGGCAATGACAGATAAGATTTTTCTTTTCGTAGTGGAAGGTGAAATTTCTATCCCTAGCGTCTTTACAGTACTGGATCCGTCAAACCTCAAAAAATCTTCGTACAGAAGATCTTCCCCGGGGCAAATGTTCAAGGAGGAATCGATCATTTGCTGTAACCTTCTTCAAGGGGAATCCTGCAGACTGTAAGGCGATGTGCAACTGTTTCTGTTTGTCTCTAGTTTCTGTCAGCGTATGCCCTCCCGACAAAATGTCGTCGACATAGATTTCATTCTTTAAAATGGCGGACGCTTCGGGGTATAGATTTAGGATATTTTTGCTTAGCTCTTGTAGAGTCCGAATGCCCAAAAAGGGGGCAAAATTGACACCAAATGTCACCGTTTTTAAGCGAAAGGATTTTACTGGGCCTTGTGTGTTCCCACGAAATAGGATTTGTTGATACGGTTGATCGTCTTCATGAACCAAAATTTGCCGGTACATTTTTTGAATGTCGCCGGTAAATACATATTTGTAGTGCCGCCAACCCAACACAATTTTCATCAGATCAGTTTGTAGGGATGGGCCTTGATGCAACACGTCGTTTAAAGAAAAGCCGTACCTTGGTGGTTTTGCTCTCAGGCCGGAGGACGGCGTGGTGTGGGAGATAAAACAAATACTGCTTTCCCGTTGAAGACTCGAAGTGGATCACCGATTCCATGTGACCGAGCTCCTCATACTCCTCAATCACCTTAGAATACTGTTTTTCAAGTCTGGGGACTTATCAAGGGTTTTCTCCATTCCATAGTATTGCGCGAGGGGCATATTTCTCGAGGGACCCAAATAAATTTCTTCTGGAAATTCTTGTTTGAAGGGAAGACGGACAACGTACCTCCCATCCGATTGTCGCATTGTGGTCTGTTTATAAAATTCCTCGCAATATCTATAATTTTCGGTCTCTAGCTGTACTTTTCCTGCCTCTTCTATTTCCCAAAACTGTTTTAATTGCTTGTTGAGATCAATATCATCGGAGGTCATAACCCGTGTTGAGAATGAGTTGATTTCATTGTTTGGCTCGGGCCCCGACAAATACCAGCCGAAGTGAGACTCCCTTGCTTCGAGGCAATTTGCAATTTTTGGTTTTACACCCTCCAAATTGATGAGTGGCAAATAATCGCTGCCGATGATCATGTCGATAGATGATGGCTTGAAAAAGTGTGGATCTGCCAACCTCAAGTGCTCGATTTCTCCTAGCTTGATTTTAATGGGTCTGGAGGGCAAAGGATGAGACATCTTTGGCACGATAATGGGTTGCAAGTGGAGTCGAAACTCAGATAGTCTTGATTTTAAAATGACTGAACACCTTCCCCTAGACTTCCCCACTCTGGTCCCCCCGAGGCCGCAGATTTGGGAATTGTGGCCCGCTACCGGTATGCCAAGATTCTGTTGAATTCGGGTTGAAATGAACGTTTTTTCAGAGCACGCATCTAACAAAACGCGAATAGTAAACTGTTCTCCGAAGTGTTCGAGGTGAACTAGTGCTGTAGGCAGAATAGTTGTTGCTTCATTTCGAGAAAAATACATGTTGACTGACTCAGACTGATTGCTACTTGGAGAGACGGGCGCAGCTTCGTTTACGATCGGCTCTGCGGCGGCCGATAGTAACCCGAAAATCTTTGCTTTAAGCTTGTGAGCCTTATCGCCCACTCTTTGGTAGCTAAGGGATATCTCGTCCGAGTATCTTGATTCTTCATCTATCTCAGGTTCCAGCATATATTCTTCGTAGGTTTCATTAAGTTTTTGCCATTTCTTTTCCAGTTCAGCCACGTATATTTCTAAATATTGTATAGTTCGCTCTTCGATCCCTGTTTTGTCATATTGTTTGAAAAAATTATCCAGCTGGTATATGTCAAACTTACACCTTCTTTTAGCTGCCATATCTAAAATTAGTTTTATTTAAAATTATTTTAAAATCAAATACTGTTAGGTTTATAGTGATTTTATTTCTTGTGGAAACCCGTATCAAGAATACTGTTTTGAATACTTTTAGAACCTCCTTTGTTTACCGCTTGTTGCTTTGAATACTAAATTTTTCTAAAAAAAAATCTTCGCCGCTTAAACTTTTTTATTTATTCCTTACGTGCTCGTTTTTTCGATTCCCTTCTACCGCAGATTCCCAAATTTAATTAAAATAACTTTCTATCACCCACAATTTTGCTTTTAAATGATTTACTGTGTGAAATATAATAATACCCACTCACCTTTACTTCCCCGCTTTTTTCGTGTGCTGAGAACCCTTGCTGACTTTTTGTTGTTTGTTGTTGTTGAAATTTATATGTTGAAATTTTATGTATCGGAATTTTATGTACTGTAACTATGTACTTACTGTAAAGGTATTAAGAATTCACTTTGTTAAAATTTTTTTGGCTGCTTTGTGTATTTATGTATTATATTTATGTATAGAGCAAGATCTGTTTTTTATATGTACACAACTTCTTTTTTAATTGCACAGAATTATCCAGTGCAAGTGGCACGTATGTACTTATGTATGTATGAATGCAACAACTTATTTTTGATTATTTTTCACTTAATTTGTTATATATTTATCAATTTCTTTTTTTTCCGGTAAACTTTGTTATTTTCAACACATATATGCACAAGAGTATAAATGATCTTTAAAGATCATTAAATTAAATTAAATTTGCAATTTAGTTTTATACTTTTCTTGTGTTTGTAGGAGGAACGTATGGCAATGAACGATTGTAAATGAGTGGGGTATGTTCATTCGATGCTTCGATACGTATTTTCAATAGTGTGGGCACTTTATGGCAGGGATATTTCTTTGAGCGAATTATAAGCTTTCTTATTAATAGTGATGGTCGTTTTATTTTGAGGTTACCGTTGATTTTCTTGTTGTTGGATTGTATGACGTGTCGTTTTTATAGTACATAGATATAATATTATTTTACCACTTTTTTTTCAATCGAAATTAATAAACCTATTTGAACAAATATAATTCAAACACTGTACATACCCAATTCCGTTTATTTCCTCTGTGAAAGATTCCCTTTTTTTTGTTTTTAGTGATGATTATGTATGACTTCTGATGATTGGATTTAGTTGTCCTGGTGCACTTCTTATTAGCTCTGACTAGGTGGTCATGTGAAGCCTTTACCTTCAAGGATATTCTTCATTAAGCGCGGCGGGCTTTTCAGAATTTTATTGTGTGACCAACGTCGATTTCACGTATATTGTTTTGCTTCTGGAGAAGCACCACTTCTAGCTCTTCGCTAGTTCATTCAAATCCTAGCCTACTCTAGGATTGTCGAAGGACCAAATGTTGGATTGGGTAACTCCCTTGTCCAAAAATAAATTTTCCTCTTGAAATAAAAGTCCTTTTTTTCAATTCAAAGGATTTATTGTAGCGTCTTGCTAGCTGAGGTAATGAACATAACTAACTTAAACTTATTAAAAATGGTATGTTAAAAAATACTCGTATGTATGAAACCGTTAAGAATGTTTCGTTAAATTAAAAAAAAAGTAAAAAATATTAAAGAAAGAACAAAAAAAAGAGCAAATTGAGAATTCGGTATATGTACATATATATATATATAGTTAGATAAAGAAAATACTTATTCATTGGCGGCCAAACCGCGGTACGCAACAAGTGCATATTTTTTGTTGAACAGGGTTCAACATACTCCGGGCGCCATAGCTTGGCACAGACAATCCTTCCAAGTCCCCGAGATGATCCATCCAAAGGATGACTCCTGTGCAGCGGCATAGTTGACAGGCATTCGAGCGGCGGCTGGTTTTAAAATTTTGTTGGCGACATCAAGTCCCAATATACCATCTACTTCACAGCAAGTTGTGAAGGCAGGGTGAGCTAGGGGCTCGTAGGCCTTGAAATGTCTGGCAACCTGTTCATTTTTAATCGGTTTCGGGCTGACGACCTCGAGTCGTTCTACTAGGCGTAGTCCCATTCTGATGCCGTCCCGAGCCGGGTGTGGAAATGCCGGTTCCAAAATAAACAGTCCACATATAACCCCGGTTGGACTCACCGTTGGGGTGAATTCGGGGAGTATTCTGGCCACACTGTATAGGAGGCAGGAGTCCTGAACTGAAGTGTCTAACAAGAAAGTGGTATAAATTTTTTGACCACCGTAATTGAGGTTCACTCTGATGAGCGGTGGAATAACCAGTGAGTTATCAGGGGCACCATCTGAACTTGCCCGTGTCATCTTTAACGACTTTTTTCTATTAGTTGTAGAAGGAAATGCATCGCATTGTTTCTCTGGAGGAGGTGTGGTGGCCTGATCGATGTCAGTGGACGCACGGTTTTCTTCAGGAGGAATAGCAGTGGCTTCCGTACTGTCCGTGGATTCGAGGTCGCTTGTGTTCAGTTCCGTCAATGTATATGGGAAATCACCGCCGTCGTCCTCAAAACTGGAAGATGCGGGTTCACGGGTGGAGCGGTGCAGCAAAGTGTGATGCAAAGCGTTACAGTATTTCCCGTCCTCTATGAGCACGCCGCATCGGTCTCTAGAGGTGCACCAGTAGCGGTCATGTGAGTGAGCCAGGCAGTTCATGCAGAAGCCTTTATTTTTAACTGACACACGGCGAAGCTCGACACTCATGGAGAGGAATCCCTTGCAATATTTCAAGGGGTGATTGGCTCGGCATATGTGGCATCGGGGGCGCTTTCCTGTCCATTCCATCTGTGTATGTGAAGAAATTAAAAGAAAACAGAAAGAAATATATACAGTGCTGAAAAATAATTGTGCGATTCGGTTGAAAATTTTGAGTGTGGGAATATTAATGAGTTAGCAATGGGAAGTTTGAGCAGTTGAATTGTGGGAATTATGTGCGGTAGGGAGTATGCATAATTTTACTACTGATCTGCGGATCGTTCCGTTTTGGGTTAACACGTCTGCTACTCGCACCTTACTGTCTTTTCCATAAACGACGTTCGTAACGCGTCCCAGGCGCCATTCAGTGGGTGGCAATAAGTCATCCTTTACTATCACAATATCATCTGGTTTTACGTTATTTCTTTCTTTTTTCCATTTGTAGCGACGCTGCAACTCAGTGATGTATTCGTTTTTCCATCGTTTGGCGAAGAGATGCTGGAGAGCCTTTAACTTGTCCCATCGCTTTAAAAGGGATACGGTTTTCTCTTGTAGATCGGATGGCGTCTCCGGCAAAGCGATAATAGGAGCGCCGCGTAGAAAGTGGCCCGGGGTCAGGGGCAAAATCTCGTTCGGATTTTCTGTCAGGACAGGGGCCTAGAGTTCAGTACCGCCTCTATTCTTACAAGCAACGTAGTAAATTCCTCAAATGTGAAAGAATGATTCGTGGCTATCTTTTTTAAATGTGTTTTCATGCTTTTCACGGCAGCCTCCCAAAGGCCACCCATGTGGGGTGCATAAGGTGGTATGAACGACCAAGTGAATCCTAATGCGGTATATTTGTTGATTATCGCTTGTTCTGCGGTTTTAAGAAATTTATTGTGGTTCTTGAGGAGAGTATAGTTCGCTCCAACGAAATTTCTTCCGTTATCGGAGAACAATGTCTTAGGGAGACCTCGGCGTCCTGTGAATCGGCTGAAGCAGGCAAGGAAGGCCTCAGTTGAGAGTTCCGAACAGGTCTCTAAATGCACGGCACGCGTTGCGAAGCAGACGAAGACTGCAGCGTAACCTTTCAAAAGTTTAGCGTTTCTCAAAGGCGAGGATTTAATGCTAAAGGGGCCAGCGAAATCTACTCCTGTATACGTAAATGGCAGGGAAAAATTTACTCGCTCTGGGGGGAGTGCGGCCATGATTTGCTGCTGGAACCTCTGCTTATAAACAGTGCATGCCTTACACTGGTGAATGCATTTTCGAACGAGATTTTTGAGCCTGGGTATGTAAAATCCTTGGCGGATGGCTCGCAGCATAATATGATGTTCTGCGTGGAGTAAAATCCGATGGGTAAATTCTACAAGCAGCCTTGCGAAGTGCGAATTGTCTGGTAATATTATCGGATGCTGTTCTTCGTAGCTGAGCCCTGAATTATTAAGACGTCCGCCTACTCTCATGTGGTCGTTTTCGTCCAGAAATGGGCATAACGGTAATAGCCGACTTCGGCGAGATAATGAAATCTTATTTCTCAAGCATTTATACTCGATCGGAAAATAAAGTTGTTGGGCAAGAGTTATGATCCTGGCCTTAGTAGATGCAATTTCTACAGCTGTTATAAAGTTTTCTGTTGAAGTGGGTTTTTTCATTAAGCGATGAATGAATCGCAAACGATAGCTAAGAACTCGCAACGCTCGATCGAAGGATGAAAATTCTTCTAACGCGTCATTCAGCTTGTCGTCTAGAGAGTCCGCAAAACTAGTGGTTAAATGAAAGTTGGAACTTCTTGCTTGTGCAGAATCAACGTCGATGACAGCTTTTTTCTTAATTTCCAAGTCGATGGGGTCAAAAGTGTGGGGTGTTGGCCAATCAACTATTGGTTGTTGGAGCCAAGTGGGCCCATTCCACCAGAGGGTGTTTTGCATAAGCTCTTGTGGTAAGCAGCCTCGACTGCCTAAATCTGCGGGGTTTTCTTCAGTTCTCACGTGTTTCCATTGATTTGCGCTTGTGGCACTAAGAATTTGTGTAACTCGGTTTCCCACAAATGTCTTCAACGTGTTGGGATCTTTCTGGAGCCAACCTAGTACGATCGAGGAGTCTGTCCACAAAAAAAGTTCGTCCGACCATTTAGGGTAGTTTGCTAGGTTTTTAACTAGCTGGGTAAGTAACAGTGCTCCACACAGCTCAAGTTTTGGGATCGTGGTTTTCTTTAGAGGGGCTACCTTCGTCTTTGCTAGTAGCAAATTACTGTGAATGCTGCCTTCTGGGCTTTCTGTTCTCATGAAAACCATAGCACAATACGCTCTTTCTGAGGCGTCACAAAATCCATGGATCTGTTGTCGGCATTGCGGGGCAAAATTTATCCATCGCGGAATTCTAATGCTATTTGGTGCAAATTGTCAGCAAATAAATTCCATTTCGTTAGGATTTGAGGCGAAACTACATCATCCCACTCAGACTTCTCTTTCCACAATTCCTGCATCAAAAGTTTCGCAGTTATTACAATTGGACCTACCCACCCTAATGGGTCAAAAAGCCGGGCAATGACAGATAAGATTTTTCTTTTCGTAGTGGAAGGTGAAATTTCTATCCCTAGCGTCTTTACAGTACTGGATCCGTCAAACCTCAAAAAATCTTCGTACAGAAGATCTTCCCGGGGCAAATGTTCAAGGAGGAATCGATCATTTGCTGTAACCTTCTTCAAGGGGAATCCTGCAGACTGTAAGGCGATGTGCAACTGTTTCTGTTTGTCTCTAGTTTCTGTCAGCGTATGCCCTCCCGACAAAATGTCGTCGACATAGATTTCATTCTTTAAAATGGCGGACGCTTCGGGGTATAGATTTAGGATATTTTTGCTTAGCTCTTGTAGAGTCCGAATGCCCAAAAAGGGGGCAAAATTGACACCAAATGTCACCGTTTTTAAGCGAAAGGATTTTACTGGGCCTTGTGTGTTCCCACGAAATAGGATTTGTTGATACGGTTGATCGTCTTCATGAACCAAAATTTGCCGGTACATTTTTTGAATGTCGCCGGTAAATACATATTTGTAGTGCCGCCAACCCAACACAATTTTCATCAGATCAGTTTGTAGGGATGGGCCTTGATGCAACACGTCGTTTAAAGAAAAGCCGTACCTTGGTGGTTTTGCTCTCAGGCCGGAGGACGGCGTGGTGTGGGAGATAAAACAAATACTGCTTTCCCGTTGAAGACTCGAAGTGGATCACCGATTCCATGTGACCGAGCTCCTCATACTCCTCAATCACCTTAGAATACTGTTCTTTCAAGTCTGGGGACTTATCAAGGGTTTTCTCCATTCCATAGTATTGCGCGAGGGGCATATTTCTCGAGGGACCCAAATAAATTTCTTCTGGAAATTCTTGTTTGAAGGGAAGACGGACAACGTACCTCCCATCCGATTGTCGCATTGTGGTCTGTTTATAAAATTCCTCGCAATATCTATAATTTTCGGTCTCTAGCTGTACTTTTCCTGCCTCTTCTATTTCCCAAAACTGTTTTAATTGCTTGTTGAGATCAATATCATCGGAGGTCATAACCCGTGTTGAGAATGAGTTGATTTCATTGTTTGGCTCGGGCCCCGACAAATACCAGCCGAAGTGAGACTCCCTTGCTTCGAGGCAATTTGCAATTTTTGGTTTTACACCCTCCAAATTGATGAGTGGCAAATAATCGCTGCCGATGATCATGTCGATAGATGATGGCTTGAAAAAGTGTGGATCTGCCAACCTCAAGTGCTCGATTTCTCCTAGCTTGATTTTAATGGGTCTGGAGGGCAAAGGATGAGACATCTTTGGCACGATAATGGGTTGCAAGTGGAGTCGAAACTCAGATAGTCTTGATTTTAAAATGACTGAACACCTTCCCCTAGACTTCCCCACTCTGGTCCCCCCGAGGCCGCAGATTTGGGAATTGTGGCCCGCTACCGGTATGCCAAGATTCTGTTGAATTCGGGTTGAAATGAACGTTTTTTCAGAGCACGCATCTAACAAAACGCGAATAGTAAACTGTTCTCCGAAGTGTTCGAGGTGAACTAGTGCTGTAGGCAGAATAGTTGTTGCTTCATTTCGAGAAAAATACATGTTGACTGACTCAGACTGATTGCTACTTGGAGAGACGGGCGCAGCTTCGTTTACGATCGGCTCTGCGGCGGCCGATAGAAACCCGAAAATCTTTGCTTTAAGCTTGTGAGCCTTATCGCCCACTCTTTGGTAGCTAAGGGATATCTCGTCCGAGTATCTTGATTCTTCATCTATCTCAGGTTCCAGCATATATTCTTCGTAGGTTTCATTAAGTTTTTGCCATTTCTTTTCCAGTTCAGCCACGGATATTTCTAAATATTGTATAGTTCGCTCTTCGATCCCTGTTTTGTCATATTGTTTGAAAAAATTATCCAGCTGGTATATGTCAAACTTACACCTTCTTTTAGCTGCCATATCTCAAATTAGTTTTATTTAAAATTATTTTAAAATCAAATACTGTTAGGTTTATAGTGATTTTATTTCTTGTGGAAACCCGTATCAAGAATACTGTTTTGAATACTTTTAGAACCTCCTTTGTTTACGGCTTGTTGCTTTGAATACTAAATTTTTCTAAAAAAAATCTTCGCCGCTTAAACTTTTTTATTTATTCCTTACGTGCTCGTTTTTTCGATTCCCTTCTACCGCAGATTCCCAAATTTAATTAAAATAACTTTCTATCACCCACAATTTTGCTTTTAAATGATTTACTGTGTGAAATATAATAATACCCACTCACCTTTACTTCCCCGCTTTTTTCGTGTGCTGAGAACCCTTGCTGACTTTTTGTTGTTTGTTGTTGTTGAAATTTATGTGTTGAAATTTTATGTATCGGAATTTTATGTACTGTAACTATGTACTTACTGTAAAGGTATTAAGAATTCACTTTGTTAAAATTTTTTTGGCTGCTTTGTGTATTTATGTATTATATTTATGTATAGAGCAAGATCTGTTTTTTATATGTACACAACTTCTTTTTTGATTGCACAGAATTATCCAGTGCAAGTGGCACGTATGTACTTATGTATGTATGAATGCAACAACTTATTTTTGATTATTTTTCACTTAATTTGTTATATATTTATCAATTTCTTTTTTTTGCCGGTAAACTTTGTTATTTTCAACACATATATGCACAAGAGTATAAATGATCTTTAAAGATCATTAAATTAAATTAAATTTGCAATTTAGTTTTATACTTTTCTTGTGTTCGTAGGAGGAACGTATGGCAATAAACGATTGTAAATGAGTGGGGTATGTTCATTCGATGCTTCGATACGTATTTTCAATAGTGTGGGCACTTTATGGCAGGGATATTTCTTTGAGCGAATTATAAGCTTTCTTATTAATAGTGATGGTCGTTTTATTTTGAGGTTACCGTTGATTTTCTTGTTGTTGGATTGTATGACGTGTCGTTTTTATAGTACATAGATATAATATTATTTTACCACTTTTTTTTCAATCGAAATTAATAAACCTATTTGAACAAATATAATTCAAACACTGTACATACCCAATTCCGTTTATTTCCTCTGTGAAAGATTCCCTTTTTTTTGTTTTTAGTGATGATTATGTATGACTTCTGATGATTGGATTTAGTTGTCCTGGTGCACTTCTTATTAGCTCTGACTAGGTGGTCATGTGAAGCCTTTACCTTCAAGGATATTCTTCATTAAGCGCGGCGGGCTTTTCAGAATTTTATTGTGTGACCAACGTCGATTTCACGTATATTGTTTTGCTTCTGGAGAAGCACCACTTCTAGCTCTTCGCTAGTTCATTCAAATCCTAGCCTACTCTAGGATTGTCGAAGGACCAAATGTTGGATTGGGTAACTCCCTTGTCCAAAAATAAATTTTCCTCTTGAAATAAAAGTCCTTTTTTTCAATTCAAAGGATTTATTGTAGCGTCTTGCTAGCTGAGGTAATGAACATAACTAACTTAAACTTATTAAAAATGGTATGTTAAAAAATACTCGTATGTATGAAACCGTTAAGAATGTTTCGTTAAATTAAAAAAAAAGTAAAAAATATTAAAGAAAGAACAAAAAAAAGAGCAAATTGAGAATTCGGTATATGTACATATATATATATAGTTAGATAAAGAAAATACTTATTCATTGGCGGCCAAACCGCGGTACGCAACAAGTGCATATTTTTTGTTGAACAGGGTTCAACAAGTTGATTATATATTTATTTCAATTTTATTGAAGAAACAATAAATAAATATAACCGAAAAAAATGTGTCTCTTCTGTGATAAATTGTATAAAGCGAAAACTGAATATGTACTAATATAAAGCTAAACTAAAAAATAAACGTGGAAGAGGAAATAAAAGATGGAAAGTAAAAGATTTATTTTAGTTTTGTTACGTCATAAAAAATCGAACCTTCGCATTCTGACATCGCTGGAAATGCAATTTGGTCAAATGAATTTCGTACCAAAAAATTTATAATATGTATTATCTATATGTATTATCAACCTGAAAATTATTTTTAATTTCTTTAAGCTTTATTTTCTATTTGCTGTTTTTACGATACAATTTGGCGGAAAACCCACAACAAACATCAGCTGTTTCGATTTGCTTACAACAGGTCTGTTCGATAACTGAAATTTGTTACTAATTGTTACTGGAAAGTGCTCACGTATTCGAAAAACTAGCAAAGAGAGTGTTACTTCTGCTGTTCATAAATAAACGGTACACAACTGGCTGGCTTACTTGTTGTTAATTTAATTCAATAAATTTAACTTGAACAAACTTAATTATATTAACTTGTTGTTTAATGACCAATTGTAATTAATTAA
Organism: Panzeria rudis; assembly: GCA_956483635.1. Classification (NCBI taxonomy): domain Eukaryota; kingdom Metazoa; phylum Arthropoda; class Insecta; order Diptera; family Tachinidae; genus Panzeria; species Panzeria rudis. Next base: position 64,132,841 of record OY101449.1, read on the forward strand.
TGTTCTTATAGTAGGAGTTACCTTCGGGCTAGTGATGGTCAAACCAAAAATAAATAAAACTAATTCATTTTAGTTTTCCAACGTTTCGTTTGTTTGCTTCAAACTTCTTCAGGGGTATATTTTATTTATAAATAAAATATACCCCTGAAGAAGTTTGAAGCAAACAAACGAAACGTTGGGTGTTTAAAATAAAATGAATTAGTTTTATTTATTTTTGGTTTGACCATCACTAGCCCGAAGGTAACTCCTACTATAACAAACTTAATTATTTTTTTGTTACAGCAAGAAGCAAAAGTATATGCCTTGAGGGCCTAGTTATGCAATACGCAAAGAAAACTAATACAAACATAAATCACACGTAACAAATTAACAATATAATGCTTCTACTCTAAGATTGGGATATTTGCATTTAATTAGTGTTACAAACTTTAGGGTGACCATCGCCGACATCCCCACATCCGTGAACCGATCCAGTGGGACAGCATTCGGTCTCACTGACCTCCACAAATAAAATGGCCAGCTTCGATACGGACCTTCGATAAAGTCCTGTGCTGGTTCGATCTTCCGCCGTCCGGACTACACCATCTTTGCCAGGGCAAAGCTTGATGACACGTCTTCGTTTCCATTGCGATCTCGGTTGGTATACGTGACATACAAGTTCGAGGTACCCTACTTCCATTGGCTTTGATGGAGCGCACCACTTATTCTCGGATCCATTGGTGCCAAAATCCATTTTTCAGATTTAGTGCAATTCGCTTTCTGAAGCACATTAGACAAGGCTCTAGCGGTTCGGGCCTATGTGTAGAGTTCGGGCAACCCAGTAAGAAATGATTCGGGGTTAGTGGTTCAGAGTCGTCTGGGTTGAGTGGTAGATGCGTCAACGGTCGAGAATTCGCTATATTTTCAGCCTCTATTAGAGGGACTGAAGCGTCTCTACCTTGGGCGCCTGCTCCTTCAATATTATATATAGCGCTTACTTTACTGTTTGAACTAGGCGTTTCCCAGCACCACCTTCACTGGGGTAAGCTGGCGTGTTGTATATCCATTTTAAGGCTAATGCCGTCAAAGATGCGGTGATGTTGTTATCAAGAAAGTTGTTGACGCCCTTTAGCTCCTTGGCAATGCCCACAAAATTGCCATCGCTTAAAATCATGACAGGTACGCTTCTTCTATTTATCAAATTTCGAATACAGGGCAGGCAAGCATCAGTCGACAGGTCGGCGGTAATTTGTAGGTGGACGGCACGGAAACAAAGCAACTCATCTTTTCTCTTGTTTACGACCAATGCTCACGATTAACGGGCCAAAATAATCAAGCCCTGTGTATGTGAAGGTATTACACGTTCTATCGGTAAGGCGGACATCTGTGGCTGGCGTGGCTTAGCGCGGCGGATCTTGCAGAGACCTGACACTAGGACTGTATGTGGTTCAAGAGTTGGCGAAGTGAAGGCACCCAAAAACGTTGACGAATTTCGTTCACTGTAGTAGCTGTATTCATATGACAAATTTTAACATGGTAATATTCAACCAAAAGTCTTGTGAAAGGATGATTTTTCGGTAAAGTAATAGGCTGTCTGCCCTTGCCAATAAAGAGTTTCAACATTTTCAGATCACTATTGGGCGACACAAACCTCTTTTGCTTTATATATGCAAATTCATCCGCATATCGTTGTTGTTGTACACAGCGGCAAAGATATAATTCGGCTTCAAGCTTTTCTTCAACCTTAAGTCCACCCGTGATAGTAACTTCACCTCTTGTTTTGTGAAACAAATTTTTTACATACCGTTTTACCCATGCATACGGTATTTAGAGAAACGATTATAGTTTGGTACAATAACACTTACCGTTGGCGTGTCAGTAAAATTTTTTATTTCGATCTGAGCTCTGATTCACAATGGTCGTTCTTACTACTCATGAACGTCTCTTCTGCCACCCCGCTCCATCGAACTTAAACAATTCAGGCCCATTGTGCCACCTTCCGCCCATATAATATTCAGATAATTTTGCTCTTTTGGCCTCATCTGCTGGAGTCTCAGTGCCGGGACACCATTTCCACTTACTAATGTTGCTGTTTTCTAATATCTCTGACACTTTTCGCTACGTACTGTTTGTAAATACGGTGTTCCGAACGTATCCACTGTACGACGCACAGTGGGGCCTTTTGACTTTTTTCGTTGCAAAAATCATAAGTTTTAAAGTAATAAAGATATTTAAAAATTTTAAAAAGCATTTGAAGGAAGACTCCTCAAGCTTCAATATGCATGATTTTCACGGTCATAGGTTAGCCGCGGCACTGTGCACAGTGTCGTCTTTTGACTGTTTCATAACAAACATAATAAACTTTAAAGTACATAATAAAGATGTTTTAAAAATGTATAAAGCATTTCAAAGATAACCGCTTTCGCTAAAAAATAAGTAACCTGCATGTCCATATGATCACAGGGTACTACGCACAGTGGCTTTCTCACCGCAAAAACCATAATTTTTTAAGTTACCAAGATATATCCAATAGTTAAAAATCACTTCCATTTTAAATCCTTTAGTTTCAAAATAAGTGCTCCCGCATTTTGATAGGCATTAAGCACGGTAATAACTTTTGTCCTCTTTTGTCCCAAAATTCATATATTTTGAAGTAATGATTTTTTTAAAATTTAAAAAACATTTCAAACACAACTTTTAGTGCTTCAAATGCTATTCTCATAAGGAAGTCCAGAAAAAAGTACCACTGTAATTTAACATGTTAGAGTAATATAATATTTTTTATTTTTACTATAAATACACATTTTTGAAATATTTTTAATATTAATGCTATATAATATATAACACAGTGCAACACGAAAAAACATAACCCTATTCGGACACCACAAAATGATAAAAGAGCAAAAAGAAAATAAGACCCGTGTGTCCTAGTTTTGCCCAAAGTCATGCAGCCATTGTGCATGTTTTATTTCATTTTTGTAAATGGAATTTAGTTTTTCCAATTTTTTATGCAAAACGTGTCAAAACAAAGTAACAAACACCTGTATTGAAATTATCAAGTGATGATCTTATTATTTATAAAGAATTTTGTTCTCTAATTTCATAACAACAAAAACATTGAATGCAGGCCCTACCTCTTTAAAAGGGTGATTTTCAGTAAAATACGCACAAAAAATTCTAGCAGTGTTATTATTGCGTAGGTATATTTTATTGGGGTTTGAATTTGTTTATTACAAATTAAGCTATTGAGCACTTTTTATAAGAACAAAAGAATCAAAACTGTTTTGTGTATGTATGAATTTAACATTATTAGTCTTAGAAGTAAGTATTTTTTATTTGATTTTCTTTTGTTACAATTTTTGTAAAAATAATTATTTTGAAATTCTAGGAAACTAATTCTTAGATTACAAAAATTAAAAAACCTGCACACTTGCTGCATGACTTTGGGCAAAAATGTGGAACAAGGTTCATTTTTTTGGTCTTTTATCATTTAGTGGTGTCCGTATATGGTTATTTTCTATGAATTAAAGAACTACACACAGTGTAGTATATAATGATATTAATTTACTATATTTTTTTCAAACTAGTATAATTTTTTTATTAGTTAGTTTTCTTTAAAATAGTCATTAACATTGGGAGCGATATCTAATAGACTTAACATATCAGAGCTATAATTAAGTTCTTGTAAATCCTTTTGAGATCTTACATGTCTTCGTGATGAAATTAGTGGATCTGATGAAGCGGCCAACATATTGAAAAGGTCCTCATTTTGTCTTATCCGTGAAATTTTGCAAGTATTTGTGTATCTGAAGTGTTTGTAATCTTTGTTTTTGCATTCTTGGGCTTCTTCTGATAACTCTCCAATTGGTAGGCATTGATATTAAATTAAATCTTTACCATGAGCCAAAATCTTATGGACCGTAGGAGTAAGTTTCTTTTCAGGGTACATTTGAACCAAAAGTTGAGCAGTTTTTGATGCATAGTCATGAAACTTTGGGCCATTTATCATTTCTCGAGAGTTTATAACGTTTAGGATAACTGCAAACCGTTTCATAATATGATTGTCGACCCGAGTAATTCTGGCTGTTACCGCATCATTTTCAAAAAATGCTCTGGACATATTTCCATCGTTCGTATTGCCGTACCCCTGCTGTGGGCAGTCTATTGTCAGCCCAAGGTTCTTAAGAAATTCATTTTGTATAATTTGTTTTCGAGCAGATAGTTTTTCTTTTGGTGTTGAGTTCTTATCAAAACATTCTCCATCTCGCGGAATTGTATACGCTAGTTTTAAAATAAACTCCATGCACCTAATTCTAGCATGTAATGGAGAAATTCCATCTTCATAGTTGTGCTCATCACTTGAATCATCAAGATTTTGAAAGTCTTTCTGTGTCTTTTTGCAAATCGCACACGAAGTATCTGTTATTACATTTAAGACTTTGCCATCAATCATTGTAAGACAAAATTCATAATCAATGTAAACTGTTTTTCCATTCTCCATTTCAAGCATTAAAGGGTTTAGTTCAGAAATTTGCTTTTTTATATCGTTTACTGTTGATTTGATTATTTCTGAAGACTCATTCGTGTATTTAAAAAATATCGGACGGCAAAAATGAACTGATGATGGGTGGGGATTTTTCCAATGCTCAGAGATTTCACTTCATAGTCTTAAAGGAACTACAGAAGCCATAAACATATTTGCATCTGTAATAGTTGTGTCATTTGTCGATATTGTTTGTTTGTAGGCACTTTGGCATTTACCAATGTAAGCCTATCTGGCAGTAATACTGCTTCATTTTCAGGAAAACTTTGAATAAGGCGTTTGGCTGTATGATCCATTAAGTCTTGCAGTTTAACCTCTGCCGATATTTCAGTAACCGTTACATTAGATGGCACTGCTTCTTTTTTGGCAGATGTAATCTTTTTGTATCCAGGAAGAATATTGACATTATGATTCTTTAAACAGCTTCGTAAAATAGAATAATTTTCCTTTGACAATCCCAAGTCCATAAATAACGCTAAGGCTTCTTCTATGCTATACTTTCTAGGTAAAGCCTTTGGAGGAGTTGGAATACTCTCTTTAATTCTCTGCAGTCGATTTGGGCTTGCAAACTCCACAGCTTTTGTAATGTCTGACCTTGATTTGTCTTTATCTTTAACATACTTAAGACATAATGCTTCTAAAAGATGCGATTTACATATATCTTTAGTGACATTTTGAAGTTTACTTTTTCTTGTGTACTACGAACATTCGTTTATAGTTTTTGCAGGTCTTCCTCTTTTGCTGTCAGAAGATGAATGCGGTTCTTCTATGTTTTCAAAAGTTGTTACTCCATTCAGCCAGTCTGAGTTCTTTTCCATAAAGGCTTTTGTCGTTAATTTTGAGGCAAGCCATTTTTTATTAATTTTCAAGTAAATGAAGTGAATTGTGGTTTTCACATCCTCTTCGTGGTATCCTGATAAATTGTGTAATTTTTGCACAATAGCCATTCTAAACTCATTTTCATTATGTGAGTTTCTGAATAACTCGAACAATTCCGAATTTTGAAATGACATTATAGCACATTGACTCTATCAAATTGTATAACTTAATGATCACTGCTTTTACAAAGTAAAAACTTAACTGGCTTGATTACACAATTGCGGCTTAATTTATACCCAAAAAAATGTTTAATCTACCTGCTATGTAAAACAGAAATCCAGGCCTCAACTACCTGTAGTGTAAAACTGCATTTTCTATTTTACTCAGTATAAAAAAAGTTTAAAACTACCTGCCTATTTTTATAATGCGAACAACGTTGCCATTTTGGTTAAGTTTAATCAAAATTGGTTACTTTTTTCCATCTGTAGAATAAAAGACAAAAATTAAACTACATACGTACATATGTAAGTACCTGACAATGTTGGTTATTTTTTTCTTATTTGGTAGTTTTTCCAACATTCTTGGTTATAAAATATATTGGTCATAGAAATGTTGAATGCGAATTTAAATTTAAATAAACAAATTGTTATAGTTATGCATACCTGATTCATACGGGACTCGCCCGATGGTTTTTACCATGAATTTTCTAGAGTTTATTGTCGAACGGGACACAAAGCAACATAAAAGAAAATTTAAGAAAAATGCAGGGGAAAAAGTCATCGTGTCAATCTCGTATGAACGAGAGAAATTAAAATATGTAACAAATACGTGCTGCAGTGAAAACTGCCGTTTTCACTATGCGATTGTAACAGTTTTCCTCTTATATCAAGCAAAACGGCAACTTTTGGTGGTAAAGTTTAGTTAAATTATTTAAAGCATTGTGTAGCAAATATGCTCCGAAAATTTGGCCGAGACCATTTTTGGCCATTTTTAGATATGCTCCATTTTATTTGTAAAAATTACCTAAATATAGGGTGCCTGAAAAGCGGCAACTGCCGAAAAAGTAGGACATTTGATGCACTTTTTTTTGCTTATTTCAATAAAAAATAAACGTACCTTTAAAACGATACCAAAAAAGTAATGATCTAAAGTCAAGGTTTCTAGCATTTCAATTTTAAAATGTTATTTTTTTTCAAAATCACCTTTTTTGGGGCTTCTTAAAAAACTGCCAACTTTAAGCAGCTCCACCAGCTATAATTTTCAACTTATTAAGAAAAACGTTTTTGAACTGGCATCAGTAAGAAGTTCTTTGTACGATGTAATCATTCATTTTACAAAATTTTGTCATCAAATTTTGTATTTTTGCCACGGTATTTGGGAAAAGGCGCCACAGTGCGACGGTGTATGAGTCTGACCAAAAGTATACATTATTAACGGTTTTAGTATGATTTCTTAATATTGTATCTTTCATCCGAACGCCCATTACCGCCGCTTGCAGCTTTGGAGTCGTATGATATCTCGTAGGTGCACAGCTAGACTTCCCAATTACAATTGCCACTTTGATATCAATTTCTATACGCAGTACGCCACAGCGGCGATTGCCTCCTCCCTAGCATCTACAAACACATAAAAATATACGATCTTTACAATAACACCTGGGCTCTGAAAATTCCTGCAATTTTGTTAGCTCTTTCAACCATGTCTTCCATCGAGAATATATTTCAATGAGCAATTCTTCGTCCCATTTAACACCAGCTTTCCGTACTTGCTGCATTAGGACCTTTGATGACACCATAAAATCACAAATAAACCTAAATGGGTCATAAATAGACATGTTCAAAGTTAACATCTCACGTTTTGTGGGTATTTTTTTAAATGTTAATATTTGCTGGTTGACTTTATGCAGCTTCAGTTGAAAACGAAATACATCTGATTTTGGCAGCCAATGCATGCCTTTCAACTGCATCTGGACTAAGAAACTCACCACTATTATCAATGTTCGAAACAGTGTTATCAAATATTTTTCTAAGTTCGGAGTTGGATATAATATTGCGGAGATTGAAACCACCCGCATTGTGAATTCGAATAACATCCTCAACAATGTTTATAGCTTCGTCATCCGATTGGAAATAAGCTACATAACCCAACAAAAACTTTTGTCATTTTTGTAATCGGTAGTACTTTATGAATGGGCTACAAAGTAATGAGTGGTACGTATTTATCTTATTAATAAGCATCAAATTATAACTAATAGTAGTTTTTAATAAAATTAGTACGTATTTTTATCATTATCTGAAAGTAGTTACAATTTGTTGATATGTATTAATAAAATAAGTAGACAACCACTTTTTGAGTCAACATGTCTTTGTATATGAAAACCAATTTTTGTCGCTTAAACTTATAAGTCAACAATAGCTGAGTGGGTAAAGTTTTTGTCTTCATATCTGAACGAGCACAGGTGGGTAAAAAATTAAATAAAATTGAAAAATATAAATAAAACATAATTGGGCAATTCAAAGCGAGCTTGCATATTGTTCTATTACGTATTTTGTATTTAAATACTACCTGATACTTTGAACAGCTTATATCTCATAACGGTTATAATTTCTTTAATTTTTCCCGAAAAGTTAATTTTAAAACCGGCAGGTATTAAACTGCGATGTCTTTTACATCTTTATTTATCACAAGCACGTTTTTTTATACCTTTTCTACATTTTAATTTAATTTATTTTATTTTAAACATCAAAAATTGAAAGATAATTATAGAATATAAAATAAAATTTTTTAAAACATGTGTAAAATTTTATGAATTTTTTGTTTGAAATTTTTCAGTAAAACTTTATGCATGCATAAAATAATATGAAATATGAAAAATAGGACTGATATGGCACTACTTTGAATTGCCCAAATGTGTATAATTTTTTTTTAATTTTAATTTATTTGACTACTTATTTTTTAGCTTTAAGTAAGCCAAATAATAACTAGCTAATTGCTTTGACAATGTAAATACATTTGTAAGGGGTGTGCCTTATTTTTTGACTTCTCAATAAAAAAAGGAGTTATCGAGTCAAATTGTAAGTAGTTACGACTTAAATCCTCATATACTTTTTTGCCTACCAGTAAGCAAAGATGTTCTGCCGTTAATAAACTCCTACCAAATGGCTCTGGGCAGGCTGTACTCAATTGAGCGAAAAATGGCAAAAGACCGTGAGACTCTATACAATACTGTAACAAAATTAAAGATTATTAGAAAAAGGCTACGCCAGAAAGCTGAATCTGATGTACACATAGGTTCAAATCCATAGTCATTCAAGTCGCACAATATAAATAAAAGAAAATTTTAAAATCAACAATTAAACTCAGATATAAAAAATTGCATATAAAAAATAGCAATATCGTGTTTTTAATAAATGACGTAAATTTGTATTTACAACATTGTGAGTACATATTAAATTTAAGTTTACATTGTTGTGACAACATTGAAAACAAGAGTCGGCGTCATTCGGCGTTATCATTTTAATGTTATAAGTACATTAAAATTTTGGTAAACAAGATGTTGTGCTAATGTTAGTTGTACATCCATCGTACAAACGTCGTGCTGATTGTCTTTTTTTGCCTGGGTAGTTATTATTTAGCTCACTTGAAGCTAAAAAATATGTAATCAAATAAACAAATTAAAAAAATTTGTACGCATTATGTTTTATTCATATATTTTCAATTTTATTTTACTTTTTTATTTTTATATTTTCGACCCAGCTGGGATACAAACCTGTGCTCGTTCAGATATGACGACAAGAAATTTAACCACTCAGCTATTGTTGACTTATGAGCTTAAGCAACAAAAATTAGTTTTCATATACAAAAACATGCTGACTCAAAAAGTGGTTGTTTACTTATTTTTAACCGACTTCAAGAAAAGGAGAAACGTTATCAATTCATCATCTATTTTTTAAAGGATATTCTCAAAAACTCCGCTATTTATAAACCGATTACGGATTTTTTTCTGTATTTAAAAGGATGCACTTCTAGATTGTTCCCGTTGCAAAGTGGGCGGGGTCACGTCTATGCGAAGTAAATGCACATGCCTTTTCATCTACAGTATACAAAGTTCATATTCGTACACCCTCCATAAAAAAACACACTGCCTTGTAATAAATAAAATTACTTAAATTACTTGTTTATTGAAAGATTTATTTATAGAGGTTATATATAACAGGGTTTAAATAACAATACATTTCATTAAATTTTTTTAAGAAAAGCTGAATTTACTAATTTAAAAAAACAAAATTCATATTCGTACACGAAAATTAAAAAAAATTTAATTAGGAACTGATGCAATTACAAAAGAAATGAGCGTTTTTGTACTAAAACTAGTTTTTAAAATAACATTTTTGGATTATTTTTGTATACGAGTATAAACTTTGTTTCTTAACAATATCTAGTGAGTTCCGATATTTTCTATAAAATTATTGATCGAAATGTCCTTTTTAATTATTTGATTTTTTTGGTGTACGAATATGAACTTTGTATACTGTACTTCTAATCAACCGATTACTATGAAACTTTGCACACACATTTAGTTATTTTTACAATAAAACAGTATGGTTAGAAAAGTGGGTAGTGCCGCTCCCATGAAAAGTAAATGTTCATTTAAACTACTTCTACTTAACCGATTCTTATGAAACTTCGCACACAATTAGTTCTCGTGAAAGTACATCATTATTATAAAAAGTACATCATCATTATAAAATCTACGTCTATTTTGTAGTAGTTTTTTTGCTAGAATTATATGTATTAATACATGTTAAACTACTTTCAAATAATGTATTTTTATCATTATTTGAAAGTAGTTTTATTAAAAACTAAGTAGTAGTTCTAATTTGAAGCATAGTAATGAAGATGAATAAGTACCACTCATTACTTTGTAACCTGTTAATAAAGCCGATTACAAAAATTACAAAAGTTTTTGCTGGGATAGTAGTGGACATTCTTATCGTCCAGTTGTTTTTCTAGTTTTTTTTTAAATATTGTTAGTGCCCTCTCATTTTTCTTTGACATGAACGACTTTATAGTTATTTTGTACCCAGAGTTTGCAAATCAAAGTAGCTGCACATCATCCTATGCTACTCCTTTTTTAAGTCCAATTTAACTAACTGATGATCGTTGAAAATAATGTTTAGCACAACAATAGTAGTGCATCATCTACCATCGATAACGGCAAAAAATATCGATTGTTTTCAATTAATAATCTGTATTCTATTTAAAAAAAAACTTCACGAATTAGGCGAAATCTTTGAAAGCATCTAAATGATACATCGTTGTCAGCCAAATATAGATCCGATTCTTGCCTGATGTCATTTCGTTGCATGTCTTCTGCTGGATCTGCAAATAAATCAGTAGCACCAAACTCATCTTTTTCATTGTGTTAGCAAAATATCTCACACGTATATATTTGACGAAAAGATCTAAATGCGTTTGATTTTTCGTCAAACTCGCCTCTACCTATAAATAAATTAATTTTATCAAACAATTTGATACGTCCCCAAGGGCTTTACTGGCCACTTTAATCAACTCTGTTGTTGGAAACAACATTACAATGAAACAGCTTAATACAGAATTTTATCCTCTTAATAGAGGTGCTATTTATATTTTATTGCAGATACGAATTAGCATGCCTCCGAGAAATAACTATTCATCAAAATTGGTATAGTTGTTTGGCGTATTAGTATTTAAGTAGAACATTTTGTTCTAATTGTTGAGATCGAAATAATAGGATTTCACTGTATTTATTACTTATTTTGTGTTATGTGATCACAAAAATCGTCAAGTTTTATCCAAGTTTGTTGCCCACTTCATTTTTGGCTTTTGAATTGTGCGGTTGTGTTTTGTTCAGTGTGCATATACATATACAGGGTGTTTTTTTTAGAGGTTTAGAACTTCGAATTGAAATAAAACACAAGAAAATCGTTTTAATGTCCATCAATTTGGCTTTATTGGAAGGATAATTTTATGCCATTAATGTTTAAATATGATTTCGGGCATGTGGCCGCCGCGGCTGGCTCGAATAAAGCCAATTCTACAGGTCCAATTTTCAACCACTTTTTCGAGCATATGGGGCCGTATGTTGGCAATAACGCCACGAATGTTGGCTTCCAAGTCCCCTAACGTTTCTGGTTTGTTGGCGTAGACGAGCGACTTCACATATCCCCAAAGAAAATAATCCAATGGTGTCAAATCACACGATCTTGGTGGCCAATTGACAGGTCCATTCCGCGAAATTATGCGCTCATCGAATGTTTCCTTCAATAAATCGATTGTGACGTGCGCTGTGTGGCATGTAGCGCCGTCTTGTTGGAACCACAACTCATCCACATTCATGCCATCCAATTCGGGAACAAAATAGTCGGTTATCATGGCTCTATACCGGTCTCCATTAACGGTAACTGACTCTCCAGCATTATTTCGGAAGAAGTATGGCCCAATGACTCCACCAGCCCAGAGAGCACACCAAACAGTCAGTTTTTGTGGATGTAATGGCGTCTCAAGGGTCTCATGTGGATTCTCTTCACTCCAAATGCGGCAATTTTGCTTTTTGACGTAGCCATTCAACCAAAAATGAGCCTCATCACTGAACAAAATTTTGCGATGAAAATCAGCATCGAGATCAATCTCATTTTGGGCCCATACACCAAAATCACGACGCATTGCATGGTCATGATGAAATGGCAAACCAAACTAAATATTAATCACTTGACAGCTGACAAAATGGCCGCCAGTTAAAAAAGTGATGCCAACTTAAAGTTCTATACCTCAATAAAAAACACCCAATATAAAAAGAAGTTTATTGTTTTTGTAACCTTTTGTTAAGTAAATCTGTTTTTTGGTGTGTCTTGGTCAAGCACATTTTTTGATATTGGCTTTATATAAAAAAGAAAAAGATAAGAATATTGAATTTTAATTGCTTGGTGAGTGATACCTATCGTGGTGGAGTGTGCTACGACAGGGGCTGAAGGGGAACAGAAGGGTGCTCCGGCGTCCATAATCCTGTCCCGCATAAGTAATGAGGACAAATTGGCTAATAAGAAAACTATGGGTAAGAAGATAAAGACGGTTCCCAAAAAAGGTAACAGGATAGAAAAAATTTACAAAGCATTCAATAGAAATACATTTATGAAAAATGTAGCTATGTATGCAGATGATAAAAAAATGGCGCCGGCTAGAGATGAAATTATGTTATATACTAGAAATCATAGTGGTGTTGTTTTAGTCGACACGTCGCAAATGGACGGAGCGAACAAAAGGAATGGTATGTATTTGTACGAGAAAATTAGACTTTTAAAATGTGATGGGATTAAATCTATTAGAGCTATAGGCTGTACTTTATACCTGACCGACGATGATATTATTAACAATATTAGATCTGAGATTAGAGTGACGTTTGTGAAGCGATTTGAAAGACGACATTTTATGTGGTAAAATTGTGCTCTAAGTGATTTAGAGAAATAAATAGAATTATGACGGTAAAAAAGTGCCAAAAAGAGAAGTTTTAAATACTTATGCTCAGGAGAAAAGAAATAAATTTGATGCACTAATAGATAATGAAGATTTTCCTGAAATTATTTCGCGAGGAGGTAGATTTAGAAACAATGACCTGGAGATCGATAGAACCCTCACACCTAAGAGATATAACACTGTTGTGCGGGCTATTCCGAGGGCTCTAGCTAGAGTTCCTCATTTTCAGAAACCACAACGTATGTTTGATGAAATGGCGCCAAGTGGCCCGGTGATCCTTAATAAACTCTCAAGTTTATTAAGGATCACTTTGCGAGTGTTGGTAACACAGTGGGTCTGGTAGCTGTTATTCATTTTGCTTCCGGGATCAATAAAATTGAAATTGGTGTGGATCATCAGTTTGTGTCCCAACGGGTACAAAATGAGAGTCCTACAATATAACTGTCAGTCCTTGGCTGCAAATAAAAACAGTATTGAGCATTTTCTCAATACTAATAATTATGACGTAGTTTGTCTCAGCGAAATATTGAACGAAAGATCGATATGGCGGGGTTGCAATTGCTTTAAAAAATACATAAAATTAAAAAAAAATCCTTTTTAGCGGATATTGAGGCCGTTATTGTAACAACCACGAATCTCAAGTATAACTTTGCTATATTTGTATTTATTAAATTTGAATTTCTGATACAACAAGATATAATATCTTATAATTTAAAGGATCAGAATCTGACAAGTTATATCAATAATACTCAATGAGTTCAAGGGACATAAATATATAAAATTTAAGAATAATAACATTATATAAATAAAAAACAGTAGTATAATAAAATAATAATGTGAAAAATATGAAATAATTTAATTCATCAGATATTGTAGTTATGCCTGACATTTTCGGCAGATTACGTTCGGTAAGATTGGTGAAGTAAATGTGTAAATTTATTTGCGTTGCTAATAGTTTGCAAGTTTGGGGGAAGTTGGTTCCAGAGACGGATAGTTAGTATGAAAAATTATCTCTCAGACGCTGTGTCCCGATGTCGAATTTGCATAATACCATTTCCTCTTGAAGACCTCATAAATCTTAAGCGATCATGAAGATGTTTGGGTTGTTGTGATGTTGCAATTTTGTGAAGAAAAACCAAGTTTTTTAGCTTTAAATAATTATTAAAGGTAACATTAAAGATGCGGCTGGAATAGTGAGAAACATGATCAAATCTCCTCAGCCAGAATATGTAACGTACAATGTTGTTGAAAGTTGTGTTGAGTTTCGCAGTGTCTTTTGAGTTACAGCCAGAAAAGACTTTTGATGAATACAGCAGAGTTGGTATTAAATAGGTTTTAGCCAAAAGTTGTCATATTTTTGGTGGTGTGCAATACTGTGTAGCCCATAAACACCTTAGCATACTATACACTCTTCCACACGATTGGTTGATATGATCTGACCAAGTTAGCGTACTGTTGAAGACCACGCCAAGATTTCTGGGAGAATTAACAATATCAATCTTGCTACCACCCAGGAAAACATCAATACTTGATTCAACTTTTACAGATTTTTTTGCAAATTATAATACATTTTGACTTTTTAGGGTTAATACGTAAACCATTTGCAGTCGCCCAGAGAAAAATTTTATTTAGATCAGTGTTAAGATCATTAACTCTGGTGGTGATGGAAGCTATAGAGCTATCAAGATAGAGCTGAATATCATCAGCATACATCTGGACCCTGGAATATTTTAGCTGTTTTGGTATATCATTAGCATAAATCGAATACAGTGATGGTCCCAGTATGGAGCCCTGAGGAACACCTCGTGTTACGCCAAGAGCGTTGGAAAGTAGTCCTTTATTAGAGACATATTTCCATCTGTCAGTTAAATATGTTGACATCAACCTAACGGCAGTAGAAGAGAAGTTGAACATATGAGATAGTTTAAAGCACAGTATTGAATGGTGAACCGTATCAAAAGCTTTTGAATGGTCGAGCAAAACTAAAATGATATTCTCCCATCTTCTAAGTTGCTTCTTATGTCTTCGATTACATCGGTTAGCGCGGTTAAACAGCTATGCTGGGATCTAAAACCTGATTGACGGTCAGTTAATAAATTGTACTGATTTATATACTGAATCATTTGTTTATATATAAGTCGCTCAAAAACTTTGGAAAGGTATGGTAAAATTGATATTGGGCGGTATTCATTATTTGTTTTTGGCACTGGAATGATTTTGGCATATTTCCATTCCGTCGGAAAAATACTGGTCGTTATAATTGTATTATACAAATGCTTAATAGGGTGTATTATCCACGGTAGTATTAACTTTATGAATCTTGGATTAATATCATCCAGACCGACGGCGCACTGTGGCGCCTTTTCCCAAATACCGTGGCAAAAATACAAAATTTGATGACAAAAATTTGTAAAATGAATGATTACATCGTACAAAGAACTTCTTACAGTTCAAAAACGTTTTTCTTAATTAGTTGAAAATTATAGCTGGTGGAGCTGCTTAAAGTTGGCAGTTTTTTAAGAAGCCCCAAAAAAGGTGATTTTGAAAAAAAATAACATTTTAAAATTGAAATGCTAGAAACCTTGACTTTAGATCATTACTTTTTTGGTATCGTTTTAAAGGTACGTTTATTTTTTATTGAAATAAGCAAAAAAATGTTCATCAAATGCCCTACTTTTTCGGCAGTTGCCGCTTTTCAGGCACCCTATATTTAGGTAATTTTTACAAATAAAATGGAGCATATCTAAAAATGGCCAAAAATGGTCTCGGCCAAATTTTCGGAGCATATTTGCTACGCAATGCTTTAAATAATTTAACTAAACTTTGCCACCAAAAGTTGCCGTTTTGCTTGATATAAGAGGAAAACTGAAAACGGCAATAATTCTGTTTTCACTGCAGCACGTATTTGTTACATATTTTAATTTCTCTCGTTCATACGAGATTGACACGATGACTTTTTCCCCTGCATTTTTCTTAAATTTTCTTTTATGTTGCTTTGTGTCCCGTTCGACAATAAACTCTAGAAAATTCATGGTAAAAAACCATCGGGCGAGTCCCGTATGAATCAGGTATGCATAACTATAACAATTTGTTTATTTAAATTTAAATTCGCATTCAACGTTTCTATGACCAATATATTTTATAACCAAGAATGTTGGAAAAACTACCAAATAAGAAAAAAATAACCAAAATTTTCAGGTACTTACATATGTATGTATGTATGTAGTTTAATTTTTGTCTTTTATTCTACAGATGGAAAAAAGTAACCAATTTTGATTAAACTTAACCAAAATGGCAACGTTGTTCGCATTATAAAAATAGGCAGGTAGTTTTAAACTTTTTTTATACTGAGTAAAATAGAAAATGCAGTTTTACACTACAGGTAGTTGAGGCCTGGATTTCTGGTTTACAAAGCAGGTAGATAAAATTTTTTTTTTTTTTGGGTATAAATTAAGCTGCAATTGTGTAATCAAGCCAGTTAAGTTTTTACTTTGTAAAAGCAGTGATCATTAAGTTATACAATTTGATAGAATCAATGTGCTATAATGTCATTTCAAAATTCGGAATTGCTCGAGTTATTCAGAAACTCACATAATGAAAATGAGTTTAGAATGGCTATTGTGCAAAAATTACACAATTTATCAGGATACCACGAAGAGGATGTGAAAACCACAATTCACTTCATTTAGTTGAAAATTAATAAAAAATGACTTGCCTCAAAACGAACGACAAAATCCTTTATGGAAAAGAACTCAGACTGGCTAAATGGAGTAACAACTTTTGAAAACATAGAAGAACCTCATACATCTTCTGACAGCAAAAGAGGAAGACCTGCAAAAACTATAAACCAATGTTCGGAGTACACAAGAAAACGTAAACTTCAAAATGTCACTAAAGATATATGTAAATCGCATCTTTCAGAAGCATTATGTCTTAAGTATGTTAAAGATAAAGACAAATCAAGGTCAGACATTACAAAAGCTGTGGAAAAGAAAATCAAATAAAAAATACTTACTTCTAAGACTAATAATGTTAAATTCATACATACACAAAACAGCAATAAAACATTTAAGTTTTGATTCTTTTGTTCTTGTAAAAAATGCTCAATAGCTTAATTTGTAATAAACAAAATCAAACCCCAATAAAATATACCTACGCAATAATAACACTGTTAGAATTTTTTGTGAGTATTTTACTGAAAATCACTCTTTTAAGCAGGTAGGGCCTGCACTCAATGGTTTTGTGGTTATGAAATTAGAGAACAAAATTCTTTATAAATAATAAGATCATTACTTGATCATTTTAATACAGGTGTTTGTTACTTTATTTTGACATGTTTTGCATAAAAAATTGGAAAAGTTAAATTCCATTTACAAATATGAAATAAAACATGCACAATGGCTGCATGACTTTGGGAAAACTGGGACACACGGGTCTTATTTTCTTTTTGGTCTTTTATCATTTTGTGGTGTCCGTATAGGGTTATTTTTTTCGTGTTGCACTGTGTTATATATTATAGAGCATTAATATTAAAAATATTTCAAAAATGTGTATTTATAGTAAAAATAAAAAATATTATATTACTCTAACATGTTAAATTACAGTGGTATTTTTTTCTGGACTTCCTTATGAGAATAGCATTTGAAGCACCAAAAGTTGTGTTTGAAATGTTTTTTAAATTTTAAAAAGATCATTTCTTTTGAAGTAATTTTGCGACAAAAGAGGTCAAAAGTTATTACCGTGCCCAATGCCTATCAAAATGCGGGAGCACTTATTTTAAAACTAAAGGATTTAAAATGGAAGTGATTTTTAACTATTGGATATATCT
Source organism: Panzeria rudis (assembly GCA_956483635.1). NCBI lineage: Eukaryota > Metazoa > Arthropoda > Insecta > Diptera > Tachinidae > Panzeria > Panzeria rudis. Next base: position 64,150,522 of record OY101449.1, read on the forward strand.
TGGTAACTTAAAAAATTATGGTTTTTGCGATGAGAAAGCCAGTGTGCGTAGTACTCTGTGATCATATGGACATGCAGGTTACTTATTTTTTAGAGAAAGCGGTTATCTTTGAAATGCTTTATACATTTTTAAAACATCTTTATTATGTACTTTAAAGTTTATTATGTTTGTTATGAAACAGTCAAAAGGCGACACTGTGCACAGTGCCGTGGCTAACCTATGACCGTGAAAATCAGCATATTGAAGCTTGAGGAGTCTTCTTTCAAAGGCTTTTTAAAATTTTAAATATCTTTATTGCTTTAAAACTTATGATTTTTGCAACGAAAAAAGTCAAAAGGCCCCACTGTGCGGCGTTTGATTTGACATTATAGAAACCTTCTGCAACATCATTTATATTAAGGCACTTAAAACTGAATTTTGAAACACATGGATCATATGGAGGTGTTTGAGCATAAAAACCAGGGTTTACTGTTGACAAAGGGATATTAACAAAAGATTCGTTAAGCTAATTGACAGCAATACCAATATCACGTATTTTGTAGTGAAAATACCAAATGAATGAATAAATGACTAATAATAACATTTTAAATTCAAATATTTTAAGTCAATGCCTGACCTACTTTTGGTTCAAATACTTAATGCCAACGAACGATACATTTCAGGTATGCACATTTATTTAATACCGTCGTTGGATCGCATTACATTATTGGCGACTATTCATTATGTATTTTCACTTACCCTCAAATTCATTAGTTTTAAGTATTACCATAATTATAATTATAAATATATATTACATGTTAATAAAGAAAAAACTGGAGCAGTCATTAAACGACATACCACCGTGTTACTTATTTAAAAATGAACACCGCAACTTAACATGGCGACCGTGAGCAAAAATAAATCGGACCGTGAAGAAATAAAAGTGCAATTTAATTAAAAAAAATTAAAATGAAATATCAACATTAAAAAAAATTATATATATAAATTAGCTTTGAGCTGAATCAAAAGTGAATAAAAACTTATGAAAAATTTTTATCTAAGTAAATAATTCGTACGTAAACTAGCTTTCTAAGTTATGTAAAATCCTAAAATTATGGAATTATAAAAAAAACTATAAAACCCTAAATAACTAATGGTTAATTGTGACATATAAAAACAAAAATTTTGAATGTTAAACAAATATTATAACTGAATATCTAACTGAATTAAATAAAGTATGACGTGGTGGAAGCAAATTTTGCAAACAATCCCGTACTGGTTGCGGGTTATGAAGTGGGTAAATCCACGGAAGACAATAATAAAGAAGTAGTAGAAATACTACCAAATACCAAAAACGAAAACATGAATTACATCCAAATATTGTCGGTAATAACAGTTATCAGCTTAGCCGTTATCTACGTAATAAAGATGATACTTAGAGCCGTAAATAGAAATAGAAACGCTGCCTCACCCCATCAACAGATATAAGAAGACAATAATCAAATATAAGAAGAGACAAACAAAGACGATTTTTAAAGCTGTAAATGTAAATAGTAACGCTGCCGCACACCAATAACAGATATAAGAGAAGGCACTATTCAGAAGAGAAAATGTAAGCCTAGAAACTAAGTTTTTATATTTTTAAGTTTAAAATTCATGATGCAATAGGAACATATTTTAGAAAATTTAGAACCTTTACAAAATAAATTCAAACAATCTTATAAATGTATAATTAAAAATAGGCCAATAAAGTCAGAAGCATTAGAAAAATATATTCAAATTTTATTAGAAACCTTTAATACTATTAGGGCAACACTACACTTCACAAAGAGGAAACCAATAAAATCTTCTATACATTAAGGGATAAATTGATAAAAGTCTTTCATCAACATAATATTAATATTAAAGTCCCACTAACATTAACCTGTGAGATAGATAGGGAAATCACTGAGTCGGACGAAAGCGATAGGGAAGATTTACAAACGAAAACAGACGAGGAAATAAAAACAATCATCATGCCACGAACAGAGGATGATGTCATTGATAAATCTACAAAAACTGTCCCTGCATATGATGGTAATGTATATGAACTACAAAGTTTCCTTGATGCATTAACATTGATCGATAGAATAAAGGAAACACATGAAGCGGTTGCAATAGACGTAATAAAAACTAAATTGAAGGGACGTGTAAGAAATATAATAACAAATGAAAATACTATTCAAGCTATTAAGCCTAAACTACAATCTTCGGTACAAGGATAATCATCCGAAGTACTGTGTTCAAAACTAATGAACATAAAACAACAATCAAAATCGGCTACAACATATGCAGAGGAGATACAGGGAATTACAGAAAAACTAGGTGGAGCCTATATACGAGAATGTTATCCTCAAGATATTGCTGAGAAATTAATAAAGCAAAGTGCAGTCAAAGCCATTTCTCGAAACGCCACAAGTGATGAGGTAAAACTCATCATTAAAACAGGAAACTTTATGTCTCTGAATGAAGTCGTTTCCAAATTCATAGAAGCTAGCACTGAGACATCCATCTCAAATTCTTCGGTATTCTACTTTAAGCGTCGTGGTTCTGGTTATCAGAACTACAGGAATGGTGGATTCAATAACCGTGGACGTGGCCAAGACTGGCGTCGAAATAACAATTCTAGAAATTATAACAACAATTCAAGAAATTATAATGATAATAACCGTTACAATGGGCAACAAGGAGGCCAAAGCAACAATTATAGAAATCAATCTAACCGACAACAAAGCAGAGGACGGGTAAGATTGACACAGGAGGTCTCGGAAAACGGGATTTCCCCCAAAAATGCGGGGGGTCAGCTCCAAAATTAGATGAGCACAAAACAAATATTACATCAATATTCCACTTAAATCTCAATTTAAGTAGTTTTATTGAAATTCAAATATCAACTCATAATAATTTAAGTTCATTCCTTGTGGACACCGGAGCAGACGTCTCACTAATTAAAATCGGTGGTCTCAGCTCATTAAAATTCAACAGGAAAAACGTTATACAAATATCTGGAATCGGAGAAGGAATTATTGAATCCCTAGGAGCAATTAAAATTGATTTAAAAGTAAAAAACTTGCTGATCCCTCAAAAATTTTATGTAATTTCAGATGCGTTCCCAATACCATTTCAAGGTATATTGGGATTAGACTTCTTAAAAACATAAAATGCCACTATTCAATATGGACAAGATGAAAATTCAAATTTACTCTCGCTAAGACCTTATAATTTAAATTACCCCATAAATATTCCACTACTTGAAAGTGTAGGTGATGGTACAATAAACCTTCCAGCTCGAGCTGAAGTTTTCAGAGCTATTATAATTAGCAACGAAGATTCTGATTTGGTAGTTCCAATTCAAACAATAGAAGAGGGAGTATTTGTAGCTGGTTGCATAGTATCAAAAAATTCTCCGTATGTAAGGATTGTAAACACAAATTCTGAAAATATATTTTTAAAAAATACATCAATAAAGTATGAAAAACTGTCCGACTACGAAATTCTTAATATGTCCAATGTTGATAATAAAAGAACCCAAACAATTCTGGAAAAATTAACGAACAAGTTTCCTGAAATTATTAAATCTGAAATGATTCAATTATGTTCAAAATATATTGATATTTTCGCTTTAGAAAGTGATAAGATAAGTACGAACAATTTTTATACACAAAATTTAAAAGTTTCTGATCACAATCCTGTGTACATTAAAAATTATCGTACGCCACACTCACAAAAGAATGAAATAATAAGGCAAGTTGAAAAACTACGGCAGGACGGAATAGTTGAACCATCGGCGTCCAATTATAATAGTCCTAACCCTGACAAACGATGGCGTTTAGTTGTTGATTACAGGCAAATAAATAAGAAGTTAATAGCAGACAAATTTCCATTGCCCAGAATTGAGGACATTTTGGACAAATTGGGGAGAGCAAAATTTTTTTGCTGTTTGGACTTAACCTCTGGATTTCATCAAGTTGGATTAAATGAAAAATCGAGAGACATTACTTCCTTCTCAACAGAAAATGGTTCATATTGTTTCACCCGTTTACCATATGGCTTAAAAGTAGCCCCAAATTCCTTTCAGAGAATGATGAATTTAGCATTTGCAGGTTTAGCTCTTTCAAAAACTTTTATATGTATGGATGATGTTATTGTCACAGGATGTTCGATAAAGCACATGCTTAAGAACTTGGAAATTGTTTTCCAAAGATGCAGAGATTGTAATTTAAAATTACATCCAGACAAATGTACTTTTTTCAGATCCGAGGTTACATATTTGGGTCATAGATGCACTGATAAAGGTATTTTACCAGACAGTAGCAAATACGATTCAATTAAAAATTTCCCCACACCGACAAATGGAGGTGATGTTCGTCGATTCGTAGCTTTCTGTAATTATTCCAGACGCTTCATATCACATTTTGCATTCTATTCCGTCCATTTAACTAAACTGACAAGGCAAAAAAGAACCTTTCGTATGGTCGGCTGACTGTGAACAAGCTTTTCAACATCTCAAGACAGCACTACTGTCTCCACAAATTCTTCAATATCCAGATTTTGACAAAACATTCTACATAACTACAGATGCGAGTAAAATCGCATGTGGTGCAATATTACCACAGGAAAGAGATGAGATGCAATTGCCTGTAGCATATGCATCACGTGCATTTACAAGCGGGGAATCAAACAAAGCCCCAGTAGAGCAAGAATTAATAGCTATCCAATGGGCAATTAATCACTTTCGACCCTATGTATATGGGAAAAAATTTATAGTACGTAGTGATCATAAACCATTAACATATTTATATGCCTTAAAAACCCATCCAGCAGGTTGACAAGAATACGCCTGGACCTGGAGGAGTATGATTTTGTTATAGAACATATTAAGGGTAAAGACAATTTAGGAGCGGACGCGTTATCTCGAATTGCCTTCAATGATATTAAATCAATACCATCAATTAACAGTGTTTTTATGGTAACCACACGCGCACAATCACGAGACAAAACTGAAGAGAAAATTAAGAAGGATAATAAACTAATTACCGAAAAGCCTAAAGTTTTCGAAACTATTGGCTTCGATTGCGTAAAAAAGTGGGTCAAGAATAGTATAAATATTGACGGAAAAATCCCCATACTAAATTTTAAACGAGGTAAAAAAATGCTAGCACAAAAAATTAATATACAAAACACTTTTGCTAATGGAAATATCGATCTAGATCAATTTTTTCCAATTCTTGAAAAAGAAGCAATAAGTAGAAATTTTAATAAAATACAAATAAATTTAAATGATAATTTATTTGACCTCGTATCAATTGAACAATTTAAACAAAAAGCAAACCAACATGTTAACAAATTACAAATAGCGCTAACACCCAAAATATGCATAATAACTAACAAAGATGAACAAAAATATTTATTAGAAAAATTCCACAATAACCCCCTTTTTGGAGGACATCCTGGAACAACTAGATTACTTAAGAAGCTTAGAAAATTTTATTATTGGATATTTTTCCTACTACTATTGGATATTTTTCCTACTACTAAAGATGTGAAACAATACGTAAGAAAACGTGTTCAATGTCAAACCAATAAGACAACGAAGCCCATAAAACCAGAAATGATTAAAACCCCAACACCACAGAAACCCTTTGAAACTGTAATAATAGATACGGTAGGACCCCTTCCGGTATCAGAAAATGGCAATCAATACATTGTTACAATAATATGCGATCTTACTAAATATTTGGTAGCAATACCAGTAACTAATAAAAACGCCAAAACCATAGCTAAAACATTTGTGGAGCATTTTATATTAATTTATGGACCCATGAATAAAATACTTAGTGACATGGGTACCGAATACAATAATCAAGTTCTTTTGAAAATAGAAAAAGCAACACCAGCCCCTTACCACCATCAAACGGTAAGAACAGTTGAAAGATCACATCGCACCTTTAATGAGTACATACGCTCATACGTTCACGCATCCAGAAACGATTGGGATGAATGGATAAAGTATTTTACGTATACTTTTAATACTACACCCTCAACTGTTCACGGATACTGCCCGTTTGAATTAATTTTTCCAAACCTACCCAATCATAACCCACTGACAGAAACCAAAAAAATAGATACCATATATAATTTTGATAACTATACAAAGGAAGTAAAATTCCGTCTACAAACAGCATTAAATAGGGCACAACACCTAATTGATAAAACAAAACATTACCAAAAATATTCACATGATCAAAAGAAACAATACTAAAATTACAATAGGTCAAGAAATATTCATTAAAAATCACACAGCACACAAATTAGAACCAATTTACAAAGGGCCTTTTAAAGTTATTGATATTGATGATAAAAATAATGTATTTGTAAACATAAAGGGAAAAAAATCAAAAAATTAATAAACAAAATATAAAGATTTTTAATAAATAATTTTAATGATTTTTTATGTTTAGCAATATCATTTAGAAATTCATACAATGCTAATTTTAACTAAATATAACAAAAAAAACATTTTTTTGTGTTAAAACAAAATTATTGTTACTAATTATCTTTAGTGAAAATATTATAAATATACGAATATTACAATATTTACAAAGAAAGTTCTTATCGACATCACTTCATCAATGATCTCCATAAGACCTTTCTATTTAAAAGGGGAAGTGTAGTGAAAATACCAAATGAATGAATAATGAATAAATGACTAATAATAATATATTAAATTCAAATATTTTAAGTCAATGCCTGACCTACTTTTGGTTCAAATACTTAATGCCAACGAACGATACATTTCAGGTATGCACATTTATTTAATACCGTCGTTGGATCGCATTACATTATTGGCGACTATTCATTATGTATTTTCACTTACCCTCAAATTCCTTAGTTTTAAGTATTACCATAATTATAATTATAAATATATATTACATGTTAATAAAGAAAAAAGTGGAGCAGTCATTAAACGACATACCACCGTGTTACTTATTTAAAAATGAACACCGCAACTTAACAATTATTTTCCACGTCTTTTTTGTGTCAATAGCGCTGTTGATTTTATTTGACTAATAGGCAGATTTGTCGTGTTTTATTTTAGTCACAACAGCTTTCCTAGCTAGACGATACTGCTCGCGATATTCCGGTGTCCTGTATCGTTTCCACATATGATACGTATTATCCCGTCGTTGTATTAATGATTTAATTTCATTGTTAAACCATGGCCTTACACATCTTCTAATTGTCTTAGTTTTCAATGGAACATGCTTGTTATAAAGTTGTAAAATGATGGAATTTATAAAAGAGAACTGTCATCAACTGACGATAGGTAGTACATTTGATCCCATAGTATATTGTTAAGATCAGATTCTAAGGTCAATATATTAAGACTTATAAAGTCACGGTAAGTAAACGTTGTGGCAGGCTTCTCTGTGGCAAAGTCGTATACTGCAAAAATTAGATCGTATTTTGAAAAGGCTGGTACTGTTAGTTGATCATAGTGTAAAACTTTGTTTTCATTACTGACGAAGAATAGGTCTAGTAGGGTGCTATTGGTATTTGTGAAGTGGGTAGATCTAGACCTGTTAACTGGAAATAAGTTAAATGATGACATCATAGTAGTGAGACTAGCATCGGCGTGCAAATTGCAATTAAAGTCACCGGCTATAATAACTTCTGGATATGAAGCTGATAAAAGCTCTAGTTGATTGACAAGTCTATCATATTTTATAGTTTTATGCGGTCTATATACACAACCAAGTAGCAGGGTGGTACCATTGTGGTTAACATAATAAATACATATTCAACATCATTCGGTTCATTGTAGATAGTATTAATTTTACATGATATATTATTTCTTACATATATTGCTACTCCATCAGCATGTTTATATCTATCAGACCGAAAAACACGGTATCCACTAACACCATAAAAATTATCGCTTATTTTGTTATATGTTTCTGCTATTTTCCTCTTTCATTTGATATCACACAGTTTACATCACAGACTAACAACACCTTGTTTCAGTTTCTGGAACCCTTTGAAAATCTTCTGATGGTGGGTAATTTTAATGAAAGGAATCGGGGCTGGGGGATCAAGAGACTCGTGAGGGTCTAAAGTTAGAACGAATATCAGATGATTTTAATTTTAAATTCTTGAATGATGGGTCGGCAACTTTCTATAAGTCGCTCAAAAATAATGTTGGTACGGTACCTGATTTGTCGTTCTGTAATTCGAATAGAATGTGTAAATGGAAGATTGTTCCGGTATTCCTGGGTGGTAGTCACCATTACCCGATTTCTATCATATTTACAACAATGAAGATAAGAGATGGTAGATTCTTAGCGAAGAAAAAGCTCCTCTCCTCTGTGAATAGCATTGAGTTAGACTCGAGAACAGATGAAATAAGCAGTGTGCTAGAGGTGGAGAAACATCGATGTTTGCTACCATCGATGTTTTTAAGCGAAACATCGATGTAACATCGATGTGTCTGAAGAAAATATATATACATATTATTATAAAGTATGCAAAATGAACGTGCAAATGAAATACACCAAACTGATAAAAATACTAATAATTAAAATAAATAAAATAATAAATTTAAAATTTTATTTATTGAATAAAATAAAAAAAACATTTTAATTCAAAGTTTAAAATAATAAAAAAAACATAACATTTAAATTCATAGGTTAAAATAATAAAACGTTTCACAAACGTATTTAAAAATGAGAGATCGTGTATAAAAAATAGAGATCGAAGATTTCTTTACAAATGTTCAAAAATTGACTGGTTTTTGTTAATAAACATAAGTTTATCGACCACGAGCGGCTTGAGGCGCGTTCGCCGATCGGAAATAATTTGGCCAGCCTTGCTGAACATTCGTTCCGACTCGCAGGAAGTTGCCGGCACGCATAAATATTTTTTTGCTACCTCTTTGATAGCCACCATACTTTCTGCATTCGTCTAAAAAAGGTTCATTAATTTCAGAATATTAAGTATAATTACATTTATTAAATTTACCTTCCAAAACGAAAGAGGGTCGCATTCTTCTGGTTCATTTGTATTTTCCAGGTGCTGTCTCAAAATTACAATGGCATCCGCTCGCGATGATTTTATTTTTGACTTAATTTTGTTTTGCAAAAAAGAAAAATTACGTTTTTGAGAAGATTCGGGTGGTATTGGCTGCTCCCGTGGAGTTCTTGACAAAACGGTATATATCTCCTGCTCCAAAGCCTTAACTGCCTGATCTGCATTTGAAACCGACTTAAAACCATCCTTTTTAAATCGAGGATCTATTAGGGTTGATATGCGGGGAACAGTCCTTGTTTCATAGTGTGCAAATCTATCACTTAAACGGCTACTTAACATTTCGAAGGCACAGACAACTTCTGCAGTTTTAAGATTAGGTCTTAAGTTTTGCAATTTTTGATGCAGCTCGCATCTGAGAGGAATGACCAGAGAAATTGTTGCATTTTTGCTGCCAGAAATAGCCAGAGTTGCATCTTGGAATGGAGTAAGAAGTTCCGCAAGCTCCTTCAAAGTATCGATTTCCTCTGCGGAAAATGGAACCGGAGCCTTAGATGTAAATAATAAAACAGATGATAGTGCTTCCTTCGTTTCTAAAAGTCTTTTTATCATTTGGAAGGCACTGTTCCATCGAGTTGGCACTTCCTGAATCAGGCCAAGTGGGGTTTCAATAGTCTGGGCCTGCTTAAATTTGGCCATTGTAATGGTGCTACGTTTCATAAAGGAAACAATGGACTTACATTTAGCCAAAATGGGCACAAGTACTTCAAGTTTAAGGACATCTTGAACTAGCAAGTTTATGGTGTGTGCGAAACATGGAAAATGCTTAATCTCCAGAAGCTCGCATGCTTTCTTCATAGTGCAGTCGTTGTCGGTCACTATAGAAACAACTTTTTGCATCAGACCCCACTCCGTCAAAACCTCGCGAATTGAGGCTGCAATATTCGAAGCAGTGTGGTTGGTGGGCGTTAAAAAGGTAGTTGTTGACAAAACGGCTGAGTTTAGCTTGAATTCAGAATTGATAAAATGACAAGTTATAGTCAAATAGCCCTCATTTGCTTTTGAAGTCCAACCGTCTGTTGTGAGTGCGATATATTCCACACATTCCAATGCAGACCGAAGTTGGTCTTTTAAAGTATCGTAAACTTTGTGAAGCGATACATCTCGTAGGTACGTTTTACTAGGTAATTTATACCGGGGATCCATTTTCTGCATCAACGCACGAAATCCATTGTCATTGACAATACTAAATGGTTGCACGTCTAGTGCAATCATACGCATTACATATTCATCTAGTTCTACCTTACGCTTTGAATCAGCTGGATACTGCACATCTCTGACTAAAAATTCATCCAATTTCGTTGGTGCAGGAGGATTTTTTGAATTTAGATAATTAGGATGCATGCGTTTCAGATGATCCATAAGGTTCGTCGTGTTGCCAGCAGTTTTTAACACTTTCCCGCAATGAGTGCATGTAGCCTTTGTCCTTTCCTTCGTTTTTTGAAAATGTTGCCAAACATACGAACCTTCCCGACTGCGCTTTGAGGACTCAGCCTTACTGACTTCCTCTGACGTTCCTGTAAGGAAGAAAAAATAACATTATAGCCGTTAAATGTCGGACGTAAGTGTGCGCTGGAATTTGACGGCCTAAAAAGTAAATTTCCGCGCACCACTCTGCAGCACACACGTTTTACTTACTTTTAAGATGTTTCTCCATTTTTGATAGATAACCCCACGGTTGCCACCAACGCCTTATATCATAAACCACGAAACAAATTTCCTATATGTTAAGTAAAAGTAATAAACTAGATATATATAAAATTTCAGTTAATCCTCACCTTTTGCGTGTTTTCTTTCAACTTGTCGATTTTTTAGAGATTACAAAGAAAATATCGATAGTCGTCATTAAACATCGATGTTTAACTAAAATTCAAAAACATCGATACATCGATAGTACCATCGATGTTTTCTCCACCTCTACAGTGTGCTCAGAAGTGAAAAACGAGCAGCTACTTTTGCAGTCAAACATAATAGAATTCCGAAGGGCTGGTGGCATGATGGCCTTACTAGTGTTTTCAGACGGCATGTGGCAGCAAGAAACAAGTGTGAGGTACCCGACTCTGCAGGAACCTGGAAACGTGAGGTTGCGGCAGCAAAAAATTTAATTATTTACATCAGATCCAATTATTAAATATGTTATATTTTGTTATCTAATATTTTAGTTTATTTTATTTGAAAATATCATAGTAATTACAAAATATATATTCTCTAGAAAACTTAAATTCATGTTAATGTGTATTACAAAAGAAAATAATTATTATACGGAGATGCCAGACCATTCATCTAAAGATTGGTACATTCTAAATACCGTGTGTAATATGACATCCCCATTGTTTTATTAAAAAAGCTCATAGTCTTCGAAGTGTTTTGGGGCTCTGATATTCCGCCGTGGCCTAGATGTTTCAGCTTCTTCCTGGGAACCTATGTCGATATCTGTTTGCGGATTATTACTTTCTCGTAGTTGTGACGTGAGTTCGTTTTCATAACATGGAGTTCTTGATACGTTCTTTTGCAGGCTGACATGTAGGTGATGACGTTGATGATTTCTCGAAATTCTGATCTGCGTTTTTCGGATGGTCTTCGTTATCTTTTCTGTTATTGGGTTTTCTTATATGCAGTGTGTAACGTTTATATAGCTTTTTTTCTGCATTAACAATATATGTTCTATTTGATATTTTCTCCTTTACTTCGCCTTTTGTTCACACAGCATATGGGTATTTTTTCATATACTTATATTTCTTCGCCCACGTTCACATCATTTTCTTTTCGTGTTTTCCTGTCAAAATTTTTGTTTGTTTGTACGATGTTGCTTAATACGATGAAAAACTTCTGTTACTATATTTTGCTTTGTGTTCACGTTCGGTATTCCACAGTTCAGCCATCTACAAAAAAGTATTTTAGCTGGACTTGATCCGATCTTATTTGGTGTGTTTCTCCAGATAAGGACTCCGTGCCTGATTCAGCAGCGTTTTTTATTAATTGTTTAGCGATCTTGACCGCTGATTCAGCTTTTCCATTTCCTTGTTGGTGGTAAGGACTTGAAGTTTCATGTTCAAACTCCCAGGAGGCTGCAAAACTCCTGAACTCTCCGTTGACAAAACTCGTTCCCTTGTCGGTAATTACTTTTAGGGGAATGCCATATCTATCGAAATTCTTTCTACATATGTTTATTGTTGTTTTCGGTGAGAGGCTATTCAATTCGTCTATCCCAAAAAAATCGGAATAGTGGTCCACAGTTATGAGGAAATATTTCTTCTTTTCCTTGATTTTCACCTCGAAAACGTCCATTTATACAATTTCAAATGGTGATCTTGGTATTTCCGTAAGCATAAGTGCTTCATTCTGCTGGTTTCTGGCGTATTTATTACATATATCGCAATATTGTACTTTAAGTCTAATACTATTTGAGATGCCCCTCCAGTAGACCGTTTCTCTAGCAAACTTTAGAGTTGCCTCAATGCCCAGATGCGGTTGATGTAATCGATCCAGTATTTCTTTCCTCATCTGCTGTGGAATCAGTATTCTTTTCCTTTTACTATTATTCCATTGTTGTTTGCTAGTTCATCTCTGATATTCCAATATTCTCTAATTGATTCGTCGATTTCAGATTTGTTTTCCGGCCAGCCGTCATTAATAGTCTTTGCCAACATTTTCATTCATTTTTCGGTAGACTGTTGGATCTTATTAATCATTCCGCTGTTTATCCTTTTGTTTTCGATATCGTTGCAATAATCTAGTTTCTGTAGTTCCTCTTCCATTTTGTATATTTCAAATGATTTCTCTTGCTGATTATCTTCTACTAGTGCCCTTAACAAAGTATCTGCAATATATGTACATCTGGCTCCCTTTGGTATATTTTATAGTTAAATTGTATCTCTGAAGTTAAGGATAATTGATAGTAGCCTCTTAGGCGTACTTAGCAAGGGCTTTTTAAAGATATTAATAAGCGGCGAATGATCTGTTTCAATCACTACGTCGTTTTTGCCACAAATGTACTAGTCAAAACTTCTACAAGCGAAAAGAGTAGCCACATCTCCTTTTCTATTTGTGCGTATCTTTTTTGAGTTGGTGTTAGTGCTTTTGAGGCGTAAATGACAGGGTATCTCTCCTGCATTAGCGCACAACCTAGAGCAAACGATGACGCATCTGTCTGTATTGTCACTGATTTCGTTGTATCAAAATATTTCAGAACTGGAGTTTCGGTTATGACTTGTTTTATTTTTCTGAATGACATTTCTTGATCATCTTTCCATGTAAATTCATTTCTAACGTGCGCTATTTTTCAAAGAGGCTCGGCTATATCGGACATGTTCGGAATAATTAATTTACTCAAGTACGTCGCTATGCCTAGAAAACGTAGAGTTTCGCTTTTGTTTGTAGGTCTTGGTATTTTAATAATGCGCAAATTTTATCAGGATCGGGTCTTAAACCCTCTCCTGTTAATACGTGACCAAAAAATGTTATGCTTTTTGGCATATTTTTATTTTTTCATGGTTTATTTTCAAAATTTCGCTTCGCAAGCGCTCTAGTAAACGTTTTAAGTTGTTATTGTGGTCCCGTATAGTCTTTTCCATATTTTCGCCCTTTCCAACTACCAGAATATCATCAGCTGCGCATGTTACGCCATTTAATCCAAATATGATCTGATTTTGTCTCATTTGGAATATTTCCATTGCAGGTTTGATTCCGAATGGCAGCCTCTTAAATCTATATATTCCAAATGGAGTCCAAAAAGTTTTGCATCAGAAAGTTCTGTAATAATATCCTCCATAGTTGGTAGTTGGTATTTTACGTCTCTCAGGCTTCGTTTAGTTTCCGAGGATCAATACAATTTCGCAGCTTGTTATTTTTTTACAAGTACGATGTTGCTGGTCCACGGAGTATACTCTGGCTCTTTTACAATGACTTGCATATTTTCTATTTCGTTCAAGGTGGCTTTTAGTTTCTCGCGTAGAGCTATTGGGATTCATCTTGGTGGTTCACTTTTTGATCTAACTGTCATCAATTTATAGCTTTATTTCTCCAGTCAATCTTCCTAACCCTTCGAATATATCATTATATCTTTTAATTATATTATATTCTTCCTGTTCTATAGTACTTAACCTGACCAGACATCCCGCTTTAGGCGGGACTATCCCGCTTTAGGCGGGATTATCCTGCTTTTAAGGGGTCGATCCCGCCTGAAATTTTTATCCCGCTTTTTCGAGTTTTAAAATTTATAGTTCTGTTTATTTAATTGTTCCCAAAAATATCGAAAATGTTTTAACTGAGCAAAATAAATCGTTCTTGTGTTGAATCAACTTAAAATTGAAAAAGTGTGTTCAATACTTAAAAATTTCTAGTCCCAAGATTCTTAATTATTCAGTTTTAAGTTCGTTCAATTTAATTCTTCAATTTAATTTTTTTATTGTGAAAGGAATTTTAAATGCATGTAATAATAGAAAAGACAACGACAAATTCTTGACTGTATAATGGTCAAACTGAACACCATGATATTTCAAGATTAACCACGATTATACCTTTCACAGTGTGCGGATGGTGAAGTCAAGTAAGGCACGTAGTATTGAAAATTATTGATTATTCAAAAATAAATTGAAAGACTTAAGAACCATAGAGTTCGACTAACACTGAAACTTCTAACTTAAATTTTCCTCCACACAGAAAAAACTAAATTTAATTTTTAGTTAAGAATTTAATGAAATGTAAATATTTTTTTCTAAAAACGGACCTACAAACAAATTTGTAAATATATACAACAATATCTCTACAATTTCATTGGAAAAAGTGTTTAATTTTTAGTTAACAAATTGTTTAAATCTATAAAACCATTTGTTTAAAAATATTTACAAATTGTAAACAAAATAATTTACTAAATCAAACAAAAAGCTTTACTTGATTTTTTTTAAAAATATCAAACATTATTTTTGTCTGAATTTATAAAACAATTAGTTTAAAAAACTAACAAATATTAAACGTAATAGTTTACTTAATCAAACAAAAATATTTACTGGATTCTTTGTAATATATCAAACAAAATTTTTGTCTAGATCATCATCATCATCCATTAAGCATTTATGAAATTTCACTTTGCTAAATGTGTTCAAGTCTGAATGTTTATCTAAAGACTCTAAAAAAATAATGAAAATTAGCGCAATGACAGCAACGAATTTACTCACTTCAAAATCTTTAGGAAAAAAACTTGGTACAATAGCATTCCTTTTGGAATCATTGTTGTTACTTTTATTTGTGGATGTCGTCATCGGGGTTGTTTTTTCATGACACAGAAAACGGGATTTTCTTGTTGTTTTTGGTGTTTCTGTCTTAAATAAAAGTCAAACAAAAAACTCATTGATTCAGTAAAGAACATTTACTGACAATTAATTTCTTTTTAGACAAACTGTTGTTTGAAAATTTTTTGGTGATAATTTTATCTGTGCCTTAAAATGAAACGATAATCCAGAAATAGTCTTCAAAGCCTAAAGTTGAAACTAATTTGGTGTCGCACACATGATGCATAAAATGCCTAAGAACCGACAAAATAGAACAAAGTTACAAGACATTAAGTGAAAAAACAGAACTGCTTTTGATCAAAAATATATTTTTGATAATAAATTGAATTTTATAAAATATGACTTCGACATTTTTCACTCACTGTCTTACAACTTTCTTAATTTTGTCGGGTGCTAACGACTTCATGTTTCATGTGTTAAAGACAAAATTATCTTTAGGCTTAATGCAATTTATAAAGTTTTTGTTTCATAAAAATGATAAATTCTTAAAAGGCATCTAGAAATTCACTTTTTAAAATGTTAGGCCTGTAATTCAATGATTTTCCTAAGAACATATCGTTAGCTGATATGCAAAATTACATAACTACACTGTTTTGAATTTTATAGGAGAGAAAAAATACCAAATAACTGACTGAAGTAAAAAGTCTCATATTTTCGTTTTTAATGCGATTGATTTTTATGATAACAGTTTGAAAATTTGTAGGTACAAGCGCTTCGATGTAATAATTAATAATTGGAAATGCGACTTTAAATATTTTGTTAGTTACGTTATTTCGCATTTCAGCTAACGTTATGTGTAGTTGCACACATTTATAAAAAATCATATATTATCATCAGTGTATTTACAAATCCCGCTTTCCATAACATATTTTATAAAATCCCGCTTTTTTGGTAAAATTTTCTTCAGAATCCCGATTTTCAACCGCCTTTAACCCGCTTTTGACATAAACCTTCTGGTCACGTTAATATTACTACATGTAACCGCCCTGCACACCTCAATTAACTTCAACTGTTGACATGCTTCGCTCATATTAATGGACAGTGGTCCGCTTTTGTCACATAAAATAAAAATTTATGTTTTATTTTCTTATTCTGAACCGTTAAACAAGTAGTACCCACAGTTGAAATTACTGTTCCCTCTAATGTTCTTAATTTAGTACATGTCTCTTTAATTTGTGTATTCGCATCTATAAGCTTTAAGTCCCTATATCCTATTATATTACACGTCGCTCCTGTGTCCAACTGACTCCTAATGGTCCATTCCTAAAAAGCCCATTTGCGTAGCCCTCCACTACTTTCAGTACAAATTGATCGTCGTCTGAATCACCATGATTTATTGTTGTTGAAATTTCCTTAATCATTCTACTATTACCATAGCGCCTGTAGTTGTTATTGCCCGATTCGTCTGTCATACATACTTTCGTATAATGCCCCTTATTACATTTTCTGCAGTACACTCTTCAAGCCGGACAATTTTCTAAACTCTCGTGGCAGTCATTGCCACAGAATTTACATTTAGATGTTGTTTTATTATTCTTACTTTTCTGTGAATTACGACTTCTCTGTATTTTGATTATTTCCATAATTTTGTTATCGTTGTTGTTTAGACCTTCTAGTTGTCGTTGGGAAGTTTCCTTGGATCTGCAAATTTCGATCGCTTTGTGCAGAGTAATTGCGTCATCTAACCATAACCTTTCCCGTAGATTATAGTCCTTAATTGAGCAAATGATTTTGTCAAGTAACAAATCATCTGCAGAGACCCAGACTGTGCATTTTTAATAATGCCTCTCAGTCGATTGAAATAATCATCGTATGACTCATCTTCTTCTTGTTTGGCCATATTGAATATTGCTCTGATGTAACTTTTATTTATTGATGGTGTTATATGTTTCTCTATGGCATTTAGTAAATCGGCAGCAGTTTGGTTTTCGTCATCTCTAATTGGCATGTTTCCGTATTTGCTAAAAACATCATTACCAATGGCTGTGAGTAGAATAGCTTTCTTTGTTTCTTCATCCTGAGTTATGAGTCCAGTTGCTTGAATATATATAGCCCCCATTGGTCTCGAAAATGTTTGAAGCTTTCAGCAACGTCTCCCAACTTTATATCTATTGGCTCTGGTAAAGGGATTTGTGGCACTGTTCTTTGTTGGCCACCTTGTATCAATAGTTTCAATTTCATTTTTTAATTGTTGTACCTCTGACATTGTTAGGCTTTAGAACTTTTGAATTGTTTCGTTGCTGACAATAATGTGTACCACGTGTAAATTTTCTTTTCCTTTTTTCCGATTTAATCTTTTACGTTTACTGTGCCACACCTGACACCATGTTATATTTTGCTATCTAATATTTCAGTTTGTTTTATTTGCAAATATTATCATAGTAATTACAAAATATATATTCTCTAGAAAACTTAAATTCATGTTAATGTGTATTACAAAAGAAAAGAATTATTATAAATGTTAAGAATGCTGGGAAGATATCTGGCAATGAATTGTGGGACAATGAGAACAATAGTGGGTATTGTTACATTTGAAACAACAGGTTCCTATGAATAATAGTAATATTTCAATCAACTGCCCATTGAGTAATGGTTCTACATTTGATGAATTTGAGGCATGTCTTGCATCGAAGCACAGATCGTCTGCTGGTGGGCACGATGGAGTGACATATGAAATGGTAAGGGCGCTGCCAAGATTCGCTAAACGCTCAATTTTAACAGCACTGAATCATGCTTTTATAAATAATTTTATTGTTGATGAATGGAGGTTGGTGAAAATAATTCCTATACCGAAACCTAACAAGGATTTATGCGATTTCAAGAATTTCCGTTCAATACTCTATATCCAGTATTTTTGAAAATATTAATCTAATGATTAAAGAACATATTAATGAAACTATGACAAAGACAAAATATCTGCCTGATAGATGGTTTGCCTACAGAAAAAACAAATCAACCGCGATGTGTATTACTGAACTCTTACACAGAGCGGCTATCCTTAAGAATAAGGGTCAAAAGGTTTTGATAATGGTGCTAGATGTGGCCAATGCTTACAAGTGTGTGAAAACTAATGCCTTAATAAAAGTGCTGCTGGAAATGGGACTGGAGAAGTACTATTGTGAATGGATCTTTAACTTTTTATCTAACAGAACTCTCAAGCTTCTTATGTCCCAAGAGCCGACATTTATGGCACAGCCAAATCTTTGGGCAGAAAACATCCACTTTTAGTAAAGTGTAATTCAAAACCACCTTCTCAGGAATTTGGTTGCCCGTAAAACCAATCTTTACAACATATGTTGGTGTCAACTCTTTTGTAGTATTATCTCGTTTTTCAAATCGCTTCACAAATGTCACTCTAATCTCAGATCTAATATTGTTAATAATGTCATCGTCGGTCAGGTACAGTGGTATATTCCTAATAACTCCGTAAGTTTCAACAAAGGACTTAGGAATAAAGGCACGAAGTTTCAACTTCTTGATATCTTTATTTCTCACAAAATTGTTAGCATCACTTATTCTATCAAAATATACCTTGTATAAAGTATAGCCTATAGCTTTAATGGATTTAATTCTAACACATTTTAAAAGTCTAATTTTCTCGTCAAAATACAGACCGTTTCGAAGCCTTTTGTTCGTTCCGTCTACTTGCGACGTGCCGACTAAAACAACAATCTCACCACTATGATTTGTAGTATATAATATAATTATATCTACGTTTGTTAGTCTCACTTTGTGTTAGTTGTGAATTATTTACGATCTTACCGCCATTATCAGTCTTTCCAGCCTCTTCCATATCGATTTCAACACCCTTCGCCAATTTACCGGCATCGTCATATTCCCAGATACTGTTAAATACACTGTTGTCAAACTTCACTTTCTTATTCTCCGCACTTTTTGAATTGTGAGCCGGCGCCATTTTTTTATCATCTGCATACATAGCTACAAATCAACCGCAATGTATATCAATGAAGTCTTACATAGAGTGGCTATCTTTAGGAATAAGGGTCAAAAGGTTCTGATAATACTGCTAGATGTGGCTAATGCTTACAACTGTGTGAAAACTAATACCTTAATAAAAATGCTGCTGTAGATGGGACTCGAGAAGTACTATTGTGAATGAATCTTTAACTTTTTATCTAACAGAACTCTGAAGCTTGGAACAGATGAAGTGATGGTTAATGATAACCTGCCTCAGGGCAGTTGCCTCTCCCCAGTGTTGTTTTATATCTACACGAAAAGTTTACACTCGATAGAGGATGAAAACACAGAAGTTTTTCAGTATGCCGGTGACTTTTTAATTGTCTCACATAACGTGTTTTTTGATCTTGCTGAGGTGAAAATAAAGCACAAAATTCTGGACTTTATGCAGTCATGCAAAGATTTAAACTTGCACTTTAACCTTGAAAAGACGAATGTTATGTATCTAGCTAAAGGAAGCAGAATGAGAATTAACATCAGTATTGATGGTATATTTATCAATCAGGTAAACAGTTTAAATACCTGGGAAGGATCATAAATGCATCGCTGATTGTTACAGAACATTACAAAAGTATAAGTACGGACATTTTAAAAAGAACGAAGTTATTGAAGTGTCTTACATCAGTTAGAGCCGGATTGGTCCCGACAGTGGCGATTAATCTATATAAAAGTTTGGTGAGGTCTAAGTTAGAGTAGAGTTAGAGTAGAGGACTACGATGGCGAATTCTCCGCATACAGTTAATGGAAAAATATCTACTCTACAGAGTGCGACTCTACGTAGATGCCTTGGTTTCGTTCCGTCGACCCCGGTCCAAGCAATTTATGTCTTGGCTGGGGAACTACCTCCAAAAGCACGAGCTTTGTATTTGACTGTAAGGAAATTAATTAATTTGAGATTCAATAAAGCATGGTGTACTATAAATTTAAGGAGCTTTTTGATAAGTTGGAAGCTGCGACAACATTTGGAAATAAAGGGACTACATACAGTTCGCTCAAAACTTTTAGTCAACAGAAAAATAAACTCCTCAAAAAAGGAAATGCAGGTTCTGTACAACTATGAATTAAGTGAATATACGAATATAAGTAGGATGGATATATTGTCTTTGCCACAGATGCATCTGTTGGTAGTGGAGCCACTAGTGTTGCTGTATTCAATGTGTCTTTCAATGAAAATGTTTTCTTCCGTTTCAGATTTGAATATCGAGCATGTTTGGAGAACGTTGGGCCATCAGAAAAGCGGTCGAAATTGCCGTGGAATCAGGTCACGAAAAGTTTTCCATTTTCACGGACAGTCTGTCTGCATGTATGGAAAAGAAAAAGTCCAATAACTACTTTGTTGCTGTCAAGAATTCTAATAATGTTAAATTTCATGTAATTTGTTTTTAATGAAACTGTCGACAATATGGTGAAAATTGCTACGGATGTTGGTGCTCCGTTACTTACCCCGTTTAATTCAGAAGAGCTTATTAATGCAGTGAAAAAGAATCGGTTTGAAAGTTTTCAGAAAGAATATGCTGAAGTCTCCTTGACCAAAGGAAAACATTTTGCAGCCATTTATCCCACCATCCCCTCTAAGCCTTGGTATAAAACCGTCAAATTAGATGCTAAGTACACGAAGACTCATGACTGGCCACGCCTATGATAATGTGTATTTGAAGAAAATTGGAGCTAAAAGATCGGCCCTGTGCGGGTTATGCAGTACTGATGACTCGGCTCATCATATGATTTTTACATGCAAAAGGCTTACAAATTTAAGAAAAAATACAAGATCATTGAAAAATTTCAAAATGTTATTGACCTTATAAGAAGTAAATGTTTGAAAAATCTCCTTGAACTTGTCGACTTTGTTAAAAATGCCAAGATGGATATATAAGTTAAATGCCAATTCAAATTATGATATCCTGTGTATTTGTTTTATGTTTAATTATGCTCCTCATTGGTTTATTCATACACCAAGCATTATCGTTTTAGATCATATTCATTACTAATCGTTTTGTGATTTCGTTGCAGTACTGTTCATGTGCTGATAATTTGAGAAGAAAGTCAATCACTTAATCAATTTGCACTTGTCATTGTCATTTTTATCGTTACTACGTTTGCTGCTACAACCTACCTGATGTTAAGATTGTTTATGCCGTTTGAAGACTATTGCCAACCACATCACTACTATATAGAACTATTACCTGTTTGTTGAAGACTCTGGCACATTGCTGCTGAAGCTAGCCATTAATCACGAAGCTAAAAAAAAAGAAGTTTGTTGCTCACAATATGTCTTAGTGATAATGCAATAATAATGCATTATTCATATGGTATTTTATTATTTAAATTAATAAAATGTATTTAAATTGAATTATAAATATAAATAAAATTTTGATGTAAAGTTTGGGACCTTCACATTCGCCAAATTTTATGACATCGTATGTGTCGTTCTGCTTCACTTTAACAATCTGGTATGAACCTAGATACTTCGGCTTTAGTTTGAGGCCTGTTCCAAGTTGCGTTCTTTTGATATCAACAACGTCATGTATGTTGTACTTTGTAGATGGCTTACGTCGGAGGTTATATCGCGTCTTATTTTCGGCTTGAACTTGGAGTATTTGTTGTTTAGCTACGTGCCTGATCTGGTTCCTTTGTTCATCATAGGTGGCTGCCAATTCTTGTTCTACTAGCGCCTTCAGTTGAATATCATCTTTAGTTTTCATCTTAGTACCAATAAGCAGTTCGAATGGAGTAGTACTAACACTTCTATGGTACGTCGAGTGGATGACTTGCTGTACTCTTCCAACAAATTTGTACCAATTAGAGGGGTCATCTACGCTTAGTTTAGATAAAACTGAAACGATTACGCTGTTAAGTCTTTCGATTTGCCCGTTTGCGCGAGGTAAGCCGGTCGTTATAAGGATATGATTTATTTTCTCTTCTGCACAATAAGATCGCTGAACCACGATCTGAGAGGATTTGAAGTGGGTTGCCAAATATGGTACTCTGCGATTGTAGTCGGGAAATAGCGTCCCTAGCTGATGTAGTTTTCGTTGGAATTTGGTAAATGAATCAATTACCGCAAAAATATGGTAATACAATTTACTTGTAGATTCAAGAGGACCAAGATAGTCAATATGAAACGTATGTAATGGCATGGACTCTTTATATAGCGGATGTAATTCCTGTTTTCCTCTTTTCCGGTTTGTTATGATGCATGGTATACAATTAGAGATGAGTTTCTGTATTTTTTCTTCTAGTTTTGGTATGAAGTAGTCGTTAATAATTAGCTCTTTTGTTTTCTTTGTTGCGGAGTGACCTCTTTCATGTGCTCTTTTTATAATTTCGTTTGCATACCTTTCGGAATCACCAGAAGCTCGCAATCATTTAAAAATTTATACAAAACATCGCTTTTCAAAGAATAATCACCATTCATTTATTATTATTATTATTAGCAATATTTAAAGACATAATTTATGAAATTAAATTTTTAAAGAAAGGTACTAACGACTAAGGTTTTAGACCTAAACTTATTAAAATTTAAATAAGGTTGTATATGTTACAATGTTTTAGTATAGAGATTACTTTACGTATGTTTTCAAAGTTGGTGTTCTGCAGTAGGTTAGGGAGACATAGATGTCCATAAGTTGTAGTTTGCATCGTGTTAAGGGTATGACAATTGTATATTAAGTGTTGAATGTTAAGAGTTGCTCCGTTGCATAGTGGGCAGGTTTGCTGTGTTGTCCCAGTTACAATGTGGCGGTGTGTGTAGAGAGTGTGTCCTAATCTTAATCGGATGTATTTTTGTAAATTCCGCTTTGAGATGTTCGTAGGGTATATATTAGGGATTCATTTTAATCGACTTTTCAATTGTTCGATTAATCAATTAATCGAAATTGACGTTTTTAAATTACTCGAACAATCGAGTAAAACTTTTATTTCGTTCGAGTTATTCGAGTAATTTTTACTGCTAAGAATTATTCGAGTTAATCGGAAAATTTTTGAATTACTCGGTTCTTGGTAAATTTTTGTGGACAAAAATAAAACAAATCAAGTTTTTTCGCGTTTTTATATATTTTAATAATAAAAACAAAATAAAAATAATATTTTTACATAAATTAAATGATAAACTGGTCATATAAAATAGTTTTTTTTACTCTTCAAATGTTTCGGTTTGAGAAAATTTTGCGCCAGGAATTATTTAATCATACTCAGAACTGTTGTGTATTCAATGCGGAATAAAAATAATCAGAATTGACATAGCATTGTTGTTATAAATATTAACTTGTAGCAACAAAGCTTTTATTATTCCGAACATTTTCATTCCACATAGAGAACGGAACAGGACAATTCGTTAAATAATAGAACAAAATAGATACATTCAGGTATGTGATGGAAATCGATTTCGAATGAAAATCGACACAAAAACGAAGAAAGTTGTGATGGCTACTGAAATATTGTTTTCATATCGATTTTACATAAAATCGAATTCGATTTCATTTTCTATTTTGTTCTATGAAAATATCAAAAAAAAAATACATGTGATAGAAAACGAAATTTCTATTGTTTTACTGTTTTCAAATCGAGTCGAATATGTTTGACGATTTCAAAAGTTTCGTCTGATATGTATGTATTTCACACATATTTTTGCAATAATTTTTGTTAAAATGTTAAATTAGTTTGTCACTGGAGTGTTTTTTGACATTTAAGCATAATTTTTGCTGACATAATTTTTGGATGTCTTAATAAATATTCACTAGCACCTTAGCAAAATTTCCGTAGGTTTTTTGATTTTTAGATATTTCTAATAAATTTTAGAGCTTGTTCCCGATTTGTTCGCGAATTATTTTCGCGCAAAATTTTATTTTTTCCTAGTTTCTTTTTACGATTTTCAATAAATTTTAGGACTTCTTTTCTTTTTTGCAATCTTTCAGGGATTTTCGCCACTTTTGTGGAACTAGTGATTTTTGCAAGCTTTCACATTTTTTATAGTTTTAGCGATTTTTAATCAATATTAGATATATTTTTTTCAATGCTGACAAAATTTTGCGAATTTACGACACTAGCGGTTGTTAAAAAAATTTTAGGTCTATTTGTATAAATTTTTATTTTCACGAATTTTCGGCGTAGAAGAAATCTTTTTCCGAACTTTTATAATTTTTACAGTATTATCGGTTTTTAGTCACTAACATTTTGATTTTGGACTTTCGCAATATTTTTGCGAGTTTTCGCGTTACTAATTTTTAACTGTTTATCGGCATTTTTATATAAGCAAGTTTTTGGGTTACGCAACTCCTTTCGGCTTTAGGAAAAACCGTGGAATTACGAATATTCGCAAAAAACTTGCTTGTACACAGAAAAAAATAGACAAGAATTATATTCAATAAAACCATGTTATTAAAAAAAATATGAATTTCAATAACATTTATCTTTAACATAATAAAATATTTCGTTGTAAGTATTTCTTTTCCATGCCGGTTATTTCTTTTCTTTTTATACATAAGTACTTAAAACAAGTTGTATCCCATAAAAAAATAAATGGGATATGGCTCAGCTAGAGAGTGTATGCTTTACGTCCGGAAAGCCCGGGTTCGTATTCCAGCCATGTCAGCATTTTTTAATTTATATATATATTTTTATTTTTAAATAATTTTGTTATCAATATAGGGGAATTCTTTATCACAGGAAATTTGAAAAAAAAATTATTGAATACCGGGATTTTTGTTATCAAAAACGAAACTTATTTTTTTCTGTGTATATGAATGATTACAATGTTACGATTGATTAAAAGCCCAAAATATTGAAAAAAACCAACAACTTTGGAAAACTTACGCGTATCGCCAAAAATGCAAAATTTTAAACGAGCCATAATTTTAATTAAAAATAGCTAAAACCGTAAGAAATGCCAAACATTCGGAAAAAATCGCGAAAAGTCGAAAAATTTGCTAACAGCGGCATGATAACTAAGTCTAATCGTGTGAACTATAAAGAGGTTAAAAAATTGCAAAAAGACGCTTCTATCCCGAACGTTGCTGAAATTCGCGTGAAGTTGCAATATCGGAAAAAGCCCTAACATATATTAGAAACCGCCAAAGCGGCATGTTCACGAAAAATCGCAAACTTTTTTGAAATAAATACCCAAAAAAGGAATATACCCATATATCGGGTAAATCTGGGTAGAGTCCCATCTATAAATATCTACCATATATGTAAGTGATTTCCGTGGATTCAAGCTACATATTTTAAAATCTGCTGAAGACTATTTAAATAACATGTTTATTTTTTGCAAAGAAAGAGTGTAAAACAAGAACTAATGCCAGCAATGTACCAACAAGATAAAAGATTTGCAGATTACTTATTGCATACTCATCGTAAACTTTTATAAGACATACATATTAGGACATGTATGCGGTTGCGTATAGGAATTCCAAATTTTGTTAAAAATAAGTATAAATACTAAAAAAATAATAATAATTTTATGTCAAAAAAGTTTTTATACACTGATAGAAAAAGCGTCTTAACCCTAATGTAATCTGACATCAATGCTATGTCAAGTGTCTTAATTTTTGACCCCATGACACTTAACATCATGGTGATGTCAACCTTTACATCAGCTGGTCAACAATACCAATGATAACAAATCTATCATCAATGCAATGACACACCGACATCAGAGAAAGGACGAAGTGACATTAATCTTATGTCATCAATATGATGTCGCTGATAGAAACCCCGTCATAACGCTGATATAATTTGACATCAATACTATGTCAAGTGTCTTCAATTTTGACCCAATGACACTACATCGTTGTGATGTCAACTTTTACATCACCTGTCAATAATCATCTTTGATAAACTATAATTGATATTATGGCGAAATAAATAAAAACTACAATATAATAATGTTTTTATTACAATAAAAATTTATTTTATTCATATAATATTTCTTATAACAAATTTTCACTTTTATTATATTACTTATATTTTTCTATCCAATTTTGCTTTGCTATTTATTAAGTGCATATAATTACACTTTTTTCTTTCTCTGCACAATTAGTAAAAAGGCAAAAGCAAATAGCAACAAAAGTACAAAGTAACTTTAAAAACAAACAAAAAGAAAAAAGTATAATCAAATCAACTTATAACAAATAATTAAAAATATGTATGTATATATTTATACTTATAAATTTCACTCACAAGAACACTACTCGCGGTACTATTTAATTAACTTTAAAAACACAACTGATCTAGAAGAAACAGAATAGTTTTCTGCCACAACTTCTTTTATTTCATTTGTGTCAAGAGTATGTTTTTATTGTTTTTCCGCACTTTACTCTCTTCGCGCTCATTCTATTGATATTGATGACACATGTGATGACTATGTGACATCAATATGATTAAAAGGTGTCATACTATCGCTTGTTTCAACGTTTTTCTTGTGTATGTATGCTGTACTGGCTTAGTTTTTAAAAGGTCTTGCTTATTTTATCTGTCATAGTAATGATGACAAGTGTACATCAATGCAATGTCATGTTTTTGACTTTTTAAAAATGCGTTTAATCTCAAAAATATAAATAAAACAATAACATTTGTTTTAAAATACAAACTACAAACATTATAACATTGTTTACTTATTTCTGTTATACATATTTTACAGTTTAATAATATATAATAAGTGGCATCGTATTGATGTCATTCCAATCATAGCATTGATGACACTTAAACTTCGACAAAATTCTATAATAACGTTTGTCATCAGATTGATGTCAGTTTTCGTTGTATTGATGACATTTGTTATAGCATTTGATGTCATAATTCTGATGATAGGGCGTCATCAATGCGATGATACATTTTTCTATGAGTGTATAAAGAAATACATGGAACAGAAACAAAAGTGGTAAATGAAATCGATACGATTTCCATCACACTCAAAACTATTTCATTCGTTTTCCAATTTCGATTTCGTTTGAAATCGTGTCGATTTGTATCACATACCTGATTTAGTCCTAAAAAAAATAATGCTTTTTATTAATTTCATAGAAGATATTTTTTCGATTGAGCATTGCTCCTATTATTAAAAGTGATCTTTCACTAATCGTTGATGCTGGAGAAATTGAGAAAAGGTGAATTAAAAAGCATTTCCAATTTATCGGATCAATTCTTTGTTTTTCTCTAGATCCATAAAATAATTAGTATTTTATATGACAAAAGTAATTTTTGCTCTTTGATTTTTTGAATGCATTTAATTTTTCCTTTAATTTCGCCGTTAGATTACATTCGATACATATTTTATTTAATACGAAAAATCTAGTTAACTAGCTGCTCTCGAAATATCTTCTTTACTTAAAATAATTTTTGTTTGATGGTTATATTTGCGAATTTAAGTTGGCTTCTTTCTTCCTATTATTGTTACATACTTCATTATTAAACTTAATTTTTTGATCATGCGGTCTCTTATTATGAAATAACGTTCGATTGCATGGCAAATTTCATATAATTTAAAAAATGTTGCCAGCTTTTATTAAGAAATCTGCAAAAACTCATTCAAAAAAAGAAACTTTGCATAAATTTTTTTAGTCGAGTTATTCGATTAAACGACCTAAATTAATCGAATAAACTTTTACTCGAAATTGGAATTTTTTGTTTGGTCGAACATTATTTGACTTCAATTATTCGATTAATCGAGCAAACATTATTCGAGTGAATACCCTAGTATATATACGTATTTCTATTCGGGTTGATATTTCTATAATAGTGATTGTAATCAGCCCATTCAGAAAGCTGGGTTTGTTTTATAGTCATCTATTATTGAGAAAAGGTCTTGTTTGGTACCGAGGTTGTATTTTATGATGGGAGCTATCGTGGCGTATTTTGCAGCTTCGTCAGCTAATGTGTTGCCAACTATACTAATATGGCTTGGGACCCACATGATTTTGAATTTTGTGTGATACTTATCTTTGAGATAATGATGCTTTTGTTCTTGTCGTTTATAATTTCCATGATAGCGGACTTTGAGTCGGAGCAGATAATGTATTTACCACGGATATTTTTATATTTAGTTAGGGCTACAAGAATGGCTGAGGCTTCGGCAATAAAAATTGAAGTTGTTACATCTAAGATTCCTAGGTAGTCGGTTTTCAAGTTTTTATTAATAACTGCAATGGATGTGCATTTATCAGTTTTCGAGCCGTCTGTGTACAAAATTTTCCAATTTTTTGCTTTGTAATTTGTTGATATTTCGTTAAAAAGTGATAGGTATATGCAGTTAGGAGTGTCGGTTTTCGGAAGATTGGATAGATCTAATATAAAGGACGCAGCTTTTAATTTCCAAGGCGGCTCTGTAGGGAAATAAACTTTATGTGGTTTAGGATTGATGTTGATCATCGAGGCACGATTAATAGCTAACAGCATAGTGGACGGAAAACGAAGTGTAGTTTGTGGTGTGATATTTGATGTGAAATTAATTAAATTTTGCTCTATGGGAATTTTTAGTTTATTTATTAATTTTGTGGTGAGTTCGTCAAATCTATTTTCTAAAGTTGGTAGCCCAGATTCTGCCATTAGGTTTTTTATTGGTGTTGTTCTAAATGCGCCTAGGGCAATTCTAATTGCAGAGCTGTAAAAAGGTTTTATTTTTGAAAACTGCGATTTTGATGCTTTGCCATAAATAGGAAGACCATATTCAATCTTGCATAGGATGAGACACCGAACAGCTCTTAATACGGCTGTTGGATGAGCATTGCCCCTATATGAAGCGATACATTTAATAAGATATAACCGTGTTTGTAGCGATTTTTTGGGTTGTTCTATGTGCGAGTTCCACAAGAATCGGTTGTTGAAAATTATACCCAGAATTATTAAGTTGCCAAGTATAGTAACGTTGATGCCATTGCATGAAGTCTTTTTACATAGATGTAGGCATTTACTTTTTGAAGAAGATATCTTTGCGCCTAAATTTTTGCTCCAATCGTTAATGGCAGTGAAAAGTTCATCTATTTTGTGTTGGATGGAAACATTTTGTTTATGCTTGCACATTATATATAAGTCGTCGGCGTAGATAACATGTGTAAAGAAGGTATTATTAGAGATGATCTTGTTGAGTTTATCAGTTGCTATTTGAAAGAGTACCACGGACAGCGGAGAACCTTGCGGAATACCGTTTTCCTATTTGTTAGGAAAGCGAATACGAAGTTAATGGACTTTTGGTCCAAAGTTCCAGTTTTTAAGTTGTGCGATTATGGTGTGGATGCCAACGCGATCAAATGCTTTTTCGAAGTCATTGGACAAAATGGTAAGGTGGTTTCTATGAGAAAGTGTAGTTGCAGCGGTGTGATCCAGATAAATTAGTGCATCAATAGTACCCTTTTGAGCTGTTTGGTTTATACTAAAAAGTTTAGATTTTTGGAGATACCAAAAAATCCTAGAGGCAAAATTTTTTTCCAGAAGTTTGGATATGTATGGAATGAGTGAAATCGGGCGGTAGACATCAATAAGTGCTGAATCTTTATTCGGTTTTGGTATCGGAACAATGGTAGAGCATTTCCATTGTTGAGGGATGATACCGGATGTAAAGATGCTGTTGAAAATGTGTAGAATTTGTAGTTGGGTATTAGCGGGAAGATTTTTTAACACTGGGTATGCAATTTTATCTAATCCGGGCGTTTTGCCTTTTAGTGTTTTTAAAGCAGATTTAAGTTTAAAAAGGATGATATTTTCTTCAATCGCTTTAGCTGAGTTATTTAGTTGGTAATTAATCTGACTGATTAAATTACTTTTTTCGCGCTGGAAACTTTCGCTATAATTATCGTCCATTGATTCCTGAGACCACTTTACAGCAAAGCTGTTTGCAATATCGTGTGAGTCATAAAGAGGTAGGTTGTTTTGTTTGATGTGATGAATTTGTTTAGGTACAGGGCTACCATTGGGTTTGCGGATGTTGTTCCAAATTTTATTGAGAGGTGTGTATGGATTTATTTCACTAGTGAAAGCAAAAAAGGAGCTCCTTTTAGCAAGTTTACATTTCAGTCTAAAATAGCTATTAGCTTTTTTATAGGCAATTCTTTTTTCTGTTGAAGGTCGTTTTTAAAAAGGTAAAACAACTTTTGTTTAGTATCACGTAATCCATTTAGCTCATTAGTCCACCAAGAGGAGTATTTTTTATATTTATAGCATTTGTAGTGAGGTATGGCAATATTTGCAGCTACAATTAAACCTTTTTTGTAATTTGGCGACTTCCTTATTGATATTTGTGGATACATCTCTGGCTGGAATTGCGTCGAGATAGAGTTAAAATTTGTTCCAATTAGCTTTTTCGGTGTTAAAACGCGTACGAACCAAGTTTATATTGTAAACATTGGGTGGAGCTAAATGTAGATGAATCTACATAGTGGTCACTACCGTTGAGTTGGGAGTCGATTCGCCAGGAAGCAAATGTTGCTATGTCTGCTGAGATAAGGCAGAGGTCTACGTGGGTAAATGTTGAATGTGTGGAGAGGTGGGTCGCCGACCCGTCATTCAGTAAAATCATGCTAGATTGAGTTAAAAATAGTTCTATAACCCTACCTTTTGGTAAGGTGGTGAGAGAACCGCATAACGAAGAGTGGGCATTAAAGTCGCCAATTATTAAGGTGCGATGGCTATTGTCTGCAAAAAAAGATGTTAGTTCTGTTGTTGGAAGTGGATTTGGTGGATTCAAATAAACTGATATGACTTTGAGATTAAAACCAATAAAAACATTGGCTGTAACGGAAAAAGTATTTAAGGTGTTAGGAAAGTTGTGTTTGAGATTGTGTTTAATGAAAAGTGCAGTTCCACCCCGGCGGCGGTCGTTACGGTCGACGGCCTATGAAGTTTTAAATTGTTGGAAATATGGTGGGTTTCTTGAAGCGCAATAATGTCCGGAGTCAAGGCGAATTTAGTAGCAGGTAAACTCGTCATTAAAACAAGTACAACAATACAAAAACAACATGCAGTTCGGCCATTTTGAACAAACCTAATCTGTCAAAAACAGCAGACCAACACAGGGATGGGAAAGTTGGTACAATTGACCATTTTTGGTACACCTCGGATTTTAAATGGTACACCAATGGCATATTTAGTACAATTAATAATTTTTCTATTTTTTTTAGAAAACCTCATTGTTGCAGTTCTTTTATTGTGATAAAAAATTTTATTCTTTGCGTGGTCATACATCTGTGGTCACAAGCATTAACCGCCAAGTCGAGTTAGGAAGAAACTGAGTTATTGGTACTATCGTGTTCAGCATGTATGAATCTACTTGCTATCAATTTTTGGTAATTGTATCTTTTTTGATATAACATCTAGCCATAAAATACATAATAGCTTAAGTAATTTTTGTATATTATTGTTTTGGATTAACAGTTTAACTCATAATTCACCGACGTTAGTTTCCTAACTCAAGTTTAGTGTTTCATAATTCTTTATTCTTACTTTGGAATAATGGCCTAAATCAATTTAAGATATGATAATTAGAAACATACAGTTTTTATTATTGCCTAAATCAAACTTACGTCGTTATTCCGCAGTAGGAAGTAAATATTTTATTTTCCTAAGTTGAGTTACTTTGTTATTCCGAATTACAACATCAATTTTTGATAGGCATAAATTGAGTTGAGTTCTTTTTCCAAACTAAAAAATTACTCTACGAAAATATTATTTCAAGTTAAATTCTTATTCCAAATTTGAATTTAAAAAAAATTATTGCTTAGGTAGACTTTTGTCTTTATTTCAAACTATGAATATTGAAATTTTTTTAGAAAATTAGTCACTAAGTCGAGATAGGCCATTGAAGAGAGTTCTACATCTTGGTGATTGATTTAAAAATTTTAATTTTTTAAATTTTTTTGTAAAAATTATATGCAAAATGTCTGACAGAGCATTAAAGAAGATAGAATTAGAAAAGCTTCAGGAAGAACGTCCTAAGGAAAAAAGTAAGTGGATAAAAGTTAGTTTATTGGTATTTTTAGTTTTTTTTTTTTTAATTTAATCTTTATTTAAGAACGAGTATGTTACGTAAGTGGATATTGTTGATCTGTAAAATTTATACTGATGTCACATACCTCTTACGACAAAAAAATCCTTGTAAAACTTTTATTTTTAAATTAAATAAAATGTGTCTTTTAAATTAAATATTTTAGAAAAATTTTTTATGTTCAAGGAATGCAAAGTGAAAATATAACATAAGTCAACAAATTATGAATTATCAGTAAGGAATAATAACTTAACTCAACATGAGAGATAAAATCATACAAATGTTGACATAAAATAAAGACTTAAGTTGACTTAGGTGCATTAAAAGTTAGATTTTTCTTGTGGCACAGAAGCCTAACTCAACTTTAGCATTTTGAATTTTTTGTAGTCAATAAGCCATAAGAGCCTAAGTGTCTTTTTCGCTATTATCTCTTGACTGCAACGCTAAAGAACTATTTTTTTTTTAAAGAGATGATTAAAAGAATACGCGTCCCTGGAATCTATAAAAAAATAAACAACAAAAACGCAACTCCTGATTTGCAGTGAGGGTTTTAAACTTTAAAATGCTCTCCTGAAAACCTTGGAAAACAGACTTAGGTAACCGCCTAAGTCTGTTTTCCAAGGTTTTCAGGCTTGTGACCACAGACATATGCCACTTTTATCTGAATTAAATTTAAATTTTGCGAAGTATTGAAAACAAAGTTCGGCTTAAAAGTGTTCAAATAAGGCTAGCCCACAAAACGTCTCTATAATAGGTCCGTTTGTTTACTTTTACAGTAAAATGCAGTAAATGAGTAATTACTGAGTAAACTGAAAAACTTACTCTCGAAAAAGCTATTACCCAAAAAAGTACGCGAACGGAAAAATAGTAAAAATTTGCTGTATCTTGGAAACTGTAGGAGACAAACTCTTGAAATTTAAAAAAACACTAAAACTAAAAAGTTCTAAAATTAAAAAATGTCAAAACGAAAAATCGCCAATATAAAAAAAGAACTTAATGCAAAAAGCACTAAAATAAAAAAAATCGCTAAAGGGCAGAAAATCACCGGAACTAAAAAGATCGCCAAAAAAAACTGAAAAAACGCCAAAAAACCGAAAAAATCGTCAAAACGAAAAAAAAGCACTAACACCTAAAAAATCGCTAAAACTAAAAATATTATCAAAAAACGAAAAAAAAAAATTACTAAAAATGGAAAAAATCACAAAAATGAAAAAAGCACCCAAACAAAAAAATCGCTAAAAGGCAAAAAAATCACCAAAACTAAAATGATCGCCGAAAAAACGAAATAAATCGCCAAAAATGGAAAAAAAATCTCCAAAACGCAAAAAACTCCAAAACGAAAAAAGCACCAAAACAAAAAAATCGCTAAAACGCAAAAATCACCAAAACTAAAATTATCGCCGAAAAACGAAATAAATCGCCAAAAATGGAAAAAAATCACCAAAACGAAAAACAAGCGCCAAAATAAAAAAACACCAAAACAAAAAAAAAACACGTAAGACGCAAAAAATCACCAAAACTAAAATGATCGCCGAAAAACGAAATTAATCGACAAAAATGGGGAAAAAATCGCCAAAAAGAAAAAAATTGCCCAAAACCTAAAAAAATACACAAACCGGGAAAAAACGTTATTGGAAGATAACACATAAACGAAAAAATCGCTAAAACTAATAAAAACAAAAGCACGAAAAAATCTAGTAATTGAGTTCATTAACATAAAATATGCTGATATACATATAAGTATAGTTAATACTCTCTACTAATTCCATAAAATTTAATGTGCTTGCGAATGTAATCTTATAACCAAATTATTGATTATACAAGAGGTTTCTTCTAACGAATCTTTCTGTTTTTTTTTTCAATATATGAAGCCAAATATTTGAAAACTTTTGATGCTGTTAAATGCTTGAATCAACCGGCATCAACATATACTACGTTTATACGCACAACTTATTTGCAAATAAAACTGTAAGCTCACGAAAACTATTCACGATTGACGCACTATTTGCAAATAAAATGTTTAAGATTGCCACGCTTTCAAATGTTTGCTATAAAAAGATAAATATTGCGTAACAAATTTTTATAGAAGAAATTTTTGACAATTGAAACAAACAATTATTTGTTATTTTATCCATTTCAACTATTTTTTTTGTAAAAACACAGACGTTTTTTGTAGAAGTGCTAACAAGTTTTTGTGTTTTTGCTATGCCGTATAAACAGTAAGTTAGCTTATTTGAAATATTTTTATTTTCAGATAGTACGCGTATATACGTACTAATAGAAAATTTAGAGTTTAGTGACGATATATTCCTCCATTTTGGGTTTGGAACTTTTTCATTGCGTATTGTATTCTACTGTTTCGTTTGATATCCATAATGAGGGGTTTGTAAACAAATAACATCCGCCATTTTGTATCCCCCATCTTGAAATTTACAATAATTTTTTTTTATTTTTTTACATTATTTATTTACATTATTTTATTTATTTTTTTATTTTATTTATTTGTATGTTCAAGTCCTGTACAACAAGAGTTAATCTTATATTTAGAGTACAGAAAGAGGTATCCATAAGTTAAAGCGGCAAACATAAGTAGACAAATTTAGACAAAATTAACTACATATTATTTATATTTTATGTATGTTTTCCTATTGTGAAAAATAATTAAATAATAAGAAGTGCTTAAAGCTAGTTGCGTTGCTATTAAGTTGTTGTGTTTGTGGAAGAACATTCCAGAGACGCGCCGCATGTATGACAAACTTCCATTCGGATACAAGAAAACGGTGTAAAGGAATTATAATATTTTTTCCCCTGACTGATCTGGCAAACCGGATTTTATCAATAAGATATTGTGGCATTTCAGAATAAATGATTTTATGCAAAAATAAAAGCACACGTATGCTAAGAAGGTTATTGAACGTAACACCATACAGTTTCGTGGCAAATTGAGAAACATGATCATGTCTTTTCAATCCGTATACATATCTAATAATATTCTTGTATAAAACGTTTACTTTCTTTTGCTAACAGAGTCACAGCTTGCAAAAAGTTCACAACCGTAGATTAAACCAGGAAGAAGTTGTCTTATATTGAAAGGAGTATAATACTGTGACGACCAAAGACACCTCAGCTTAGAGTAAGTCTGACCCACAAGTGTGTTAATATGGTTTGTCCAAGTAAGACCGTTATTAAAAATTAATCCCAGGTTTTTGGCAGCATTAACAATAGTGATTTTTTCTCCATTTATAAAAACATGGAAATCAGCAATATGAGTAATTGTTTTCTTGCGAATTATGATACACTTTGATTTACAAGGGCTTAAACAAAGTCCATTTGCACTTGCCCAGCAATAAACTATTCAGATCTGCATTAAGTCTTGCAATATTTTAAGCAACGGAAATGACTGGGCTACTTAAATACAACTGCACATCATCTGCGTACATTTGAATTTGGCTATGTAAAAGTTGTTTTGGCAAGTCATTTGCATAAATGGAAAAAAGGAGTGGCCCAAGCATTGACCCTTGAGGCACACCCCTAGATAAATCTAATACCGAAGATTGATTATTTTTCGAATACACAAATTGCCGACGACTAGAACGGTATGAAGATAGCAGTCGTGTGGAAGTTAAAGAGAAATTAAAGAAGTGTCGAAGTTTCATGCAGAGCATGCTATGGACAACCGTGTCAAAGGCTTTCGAATGATCAAGAAGAACCAAGAAATTGATTTTTCCTTCGTCAAGCTCACGTCGTATATTTTCAGTTACGTTAAGTAAGGCAGAAACACAGCTATGATTTTGGTGAAAACCACATTGCTTATCAGACAACAAATTATGATTTTTAATATATAGCTTATAAAGAATTTTTTCAAGAGCCTTAGATAGATAGCACAATATGGCAATTGGCCTGAACTCTGAGTCGTTTTTCAGTATTGGCACTATTTTTGCGTATTTCCACTTCAACGGAAAAGCGCTAGTCATTATAATGGTATTGAATAAATGTATTGTATATGGTAAGAGGACCGGCAACAATATCTTTACAAATTTAGGGTGAATGTTAACAGAGTCCACTGCATTTGACTTAATTAGATTGAAGCTTAAATAGACTTGGCTTAATATAATTGGCTTATACAAGTGAATTGGAACACATTACTATTGACTTCGTAAGCATTAGAAATTATACTAGAAAATTTATAAAAAGTATCATCTGTAGGTAGTAGAGGTATACTTGTGAACAGTGTTCGAAAATTTACCTTATATAATGTACTTTAATGTTCTGTACGGTAGAATATTGTAATACACAAACGCAAATAGTGGTTGTGTAGGAAATGCATTAAAAAAGAAGTACGGTATTTCTGTTAGTGATCTTGTACCCAACGAAAATACTGTTTTTAACAAACTCAATATAAAGATAAGAACATTTAATAGTGTTCTGTTTTTCGTTGAAAAACAGTACACTTCGTTGTGTTCGGCACAGAACATTATTCTTAATGTATATTTTGTGTATTTAGCATTAGTATTCGTTTGGCTCTCGTGCATGTATACTTGAGTGCGTAGTTGTATATGATGAAAAAAGAACACTATAAAACGCTAAAATATAATGTATGTAGTACGCAACCACTACAATTGTACTGTTTTTTTACAAAAAAACAAAACGCTACATAATGTTTGTTACTTGCATTAAAAAATCGTTATGTGTTGTGTTCGGGTTGTGTAAATATACACAAACACTAGAAAAATAGATATCGTTTCTGCTTGTGTATACAGTACACAAAATAACGTTCGGTTTATTTTCGAACACTGCTTGTGAAAGTTCTATTAAGCTCTTCGACATCGACATGACAACTGCTTGAACTCTCAGATCTACCAACCCCAATCTCACGAATGTATTTGCAATTCTTATTCCAATATTAACGTTTCTTTTTGCAGTTTTAAATTCAGCTTTCAACTATGAGGTTCTAAATCGCTTCCACCTTGAGTAAGCACAGTCTCTCTTAGCTATTAGAAGTTTTATATTGGCAGAAAACCAAGGCTTTTCCCTACCAGATATTGTTTTAGATTTTACTGGAACTGTTTCATCAAATAGACGTTGAATATTGTTTTCAAAAAATGCTACTTGCTCATCGACTGAGGGCATGTAGTACATATGAGACCAATCAATACTAGAGACCCTTTCGCGGAGCACATTGTAGTTCAAGCTTTTGAAGTCACGGTAATAGACTGTATGTTCTGACAAAGGAATTCTAAAATTGTAAGTTAAAAAAATTAAATCATGCTTCGAAAAACACGGGGCTGACAATTGTTCATACAACATTACATTTACGGTATTCGCAACAAAAACAACATCAAGCAATGTTCTGTTAGTTGCTGTATGATGAGTTGGGTTAACTGAGTTCGTGGAAGTTAGTCCAAAGGATAGCATATTGTCAGTTAATTCTGATTCCAAAAGTAGGTTAGAATTAAAATCACCTGCAATAATTATATCGTCATAAGCAGCGGCAAGAGTTTCCATCGCACAGAAAAAATTTGAAAAATATATACTTTTATTCGGCCTGTAAACACACCCTACCAAAATCTTCTTACTGTCAGAGACTATTTCAATAAAGATAAATTCAACATATTTATCATTTAATGGTAAATTGGTTGAAGACTTTAAACAAAGTTTACAATATATATCGTTCTTCACAAAAATAGCTACACCGCCAGCATTACCCTCGCGATCCTCTATAAACACTTTATAACCACTAAGGCAAATTAATCTATCCGGAGTCCCAGACGAAAGCCAGGTTTCGGAAACGCAGACAATATCAGTGTTGGAATTTTCAAAAACAAATCTAAATTCATCAATTTTATTGTTTAGGCTTTGGGCATTGATATGGGTTAGCGTTAGCCCTTTCTTGTAATTGGCTTATACCAAATCAAACGGTAGACCCCATAGAATTTGAAGCCATAAAATTTTTCAGAACTCGTAGCAAAACTTTAATAATTCACAGAAAAAACAACACTTTCTTTTGGCGAAGAAA
This sequence comes from Panzeria rudis, assembly GCA_956483635.1. Taxonomy (NCBI): domain Eukaryota; kingdom Metazoa; phylum Arthropoda; class Insecta; order Diptera; family Tachinidae; genus Panzeria; species Panzeria rudis. The sequence goes on from OY101449.1 coordinate 64,188,878, forward strand.
GTGCATTAAATAAATAAATGATAAATGATACACTTCAAATAAAACAAAATCTTAAAAACAGAAGCAAAAACTTTAATTACTTTATTTATTGAATTTTGCTCCCCTTATGTTTTTAGGTTGATTCGAAAAAAACCAATTTTCCTTTATAATATTAGTAATTTTATGCGAAATATCCCATAATGCAACTCACACTTCCTTTTCAATTAATTAAAAAATTTATAAATTTGGAGATCCATATATTCTTAACTGTTGCCGATGACGCTTCCGAGATGGTAAAACGTACCAACTTGACATTATTTTACATCCGGGACTATATGATGTATCTCGTTATAATGATCCAACACAATAGCGTGACCCGAGTCAATTTTCTGGTTAGATTCTCAAAATTTTTTTAATCAAAATTAAGCAGTATATTAACTTTACGTTAACCCAAAAAAAAAAAAACTTAAAATTTTTTATGTGCAGTTTTTTGACATGGAAATCATTTTTTTCTTCTAAATTTACAGTTCTTAAAATAAATATTACGGCAACGCTGTTAGTAATGCAAAAGTAGTAGACTATTTGCCATACATTTTAGAGCTAATGAAATGTTAATGCATTATTTTGATAAGAAATTAATGTAATGCAAAAAATAATGCATTAAAAGCGTTAAAAGTAGTGGTAATGCAATAATTTTGCACTAAAATACTTTTTTCAATTCAATGGTAATGCAAAAGTAGTGAAAATCGCCCAGGTCTAATTTGTTATTCCGTTTATTTAGAAAAAATTTTTTTTATTATATTATCTAACTTTTGTTTTTAGTTTCTAAACCCAAAGTACGTAGAGTTGAACGTAGCATAACTGTACATGCTCCGAAATGTTCAAAAGATGACGTTTTACGTTCGCAAACATATCAGCAATTTATGCGTAATATGGAACAAATAATTGAGCTTCTAGATGACACGGAATCGCCTAATTTTGAGTCCGGTTTGTAAAGAATTATATAAGTTATAAACTAAAGTTATAAATAATAAAGCATTCTTTCAGATTATGTTGATGAAAATATTGAATGCATTTCTGCCAAAATGCTAACTACCATGAGCAATGATGTAGCAAAACTAAAGGCCAAAAATGTTTTGGACTTAATACCAAAAAATAAGCTAACATTACTAATAAACTACGCTATGCGAAACGTTTATTTAGCAAAAAATTATTCTGCTGGTCCAGTAAGTACACCATTATTTATTAGTGGTTTGAAACTTATTTTGTTTATTCTTACTTTTATTTGAATATTTAGGACGATGAAGATGAAATATTTGACGATGAAGCTATGGAAAAAATATTGAACGCAATTGAGGCTTGTTTACTTATTTGTAACATATATTCGACGGTGAATGACTTGAAATTTTTGCAAGAGGATAATATATCGCTTATAATTAAATTTATTCAATTTCAACTGAGGGAAACGATTTTTCCATCATATGATTCTGTGTATACCGTAAAGAGTATGAAAAAGAACGACAATAGAAAAAAATCGAAAAATCATCAAAACCACAACCGCAACCTTCATCTGCTTTATTCTAAAGTTGTTGAACTAATGAAAGTCTTTGTAATGTTATTTGACAAGTGCATTTTTGTAGATACTATTGTACTCCCTCTATCTACTCTTGCAATTGAACCATTTTTTGTTGATAACATCGATACTTTACAATTTGTTTGTTTGGAATTAGTTACTACGGTAAGTGTTTTTTTATCATTAGTGTTATTTATAGTTGAAGTCTTAAGCTTAGTCTAGACGATATGTTGAACCAGCATATTTATAGGGAAAATTTGTTACCAGGCCAATGTATGCGGCAGCGGGTGGCGATCAGCTGTTCAGTTTTCCTCTTGAAATCTTACTGGTGGACAAATGCCAAAAATAATTCACAAATCACTTCAAACACATATACAATAATTAAGTTATTAAATAACAACTAAATTCTGTTTGTTAAAAAAACTAATTTGTTATTGAAATAAAATTAAATTTTTGCATTTAATTTGTCCAATTAATATTATTTCATATGGCAATGTCGTTTCAAGCGGCAAAGAAAAAAAGTTGAACAAAATTCAGATTTTCACAGTATTGCCAAATGAAACTAATTATGATATGCCAAACATGCTGTTTGAATATTTTGTGAATCAAAGTATTCTTTTCTAAACTGGCAGTTTATTACGCCTCCCGCTGCCGCATGCCGCGTACATTGATTGGCCTTCCACTATAAGTAGTACAAAAATTGTTCTTTCTTACAAGTTTTTTATACTACTTAAGCATCTAACTTTTTTTGAAATTGAAGTTATTTTCTAAATATTTCTGGAACCACTCCCCCTCCCTCCAATGGTGCCAGAAATTTTCGGAGAATAATTTTCATTCTTCAAAAAAAATCTTCATTAAAGAAATCTTAAAAAGTTTTTTTTAAATTTTTATTATGTGTAATAAAAAAATGGTCATGTTTGCTAATTATACTATAGTTACTACACATACATATCCTATATACTTAAAAACATTCAAATTAATCACTCTGTTGTCGTCGTCATTTTCGAGTCAACATGATTCTGTCTCAACGTCGACATCAATTCGATACCAATATGGTAATCTATAACAGTCTTGGTGACCTGTATACTGTTACCAATATTAAATTAATCCCCTTATTCCGCAACTATTTGTCGACGTCACGTTAAAACAATACCAAAAAATCGGCACTTGTCTATTCGCTGTCGACTAAAATTTATTACTATTAACAGTCTCTCCATTTTCTATGCCTCAGAGAATAGTAAGTGGCTGTCAGTAATAGTAAATTGATGATGATAACGAGTTGAAATGTGCCAATTTTTTGGTATTGTATTGACGTGACGTCGACAAATAGTTACGGAATAAGGGGGAATATTTCATATATCGCTTTACAAACAACCTTCCAATTATCTCTGTAGTAGATAATTACATCTCCAGTTTTTGATGATGCAGACATAGATAAATCCTGATTATTCCCTTGTAATTAAATTTCGCGTTCTTCTATACTTTCTCTATCAAATGAGTTTCAGATAACATTATAAAATCCATATTTGCTTTCTTAAGGTTTTACATCTGACTTGTAAAATTTCCCACTGCAAAAACTATACATGTCGTGTGAACCTTTTGAAACATTGTCATCTGAAATTTCAGAGCTAAAGTCAGGTGACAAAATTTTCAATCAGAGCGTGTCCTATTTTCATCTGACATCAGCTTTTTTGAGTTAACAAGCATGTGTTGGGGTCACTTAGAAGTTATGTCAGATGTGATTATACATGTACGTGTGAAAACAAAAATTAAAAATTGTCTGTAAATGGACAATTTTGACAGACACGCAAAGTTACATGTGGGTCGCAAAGCTGACAAGTCAGATGTAAAACACGGATAGTCTAAAGCCACCTTTAGCAATTTCCTCTAATTGGATAATGTTGTTTATTACACCTTGTATGTTAGTATAGATCGCCCGTATGCTCTTTGATTATTAATCAGTCAAGCCAATTCTCTTTATTTTTCTGTTTAATATGTTTTGATAAAATTTACACGTCTTATCATTTGTAAAATGATTTTCATCTAGGCCCATATTTAATTTTTTATTGATTCTTACACAATTTATGCATTTCATTATTTTTTCTTCCTTGTATTCTTTGGTTTTGTCTTGCGTGGCATTTTAAACATACTTCTTTGCTTCTGCATTCTTTTGACCTGTGATTATATCCTTTACATTTAAGACATTGCATTCGTTCTATTCCATCAAACATCTTACACCGTTCCCATCCAATATTCACTTTTTGCGCCTCAAGAATTCTTCTATACGTCAAACCATCAACTGATATCTTAGCGTTACATGTCATTTTATTGTTTCTTTTGTAATTGTACTAATGAAGTATTTTAATTGCACCATTTCTAACAATTGAATTTTGGCTTTTTAATTTTTCCACTAACTCAACAATCTTTATTTGCATATAACTTGGTCTGTGCACCTTAATTTCATAACCTTCATTTAATTCATTTTCTATAGCGCTATGTATTTTCTCCCTTTCCTTTTCGTTCTCACTTTATGTTATCACTGTTCAGTTTCTTCTATTTTCCACATTTGTATTTTTTAAATTTGCTAGATTTACTTTTTTATTCTACACTTCGTTAGTTTTATCTACAGCTTGTTTTCTTTCAGTTTAAGAATTAGTGGTACACGTTTACTTAAATCTGGCATCACTTTTTTATTTTTAACTTGTTCTGCGAAAGTAAGTTTTTAATTTCATCTAAATTTTTTTCTACTACATTTTTCCTCGTATATTTTGTTTATTGAGCCTGATTACGGTTCTCGAATCGACTTGAGAGTTTGTAGTAGATTAAAGAAAAATACAAAATTTTTCTTTAATATATTACCAACTCTCGAGTCGAATCGAGAACCGTAATAAGGCCCATTGCTTCTAATAGTTCGTTAATTTCGTATTAATATTGTTTTAATAGCGAACCAAATTCATGTTCATAGTCTATCATACTTTATTTATTCTTTGTAACCTCTTCCTCTATGTCCTTTAATACCATGTCAACATTGTGTATATACTGCACGCAATCTTCACATATAAAACGTACAAAGTTCTTAGAATCCAATACTTTTTGGAAATATTGGTCTATACCCGAACACTTAATTGTAAAATGATAAATTTTATTGCACACTCCAATGCAGCTAATTCCAGATTCACCACGAATTTAGAGTTTAGCATTTATTGCATTCAGCCATTGCAAGCCGAACTTTATCTGCCTGATCTACATTGTCGACAAGTCGGCGTCGTTCTCATATTTATATTGAAAACAAAAACAAATTTAACATTTTTATTATTGTTTTCAATGTAAATATCAAGTTCGCAACTTACTCTTGAAGTAGAAACAAGCATTAATTTGCCGTCGGTAAACAAAATAAACAATATAAAAATATACATATAATATTAAAAAAAGACAAATAGTCGCGACAACAAAGTATTAACAAACACCGTTTTGTTTAATATTTTACGTACCTATACATTTTTCATTACTTTTTGTAAAGTAAATTTTAATTATAAGCAAGTAGGCACACAAACAACAAATATATTTGGTATTCGTACCAAATGAGTACGAATACAACAACAAACAACAGAAATGCCTAGGTTACTGTTGTTGCTGCAGAATGTGATAACCCAGTAAACAAAAATTTACACTTGCGTACACGGGTACGCTCAAATTCAATGTCTATGAAAGACCATAATATAAAAGTAAATTTTTTGATGCCAGCTTCACAGCAAACCACAAGTGCCAACATTATGAGCCAACATCAAGCTGAAAAAGAAAAAACTACAGAAAGTGTCCCCCTAGAAACCTAGAAACTGATTCAGAAAATCTAAAAATCCGAATGGGTATTGATCGTTATTTTAAAGTGGTAAATAATAAAAAAAGACAAAGAAGTCCAAGATCGAAAAACCTCGCTCCATTGACGAAAATGGCCAAAGATGGTAAATCTGATGCGGCGCTCGCTGAAAACCGCTTTTCACTTCTACAAAACGACGAAGACGAAATCACCATTGTCAGGTCAAGCAAGCCGCCCCCAATATACTTAAGAGAGAAAAACTTAAATGAGCTAATTAAAAGGCTAGTGCAATTAATCGGTGAAGAGGCGATTTACGTGATCTCGATAAAACGCGGTGCGATTAATGAAACAAAAATTCAAGTAAATGAAGAAAATCATTACCGCTCCGTCTGAAACACAAAATAAAAATTTTTACACCTACCAATTGAAAAGTGCAAAAGGCCTCCAGGTAGTGATAAAAGGCATCGATTCATACGTGGATCCAGAAGAGGTAAAAGCGGGTCTATTAAATAATAATTTTAAATTAAAAAATGTTACTAACACTAAAAATAGAGAGCGAGTTCCCCAACCACTATTTCGTGTGGAAATGGAACCAGGTGATATGAAATTAAAAAAGAATGAAGTACACCCCATTTACAGCTTAAGATATTTGCTGCACCGACGAGTTACCGTAGAGGAACCACACAAGCGAGCAGGGCCCATTCAATACCTAAATTGCCAAGAATATGGCCACACCAAAACATATTGCAAGTTGCGCACCGTTTGTGTCGACTGTGGTGAACTAAATAGCACTGCCAATTGTGATAAGCAAAAATATGATTCCAAAATTAAAAAGTGTAGCAATTGCCATCAAAATCACACTGCAAACTACAGGGGCTGCCCTGTCTATGTACACGTTAAGCAGTCTTTGTCTAACAGACGTAATCACACCTATGCTCAACCTAATACTTTCGACAATACAAATCATCCCCAGTTGCGCCAACCAGCTACCAGCCGGCCTTCATACGCCAACATTTTTAAGGCTAACCAGCCCATAGCTCAAAACATACCAAACAGCCAGTTCTCGTACGCTAATGCTTTGAAGTCTAACCAGCCCACAGCTCAAAAACCGCCTCTTGCCAACAAAAACAGTGGTTTCAATTTTGATCGACTTGAGGCTTCAATAGAAAATTTAATACAAACAGTAAATTTTTTTTACAACCAACATGACCTGCATGATGCAGGAAGTGTTGAAAATGCAGTCTACATTATTGCAGGCTGCATTAAACAAACCATGAACTTAAAAATCTGTTTCTGGAACGCAAACGGCGTCCGCCAACATAAAAACGAACTAGAATACTTCATGATGGATAAACAAATTGATGTTATGCTTATCTCTGAGACCCACTTGACTGCTAGAAGTTTTTTTTAATCAACGGATATACTCTCTACGACACAAAGGACTCCCAAGGTAGAGCTTGTGGTGACTCGGGTATACTAATAAAATCGCGATTAAAACACTACTTAATGAGTGATCATTGTGAAGACTATCTTCAAGCAACTAACATCTGCATTGAAGCTTTTCATCAAAACCTGGTGATTTCATCAATTTACTCTCCTCCCAGCTACTCTATTACAGAAAATCAATATAGTAAATTTTTTAATTCACTAGGCCCACGCTTTTTGGCCGCCGGTGATTACAACGCTAAGCACACGTTCTGGGGATCTCCTCATCACGCCAAAGGGTCGCGTTTTGTTTGATAGAATTTCAAAAATGCGGTTAAATGTTATATCAAGTGGGCAGCCAACTTGCTGCCCAACAGATCACCGAAAAATACCTGATGTTATTGATTTTGGAGTGGTAAAGGGTGTGCCCAGCGAAATGATCCAAGTTGAAGCATCTTTAGATTTATCTTCAGATCATTCACCAACTATTGTAACTATATATTCACATACAACATATTCACCCACTTCTGATTTAACGATGACAACCACACGTATAAATTGCTTGAAATACAAAAAATATTTGAGTGCTCATTGCCCAGAAAATATTCCATTAAAAATGCCTGCTGACATAGATGACTCTATTAGAATGTTTGAGGCAAACCTTAAGCAAGCTGCTCTAAATGCTACTACTACAAATCTTCAGGTGAGATATAATAAAAGTTTTTCAGCAGATGTAGAACGGCTTTTATCCGAAAAAAGAAGAGTTCGTAGAGAATGGCAACGCTACAGATCCCCTCAGCTAAAATCTAGGCTGAAGGAATGTACTAAACAGCTGAAAACTCTACTAGAATATCAAAAAACCGCTTCTCTTCAAAACTTTCTAAATGAGCTCGACGCAAAACCTCAAATGGACTATTCGCTATGGAGAGCAGCCCGAGGCCTCAAAAGACCAGTGATATATAAGCCTTCATTGCGAGCTTCGAATGGAGACTGGGCAAGAACTGACGCTGAAAAAGGTACTCTGTTTGTAAACCACTTGCAGAAAGTATTTACTCCAAATACGTCTGAAACTATAGTTGAGCTGCCACCAGTCCTCGCTACACCAGATGTTACTTTGAGGTTCAACATTCCTGAGATTGAGCACTATATTGCGGTCTTAAACTCGAAAAAAGCCCCAGGCGCTGATAAAATAAGCAATAAAATGCTCTTAGAGCTACCCTATACTGCAAAACGGATAATTCTATTTAATAATTCTATTTATTTTTGACAGTATTTTGCGCCTCAAATGCTATCCCGCAGAATGGAACGTTTCGCTGATTACCATGATACCTAAACCAGGCAAAGATCATATGAAGGTGGAGTCCTATAGGCCTATAACCCTGTTATCTAACATGTCAAACCTATTTGAAAAGCTACTTATGACTAAGCTAACACATACTGAATCGTGCTGGATGCATTCCAGACCACCAATTCGGTTTTAGGAGACAACATCGATTGAACAAACACATAGATAGAACGTGGTTAGAAAAACCTTCGAACAAAAGAAATATTGTTCTGCGTTCTTCATCGATGTTTCTCAGGCATTTGATAAAGTATAGCACGACGGTTTAATACATAAACTAAAGCAAAACCTACCCGAAAACATCCTTAAACTTTTAGAAAGCTACTTAACTGAGCGAAAATTTGTTGTTAAAGAAGGTAATTTTCAAAGCCCTCCGCAACCCATTGAAGCCGGAGTTCCTCAAGGCAGCATCCTCGGTCCTGTATTATATCTGATATATGCTTCTGACTTGCCGGTATGCAGTAACATACACATATCAACATTCGCTGATGATACAGCTTTTCTAAGTGTTCACAAAAGCCATCAAGAAGCCACCCGCAATTTGCTAGATTATATACCCCAGTTGGAACAATGGCTAAAACAATGGCGGATAAAAATTAACGAACAAAAATGTCTACACATTACTTTTAAATTGTGCAAAGAAACCTGCCCACCTATACAAATAAATAACCAAACTATACCTCAACACACTGAAGTAAAATATCTCGGTGTTCATCTTGATCGTCGTCTAACATGGAAGTCACACATAAATGCAAAGGTGACCCAAATGAAATTAAAAGCAGCTCAATTGAATTGGCTCATTGGAAGGAACTCTACTCTAAGCCTAGATTGTAAACTTCTTCTATACAACTTTATTCTAAAACCAATATGGTCCTACGGAATCCAGTTATGGGTCACTGCCTCGGCATCAAATGTAGAAAAAATTCAAAGGCAACAAAATAAAATACTCCGTACGATTACAGCAGCCCCATGGTATGTCAGAAACAAGCGAATTCATAAAGACCTAGATGTGCCGCCGGTTAAGACAGTGTTTTCTAAAGACGTGACAAGCTACATAAAAAGACTTGAGCTGCACCCAAATCCTCTAGCCCGAAACATCATTAACTTTAGAGGCCACACTCGGCTGAGAAGGAGGGACACTTGCTCTCAGTCGAACACGAGAGACGTAAACAACCAAACAACAAACCGCTGAAACAAATATTTTTGTCTGGCACTGGCTGGACTTAAAAATTAAAATTTTAGAGTTAAGATTTGATTACTTATTGTTAGTTCAATTTTATTGAAGATACAATAAATATATACATATAACCGAAAAAAAATGTAAATATGAGAACAACATCGACTTATCGACATTGTGGAACAGGCAGTATATTAATTTCAAGAATAAAATTAAAAATTTAGCCACTTAGATTGAACAAATACATGTCTGTGCCACGTTGACTGTTTATAGTTAATTTGAATAAAACAAAAACACATCGCGACCTCATCACTGGTTTAGCTCATATGCCAAAAAGTCGGAATGGAGAAAAACGACAAAGAAGATTTAGATGAAGTTTTCTCAAAACATACCAGATAGCATTTTTTGTGTTTTCATCACTGCACGTTGGGATAGAATCAAAAATTAGCGGACAAAATTAATAACGTCGCTGTTTTGAGTTTGCTAGGATCCCGGCCGGTGGTCGAAATTCGACCACTTGACCCGTAACCGGCAATTAATGCCTACCAGTTGATTAATTAATGTGTTACCTTCTTTGGGAAAGGGATAGAGTAGTGAGAACAGGTGGTGAAGTTGGAGAGAGATAGAAAGCTTAAGTCATTTACAACCCTGCTATTGCGCGTTTTTTATAGAGCAGTGTTGCAAGCCTCTGGTGTCAAGTAGAGGCATCGCGTTGTTTTTTTTAAGCTGTGTAGCCATTTTATTAGTTCTTTTACTTCGCCGATGGTTCTGCTACGATACCGACGAATGAGGGTGTTGTGAAGTGCATTAGGATATGTTAGTATTAATCGCTGCCGGTACTGCCAAAGTGATCAGTGCTATGCCTTTTTCACTTTAACAGTCCAACAACAACCTACACAATAGCACACCAATGCACATGAGAAAAATGCATGATGTTGTTGGCTTGCCTGAAATTCGTCTTGAACTCATGACTTCAGGGTTTGTAGTCAAACGCGCTAAATACTCAGCCAACAGCACCTGGGTTTGTTTGTGTGATGTCTTTAGGTGGTGGTTAAACAAGAAGTGTTATTTTCATATTTCTTTTACATGTATTCTATTGCTTCCCAACAAAAAAAGTGATGAAAAAGAAGTAGAAAAAGCACCACAACTACTGATACGAAGCACTTCAAACTCGGAGCAAAAAGTTGTGAATTTTACATTAGCGTGTCATTGGAGCGAAGTGGGTTGTTTTTGTCAACCCGTTAGCTAATAAAATTAACTTTTTATTTGCTATAAAAACTCTAAAATAAGGTGTGATTTTTTTATTGGTGAAGTAAATCCAATACATTTTGCATTTAGGATGTGGTTATTAACCACTTTTCCAAAACAGTTAAATTTCTGATGTAGGAAATGGTGCTTATTCAGTGATTTATAATCCCACTTACGATAGGTTTTTAATACCTGAAAATTAAGGAAGACTTTTTTTTTATATAAAAACTATTTATTTATTTATTTATTAGTTTAATCTTATGAATAAATTCTAAGATTAAAAGGTTTTTAACGAGCATAGCTGCCAGGGCTATCAGCTCAGTGACAAAATAATAGGAGGCTTGTGTTTATATATATGTATATGTAAATAGTTATGTAATAAATGTATGTATGTACTTTTTACTTTAGTGTGGTGATTTTACTTATATTGAAACTTTTGCTTCCCTTATGAAATTATAGATATTGTTGATGTTTGTTGTTGATGCATCTTGTAGGATTTTAAGAGCTGTTGCGTTGTTGAAGTGCTTAATCCTTAGATTGTGTAAAGATGTGCATTCGTTGAGTAGGTGGTTTATTGTTAAGTTGCTGTTGCAGGTGGTACATATGGGTCTGCTGGTTTTATTTAATATGTATTCATGGGAGCTATTGATATACATCTGAGAATGTCTTTACCCGCGACACTTCTCTCTCCCTCACAACATGGCTACACCAAAGGCGAGTCTGTGGAAACTGCCCTACACTCTCTGGTCAGCCACATAGAGAAATCTCTGGAACACAAAGAGTTCACTATGGTGGCCTTTTTGGACATAGAGGGTGCCTTTAACTACGTCAAACCCGATTCCATTATGATAGAACTAGGGATTGATTCTAATATCTGCAGTTTCGTTAAGAACCTGCTAACATATAGGGTCATAAGTGCCTCGATTGGAAATGTTACTGACTACAGGGCAGCCAATCGGGGCACTCCACAAGGAGGGGTTCTATCACCACTCCTGTAGAATCTGACTATTAACTCTCTGCTGCTAAGTCTAGAGCGTAAGACGGTTAAGACTGTCGCATACGCCGACGACGTGGCGGTGGCCATCTCTGGCAAGCACCTGAGTACAATCTCTCAGTGTATACAGTCCGCACTGGCACTCGTTAGTGAATGGAGCGTCAATTGTGGGCTGGACGTGAATCCAGCTAAGACTGAATTGGTGCTTTTTACTAGAAAGTACAAAGTCGAAGACTTTGTGCCTCCTAGACTCAACGGGATCACATTAACGGTCTCGGATAACGCCAAATACTTGGGCGTAATCCTAGATAGCAAACTATCTTGGAATCGAAACACCCAGTATAGAGCGGATAAGGCCCTCTTGGCTATCTATACGTGTAAAAGAGCCATTGGTCGCAGCTGGGGCATAGAGCCCAGAGGGATCAACTGGACCTCGAACCGGTAGTTAAGCCCATTTTATTTTATGAAAGACTCTCATGGCAGAACACTTAATAAAATATTTTGGCTGGCAGCGACCCTGATAACAGGTGCGCTCAGGTCGACTCCAACGAAAGCACTCTTCACGATGATGAATTATTTTCCGGTGGAGGATATCTCTAAGCAGCTACCTTTATTCTCGCCGATCAGGCTGAACGCTACATGCCCATGGTCACGAACTGATTATGGGCACTCCAGGATTCTGCGACAACATCAAGGAATTCATAGCAATATTGATTATTACGCACCGAAGCCTTACTTTGGTGGGCTATTCCTCTCACTTGTTCCCAGCAGGGAACAGTTCCTCTCATCCCTCAACCCTGATGGAGCGATCAAAGTCATTACGGATGGCTCCAAAAGGGGCAACAGAACTGGCGGAGGCTTCTATGTGGAAAACTTCAACGTAAAGGTCCCATTTAGGCTGCAGGACGGTTGTAGCGTCTTGCATGCTGAAATCTCCGCTATCACTAGGGCGGCAAGATGGCTTAGGTACTACAGGATATCGGAAGATATCTATATATTTACCGACAGCAAAGCGACCATCGCCGCTATAAATGGTGTATACACCACTTCCGTGGGGGTTGTCGAATGCCGGGTATCTCTAAACGAGATAGCGAGACATCCGAGGGTAACACTGGGTTGGGTTCCTGGACACTCAGATTGTCCCGGGAACGATATTGCGGACGGAATTGCCGAACAGGGCATGGCATTGAGCAACTCGATGATATGCCACTTCGTTGGCGTCCCACTATAACATTGTAAATCACTGATACATCTTGAATCATTCAGGCTGGCACAATATAGGTGGGAACGCGAAGGCACCTGCCGCGAGGCTAGGTCCACGTGCTCCCACTACGACCTCAGCAGGAGACGAAATCTGCTCAGGCTCGGTAAAGGTCGAACGAAACTATTAGTAACAGTGCTCAAAGGGCACTGTAATGTTGGGACCCATGCCAGAAGGATGGGTCTAAATCATAACGACTACTGCAGAAGTTGTAATGATGAGGAAGAGGAGGAGACTGTTCTCCATCTTCTATGTCAGTGTCCGGCTCTAGTCAGCTTAAGGACGAGAATCTTGGAGGCTAGCATATTTCCAGACTTAGAGAGTCTGGCTAATGTAGGGCTAGTCAGGCTATCCTCCTACTTAGTTCAATCGGGATGGTTTGACACGGCGGCAGGCAGTCGTAATTTCTATGCTCTGTCTGCTCTAGGGTAACACAAAGGGACCGAATCAACGGACCCAAGTGAGTCACTTCTACAGTCGTGACTGCCGTCCTTACGTAACCTAACCTATGGGAGAATATTATATGGCCGAGTCGATGTCGACAAAAGTAAAACAAAAACATTCTCAAGACGTTTTTGTTTTACTTTTGTCGACATCCGTCGGATAAATAGGACGCTTAAAGTTTGGGTTGATATTGGCATAATGAGGATGTTGTATTAGGTTGTCTCTGACCTTAAAGTTAATATAATTCATGATTTGTCTGCGTAGGTATATTTTTCAACCGTGTCATATATCAGAGTAGGGGCATGGTATGAGTATCGTGCAGCAATGTCTGCCTATGATGCCTATGTGGCTAGAGACCCAATAAATTCTTATTTTACCCCCGTTATTTATTAGGGCATCTCTGATTTTAATGGCTTTGTTCCATTTATTATTGTAGGGGTTGTATATTGCCTTGAGTACTGATAAGCTGTCCGTACAAATTATGGGTTTCTTTTTCCATTCAATTGAATGTTGGATAGCACGAAAGATTGCGCAAGCTTCTGTTGTAAAAATAGAGGAGTATTGGTGTAGGATGTTGAGTGCCACGTCATTCCCCTTGTCATCAACTACAGCGTATCCATGTAGGGTTTGTTGAGATTTTGATCCGTCCGTGTATAAGAAGTGCCAACGATTCCTTCTTAGTTCTCTCTTCTTTTCTGCCCAAAGTCTTAAAAATTGTTGCTTGGTGGCTTCAGTTTTTTTTTAGTTGAGATAATGTTAGATCTACCAGGGTATTGTTAAACTTCCAAGGTGGATTGTTAATAGTTTTTTTTTTGGTAATTTTTATGGGAATGTCCATATCGCGTGCAAGCTCCAAGGATAGGGCAATTGCAGATTTAATGCGCTTAGGTTTTTTAGCAGAGATGTTTGTTAAGATGTCGTAGTCGATTATGGAGTTTGTGCTCGTTAAGAGTTTTGGTTGTATTCTACCTTTAACTTCCAAAAATCTGTTTTCTATCGATGGGAGACCTGCTTCATTGAGGATATTGTTGATTGGTGTTGTCCTATATGCATAAACTGTGGCGCGAGCGGCTTTATGATATGCTGATTTAATTATGTTTAGTGTGGATTTGGGACTATTTCCATACAGGAACATGCCATAGTCTATTTTGCTCAGTACTAGAGTTTTTGTTAAATAAACCAGCGTGTTGATATGTACAGAGCTTTTCAAAGACAGATAGCGGATTATATTTGCTCTAGCTAGTATTAAAATTTTCAAATTAAGACAGTGATCTTTCCAATGGTATTTACGGGAAAATATTACTCCTAAAATTTTTAATTGCTCTAAATTTTGCAAAGCAATTCCACCAGTTTGTATGTTGTGGACGTCTGAATCACAATTTTGTTTCCTGCAGATATGGAGCTTTTATGTTTTTTGCAATGAGATTTTCGCGCCTGAGTATTCGGTCCAGTTACTGATATGCCCGAGAGCTTGAGATAAGATGTTTGTCGTTTCGTTGTTGTTATTTCTTTTGCTTAAAATGTGTAGGTCATCAGCATATAAGCAGTGGTCAACGTAAGGGATGTTTCTTAGGATTTTGCTTATTTCATTTAATGCAATTTGGAATAACATTACCGAAAGGGGAGATCCCTGTGGGATGCCATTTAGCAAAGAGAATGTATTAGATAAATAACCATTAATTCTGACTTTAAAGTTTCTATTTGTAAGAAAGGATTTTACAAAATTAAATATGTTTTGGCCTATTTTCCAAGATTTTAAGACATCTAAGATGACATGTGAGCCGACCCTGTCGAACGCTTTTTCAAAATCAATCGATAATATTGTCACATGATTTCTGGCTGATAGTGCTTTTGATATGTAGTTGTCAAAGTGTAGTAGTGCGTCGTCACTAGCCTTATTTCGCTTAAATGCAACCTTTTATTTAGCGATAAGTTTTTTCTTTTCCATAAGCCATAACAATCTGGCAGCGATGATTTGTTCGATGATTTTAGAAATACAGGGGAGTAGCGATATGGGACGGTAAGCATCGGTGGTGAAAGCATTTTTTGTCTTTGGAACCGGTATTACTATTGCAGTTTCCAGACTAAACTTGGCACTATTTTTCCTGTACGTTATTAGATTTTCTTGAATTGGGTTTGCTTTAAAGGTTTGCCATGAAAACATCTTTTGGTTGCGTAAATAAGACTATGAATCATTCCACCATGGTACTGTTCCCTTTGGGGTGAAAGGCGTGTTTTTTTTTTGTGGAATGTGTTCGTTTGCTGCAGTGCGTATAGCTTTGGTAAATAGAGCTGAGTCTCGGTTGCTATATTTACAAAAAGATTTGGTAAGAATTTCAACTTCGGCTTTTTGAGAATATTTCACTCAATCCGCGCGATGATAAAGATATTTGCATAATTTTATAGGAGTGCCGTTGTTTTCCTGAATTTTTATAGAAATGCATATCGGGAAGTGATCGCTGTTGTGCAAGTCGTTGATGAGCGACCAAGTAAAGACAGGTTACAAAATGAGATGTCAATATGGGTGAGGGTGCCATGAGTTGACAAGTGCGTAGGGCTACAATCTTTTAAAATGCATAAATTTGAATTGTCTATTGCTTCCTCTAGAGTCATACCTCGGTTGTTGTTCGTCCAGATTGTGTTCCAACTGTTGAAATCACCGTTATCACAGGACTACGGAAGGAGGAGAAAATTGTAGATAGTTCGTTTTCACCAATTTCTTTATTAGGTGGTATATAGATGGACAGTATAATAAATTTGATGTTGAGAGTGATTTCGATGGCTATTGCCTGATAACTGGTGCTGATATGTAAGTTTTTGTGTGGGATGTTGGATTTTATTAGCACTGCAATGCCTTGTTTTGCGGTGGTGTTGTTTGATGAGTTGAGGAAATATCCATTGTAACTTTTGAGAAGTATGGGGGTGAAATTAAAAGGGCAGTGGGTTTTCTGTAGGGAAATAACACTAGGGTCAAATTCTCTCAATATTAATTGTAGCTCACTGTGATTGTTAAGAAAGCCTTTAATATTCCACTGGATTATGTCAAAGCCCATGGGTAAGAAATTTAAGTGCCTGTTCAACGATGCGGTGGCAGTAACCCACGCGCGCAGCAGCATCCAAGACAAAAACAAAACTTTAGAATGTCTTTGTACCTAACACGACTGCTCGACAAGAAGAACACCCGACATCACCAAACAGGCAGTATTATTATTTTTAGAGTGTAATTATTTGAGTGGGAGAAAACTTGACGGTACTAACGCCATTGTGGGAACCTACGGAGGGAATTGGTCCATTGAAATCTCATTAAGAGATTCCATTGGAATGAATTATGAATTGGTGTTAATTAATTGTTGTGTTAAGCTGGATATTGGTGAATAAAATTTACTTGATTGTATTTGTGAAGAAATATTTTCATCAGAGATTTTTATTGAATTATCGTTGGTCTTTTTAGTTACTGTTGTATCAGTTGTTTTTGTTGGTGTATTTATTGCGGTTTCAGTGCTTTTTGATGTTGTTGGTTTGTCAGGGTTGGTTTTTGTTGTTTTTATGCTGTATTTTTTGATAATGATTGAATATCAAAGCGTTTGGTTGAAGTTGTTGGAATATTTTGCTCATGTTCTTTTCTTGATTGTTGGTTAACGGCCTCTTTGTTCCTTATTGTGGATTCTGATGTTATTGATGCATATGTGTTTGTTTTAGGGGTTTTAGGTTGTGGATGAATGGCTGGGTACTTACGGCGAGCTTCACCTATGCTGCAGTAATTTTATTTTTTTTTCAGTATTTCCTTCAGTTGAATGTATCGTAGGCATTCCTTGTCTGTAGATGAGTGATCGCCAGAGCAATTGGTACAGAATGTGCGAGAACAATTTACTTTTTCGTGTGGTGGCAAGCTGCATTGTGGACAGGTGGGGCTCCCGTTGCATCGTTTCACTGTTTGTCCGAGTTTTTGACAGTTTTTGCAGATCATAGGATTAGGGAAGTAGTAGTCTACTTTGCACTTGTACCATGGCACATCAATAACGGGGGGGAGGCGATAGAGGTTGAATGCTAGGATTATTTTACCAGTTGGAGATCTCGTTTTACCATCTTCGTTCAATTTGGTGAATTTATATACTTCAATAATGCCTTGATTTTTCATTTCCTTGACTATTTCATCTTCGGCGACTTTTTGAGACATGGTGCATAAATAACACCTTTTACTGAATTTAAGGAAGACTAAAGTTTGCAGGAAACAGTGCATGCGGCCAAAGATTTTGTTTTGAGGAATCTATGTGCGACACGTGTGTTACGAGCAAGTATTTCTGTACTTATAGATTCTATGCTTTTTGAAGTACGAATGGGCTGATGTCACACAGCGCACATTGGTTTGTGGCAAAAAAATGGATATAATTCAGTATCTTCGTAACTGCTGAAGCCACTGACATGAAATTGGTCTTGCGGTCTTCATTTTCTTTGCGTGATAACAAACACCGTATTAGACTTTTGTTTGGAACATTTTATATAATTTTAAATAGAGACCTGCAGATTAAGATTTTTTTATTTGTTTTTAGAGTTTCGCAAAATTTGTGGTCACTTAAGGAGAAGTATAAAAAATTTAGTAAAATTTAACGTTTTTCGTTAATTTTTTAAATCTTTGACCCGCAATATCTTAAAAACTACTTGAGATACCGCTATGAAATTTTCAGCGTTTTAAGATGGTATAGATACTAATAAAAAACAGTAAGAAGCTTGGACCAAATACAATTCGAAGTAAGTTTGTTTTAGAAATAACAAAAAGTCATATCGAAATCTGACTTTTTTCGGTATTTTTCCTCTCTTGACTATACTAGTCGCGGGGCCCATTATCTCTACATATTTAAAGTTGCTGTCAAATATAGCTTTAAAATTCCGGCTGAGAAGTTAAGATCGCAGCTTTGCAATTTTTGTACCACTCATGCAAACATGAACTAAATTTTTAAAAATGATCGTATTCTAGAGGTTACTGTGGGCGAACTATTATAGATAGAGCTTAGCTTGGTTTTTTTGTCCTCTATCCAAATCATGTTAACTTGGTTAGGGTGTTTGAAGAAGCTTATTTTTTATAATCAAAATACTTACAGTAACTTTTTGACAAAAAAATTTACAAAAAATCAACTTTTTTTTAAGTGCAAAATTTAAACTGCTGCCATTTCTCACTCCATTAAGATAAATTGTTTCGGTAAATTGGAAAATTGTTGTTGAATTGTGCGACTTAAGACAACTTCACAGTTTAAAAAATACCAGAATAAGTGAGGCAAATGTAGGCCTTTGATAGCAGATTCCAAAATGGGAAAGGGTTTGAAAATCGGACAAGAAATGTAATTTTGGAAATTTTTTTAAAGTTTGACTTACCCGAGGTTACCAATTTTGGGAACCCCTGGAGCCTCTCTCGAAGGAGCCAGCACCTTCAAACTTAAGACGGACAACACCTCAGCCATAACCATGTGAAATTTCATGTCACTGGCTTCAGCAGTTACGAAGATACTGAATTATTTCCATTTTTTTGCCACAAACCACTGTGCAGCGTTTTATTAGAATCTGTGGATGAGATAACAACGTATTTTGGGTTGGAAGCTGTGTCTAATTTTGGTGTTGGCAAATCGGGATAGTCATTTGGTTTTTGTCTCTTAGATGTTTTTTTCAATATAATCTCCCAGTAGGTGGAACCTGTTATTGGAGAGCCTGTCCGTGGGGTCTGGGCTCGGAGGCATTTTTACTTTTATATCGCAACTGTTTAAAACTTTTTTCCTTTTGCGAAAAGTTTATTAAAAAATGTGCAAACGAGTATATGAAAACCGTTAGTTTATTTACTCTGTATAAAGTAATGAATAACAATAGAGAAACACAACCTATCGCTCTGAGAGATAGTCGAAGACTCTATATAAAAACTAAAAAATTAAATTTATTTCATTAAATTTATTTCATTAACTCTAGCGAAAATAAAGTTGCTATCCTTTAAAATAGAGGCTACTTGCCAATCTTGGTCATCCCTCAAAGTTGCTTTAGTCTACTTGTCGGTAGGTATCTAAACAAGAAATATGAACACTTGAATTTACACATTCGTGACAAATTGTCATAAATGAAACTTTAATTTTTTTTGTTTTATGCTAAGCAGATAGGAACTGGGGACACGAGCCTAATTAAAATTTAAAAATTTGGGTAATTAAAATTTGAAATTTTGAAATTTTAATTGTTAAATAAACAAAAGTGTAATTTTCCCTGTAGGCAAAATGTGTAAAGTGAAGATTGTGAAAAATAATAGTGTGGGTAATGCTTTTTGGTGTTATAGACATTTAGGGTGTTGTTCTTATGGGGTGATATTGAGACATTGGGTAGTGAGTTTGGAGCTTAAAAGTATTGGCTTACTATAGACAATGTGGTTCTTATGGGGTGATATCGAGACATTGGGTAGTGAGTTTCGAGCTTGAAAGTATTGGCTTAGTATAGACAATTTGGTTCTTATGGGGTCATATTGAGAGATTGGGTAGTGTTTTAGATTATATGTGGAAATAAAGAGTGTAGACAAGTTCGGTGACAACGTCACCAAACTTGTAGATAAAAAAGTCGACTTGGGTTCCTACGGGGTTTATTGTGTCGCTATTATTATTTTTTTGTTCTTGATAATTTTTTGTGGTGCTTGTGTGTTTACATTTCCTTTGTGCATGGCTGTGGGTGCGTGGATGTGTGGGGGATGGGTGTGTGTGTGTGTGTGTGTGTTTCTTTTTTCTTATCTTTAGATTTGTGAAGAATGTGTGTATGTCGTTTCAAATGTCCGTCTTGTTTATTTCTTGGGATAATAATTTGAATATTTGTTCTACAGAATCATGTTTATTGCTTTGTTTATTCAGCTGCACATTTTTTGAGAATGAGTCATCATTTGAAATGTCCGTCTGATTATTTGTTTAGCAGAATCATGTTTATGACTTTGTTTATTCAGCTGCACATTTTTTGAGAATGAGTCATCATTTGAAATGTCCGTCTGATTATTTGTTTGCAGAACCATGTTTATGACTTTGTTTATTTAGCTGCACATGTTTTGAGAATGAGTCATCATTTGAAATGTCCGTCTGATTATTTGTTTTGCAGAATCATGTTTATGGCTTTGTTTATTCAGCTGGATATGTTTTGAGAATGAGTCATCATTTGATAACAAAATTTTATTAGTCATCATTTAGTTGTGTTGTTTTTGAAATAAAAAAACAGTTGTTTTAATTTTTTTTCTATGCATTTCATTTTTATTAAATATATTTAAGTGATTAAAAAGTTTTAAAATTGTTAATTTTAAGACAATAACAATAATAATTTGTATATATAAATTATTTTAAACAAGATATTTCTTTTGTTAGTAAAAGAGCATTTCTTAATGCGCAAACACCATATGTATGATAATTATAATATAAATAATCGGGATATTTAATTTCCATTTGTTTAAAGTTGATGCATCCAAAGTCCTCGATGTTAAAAACTTTTTTTTTCAAGTATTTTTTCTAGCCATTGTCTCTTTTCTTCTCCTTTAACATATATTTTAGAATAGCGTACATTAGCTTTTAAAAACTTGCAGACGCTTTGAAATGTGACTGATCCATCGTTCCACTTTAGGTGATGATAGTTCTTTGTTAACCAGTTTACTTCTTTTTGCTTCTTTGGCGATAGACATTTAAAATCAAAGGGGGGTTCTATAATGAAATTTATCGCTTCATTGTTGTTGTTGTTGTTGTTGAAAACGATCGCTACTTCTTTTGCGATGAAATCATTTGAATCACTTTTGAATCCTTGCATATCTATACAAACTATATTATCATCCACATTGTTTAATTTATAAGACTTTTCGGAATTGTCCTTTTATGGGTACATATTCAATTATGCGATCATGAATAAGAATGCAGTAAGCTGATGTCTTTAATGCAATATTTGTAGCTGTTTCAAATTCCTCCTAAATATCTTGTATGATCAATTTCAATACCATTAAGTTCATAACGAATTTCATCAAAGAGATATGCAACAAAGTTGTTTTTTAATTTAAAGTTGTCTGTAGATGTGGAGGTTTTCTCATCTACAACAGATCCATCAACATATATATAACTTTCACTAGGTAACACATACAAATCTTGATTTTGAATTGAAATGCGAATTTCATCATTATTGTTGTAGGATTGTAGGTATGGCACATATGTATGATAGTCCTTTTTGATTATATTTTCATCAGATAAGGGTTTATCTAAGACATTTTTTATTGAACTCATTTTGCCTTCAATTTAAAATTCAATGACTTGAGAAAATTTTTATTTGCTGTCGTTAGAGTTTTTTGATGAATTGACCTCTTTAATTGTGGTTTAGGTCGTATTAATACTTTAGGTTCGTATGCTGATGGTGTTGTTGTTGCTATATGCTGTGATATACTCGAGTTGAATATTAGTATTATTTAGTTGGTCTTAAATGAATTCGTATTGTTATTTCCTCTCCTCGGAAATTAATTAAATCACCGTGCTGATCAACTACTTGTAGAGCTAGTGAACTTATCTTTCTGGAGTTCACCGGTAAATAGATGAGATTTCGAGGTATCTCATATATTTTATAGCCTGGAGGCATATTCATATATATTAACAGCGATACTACTTTCAATTCGCAACAGATTCACCTTGAAAATATTAACTGGAAGATCAGAATAATGATCTACGTTTGGAGTTAGGATTTTACTATTGAATCCCAAGAGTTTTCCAATTGTATTTTCTTTATTAAAATATATTGCATCCTTAGAGCTGTTGACTTTAACTTGCATTGTATTGTTATTGGCTTCTTTAAAAATTCTATTTTCTGGATTGTAGCGTTTATATTGTTCCTCTATATAATCAACTATATCATTCAATTCATAAGATTCAATTGGTATTTCAATCAATAGGTGGGAAGTAATTAGCGGATAACTCTGATGAGTTGGAGCTTAGAGTAAGTGTTATTGACATTACGACTGTCTGATTACGAATAAATAAGTTCAACACAAAATTGTTTATAAAAAGGATTAACATATTTATTTCATCTTTTTTATTTTAAATTTACATTATAATCTTAAGTACTAAGTATGTATGCATAATAATTGCTGATATTGTTTAAACTATAATATTTCATCTTTACTTATCCATGAATTGTGATCGTTACTAAATCCTAACCATTTAGCAAATGCTTTGGCTCCTCTGGTTTTAATAATCTTTTCAACTAGATATGTATTAGGAAATGTTGTTTTTAAAAGTTCTTCATCATAAAATCCACCTTTAATAGGATTTCCACGATAATATTCTAATATGTATGTTGTGGGATATGTATTTTGAACAGATTTAATTGTGCAATTGTTGTCCAGTTTGGAGTATAACCTTTTTCAAAAATATGCTTATATTTGCTTATGCGCACATGATCACCAACATTAAATTTCGATATTTTATACATTTTCAAATGACTGTAGACTGTATTCAATAATTTTTTCTCATTTGAAGTGTTGACTTTAATTGGAGCAATTATAACGGTACGATGAACTTTTCTGTTATATGCTTCTAATAGATCTTTGTAGATATCAAGCCAATTGTATGTACCATTAAAACTAAATTCTTTCCACATCATCCCTTTTAATGTTCTATTAAATCGTTCTTTCTGCTATACGTTGAATAGTGATTAATGTTGTACTTATCCATCAATTTTCCAAAGTGTTTATTGAAAAATTCTTTACCATCATCTGTTTGTAGGTTTTTTGGTACTCGTCCCAATTGAAAAATATCTGAAATGGCTTGGGTTGTTTCAAGCGCAGTTTTTGTTTTAAGTGGTACTGCCCATGCAAATTTGGAGAATGTGTCAATTACAGTTAACAAAAATCTATAATTTTTATTGTCCATATAATAATTTCCCATTTCAACTAAATCAGCTTGCCAAAGATCATCTATTCCTTTCATCACAACTCTACGACGTAAAAAAGATTTTCGAGCTTGTTTATGGAGTTCATTTACTAAAATTCTTTTTGAAGTCATTTTTTTAGTATTAAGAATTATTTTCGATGTGTTGTGATCTATTTGATACACTTTTAGCTATTGACACAAACATGTAATTTTCAAATCTATAAATCTTCTCATTAACTTTTCTTTTGTATACTTTCAACAAATTTTTGTAGATATCCGTCTTCCAAAAATTAGTTGATTTTGGAAATTGTTTCTTGCATTTTCTTATTCTCTTCCAACTGTAATATTAGTGCATGTTGTAGCATTTCGATTTGAGTTCTTAGAGTATCATGAATATTGTTGTTATCTTCCTTAAAGTATTATAATAGCTTGTGTTCTATTTCTTCGATTTGAGTTTGCAGAAACAATTTATTGATAACATCGTTTTCTTCCACAGCTTTTGCCACATTTTTGATTCTTTTGTTTTGGACATCGATGTTGTTGTTCGCATCCATAAAGAACCCCAACATTTTAGGGGCATTTTTCAATGAAATTTTATTGCTTGTATCGTTGAGATAATGTCCAAACTTATCAACAGACATACTTTATATAGATTATTCTATTATATTAGCTTCGCGAAGTTCTTCAATAATTGATAAAATTTCGTTATTATGATTAGCAGCTTGTGATGATACCAGTAGTCGAAGTCGATCTACTATCTCATTTGGATCATCCCAGTATATATAGTTTGGTTTATGAGGGTTAAACTGCATCAATCCATCACCTTTCTAATTAGATATTGTCTTATTTGGTATTGATTTTGATAAAGTCTGTTGGTTTCTCTCTTTAAACATCTTTTTGATAATATGTTTAGATTTATAGGCTTTCGTTCCCTTGATTTGTCCATCAGGTTTATAGTCTCTTCTGTACGCATTTGTATTAATTAAAATATTTTGTAGAGTTCTAGTTCATATTTATCACAGTTATTTTGTATTTTATGAAACATTAGAGAAAATAGTCCTGGTGTTAGAGTCCATATTTGACTACCAACATGTATTTTGTTTTCATTTAATTTGAGCTTACTATCACCAAATTTCCATTCATTATTGAAATCTTTATGTGGACCATAGTTAGTATCTAATTCATTTCTTCCTTCCAAAACAGATAAGTCAGTGTAACTCTCTTCAGCATTTGAATTTTGAGAGTAAAAATCGTCATCATCATTATCAATAGTACTTTCACCATTAGGATCAGCAAGTGAATTGCTGGTATCAAATATTGATTCTTCTACAAGTTTCTTTGGTGTACTTGTGTCCAACTTAATTGATGGTTTCTTAAGATGATTAGAACTGTTATTATATTCAATTTCTGTTTTCATCTCATTCTTTTCTTGTTTGATAATTCCATTGATATTATTAGAACTATTTTTAAATTTGTGTAAAGGATCTGTTATAGGTTTAAATGTATCTTTTAGTTGTTCACATGTGTCTATTTCGCCGCCCGTTTTTATACTACGAAGCTTTTTCTTCAAGACATTTCTTGTCGCAACCAACTCCTTTAAAATCTTTTCATCCATTTCCCTACTATCAGATCAGCTTATTAGGTATCAGATCAGCTTATTAGGTATCTGATCAGGCTATGAGATCAGCTTATTAGGTACCTGATCAGGTTATGAGATCAGGTTATTAGGTATCAGATCACCTTATTAGGTATCAGATCAGGTTATCAGATCAGCTTATTATGTACCTCATCAGGTTATCAGATCAGGTTATTAGGTATCAGATCAGCTTATTAGATATCTGATCAGGTTATCAGATCAGCTTATTAGGTACCTGATCAGGTTATTAGGTATCAGATCAGCTTATCAGATAGCTTATTAGGTATCAGATCAGCTTATTAGGTATCAGATCAGATCAGCTTATTAGGTAGATAATTAGATCAGGTATAGTTGATATTTCAAGAGCTATGTAGATGTATTATGGTTAAAGCCAGATTTCTAAAGGATAATTAGGAAAATTAAAGACATTTTTGAGTTAAAAATTTAATGAATAACATGAGATTATCCAACTTTTTTTTTTGACTATGTAAACTGTTGAAATAATTAATTTTAATACAATTTCATAATGTTGTGAAATTTAAATTCCTTTGTCAAGAAATAAACAAATCAAATCAAGATTATGCAGGATTTAACAGTACAGTTAAACTTATAAACAGAAAAATTTGCAAGTAAGCAAAAAACAAGACAAGAACTGTTTTGATCCAACAAAACTTGTTTTCTCTGCTAGCAGAGCAGTTGCTCATGCTCAGACAACGTCAACGTTTTTTCTATTCGATGACGTCAGGTCTGCCTATAGGCAGCCGCTAAAGCACTCAACCTTTTAGCTATATTCTTTCATTCACACACACACACACTATTTCAAAATATTTTTTACGACGGCATTTTAATAAAAATTTTTTGCTAAAATGCATTTTTATCTAATAATCGATGGCGGATATTGAAACTAATATTCTTCCTTAACCTATTCAATTGCCCTAGAGGTCAACTCTTCAAATGAGAAAAAATTTTCTTGATGGTATTTTAAGTCTAATCTAATAACAATTAAGTTATTAAATTTGTATGGGTCTAATGTAATATGTATCCAAATGTTTGTAAATGATGTAAGCTTCCCTTACATCATCTAAATTAAAATTTTATGAATCTTCAACCAATGAAGAATGGAGTATGGTTGGTAATAACATATACCATAGTCATACAAGTTGCTTACAACTAAATAACTTAGATAATTTGATTTGTTTGTAAAGTTCTGTGTTACATCATAGTACTACATTTGAATGTAGTACATCCTTTTCCCACATATTCATAATCATCCTTACTATATGACTAATTAGTAATCCTTTCTTCGAAACTAATTCAGATGATTACACGAGGAGATACCTGTACATATAATTAAGTAGAATTCATTGGCAATTCAGCTACTTTGTTAGCAACGTCATCATATCAACCATCATCGTATAAAAAACCTTCTACTGTGTTCGAACTTGATGTCTTGATAATATAAATCGAAATTAGTCTATAAAATATAGTTTAGTAATGCGTTTTTATCGTTCACTATAATTTTCTTTAATATGAATATGCATAGATACATTATTATTTAAAAATTCTCTCACAAATATTCTAAATATGCATGTATATATAGTACATATATATGTCTAATGTTGAATTAAAGGAATACTTAATATGATAACTGTAAGCAAATGGAATATGCTTTTACAGTTATCTAACAATATTTGAGTTTGGTATATTCACTGATTCCTAAATACAATCGAAATCTGTACATGTATACTATATTTGCTTTTTTAAGTTCTCCCCTTATGTTTTTATTAAGACTATCCCATTATGGTATTGAATTAAGCACTGAATCTAATGGGAATATTTTGGTAGTTTTCTTCTTATAATATTCAAAAAGATACCGAGTAATAATATTCCGAAATATATCTACAAATAAATTGAATTTTAATATGAGTTTTAAAAATAGTACGTATTTGTATATTCATTTTCGGTATGGAATTAGTCAACAGATTTTACAGAATTGCATTCATAATAATAATTTGAATTTACATAAATTCAAATAATTAAACTAGAAAGCCTAAATAATTACTTTCATCTTAGATTTTGCATTTATTTGTATCAACATTTTTCAAACATGTAATCATCACAATCTCTATAATAAACACTTGCTTCTTTCATATTTTTAGAATGTTTTATTAAACGCTGGTGTTTTAAAACAACCAGCTTTACTCTGCACATCAAAAATAAAAAAACTAACCTTGTTTAGTAAATCAGTATAAGAAAATGTATGTATTATTAAGTATTATTATACATACTTACTTATGTACGTTCAATGACACGCTTCAGAAAAATAAAACAAAACTCAAACAATAGAACACATCAATACAAATATTATCTATCGATCACAGCATAATAATACCATCTACTACTTTCCAGCGGTCAAGAGAAAAGTTAACTTATAAAATCCCTACTTGATAAAATATTTAATATAAAGAAATATGTACGTCTTTGTATATCAAATAAACTCATTATTAAAAATATCGGATGTAAAAGTGATAGAAATAATTAACGTTCCTGTCTTCCATGTATAGGTATAAGCATTCAAATTAAAGAACAATAACCATGTAATAAGTATATTGATAGACCTTTCGCCTTCAAAAATATAAACGCCGAATACTAAAATAAATTTCCTGAGTCATGAAAACCTTTCATGACCTCCCCCTAAAAAAAGTTAATCTTCTGGTCCTCGTGTAGAGCTCATTGCAAAACAATCACATAAAGTGATAAAAAAATAGTGATGTACATGCACATCAACTACCACTATAAGCTCAAGACTATACAATCTTTATCTGTACAGTTCAAATGATAAACAAAAATATCCAAGTCAGCAGAATTAAGAATACATAAAAAAATTTTAAAAGAAAAATTAATATGTACAACCTCAAAAAGAAACTTATATACAACCTACAAAACAGCAAAATTTATATAGATACTAGATCGATCACAAGTGAAATATATCGCATACACACACTCAACCCAACACACACCTACAAAAAAGTGATGACGTAATACTCATACACAAACATAACATATAATGAAATTTCATAATATGTATTGTGAAACTGAAATTCCTTTGTCTAGCAATACGAAACACTGTTTCTTAAATAAATAACGACACCTTCATCTCACCAACGAAGCAATAGTTGGACAGACAAAACCCCATAAAATAATAATGTCACCTTAACATCTATCTACAATTGTTACATTAAAATAAAGAAATCAAAATATCCATCACAAGTTCATTAACCCTATTCAGAAACTCTGGTTATCAATACTATGGTCCCAAAATATTGAACAACTGAAATGCACTTGTACATAAAAAAAACCTTTGCAAACAAGATACATATTTCAAATTTCAAATAAAATATATCAGCATTTTTATTACCTACACACAACTACAAATCCAAACCATCATGCGAATATTTTGCAACAAAAAAAAAAAACAAAAGTTCTCACTTGAAAAAAATTAATACAAACATAGAGCAAACACTTATTTGTATGTAGGTACATGCATACATCAAATAAATTTGCAGATATGCACATAAGTATGTACACATATTGTCAAATTTCATACCTATGGGATTACGTAATCAGAACATTTAGTAGAACTTAACACAGCTCCTCTTCCTTTCTCACACTTCCATAACCACATAATGAAAATATACAAACCGTTCACCAACCGACTGACGTTGAGTCAAAAATGGACGGACATGCTTAAATAAATAGAAACAAAACATTTTAAAACTTAAAATATAAACAAATTGAATTTAACAAACAGAACAAATATAAGCTTGACAAAATAAGAAAATTTCATCGTCCACAGTATTACAAAACACAGATCTAATCAAACGGATTTAGCATAAACATATAAAAAATAGGGAAGGTCACATACATGAGAACATTTTATACTACATATGTACATAACATGTCGCCTACAAAAACAATTCAAACTATTTTAACAACATACTTCCAAATCATGGACAGACTCAAATTCACACATTCAGACATATAGAGATTCCCACAGACAGACAGAAATTCTCACGCCCCCCAATACTCACACTAGCAAATTGAAAAAACAACAAGCAATGAACATATCACATACACAAATGTATATTCTCACGGACAGACATCAATCCACATGTACAGACTCTTAATGTAAACACAACCTCTAACCAACCCCCACCAACAAACAAAAATTAGGATGATGACTCATTCTCCAACACATCCACCTGAATAAACAAAAAACACCAACAAGATTTATTTATTTAACGTAAACAAACATTTCAGAACATCTGTCATACTAAGCAACACAGCTACAAATCTAAACTATCATGCGATTATTTGATACAAATAAGAAAAATACCCCCACTTGACAAAAAAAAATTATAAACAAAAAGTTTGGTGACGTTGTCACCAAACTTCTCTATACTCTTTATTTCTACATATAATCTAAAACACTCCCCAA
This sequence comes from Panzeria rudis, assembly GCA_956483635.1. Lineage (NCBI taxonomy): Eukaryota > Metazoa > Arthropoda > Insecta > Diptera > Tachinidae > Panzeria > Panzeria rudis. The sequence continues at coordinate 64,218,168 of OY101449.1, forward strand.
TCTCTCAATATGACCCCATAAGAACCACACAGTCTATAGTAAGCCAATACTTTTAAGCTCCAAACTCACTACCCAATGTCTCAATATCACCCCATAAGAACCACATTGTCTATACTAAGCCAATACTTTCAAGCTCCAAACTCACTACCCAATGTCTCAATATCACCCCATTAGAACAACACCCTAAATTTCTATAACACCAAAAAGCTTTACCCACACTATAATTTTTCACAATCTTCACTTTACACATTTTGCCTACAGGGCACTTTCATTTTTTCCCACGGGTATCAAATTACACTTTTGTTTATTTAACAATTAAAATTTCAAATTTTAAGTACCCAAATTTTTAAATTTTAATTAGGCTCGTGTCTCCAGTTCCTATCTACTATGCTAGCATTCGAAAACGAGTAGCTAATAAGAACTTTTTAATTTTAAAAACACATGAATGAATAATTTGCTTTTTTCTTTTAAGTACATATTCGTATATGAATAGTGCGAAATAATAAATGTCCAATGCTCAAATACGATATGCCTACTCATCGTGCTCATTAATGTCCATACACACAAATTTCGGTGGTAGTTCTTATCGTTTGTGTTCGGACGCTTTGTTTCATTTGTTTTTTATTCACGGTGAATCGTTTGCTTTATTTGTTTCTATAGAAACGAAACCGTTTGCGATATACATCTATACATATAATAAAACTGTAAAAAGGGCGTGTCTGTACATGAAATATTTTTTGAACATTTTTATTGTGGCGTAAACAGTAATCGATGTAGAGAACAAAAAACAAAATTTTGGAATTTTTGTCTGTCTGTCCGAACACGCTTCACGCAAAAACCACTGAAGCGATTTTCATGAAATTTGGTATAGAGGTACTTTAGAGTCCTGATTCAAACATAGGGTACTTTTTACCGCACAGTGCTACCAACGTTGAAAAAAACAAAAACATTTTCTAATTTCCCTCAACATTTATATTAGTAAAATTGGGTATATTTTCGTTTTTTTTTTCTATTTTAAAGGTTTGCCATGAAAACATCTTTTGGTTGCGTAAATAAGAGAGTGAACCATTCCACCATGGTACTGTTCCCTTTGGGGTGAAAGGCGTGTTTTTTGTTTGTGGAATGTGTTCGTTTGCTGCAGTGCGTATAGCTTTGGTAAATAGAGCTGAGTCACGGTTGCTATTTTTAGAAAAAGATTTGTTGAGAATTTCAACTTCGGCTTTTTGAGAATATTTCACCCAATCCGCGCGATGATAAAGATATTTGCATAATTTTATAGGAGTGCCGTTGTTTTCCTGAATTTTTATAGAAATGCATATCGGGAAGTGATCGCTGTTGTGCAAGTCGTTGATGACCGACCAATTGAGTAGGGGAAGTAAAGACAGGTTACAAAATGAGATGTCAATATGGGTGAGGGTGCCATGAGTTGACAAGTGCGTAGGGCAACAATCTTTTAAAATGCATAAAATTGAATTGTCTATTGCTTCCTCTAGAGTCATACCTAGGTTGTTGTTCGTCGTCGAACCCCAGATTGTGTTCCAACTGTTGAAATCACCGTTAACTATTACAGGACTACGGAAGGAGGAGAAAATTGTAAATAGTTCGTTTTCATCAATTTCTTTATTAGGTGGTATATAGATGGACAGTATAATAAATTTGATGTTGAGAGTGATTTCGATGGCTATTGCCTGATAACTGGTGCTGATATGTAAGTTTTTGTGTGGGATGTTGGATTTTATTAGCACTGCAATGCCTTGTTTTGCGGTGGTGTTGTTTGGTGAGTTGAGGAAATATCCATTGTAACTTTTGAGAAGTAGATAAATGAACGTATTTTTGAATTTTGTTTTTATTGAAACATTCCCAAATAAAAACCTCCAAAAATTAAAAAAAAGCACTGAGCACTAACTTGAAAATTTTTAGCGTCGAAATGTTGAAAAATCACTAAAAACGGTGGGAAAAACACCAAGTTGACAACGCTGGTACTATGTTATCAAGGGTCAAAATCAAAATGAAATATTTACAAAGAAATGCAATAGCGATGTTTGTGTGTACTATTAATATGTTATGGTTTTTATGGGAAGAAATATGTTTTATTAATAGTTTTGAGTTATTTAAAATAAAACGATTAAAATTTAAAAGAATATATGTGACAGCGCATAGAGAAAGGAACCACTTTTTTTGATGTGCACAACATCTAAGCATCGAATTGGACCGATCCCATGCCCCAAAAGTGTTCCCTCCCAGAGATATGCGCGTTTTATGAAATTGAAGTCGACGATTCTAAGCGCAAATAGAAAGGGAACTAACGGTAAATTTTATTTATTTTTATTTATACAAAGGTGAAAACTTTGTATGTCCGCTTAACAAAAAGTTCTATTCAACTGACTCACATCTGGAAGTATCGACAAGGTGTTGTAAATATCGTATAACCGCATTGTTTTTATTTTTTGAAACACAGTTATCAGCGAATATCACTAATTTTTTAGTTGGATGCACTTCTCGTAGGTAGTAATCAAGCATTGATATTACTGAATTCGGACCTCTTCCAATGGAATCGCTTTCGCCAATACAGAAGATGTGTTGAACATTTTGACGTTCGTTTGTAATTCCGAAAATTGCTGTTTTGCGACCTGATTTAAAGTATGCAGTTCCTATCTGCTGTGGACCCGACGGAAAGCTAACATTTTGAGCATAATCCATAGATATTACTAGATAATCCTCCTCTGGAATACCTGGATACATGGCATTTGGATCAGGCTTGACTTCTCAAGTCGTTATAGTACTCTCGCTGAGTGCTGGCAGATTGCAAATGATCAGAATACACCTTCAATGCTGCTTCTTTTTCAACTTCAGTAACGTTTACTGTATTAACAGCATCTTTTGCAAAATTTCGACACAATTCGCACAAATAGTATGCCGGCTTCATAGTGACGATGTAGGGACAATATTTCTTCCACAGCGTTTGGAAAGTGCGAAGTTTTACGATTTTGCCACCCGGTTCGACGCTGTTGGTGTATCTAGTGTAAACAAAAGTCTTACTTTCAGTAGTTGGAAGTTTCAATAAACGATAATCACGATGATTCGGTTGACGGCCAGGTAAAGTGATAGCAACAGTTTCAGCAAAACGGCATATAAATGCAACAATTTCTTTTTTTCCAAAGTAGTTAAAGCATCTGTACGATTAATTTTATTCGTCATGCCATGTTCGCGTGGATGAACACCATTTTTGTCGTAATGTTCCATTAGATTTTTATAGCGTTTAATTCCCATTGTATACAGGAAGAAGTACATATCACGGCATATCGGCAAACTTCGAAAATAATATATCTGATTGTGCCGTTTCTTCATAGCTCGCGATCGATCACCAACTTTTGACCTGAGCATTGCATCGTCACGGTGAGCTGCCAGATGTGCGAGAATAATTAAATCTTGGGATTCCTTGTCTAAATTCATGAAAGACGTACGAAAATCCACAGCCAACTTCTTAGGGATCACTTCATTGCATTGATTTGCACAACACGGAGGTATTTTTGAACCATACAGTCGAGCAACTACCTTTTCTTCGCGTAAATCAAGATCAGATTTATCAAGGTACATATTATCGGTATCATCTTTAGAAACACTATCCGATAATTCTGAGAAGTGATCCTCATCAGGGAAGCGATAAAGTAAATCTACTTCTTCGAATTCGTCCACCATTTCATTCTCAAACAGTCAGTAAGAATGTTATTAGTTTTAAATTATTTTCGCGAATAACATAATAAGGTTATGTGAAAAAATTTTCGTACTAACAGAGTGATATTCACGATTTAAAAGAATTATACATGAGTATTTATTATAATTCACAATTAATAATTTCAGAAAATAAACCTGGACTAGAAAAACGCGATATCAAACTCATGGAAACAGCGCGCTAGGTAGAAAACAGTAAAAACCAACTACACAAAACAAGAGGTAGGGACGACCTACGCGCGTTTTCAAGGTTCACCAACACGTTCCTGACGTCATGAGATGTGTCGCTTTCAAATGAGACCCATACCAACACGCGCAGTGATGGTAAACCAAAGATACACGTTGTCTACTAACAAAGTCAATGCGTTTCGTTTGATTTTCAATTATAGACTAATTTATTTATAACAAAAGAACTTGTTAAAGACTATTAATTACATTCAAGCATTTAGTATGAAATATCGAATGATTCTACCGTTATTTGAATATGGAAAGAAAAAACAAATGTATGTAAAACAAATTTAGAAACAAATAAATAAATGTACGAGGGAAATTTAAAAATTACTAAGGCAAACAATATTTTTTATGAACATTTCCGCCAGCCTTGAACGACGTTCAACATTCCTTTGGCAATGGGTGAAGTTTAGCAATACGCCGTTTGAAAGTTGAATTTTCCGTCTTGACAGTAACTACTCTTACAAGACCGTCGGTACCAGCATGGGTGTCAATGATACGACCCAGCTTCCAGGAAGCGGGGGGTTGATTGTCCTCACGTAATAAGACGATGTCGCCGACACATAAGTTAGATTTCTTTTTTAGCCATTTAGATTTCGGTTGAAGTGAGAGTAGGTACTCAGTTGACCAACGAGACCAAACATATTGAGTTAGTTGTTGTACTAGTCGCCATTTGGATAATGAAGAAGTATTCAAATGAGTGACATCTGTTTCTGGCAAAGCATTAAGAGGTCTTCCAACTAAGAAATGTCCAGGCGATATGTATGGAATGTCATCCGAGTCAGCTTGGACTAAAGGCCGAGAATTTAATATGGCTTCAATTCTAGCTAGGAGAGTTGTCAACTCTTCAAAAGTAAGAGTAGCTTGACCCATAGTTCTTCGTAAATGAAACTTCATCGACTTGACTGTCGATTCCCATGCTCCAACAAAATGTGGAGCACTTGGCGGAATAAAGTGCCACAGTATACCTTTGGAAGACAGAACATTCGAAATTTTATTGTTAGATTTAAAACAAGTTACCATCTGATGAATTTCATTAAGCTTCCTGGCAGCTCCACGGAAGTTAGTGCCGTTATCACTATGAATATGCGCACATAGTCCTCTTCTAGCAACAGATCGGTCAAGGGCGGCTAAAAAGGCATCAGTACTTAAGTCGGAAACGAGTTCCAAGTGCACTGCTTTGGTCACCAAGCAAATAAAAACAGCAATATATGCTTTAACAATTGGAGACTTTCGTCCAGTTCTTTGTTTATATAATATTGGTCCAGCATAATCACATCCAACTTCGTAAAATGGAAAAGCAGCGTTGACTCTAAACTTGGGCAAGTCGCCCATAAGTTGCTCTTGGACCCGTGAACTGTAGCGAAGACCAACTCCACACTGCTGAGTAATGACTTTAACAATTTCTCGTGCACCAATTATCCAATATTTTTGGCGCAGTGTAGCAATTAACAACGTTATTCCGGCATGAAGATTTTGTATGTGTAAATCATGTACAATTTTCCGTACAATAGGACTGTCTTTATGTAGAATTATTTGATGTTGGCTGTCGTATGATATATCGGCTTTAGTTAATCTTCCTCCAACACGTAGCAGTCCATCAGAATCTTGAAACGGTGATAGTTTCTTAAGTTTTTTATTAGTTAAGGTAGCGTGACCAATTTTAAGTGTCTCAATAACTTCAGCAAAGTTTTGTGTCTGGTAATATTTAAAAATTTCTATTTCCGCATGTTTTAGTTCATTAACTTGAAGGGGGGAGTTGGTTTTAGTTTTGGATTTAAGATTACTAAGATATCTGAAGCAGTAAGCAAGTATTCTCACCATTTTAGGCCAACGGGAAATTCTTTCGTTTATTCTACCAATAACATCTGGGTTGTATGTGGTGGAAGCAAGAGCTACTTGATTACCAGGACGAAGTTCTTCACTGGTAGTATTTTTCGCGGAGTCTTGGACTGGCCAGTAACTATCTTCTTTAGGCAGCCATGACGGCCCGTTAAACCACATTTCGCCACTTATTAAATAACTGGATCTAATGCCTCTGCTAGCAGCATCGGCCGGATTCTGTTTACTAGGAACATATCGCCAGTTTAATCTTGGAATTGTTTCCAAAATATAAGATGTTCGATGGCTTATAAAAGTTTTCCACTTTGATGGGTGTGAAGAAAGCCGTGCCAGCACCGTTTTGCTATCAGACCAGCAAACTACATCCTCTAAGGTTACGCTGATAACAGAAGATATATATTCAAATAGTTGCGTTAGCAGATATGCTGCACAAAGTTCCAGCCGGGGAATTGAATACGATGCAATTGGAGCCACCTTCGTTTTAGAGATGACGAGGTTGGTGGATACTTTACCATCAGCAGCATAAGCGACGCTAGAAGCATCGCAAAATCCATGAAAAGTTATATTTTTCTCTATAGAAAAAATAAGTCGGGGGATATTAATATTATTAAGTAAATGAAATTCTGAAAATAGTATTTTAATTTCATGTAATATATCATTAGGCAACGGCTCGTCCTAATCCAGATTTGATAGCCACAAACGTTGAATAATTATTTTTACTGAAATAATTGCAGGTGAGATCCAGCCAAGTTGATCAAAAATTTTAGATATCTCAGAAAGCCAGTTCCTTTTGGTGTCAAGACAATAGTCTTTTTCTTTTACCTTATACGAAAAGCAGTCCTTAATAGGATCCCAAATAATACCAAGGAGACAAACTGTTATGTCTGAAGGGATATCTACTATGCTTTCAATTTTATTACTATCTGGAATTTTTTGAAGAATTCTGCTATCATTAGTAGCCCACTTTCTTAGATGAAAACCGCCAGCCATAAGCAAGTTGTTTAACTGATCAGCTAGCTCTTGAGGCTCCTCTATTGTATTAGAGCCTGCCATGCAGTCGTCGACGCAAAATGAGTTTTTGACGGCTGCACTACCCATGGGATAGCGATTCTTTTCGTCGTCACTCAGTTGCAGAAGAGTGCGAAGTGAAAGAGAGGGCGCAGGTCGAGTGCCATATGTCACGGTAGTAAGCCGATAGTGTTGAACCTGATCATTAGGTGATTCACGCCATAATATACGCTGATAGTCTTGGTGACACTCATGAACGTTAATCATTCTAAACATCTGTTTAATGTCTGCAGAAAAACAGTATTTCTTGCACCTATATCTTAAAATTACTGCCACTAGGTCTTGTTGTAATATTGGGCCTTTAAGTAAGTTATCATTAAGTGATTTTCCATTAGAAGATTTAGCGGAACCATCAAACACCACTCTGAGTTTGGTGGTCAGACTATTTTCTTTAAGCACAGCATGGTGCGGCAAATAATAAACTTGTTTAGATGGATCATTTATTTCATTATGGGGCACAAGTTTCATATGACCTAGTGACAGGTATTCTTTCATAAATTCTGAATAAGCTAGCATTAAGCCTGGATTCGATTTAAATTTTCTCTCCATTGTCATTAGTCTTTTCAGAGCGCAAGTAAAGAACTCACCAATATCTAGTTTTTGAGAGAATGGAAGTCTAACAGAATACCTTTTATCACGGGTAGTAGTTGATTTATAAAAATCTTCAGTTTGTTGATCTTCAACGGTAAAGCTGGGTTTAAGCTGAGGTACACTTTAAATTTTCCAAAATAACTGTATGGTTTTATTTAAATCGTCATCTGATGAGTACTGTGTCATCACGTGGCAAGCACTCATATTGGATTCGACATTACATCCGCCACATAGTACGTAGCCAAACATAGTATTTTGTGCCAGTAGATTACCATCTTTAACAATACGGCCATCTCTTAAAAGGGTGAAAAATAGTCGTATCCCACCAAGATGTCAATATCTTTCGGCGTATCAAAGTTTGGGTCAGCAAGAGAAAAATTTTTTACATCATCCCAATAGTTTATAGTAAGAGGAGAGCATGGCAATTGGGAGGTAAGACTCTTAAAAACATGGGCTAGCTGACAATAGAATCAGCATTATATAAAGATTTTACCTGTAATTCGACTACTCCTCTTGTCGCACCTGCTTTATTGTTTCCTAATCCACTTACGAATATTTTAGATGGTGTTCGTTGTAGTCCAAGTCTATTAGCACATCGTTCAGAAATTAGTGTGTTTTGACATCCAGAATCAAGTAAAATATTGCAGCTTTGGTGGCTACCCAGGTTGTCTTTAACCAGAACAGTGGCTGTGGGTAAAAGCATATTTAAATTTCTTACCTCAGTTAATGCAGCTAGATTCACTGATGAGTCAGAAATAGGTGCAGAGTTGGTAGCAGTTTCAGATGTTTTAGCACCACCTTCCTTTGCCAAACCAGCATCCACACTCTTTACTGTTGCAACTTGAGTTAAATTACGTTCCAAATGAATACAAGAATGGTGGTGACCTTTACAGGTCTCACAAACGTGCTTTGATGGACAATTTGTTACCATATGTCCCGATTTTAGGCAATTAAAACACAGTTTATTCTCTTTGACAAAACTTATACGGTTAGGTACAGGCTTCTTGGTAAAAGTTGGACAATAGGCCAGGTGATGATTCTATGAACAGGCCACACACGCTCTTTTCATAACACTGTTATATGATCGTACGGACTTACTTTTTACTTGTGACGCAGTATAACGTTGTTTGTCACTTGCAGATGGCACACGTTCTAGAGCATCACAGCGTTCATTAATAATATTAATAAAACTATCCAGTGTAGGAAAAGTCGTTTTACTACAATATTCAGCCCATGATTGATGAGTTTCTCTGTCAACCTTTTTCAATAAAAGGTGTATCAGCCAAGGATCGCGTTTTTCTGCCTCAGGGCCTTGTGCTCGCAGACCTCGTATAACTTCATCAGCAATATTAGAGAAATTTCTAATGCCTTGAGGACCATCTGCTTTAGAAATAGATAAAAACGTTTCAATCAAGGAATCAATTACCAGCGAGGGCTTATCATAACGCTCTTGAATCTTTTTCATAGCTTCCACATAGTTTTGATCGGACACAGGAAGATGTCGTATAAGCATAGCAGGCTCACCCTTTAACAGCCCTTTAAGGTATTGGAACTTCTGGGATGCAGTTAGCGAATGATTGTTGTGCACAGAGCTGCTAAATAAATCAAAAAACGATTTGAAGTCAGAATAGTTACCTTCATATTCTGGTATATTTTTAATTTTGGAAGTGGACATCAGCAGTCTGGATAGACGTATTTGCAGTTTGCGATAATAAAGCTGGACTTGCAGATGTAGAAGATGATTGTAATGCTGATAATTTTTCTAAAAACCCTGCTTGGGATTCCAAAAGCTTATGCATGGCATCTTGATGCATCGTTGTGGAGTTTAGTGGATCACCAACAACATTAGAAGCTTGGAGCCGAGAATCAATAATTTCACAATATTTAGTTTTTACTCGATAATATTTGGCTTCAAATTCCTCCAATTCATTATCACGGTCTTTAGCAGCATCGCCATGAGCAGCCATTTCAATATCCAATGCTTGAAAATTTTCATAAAGGATTTCTAATTTTTCAAGCCTGGCACGTAGCTCAAAAAGTCAAGTTTCACTGTTCACATTTGATAAGAAGTTTTCCAGCCTTGTGGCTGTACCCTTAATATTTGACCTTTTATTACGCAGAGTTTCAATAGTACTCATATTTTATTAAAAACAAAAAACAGTTTAGTTTTGGTAAAATTGTTCACTCTATATTTTTTCTTTTAGTTATAAGGTTTTTACTTTATGCAGCTGGGCAAAGAATTTGCAATCCGTTACAATTTTTTTTTAAATGCAACAACACAAAAATTAAGTTTTTTTTGTCCACAACTTATTTATTTAAACAATAAGCAGCTACCATAAAACACAGTTTTTTTTGTAGTTTACTATTATGCGCAGTAATAAATAAACACAATTAACTCTCTTTTAATCTCACGACGATCACGTCGGGGTCACCAAAAATGTCTACTAACAAAGTCAATGCGTTTCGTTTGATTTTCAATTATAGACTAATTTATTTATAACAAAAGAACTTCTTAAAGATTGAATAGTCTTAGTATGAAATATCGAATGATTCTACCGTTATTTTAATATGGAAAGAAAAAACAAATGTATATAAAACAAATTTAGAAACAAATAAATAAATGTACGAGGGAAATTTAAAAATTACTAAGGCAAACAATATTTTTTATGAACACACGTATTTAAATCTTTAAAATGGCTCTCCTGAACAAAACCGGTTTTTATCCTTAGGTCCCTTTCTATTTTGCGCGTCACATATAGTGAACTCTAGCGTTTGCAGTGTGAATTATGTACATGTGTCTGCCCGTGTGTGAAAATATAACTTCCAAATGATAAATAAATAAAATCCTTGTGTATTTTATATATAAATCATTAATTATCATTTGGAAGGTCAAAATCATCTCTTAGTTAATAAATAAATGAATTATAAAAAAAACAAACACATATTTCCTTGTAAGTTTGCCCTGACTATTCTCCAAAAGTTTATTTTTCATTTATAAATTTTCTGTGTAAAATAAATTTTCATATGAAAAGTTTTTGACAGTTATTTTCACTGCTACACAAAACAAGAATCGCAGTGATGTGTAATTGTGAAAAACTGTTGTTTCGTTCCAATGTTTTTCATATGAAAAAATATTGGCATTACTTTTTATTGTTTCATTAACGAGAATCAAAACTACTATGAAAATGTGAAAAATCTTTTCATTTCACCGTTTCACAGCCGAAAAAACGTGACCAATGACGAGCTAAAATTGCATTTTCTTTAATTTCAATATTTTTTTAAATATGGGTTCGCATTTGTTAAAAATAATATAAAAATAGCATTCTCCAGCATAATTGACTTTATTTTGTGATATAAAAACGAAGTTAAATCACACTAACCCTGGGCAAAAGTAGTGGTTACGTTTCTTTGTGTAAATATTTGCCAAGTGTGATCGTACCTTTGTCAATATTCTATTTGATGTAACAAAGAGAACATCAAACATTTAAGTATTAAAAGTGCAATAACAAGATATTAAACAAATAAATATATTTGCTTTCACATTTTTCGATACATAAGTATATTTTGAATAAGGGATTTTATTTTTATACACGTGTAACATTTCAAAGTGGCACCACTGAAATATGTACTTCTACAACAAAATGTCAGCTGGTAAGATGTCTCTGCCGCTTTAAAAATAATTAAGTCGTGTATTCATGTAGCCTGCTGTGGTGAATGTGTTTAAAGCATAATTGTCAACTGCCAGCACAAAACTAAATAACTAATTGATAAAATGTTGCAAACAAAGGGATTTTGCTTTTTATATAGAAGCACAAAAATTAGCATCATACTTTGCTTCTACACTGACTAACAGAAATAAAATTTTGTTATCAAAAATCTCCATTCTTCGAAATTAAACTAAGAAAAGAATTCTTATATGTTGCGTGTGCTTTTTTATACATTATGTTATGGTTTTATGTACTACAGTCTATATACAATAGTGTAGGGCCTAGCCAGGCCCTTGTAGTACAAACATGAGTAAAAATTTCTTGGGAATTATTGCCACGCCCACAGACAGAAAAATTTTTGTTTCTCTCACTTTTTCCACAGAAACACCTTTATTCAGGAATTCATAAAAAATTGGGAGGGTCTGTCGATGCTATCTAGGAAAAAAATTAAAAAAAAGGTCAAAAATGCCTGGCTAGGGCCTGATGTTCTCTTAAGGGTTAAAAATCGTCGGTGAGCCAAAATAGTAATGAGGTCGCGATATCTCTAATATTTGACTGATTTTATTTGAAATTTTTTGTGAAAAAAATTTATATTATTTGTAAATAAAAAATCAAAATTAAACAACAAAAACGTTTATTATACATTGCAATTTCCGTGATGTTAGCACATTTTTGCGAATTTTGTTGTTGTTTACATGTTTAGTGATTTCTTTAATAAATTTAGTAATTTCTCGCTAACTTGCGATTTTTTTTGTTTAAGCGGTTTTGCCGATTTCTAATCAATTTAGGGATTGTTTTCGATTTTGCAACTTCTCGCGAATTTTTGCAAAGTTCGCGATAAAAGCGATTTTTTGCAAGTTTTCCGCTTCCTTACGGTTTTGCAGATTTTAAAGTAATATTAGACTTTGTTATCATGCCACTATTAAACAGTTTCTACGAATTTTCGCCATTCAAGCGATTTTTATCGAATTTTTTCATTCCTTAGGTTTTAGCGATTTCTAATCAAAATTATAGCTTGTTTAAAATTTTGCAATTTTTTCGCGAACTTTTAAGTTTTTTCGCGACAGGCGAAAATTTTCCAAACTTTTTGATTTCTTACGATTTTAGGGACTCTTAATCAATATTTCGCTTTCTTATCTTTAAAATTTTAGAAAAATTTTGCAAATTTGTGTTTGACTTTCCTTACAGTTCTATCGAGTTTTAATAAATTTTTGGGCTAGTGGTGTCCAATATTGCGATTGCTCGCGAATTTTCAACATTCGCTATAGGCGTGATTTATTCCAAGTTTTTGGCCCTTCTAAGGTTGAAGTACATAACACGCGTTAATTCATCGACGAGTATCGTGCGTTTAATAACTTTAGCGGATGAAAAACGGCAAGTACACAACGCGCTTTAGGAAAGCCATTTCTGTCAGCTGTTTATTATTTTTTCACTTGTTCGTACATTTTAAAATGGAATTTTTATTTGTTTTTATACTGCTGGCTTGCTTTTTTTATACAATGTTTTTAACCTCTTCAAAAGTTTTTCATACATGATTCACACCTTTTTTATTGTCAGCTGATTACTTGTCAAAAATACAGGACGCGTTAAAAAGTTCAAAGTTAACCAACTTTCTTCCGCAAATGCATCAAAATGTTTTTTATGTAACTTCTATTAAAAAACACTGGTTTAACTCGTGTTATGTACTTCTACCTTCAGAGTTCGAGTGACTTTTAATAAATTTCAAGCCTTGATATCGATTTTTGTATTTATTTTGCGAAAAATCATAATCTTGGGAATGGTTTTTAACAACTCTTCTACAAGCTGTTATAACTGGTTCCCGTTCTCTACCTTATATTGTTTTTTTATTACTTCAAAATACTTCGTCGTTAGCAATGTAAAATTTTTGTAAAGAATACCCAGTACATATATATGTAAATGTTGACAGTCATCGATAAATGTTGATGACGACAATTGGAATAGCAATTAGAAGCATAAGCGACAACTAGATAAGGATGAATATGTAGCCTAAAGGAAATGTCGATAGTAAAATTGTACTGGTTCACTATGGTCTTTGTCGCCAGTAATACCAGGGTTGGCTGCCCACTGGGTAACCCAAAAAAACCCACCTGTGTTTTTATGGGTATTTTGTTTAAAAAAATCCAAGTGGGTTTTTTACGTTATATCCATTCAAACAAAGATGAAGATAGTTTTGAAGTTTCATTTACAGAATAATAAAATAAAATCATTATAAAATTCATATAAACGAATAACACAAGTACATACACATGTATTTATATGCCCATTTGTGTACATGTACATTTAACCCTAGTGGGTTTTTCAGTACTTTTATTTTAAATAAAGATAGTATATTATATCAAAAAAAAATTTTAAGACAATAATTAAAAAATTCATAAAAAATAGTAGTCCAAACATGTACATACCCAGCAAAAATATCCGTCTACCGGAAGCAGGTTTGTAAGGGAGAGATTTCGGTACTCTCCCTTACCAACCTACTTGGTATTACATGATTTTTGTATGGGATGTCCCACTTGGTAGGTCTGGAGGCATGAGCTTCTTTCTGCGCATCCTAGATGCATTAACCTCATGTCTTATTTATATGTATATAATTAAAAAATGTTTTTCTCTTTATATCACAATTTTACCACGCTTGGATCAATTATTTATTTGCCATTATTTTATGTTGTTTTTAGATTTATTTATGTATTAAATGGTACAAATACAATTGGAAATTATATTACACTACAATTTAATTTTATTAAATACTTTTTGTTCGCGTATTGAATCAGGAATCGATCCCACGATCTCCGCATGGTAGACTAGAACACTAACCACTAAGCTATCGAGGCACATTTATTTTCATTCACAATTCAATGGAAGAATAAAAAAAATTCAATTACGAAGCAAAAATCACACTCGCATCCATATTTGTACCCACGTAAGCGAGAGATGATGCAATATAAAAAAGCTTGAATTGAATAAAAAACTTCGTGTTTAAAACACATGAAAAAATATAAATAGCCGACCAAATTCATCGTGTGTGTGGTAAGTTTCTTTGCTCGCTTACGTTATTGCATCCTCGTAAGGCAAAGGGGATGCACTGTGTACTTTTCCGCATCTCCGAAGCACTTCTTATTAATCTACTTGCTTCCTTGTACCAGATTTATTTTTGCTGGGTAAAAAGTTATTTTAAATCAGCTACCAGTCTGGTGGCTCAAATTTTAAATGCTTTTAACGGCCCTTTTCATAATGTACTATTAAAGGTTAACGTGGACTTTAACAGCAAGTTTTCTATGCCGAACTTGCCATTAAAGTCCACGTTAACTTTTAATCGCACATTGTAAAAAGAGGCGTAAGAGAGCTAATGCTTTTTCCAATCTAAGGCGATTTCAAAGGTTACTCCATATTAAACCATTGAGCCATTAAACCATTCTATTGATGGTGGCAATTCATTACTGAAGTGAAATAATCGCAAAAGTTTGCAGGCAAACATTATAAATTTTTGTCTTTCAATACTATTTAAACTATTGTTTTTTTTGTGGAAAGTGTTTTGCATCTTTAATTTTAAATGCCAAGAAAAGGTGCTAAAAATGGTGTGCTTTTGACTTAGGCATTCTTCTGCTATCTTTTCGCTTTCTTTAGTAATTACTTTGCCCATATATTTGGAATGCACGCTTTTTAACAAAATCCTGTTTTGACAGTAGTATAGCATTGTTCAACAAATTACAGTCTAGGCACCCTAAATAGCCCAAAAAACTAATTGTACCTTAAAAGTTTTAGTTTTTACTGGTTAGGCTATATTTTTATTGAATTTTTTTACTTTCTTTGTTATTGTTCCACTTCTTATGTTGTTGATTTTAGTATTTACTATTTTTTTGTTTGTTGTTGTTGTGCCAAATATTGTTAGTGAAAAATGTGGAGTCGCTGTAAGTTATGCTGAAAAAAGTGAATAAAATATGTAATTGCGGAAAAAAATACTTTTTTTGACAAGATGTTGATAAAACACAATAAAACATAACAGAGAATTATGCAAATGAATATACTATTAAAAAAAATTCCATAAACAAATAGTGAAAATCCAAAAATTTTTCAAGGTAAAAACTGGTCTGTATTGATATGTTCACAAAAATTTTTCAGCTCTACCGTAACTACAAGTTTGCCAAATATTGTTAGTAAAAAATTACGAGTACCAGTAAGTTATTCTGAAAAAAATTAAAACAAATTGTTTTCTTAATTTTTTCAACAAAATGTGCACGAAAAAAATTTTTTGCCATTAAATGGTAAAAAAAAACGTTTAAGCGGACTGTAGCTAAGCATTATTGCCATATACAGTTAAGCGGTATCATTAAGTTTGAATTAGCTGTTGGCCAAATACTGATGAGACTTTTTTTTGAGGTCCCACTGATTTTCAGAAATTGAAAAAAAAATTGGTCACCAAATTCGCAAATTGAGTATATGGTTTTACTACCCCGTGGTAGTAAAATCCAAACTGTACTGTGAAGTCCTTGTGTTTTTCTAAAAGTCTTCATTTGTCGCATAGTTGTATTAAAGATTTTCTTGATAAATCTATACCGAAAAGGGCTAATTTGACAACATTGCTTAGATCATAAAAAAACAATTAAACCCAAAAAAGGCCAATAAAACCCAAAAAACCCATGATAAAACCCGCCGGGCTGGGTTTTATTTAAAAAACCCGGGTTTTTTCCAATCCTGAGTAATACTGACTAATTATACCCCAGGCAATGCTCTGTGCTATTGATTTTTAGCATGTGCGTTCATTGATATTCCACTAGTGACCTCAGAACTATTGACTAACTATTGAATAGGTAGTTGTTATGGGACTGCATTGAGACATATAAACCAGAGATTCAGTAGTGCATTTTAATGATTCTGGTCAAAACATGAAACTTTTCACTAGATAAGGCAATTAAATTAGATTTTTTATGAACATTTTTATTTTTGTGTGCAGCCGCATGCAATAAGGGCTATAAGACAGCAAACAAGTTTTGAAATCGGACGAGAAACAAAGAAAATGGCAAGCAGCAAACAATTTTAAATTCTCGAAGTGCCCTACTTTGAGACTTCATAGCTCCGCTCCTGAGCAAGTAAGAGGCCTTATATTTAAAACATAATTGGTAATACTTATCTGCTATGTCCATGTGCAGTTTTTTTCAATAGAACTATCCGCTTAGAAATGCCTGATTTATGTTCCAAATATTTCGATTCTGCCCCACTGTGCGATGTAAAACAAACTTGGTACACTTTCTAAAAATATGGATAAGTTAGTTATAAAATGGAGTAATCCATCCATTCGATACGTGACGAAATTTTATTCGATACGAAAGCCTACTCCGATGAATGCGGTAATTCGGCACCTGGTTTTTTGCTTCGAAGATTTTTGCGGGTTTTATTCCTGTCACGTCAAACGCATCTCCCCCAATTATTTCCACTAGTTTCTTGATTAACTCATTTTATTTTTGCTCCCTCAAATAAATAGATAGATATTTATTGAGTAGTATTTGAAATACCTTTACAAAACGTTTAAATTATATTTTACATATTTGAGCTCGGCTCATTATTATTATTTCTAACAAAATTTACAATGCTTTTTCTAAAGGCATTAGTATTTTGTTCAGTTTTTAAATAGTTTGGCTGGCATCTTATTGTACAAATTCAGCCCCTTATAGAACAATGATTTTTGCATGGCACTAGTATTTGCTCGCTGCAAGCTCTAAAATCCAAGGCATTTCTCAATCTGTATGGCTGCGCTTCTCCAACTATAAGCTGCTCAGTTAAATATGCAGATGCTTCTCCCATCTTAATTTTTTGAATGAAATTTAATTTAAATTCTAATCTTTGGCGCACAACATTGCTTAGATCATAAAAAAACAATTAAACCCAATAAAACCCAAAAAAAGGCCAATAAAACCCAAAAAATCCATGATAAAACCCGCCGGGCTGGGTTTTATTTAAAAAACCCGGGTTTTTTCCAATCCTGAGTAATACTGACTAATTATACCCCAGGCAATGCTCTGTGCTATTGATTTTTAGCATGTGCGTTCATTGATATTCCACTAGTGACCTCAGAACTATTGACTAACTATTGAATAGGTAGTTGTTATGGGACTGCATTGAGACATATAAACCAGAGATTCAGTAGTGCATTTTAATGATTCTGGTCAAAACATGAAACTTTTCACTAGATAAGGCAATTAAATTAGATTTTTTATGAACATTTTTATTTTTGCGTGCAGCCGCATGCAATAAGGGCTATAAGACAGCAAACAAGTTTTGAAATCGGACGAGAAACAAAGAAAATGGCAAGCAGCAAACAATTTTAAATTCTCGAAGTGCCCTACTTTGAGACTTCATAGCTCCGCTCCTGAGCAAGTAAGAGGCCTTATATTTAAAACATAATTGGTAATACTTATCTGCTATGTCCATGTGCAATTTTTTTCAATAGAACTATCCGCTTAGAAATGCCTGATTTATGTTCCAAATATTTCGATTCTGCCCCACTGTGCGATGTAAAACAAACTTGGTACACTTTCTAAAAATATGGATAAGTTAGTTATAAAATGGAGTAATCCATCCATTCGATACGTGACGAAATTTTATTCGATACGAAAGCCTACTCCGATGAATGCGGTAATTCGGCACCTGGTTTTTTGCTTCGAAGATTTTTGCGGGTTTTATTCCTGTCACGTCAAACGCATCTCCCCCAATTATTTCCACTAGTTTCTTGATTAACTCATTTTATTTTTACTCCCTCAAATAAATAGATAGATATTTATTGAGTAGTATTTGAAATACCTTTACAAAACGTTTAAATTATATTTTACATATTTGAGCTCGGCTCATTATTATTATTTCTAACAAAATTTACAATGCTTTTTCTAAAGGCATTAGTATTTTGTTCAGTTTTTAAATAGTTTGGCTGGCATCTTATTGTACAAATTCAGCCCCTTATAGAACAATGATTTTTGCATGGCACTAGTATTTGCTCGCTGCAAGCTCTAAAATCCAAGGCATTTCTCAATCTGTATGGCTGCGCTTCTCCAACTATAAGCTGCTCAGTTAAATATGCAGATGCTTCTCCCATCTTAATTTTTTGAATGAAATTTAATTTAAATTCTAATCTTTGGCGCACAACATTGCTTAGATCATAAAAAAACAATTAAACCCAATAAAACCCAAAAAAGGCCAATAAAACCCAAAAAATCCATGATAAAACCCGCCGGGCTGGGTTTTATTTAAAAAACCCGGGTTTTTTTCCAATCCTGAGTAATACTGACTAATTATACCCCAGGCAATGCTCTGTGCTATTGATTTTTAGCATGTGCGTTCATTGATATTCCACTAGTGACCTCAGAACTATTGACTAACTATTGAATAGGTAGTTGTTATGGGACTGCATTGAGACATATAAACCAGAGATTCAGTAGTGCATTTTAATGATTCTGGTCAAAACATGAAACTTTTCACTAGATAAGGCAATTAAATTAGATTTTTTATGAACATTTTTATTTTTGCGTGCAGCCGCATGCAATAAGGGCTATAAGACAGCAAACAAGTTTTGAAATCGGACGAGAAACAAAGAAAATGGCAAGCAGCAAACAATTTTAAATTTTCGAAGTGCCCTACTTTGAGACTTCATAGCTCCGCTCCTGAGCAAGTAAGAGGCCTTATATTTAAAACATAATTGGTAATACTTATCTGCTATGTCCATGTGCAATTTTTTTCAATAGAACTATCCGCTTAGAAATGCCTGATTTATGTTCCAAATATTTCGATTCTGCCCCACTGTGCGATGTAAAACAAACTTGGTACACTTTCTAAAAATATGGATAAGTTAGTTATAAAATGGAGTAATCCATCCATTCGATACGTGACGAAATTTTATTCGATACGAAAGCCTACTCCGATGAATGCGGTAATTCGGCACCTGGTTTTTTGCTTCGAAGATTTTTGCGGGTTTTATTCCTGTCACGTCAAACGCATCTCCCCCAATTATTTCCACTAGTTTCTTGATTAACTCATTTTATTTTTGCTCCCTCAAATAAATAGATAGATATTTATTGAGTAGTATTTGAAATACCTTTACAAAACGTTTAAATTATATTTTACATATTTGAGCTCGGCTCATTATTATTATTTCTAACAAAATTTACAATGCTTTTTCTAAAGGCATTAGTATTTTGTTCAGTTTTTAAATAGTTTGGCTGGCATCTTATTGTACAAATTCAGCCCCTTATAGAACAATGATTTTTGCATGGCACTAGTATTTGCTCGCTGCAAGCTCTAAAATCCAAGGCATTTCTCAATCTGTATGGCTGCGCTTCTCCAACTATAAGCTGCTCAGTTAAATATGCAGATGCTTCTCCCATCTTAATTTTTTGAATGAAATTTAATTTAAATTCTAATCTTTGGCGCACAACATTGCTTAGATCATAAAAAAACAATTAAACCCAATAAAACCCAAAAAAGGCCAATAAAACCCAAAAAATCCATGATAAAACCCGCCGGGCTGGGTTTTATTTAAAAAACCCGGGTTTTTTCCAATCCTGAGTAATACTGACTAATTATACCCCAGGCAATGCTCTGTGCTATTGATTTTTAGCATGTGCGTTCATTGATATTCCACTAGTGACCTCAGAACTATTGACTAACTATTGAATAGGTAGTTGTTATGGGACTGCATTGAGACATATAAACCAGAGATTCAGTAGTGCATTTTAATGATTCTGGTCAAAACATGAAACTTTTCACTAGATAAGGCAATTAAATTAGATTTTTTATGAACATTTTTATTTTTGCGTGCAGCCGCATGCAATAAGGGCTATAAGACAGCAAACAAGTTTTGAAATCGGACGAGAAACAAAGAAAATGGCAAGCAGCAAACAATTTTAAATTCTCGAAGTGCCCTACTTTGAGACTTCATAGCTCCGCTCCTGAGCAAGTAAGAGGCCTTATATTTAAAACATAATTGGTAATACTTATCTGCTATGTCCATGTGCAATTTTTTTCAATAGAACTATCCGCTTAGAAATGCCTGATTTATGTTCCAAATATTTCGATTCTGCCCCACTGTGCGATGTAAAACAAACTTGGTACACTTTCTAAAAATATGGATAAGTTAGTTATAAAATGGAGTAATCCATCCATTCGATACGTGACGAAATTTTATTCGATACGAAAGCCTACTCCGATGAATGCGGTAATTCGGCACCTGGTTTTTTGCTTCGAAGATTTTTGCGGGTTTTATTCCTGTCACGTCAAACGCATCTCCCCCAATTATTTCCACTAGTTTCTTGATTAACTCATTTTATTTTTGCTCCCTCAAATAAATAGATAGATATTTATTGAGTAGTATTTGAAATACCTTTACAAAACGTTTAAATTATATTTTACATATTTGAGCTCGGCTCATTATTATTATTTCTAACAAAATTTACAATGCTTTTTCTAAAGGCATTAGTATTTTGTTCAGTTTTTAAATAGTTTGGCTGGCATCTTATTGTACAAATTCAGCCCCTTATAGAACAATGATTTTTGCATGGCACTAGTATTTGCTCGCTGCAAGCTCTAAAATCCAAGGCATTTCTCAATCTGTATGGCTGCGCTTCTCCAACTATAAGCTGCTCAGTTAAATATGCAGATGCTTCTCCCATCTTAATTTTTTGAATGAAATTTAATTTAAATTCTAATCTTTGGCGCACAACATTGCTTAGATCATAAAAAAACAATTAAACCCAATAAAACCCAAAAAAAGGCCAATAAAACCCAAAAAATCCATGATAAAACCCGCCGGGCTGGGTTTTATTTAAAAAACCCGGGTTTTTTCCAATCCTGAGTAATACTGACTAATTATACCCCAGGCAATGCTCTGTGCTATTGATTTTTAGCATGTGCGTTCATTGATATTCCACTAGTGACCTCAGAACTATTGACTAACTATTGAATAGGTAGTTGTTATGGGACTGCATTGAGACATATAAACCAGAGATTCAGTAGTGCATTTTAATGATTCTGGTCAAAACATGAAACTTTTCACTAGATAAGGCAATTAAATTAGATTTTTTATGAACATTTTTATTTTTGCGTGCAGCCGCATGCAATAAGGGCTATAAGACAGCAAACAAGTTTTGAAATCGGACGAGAAACAAAGAAAATGGCAAGCAGCAAACAATTTTAAATTCTCGAAGTGCCCTACTTTGAGACTTCATAGCTCCGCTCCTGAGCAAGTAAGAGGCCTTATATTTAAAACATAATTGGTAATACTTATCTGCTATGTCCATGTGCAATTTTTTTCAATAGAACTATCCGCTTAGAAATGCCTGATTTATGTTCCAAATATTTCGATTCTGCCCCACTGTGCGATGTAAAACAAACTTGGTACACTTTCTAAAAATATGGATAAGTTAGTTATAAAATGGAGTAATCCATCCATTCGATACGTGACGAAATTTTATTCGATACGAAAGCCTACTCCGATGAATGCGGTAATTCGGCACCTGGTTTTTTGCTTCGAAGATTTTTGCGGGTTTTATTCCTGTCACGTCAAACGCATCTCCCCCAATTATTTCCACTAGTTTCTTGATTAACTCATTTTATTTTTACTCCCTCAAATAAATAGATAGATATTTATTGAGTAGTATTTGAAATACCTTTACAAAACGTTTAAATTATATTTTACATATTTGAGCTCGGCTCATTATTATTATTTCTAACAAAATTTACAATGCTTTTTCTAAAGGCATTAGTATTTTGTTCAGTTTTTAAATAGTTTGGCTGGCATCTTATTGTACAAATTCAGCCCCTTATAGAACAATGATTTTTGCATGGCACTAGTATTTGCTCGCTGCAAGCTCTAAAATCCAAGGCATTTCTCAATCTGTATGGCTGCGCTTCTCCAACTATAAGCTGCTCAGTTAAATATGCAGATGCTTCTCCCATCTTAATTTTTTGAATGAAATTTAATTTAAATTCTAATCTTTGGCGCACAACATTGCTTAGATCATAAAAAAACAATTAAACCCAATAAAACCCAAAAAAGGCCAATAAAACCCAAAAAATCCATGATAAAACCCGCCGGGCTGGGTTTTATTTAAAAAACCCGGGTTTTTTTCCAATCCTGAGTAATACTGACTAATTATACCCCAGGCAATGCTCTGTGCTATTGATTTTTAGCATGTGCGTTCATTGATATTCCACTAGTGACCTCAGAACTATTGACTAACTATTGAATAGGTAGTTGTTATGGGACTGCATTGAGACATATAAACCAGAGATTCAGTAGTGCATTTTAATGATTCTGGTCAAAACATGAAACTTTTCACTAGATAAGGCAATTAAATTAGATTTTTTATGAACATTTTTATTTTTGCGTGCAGCCGCATGCAATAAGGGCTATAAGACAGCAAACAAGTTTTGAAATCGGACGAGAAACAAAGAAAATGGCAAGCAGCAAACAATTTTAAATTTTCGAAGTGCCCTACTTTGAGACTTCATAGCTCCGCTCCTGAGCAAGTAAGAGGCCTTATATTTAAAACATAATTGGTAATACTTATCTGCTATGTCCATGTGCAATTTTTTTCAATAGAACTATCCGCTTAGAAATGCCTGATTTATGTTCCAAATATTTCGATTCTGCCCCACTGTGCGATGTAAAACAAACTTGGTACACTTTCTAAAAATATGGATAAGTTAGTTATAAAATGGAGTAATCCATCCATTCGATACGTGACGAAATTTTATTCGATACGAAAGCCTACTCCGATGAATGCGGTAATTCGGCACCTGGTTTTTTGCTTCGAAGATTTTTGCGGGTTTTATTCCTGTCACGTCAAACGCATCTCCCCCAATTATTTCCACTAGTTTCTTGATTAACTCATTTTATTTTTGCTCCCTCAAATAAATAGATAGATATTTATTGAGTAGTATTTGAAATACCTTTACAAAACGTTTAAATTATATTTTACATATTTGAGCTCGGCTCATTATTATTATTTCTAACAAAATTTACAATGCTTTTTCTAAAGGCATTAGTATTTTGTTCAGTTTTTAAATAGTTTGGCTGGCATCTTATTGTACAAATTCAGCCCCTTATAGAACAATGATTTTTGCATGGCACTAGTATTTGCTCGCTGCAAGCTCTAAAATCCAAGGCATTTCTCAATCTGTATGGCTGCGCTTCTCCAACTATAAGCTGCTCAGTTAAATATGCAGATGCTTCTCCCATCTTAATTTTTTTAATGAAATTTAATTTAAATTCTAATCTTTGGCGCACAACATTGCTTAGATCATAAAAAAACAATTAAACCCAATAAAACCCAAAAAAGGCCAATAAAACCCAAAAAATCCATGATAAAACCCGCCGGGCTGGGTTTTATTTAAAAAACCCGGGTTTTTTCCAATCCTGAGTAATACTGACTAATTATACCCCAGGCAATGCTCTGTGCTATTGATTTTTAGCATGTGCGTTCATTGATATTCCACTAGTGACCTCAGAACTATTGACTAACTATTGAATAGGTAGTTGTTATGGGACTGCATTGAGACATATAAACCAGAGATTCAGTAGTGCATTTTAATGATTCTGGTCAAAACATGAAACTTTTCACTAGATAAGGCAATTAAATTAGATTTTTTATGAACATTTTTATTTTTGCGTGCAGCCGCATGCAATAAGGGCTATAAGACAGCAAACAAGTTTTGAAATCGGACGAGAAACAAAGAAAATGGCAAGCAGCAAACAATTTTAAATTCTCGAAGTGCCCTACTTTGAGACTTCATAGCTCCGCTCCTGAGCAAGTAAGAGGCCTTATATTTAAAACATAATTGGTAATACTTATCTGCTATGTCCATGTGCAATTTTTTTCAATAGAACTATCCGCTTAGAAATGCCTGATTTATGTTCCAAATATTTCGATTCTGCCCCACTGTGCGATGTAAAACAAACTTGGTACACTTTCTAAAAATATGGATAAGTTAGTTATAAAATGGAGTAATCCATCCATTCGATACGTGACGAAATTTTATTCGATACGAAAGCCTACTCCGATGAATGCGGTAATTCGGCACCTGGTTTTTTGCTTCGAAGATTTTTGCGGGTTTTATTCCTGTCACGTCAAACGCATCTCCCCCAATTATTTCCACTAGTTTCTTGATTAACTCATTTTATTTTTGCTCCCTCAAATAAATAGATAGATATTTATTGAGTAGTATTTGAAATACCTTTACAAAACGTTTAAATTATATTTTACATATTTGAGCTCGGCTCATTATTATTATTTCTAACAAAATTTACAATGCTTTTTCTAAAGGCATTAGTATTTTGTTCAGTTTTTAAATAGTTTGGCTGGCATCTTATTGTACAAATTCAGCCCCTTATAGAACAATGATTTTTGCATGGCACTAGTATTTGCTCGCTGCAAGCTCTAAAATCCAAGGCATTTCTCAATCTGTATGGCTGCGCTTCTCCAACTATAAGCTGCTCAGTTAAATATGCAGATGCTTCTCCCATCTTAATTTTTTGAATGAAATTTAATTTAAATTCTAATCTTTGGCGCACAACATTGCTTAGATCATAAAAAAACAATTAAACCCAATAAAACCCAAAAAAAGGCCAATAAAACCCAAAAAATCCATGATAAAACCCGCCGGGCTGGGTTTTATTTAAAAAACCCGGGTTTTTTCCAATCCTGAGTAATACTGACTAATTATACCCCAGGCAATGCTCTGTGCTATTGATTTTTAGCATGTGCGTTCATTGATATTCCACTAGTGACCTCAGAACTATTGACTAACTATTGAATAGGTAGTTGTTATGGGACTGCATTGAGACATATAAACCAGAGATTCAGTAGTGCATTTTAATGATTCTGGTCAAAACATGAAACTTTTCACTAGATAAGGCAATTAAATTAGATTTTTTATGAACATTTTTATTTTTGCGTGCAGCCGCATGCAATAAGGGCTATAAGACAGCAAACAAGTTTTGAAATCGGACGAGAAACAAAGAAAATGGCAAGCAGCAAACAATTTTAAATTCTCGAAGTGCCCTACTTTGAGACTTCATAGCTCCGCTCCTGAGCAAGTAAGAGGCCTTATATTTAAAACATAATTGGTAATACTTATCTGCTATGTCCATGTGCAATTTTTTTCAATAGAACTATCCGCTTAGAAATGCCTGATTTATGTTCCAAATATTTCGATTCTGCCCCACTGTGCGATGTAAAACAAACTTGGTACACTTTCTAAAAATATGGATAAGTTAGTTATAAAATGGAGTAATCCATCCATTCGATACGTGACGAAATTTTATTCGATACGAAAGCCTACTCCGATGAATGCGGTAATTCGGCACCTGGTTTTTTGCTTCGAAGATTTTTGCGGGTTTTATTCCTGTCACGTCAAACGCATCTCCCCCAATTATTTCCACTAGTTTCTTGATTAACTCATTTTATTTTTGCTCCCTCAAATAAATAGATAGATATTTATTGAGTAGTATTTGAAATACCTTTACAAAACGTTTAAATTATATTTTACATATTTGAGCTCGGCTCATTATTATTATTTCTAACAAAATTTACAATGCTTTTTCTAAAGCCATTAGTATTTTGTTCAGTTTTTAAATAGTTTGGCTGGCATCTTATTGTACAAATTCAGCCCCTTATAGAACAATGATTTTTGCATGGCACTAGTATTTGCTCGCTGCAAGCTCTAAAATCCAAGGCATTTCTCAATCTGTATGGCTGCGCTTCTCCAACTATAAGCTGCTCAGTTAAATATGCAGATGCTTCTCCCATCTTAATTTTTTGAATGAAATTTAATTTAAATTCTAATCTTTGGCGCACATTAAGCCATCTTAGTGATCTATCATAAATGTAATTGGTGTAAATCTGTTACATTTTAGTAAAGCACGCATCGCTTTATTCTGTAATTTTTGCAGTCTTGATATTTGCTGTTCAGAGCAGCATGTGTAGAATATAGTTGATCAATATTCAAAATGTGGTTTTTCAATATGTTTATTGATGTTATCATTGACACTTTATTTCTTAACCGTTTGTAGAATCCTGTTTTTTTGAACGATTTTTTTAACAAATGTATTCTACGTGTTCTTTCAATTTTAACTCTTTGTCTATTAAGAAAGCCAGATATTTAATATTGTCCACTTTTTCTATTATAACGTTATTAATTGCAAACGTTTTATTAGTGTTCATATTTATTTCCATTAACTTTGTTTTATTTTCATTTAGTTTAAGTTTGTTCATCTTAAACCATTTATTTATGTTTTCCATATCTAAATTTATATTTTCATAACACTCTTCGCTTGTTTTTTCTTCAGTAAAAATTAGAGTATCGTCTGCATATAATACAATTCCACATTTTTTTTATTACATTTTCAATATCGTTAATGTATACTAAAAACTACAAAGCTCCTAGTATTTAGCCTTGTGGCTAGGGCTCCCACTTTTTTGCCAATTAAAGTACATTGGTTATTAAAGGTTAAGAAAAAAAGTACATATCTATATACAAATATAAAAGAGTAAGAAGGTGACTGACTGAAAAGAAAGGTGACTGACTGACTAACTGACTGACTTAGTGGGGTATCATCGCCCAGCCCAAACGACTGAAGCTAGAGACTTGAAATTTTTTACGTCCGCCCCCTCCCGATGTATAGATCCACTAAGAAAGGGTTTTTTGAAATTCAAATGCTAAGGGGTAAAAACGGGTAAATTCGGTAACCTTATATCTCCGGATCTAACTAAGATAGACACAAAATTCCAAAAACATCATAGTAAGATTAAAAAATAATCGGACAGATGTGTGGTACTTTTTTCAAATTCGTATATTTAGAGGCCGGAAAAGGGTAAAAATATAATTTTGGTACTTTTTGTTAACCCGTTTTTCTTCTAAAATACTCAAGATAGAAATGAAATTTAAAATGTATTCTTCTCTCCTTAAGAAGACCTAAATGCGCATTAGTACTTTTTAGAAGTTCGCTAATATATAAAGAGTAAAATTAGGAGTTCTTTTTGGTACTTAGTCCTGTACAACTATTTTTTATGTACTTTGAATGCACGTCGGCTCCCCTCCCGTTGTGTGTATCCACTAAGAAGGGGTTTTAAGAAATTTAAATGCTAAGGGGGCAAAAGGGATAAAAACGGGTAAATTCGGTAACATTTTATCTCCGGATCTAACTGAGGTAGACCGAAAATTCCAAAAACATTATAATAAGATCAAAAAATTATCGGACAGGTGTTTGGTACTTTTTTTGAAATTCGTACAAGGGTAAAAATATAATTTTGGTACCTTTTTGTTAACCAGTTATCTTCTAAAATACTAACAATAGAAATGAAATTTGAAATGTATAAAGTTTAAAAATATGAGTTCTTTTTGGTACTTTCTCCTGTACAACTATTTTTTATGCACTTTGAATGGACGTCGGCCCTCTCCCGATGTATAGATCCACTAAGAAGGGGTTTTTTGGAAATTTAAATGCTAAGGGGGTAAAAACGGGTAAAATTGGTAATCTTTTATCTCCGGATCTAACTAAGGTAGACACAAAATTCCAAAAACATCATAATAAGATTAAAATATAAGCGGACAGGTGTTTGGTACTTTTTTGAAATTAATACATTTAAAGGCCGAAAAAGGGTAAAAATATAATTTTGGTATTTTTTTTTGTTAACGCGTTAAAATACTAAAGATAGAAATGAAATTTAAAATGTATTGTTCCCTCCTTAAGAAGAGCGAAATGCGCTTTGGTACTTTTAGAATTTTGAATATATAAAGGGTGAAATCGGGAGTTCTTTTTGGTAGTTTTTCCAGTATAACTATTTGTTATGTACTTTGAATGCATCTCAGCCTCCCTCCCGATATATAGATCCACTAAGAAGGAGTTTTTGCAAATTTAAATGCTAAGGGGGCAAAAAGGGGTAAAAACCGTTATAAGCGGTAATCTCCGGATCTAACTAAGGCAGACACAAAATTCCAAAAACAGCAGAATAAAATCAAAAAATAATCGGACAGGTGTGTGATACTTTTTTGAAATTCGTACATTTATGGGCCGAAAACTGGTAAACATATGATTTGGTACTTTTTTCTTAACCCGTTTATCTCCTAAAATACTAAAGATAGATATGAAATTTAAAATGTATTCTTCTCTCCTTAAGAAGGCCTAAATGCACTTTGGTAGTTTTTAGAAGCTCGAATATATAAAGCAAAATTGGGAATTCTTTTTGGAACTTTGTCCTGTGCAACTATTTTTTATGTACTTTGAATGCACGTCGGCCGCCGTCCCGATGTATAGATTCACTAAAGGAATTTTAGGAAATTGAAATGCTAAGGGGACAAAAACGGGTAAATTCGGTAATCTTATATCTCTGAAGATAACTAAGGTAAACACAAAACTACAAAAACATTATAATAAGATATAAAAATTACCGGGCAGGTGTT
The DNA here is from genome assembly GCA_956483635.1 of Panzeria rudis. Taxonomy (NCBI): domain Eukaryota; kingdom Metazoa; phylum Arthropoda; class Insecta; order Diptera; family Tachinidae; genus Panzeria; species Panzeria rudis. The sequence goes on from OY101449.1 coordinate 64,246,802, forward strand.
TGGTACTTTTTTTAATTTGTACATTTAGGGGCCGAAAAAGGGTAAAAATATAATTATTTGGTACTTTTTTGTTAACACATTAATGTCCTCGCGATGTATAGATCCACTAAGAAGGGGTTTTTGGAAATTCAAATGCTAAGGGGGTACAAACGGGTAAATTCGGCAATCTTAGATCTCCGGATCTAACTAAGGTAGACACAAAATTTCGAAAACATTATAATAAGATAAAAAATAATCCGACAGGTGCTTGGTACTTTTTTGAAATTCGTACATTTAGAGGCCGAAAAAGGGTAAAAATATAATTTTGGTACTTTTTTGCTAATCCATTTATCTCCTAAAATACTAACAATAGAAATGAAATTTAAAATGCATTCTTCTCTTCTTAAGAAGCCCTCAAATGTGCTTTGGTACTTTTCAGCAGTTCGAATATGTAAAGGGTAAAATTGGGAGTTCTTTTTGGTACTTTTTCCTATACAATTATTTTTTATGTACTTGCAATGCACGTCGGCTCCCCTCCCGATGTATAGATTCACTAAGAAGGAATTTTAGGAAATTAAAATGCTAAGGGGCAAAAACGCGTATATTCGGTAATCATATATCCGGATCTAACTAAGGTAGACACAAAACTACAAAAACATTATAATAAGATCAAAAAATAAGCGGGCAAGTGTTTGGTACTTTTTTGAAATTTGTACATTTAGGGGCCGAAAAAGGGTAAAAATATAATTTTGGTTCCATTTTTGTTAACCTGTTTATCTCTTAAAATACTAAAGATAGAAATTAAATTGCAAATGTATTTTTCTTTCCTTAAGAAGCCCCGTGCACTTTGGTACTTTTTAGAAGTTGGAATATATGAAGGGTAAAATTGGGAGGTTTTTTGGTACTTTTTCGTGAACAACTATTTTGTATGTACTTGGAATGCACGTCTGCCACCCTCCCGATGTATAAATTCACTAAGAATGAACTTTAGTAAATTCAATGCTAAGGGGTCGAAAAACGGGTATTATCGTGTAAATTCGGTAATCTTATATCTGTGGAGCTTACTAATTTAGACATTTTAATAAGATATAAAAATTAGCAGTCAGGTGTTTAGTACACAGAAAAAAATAAGTTTCGTTTTTGATAACAAAAATCCCGGTATTCAATAATTTTTTTTTCAAATTTCCTGTGATAAAGAATTCCCCTATATTGATAACAAAATTATTTCAAAATAAAAATATATATATAAATTAAAAAAATGTTGACATGGCTGGAATACGAACCCGGGCTTTCCGGACGTAAAGCATACACTCTCTAGCTGAGCCATATCCCATTTATTTTTTTATGGGATACAACTTGTTTTAAGTACTTCTGTATAAAAAGAAAAGAAATAACCGGCATGGAAAAGAAATACTTACAACGAAATATTTTATTATGTTAAAGATAAATGTTATTGAAATTCATATTTTTTTTAATAACATGGTTTTATTGAATATAATTCTTGTCTATTTTTTTCTGTGTACTTATTTAAAATTTGTACATTTAGGAGCCGATAAGGGATAAACATATAATTTTGGTACATTTTTGTTACCCGTTTATCTCCTAAAATCATCAATAAAAAATGATTTAATTGTAAAAATTAAATTAAACGAATTTAAGCCTGAATAATAAATTTCTTTGGATGAAACCCCTATAGTTCGACTAAATACGCACAACTTCAATTATTAACACTAGAGGCACATAGTACAAAATATGTTAGATAGTTTCCCGTATAATACGGATAAAACAAAACATATGTAAACCCTAAGAACTAGAGAAAGGAGCTTTCTCAATCTTGGGTGAGAAATATAAACTAAAAGCACAAGTGTGGTTGTTGATTAGGATAAGTGCCAAGTATGGTAAATTTCTAAGCCACCATATAATAAGCTTAAAGCCAGGAAACATAGAGCTTTAATGCAATTGGTTTAATGCCAGATATTTACGGCTTTACTTTGGGGGCTGAGTAGCCTAGAGTATAGAGAGCTCTGACGATGGGATTGTGGTTAATCCCGAAAACATCGATGTTCAGTTCGACCTTTACAATAGTCAAGAAATTGGTATTTGTACTTTTCAATTGCCACATGCTTTGAAAAATTATTTCTCAATAAAAAATGATTTAATTGTAAAAATTAAATTGAACGAACTTTAGCCTGAATAATAAATTTCTTTGGATAAAACCCATATAGTTCGACTAAATACACACAACTTCAATAATTATTTGTTATATTATACATTTCAGCTATTTTTTTTTTTTTGCAAAAGATATCTATAGAAGTGCTACCAAGTTTTTGTATTCTTGCTATAGCGTATAAACAGTGAGTTAACCTATTTGCAAATAATTTAATTTGCAAATAGTGCGCATGTAAACGTAGTAATAGTAAAGGATTAAAACCAAATACTTCTGGCTTAGAGATTTGAGTTGCCGCTAACAAAGTAGAGGGTAATATGCTAGTTATAAAAATAAAGTACAATTTATTTCTCTTTATTGTTATATTTAAAAATGTAGCTTTTGTTGCTTTTCGCAAGTTTTATCAAATATTTATCATTTTTAAATAATTGCACAGCATCTTTACATTCTTTATTTAAATTTTTTTATCAGATTCAGAGACGCTTTGGTTTTTTCGTCTCGCCATTTGCTCTGCATTATAGAAAAAACTCTCTCTGTGAATGCTGACGTCGCAGGAATAGAAAGTAAAAGTGAAATTACTTTATAAAAATTTGATCATTTATCATCAATCTTATTAAATACTAGCTAATATTTACTTGCAGAAGATAATTCCGCAAAACCTTCAGAACTGTATATCTAATCATAAAGTTTGTTTAATAACGCAATTTCTCCATAAAGATCATCCATACTTATATTAAGTTTATTCAGATTTAAATTTTTGATTATGTTAAGAAAATTATCAAATTCAACATTGCTTTTTAAATTATATTGCTAATTGTAAATAACAAGTTTGTGTTTTTAAAATCAGGTACTTTAAGGCTTTACTAATAAATAATATTTTTTTTTGTTAATTTTTTGTTAATTTGTTAATTTCGCTAATCATTTCCGGTGAAGACAACAGTTTAATTTCTTTGGCTGAATGGCGATTGATTACAAACCCCGAGGTCTTAAGTTTAAGACTAGTTTCAGGAAAGCCATCAACATTACACTGCTTTACAAACAAAATGTGTACAGTTTCTAATGCATTTTCAGAGTGATTAGGATATGCTTAACACGAGAAAAGTAAAGAAAAAAGGTTCATGTCGGCTATTTCCAGATTACAGTAATTTTGTGGTTTTTTTATATTCATATACTTCCCAGAGTCAAACCCTGTTTCGATTAAAGTTATCTATATAACCTGACTGACTAATATAAAGTGCCCCTTACACTACACCAGTATGCACGTGCAATCAAGTGTTAGCACCAGTGGTTTGGTCATGTATGGCAATTTTGTGCGATTGTACGCTTTGCTATAGCATTGTCAAACAGAGTTTGATATTTTGCTGATGGTACCAGTTTGTGGTATTGTGTATGGAGAAATTAGCTCAGCTGAGAAAAGTTTTCAGAGAGTAAACATCGGGATAAAACACATTTAACTGAATAAATTACTCATAAATTAAAAAAAGAACAAAAAATATATATATATTGTAAAGTGTTTCTGAAATAAAACAAATCATTCCTTATAATTTTCTAATAAAAAACACGCGTTTTCCTTAATTTTTATTTTTAAAATAATATCAAAATAAATGCGGTACGCATTAGGTACAACAACTCATCCGTACAGAATTTTTAAAGATATAAATATGATTCTATGGTATGTGTTTCGAGCACGATTCAACATCACTTGTATGCTTTGATTAACCTGAACCTATTTTGAATTCTAAAGGTGGATTCACCCATTGTTTCCGAACAAAATTTTTGTCCGGACAAAATTTCTTTTACTGAGAGTGTTTTGCACCACGATTCACCCATTTCGAATAATTTTTCTGGAAAATCAAAGCTACCATATGTTATATGTAAATAACAAATAAACATCTCCGACAAAATTGTGTATTAATTGGATAAAATACTAGTGTTTATGTTATTAACTATTAAACTAAATACTATGATATTACTTGTAGCACATTTATAGAAATAAAACGAAAAATGAAAGAATTGCTATAAAAACATTCTTTGATGTGGCAACTCAGTTCCACTTTGTCCGGACAAAAATTAAAATTAAACCAATTCAAGCTGAGAGTGTTCCGAACAAAACTATTTCTCTTCTTTTCTCACTCTTACAAAGAGAGACGTCAAACTACATGTAAACAAAATTTTGTCCGGACAAAAATTTTGTTCGGAAACAATGGGTGAATCCAGCTTAAATAATCAAATCATGCGAAATAAAGTATTTTCGCGTACTTTATTGCTCTCATAAGTATAGACTACAATTACCCGAAATAACGTAGAATATTTTATTATAAAGTACGGGTGGCAAGCCTACTTGTGGCACACAAAAACCATTCACTTTTTCACTTTACTCAACGTTATTTACTTTTGTTATCTGCCTACGCTTTGTTAGATATGTTTGAAACCATTTTAGTTCATTATTTTGGACACCATATTTAAAAAGCGTTTGTAGCAGAATATCTCTGTCTATTGTCTCAAATGCTCTTTTGAGATCTAGAAAAATTGCCAGCACTTTACAGTCATGTTTTATAAATTTCCATCTACTTATCACATAGTTAATTGTTGTTTCACACGAGTATTTTTTTTAACGCCTGATTGGTACTTCGATAGCAGATTGTGTTGCTCTAATTAGTCTTCTAGTTGTGTTTTTACTACTTTTTCAATAATTTTTTCACACGTTTTAAGGGTATTGATCGGACAGTACTCTTCACATTTGTTGGTTTTTTTAATTTTTTCAACAGGTGTAATCATCGATTCTTTCCAGCTCTGGGAAAATTCCAGGGGGCTACTCTGTGTTTCGAATCGAAAGCAAATGCGTTCGAATTGTAATGTAAATAAGATACAAATGCGAACAGTTTTTTTTCGAATCGAAATACAGAGTAACCCCACATTTTCTAACGATTTATTTATAATTTTAAGTAATATATTACCAGCTGTATCCCAATTATCTAATATAATGTTATTTGATATTTTTTTTGTAGTCCGGCTTTATTTTCATATTTTTACATACATTTTTTAATTCTATCAAAGTTATTGCACGGAAACTGAACTTGTAGTTTATAACAGGTACTTTATTTTCATATTGCACAGTTTCGATCGAGTTACGTATTTCTTTAATGCTGTCAACGAAATATTTGTTAAAATTTTTAGCAATTTCTAGATTTTTTGTATATTCTGTTTTCAAATACCACATTTTGGATAAAATTTTTGGGTTTTTTTAGTAGTAATTCTTTAATTTTGCTCCACATTTGATTTTGATTATTTGTGCTGCTTATTTTGCTATTTACATAATTGTTTTTGGCGTTTTCAACTCTAACTTTGTATATATTTCTTGCTGCTTTATAATTGTTCCACGCACCTTCAGTGTTTTCGAGTACCGCTTTTTGATATTTTATTATTTTATCCTTGTTAAAAACGAACGTTTGGTCGGACACTAATAATTACGCCTCCAGTTCTAGGTGTAATCGGGGAAGTTTACTCCACCCGATTGAGGTGGTCGGTTCATTTTCTGTATTTTGTAGAATCGCAAAACGATATTCGGAAGGTGTTGGGTCAAATTTACCATCTCTGGACATTTTTCCTGCTGATGCCACATTCGATCGTTGTATAACGGTCCATTCCTACTTGAATATTTGGGTTATCGGCGCAATTCTCTGAGTGGTCACTTTTAGGCGTTTTTCCCGTCAGAGTTAATTATATTAACACTTGTTGTTGCTTTGTTCTTCTTTACTTGAGGTCTACACGTAACATAATATGTAAGATGAGATTGTCAAATTCAATCGCAGAGAGAATTATGTTACATGTAAACTTCAAATTAGTGTTATCTTAATGTTATAAGAATTGTTATGAGAGCATTGTTATAAGAATTCTTATAACAAAAATCTTATGAGATGAACTGTCAAAAAACACATGTATATGAAAATAAAATAGTGTGCATATGTGAGTGTTTATCAAAATAAATGAAAAGCGATGTTTTTTTTATAAAATTTCTGTGTTAAATAAATGAATAAATGTGTTTAATTGATTTATAAATTTAAATTTCTGTGAAAAATTAAAAATAAAGTAACTAATTATGCAAAAGTAGTACATGTCAGCTCGATGAGCATTTGCATAAAATGAAATTTTATCGGAAAAGTAAAATTACGTCTTCCCCTAGTATGAGATTAAGAGAAAATTCGACATTTTGTTTTTAGTATTCTGCCGACGTTTTTTCTCATGTTATCTCAAAGTTAATGTCTCGTGAAGACGCTGTGTTAAGGCTTACTTGAAAAAAGTTACGGGATGAGGAAATAATCTTGAAGATTAGTTTGCATTTTTTTCTTTTTGACTGTCTGTAGCAACTGCTATCACGTAAACATTTCTACTATTTGTTGCTGTTGTTTTGCTTAAGTTGAAAACTAAATTGATGTTCATTTTTCCTTGTTACTTGGAAATATTGATCATGTCTAGTTCTTTCTGAGCATAACGTTACGAACTTTAGCCTATATAATCGATTTGAATTAAAATATTTATTTTATTATTTTCGCATATATTTATTTTATATATTAAATTTACTACTTTATATTAGATATTTCGCAAAGAACATTACGATAAAATTCGCAGTAGCATACTTGGAGATATATTATCATCTATAGATCGTTTACCGTCTTCCAAGAGGAATTTACGACCATTCAAGTTAACAAATAATGGCGGAAATATCCAGATGGTCACAGCTTTAGTTTTGCAGCTAATTCAGTGCGCTACAATTTTACCCGATTCTCTTTGCATAACTGAATACACAAAGTCAAATAATTGTGAGAAAAATGACGTAAATAAAATAAAAACGAACGTAGATGTTATTGTATTAAAAAAGTATGACGTAGCAATAAGTATTGGAGGCAATTTCCTTACAACCTTTCTAAACAAATGCAAATCCCGTTCAAACGAAACAGATTTTCGGCCACTTTTCGAAAATTTCATCCACGACTTGTTGTCGACTGTAAATAAGCCAGAGTGGCCGGCTTCAGAATTATTACTTTCGCTGTTGGGAACGATGTTGGTACGATATGTCTCAGATAAAACTATAGAACAAAGCATTCGCCTAGTATCTTTGGATTATTTAGGCATTGTTGCATCCCGATTACGAAAAGACACAGTGGAATCTCGATGCAAAGTAAATATAATAGACTCCATGATAAAATCTATAAAAATCGAACAAGAAAGGGAAGGAGACCTACCTATGGTTAATGTACGGTGCTTATTTATTAATATAGTATCAAAGCATATAATAAAGAGTTTATTTTTTTTTAGAATAAAATAAAACTAGATCCGGAAGAAGAACGCACGGAGTTTCTCCAAAAAATTCTTTTAGATTTTTTAGCTGTTAATGCCCAAGAAGAAAATTTGATATGGGATTATGCTCGCCACTTTTATTTGGCTCAATGGTATAGAGATATAATTTATCAGCGACGAAGGGTAGCTGGTGGCGACAAAACATATGCTTCTAGGAAGAAAAGCAAAAACCGACAAAAACATAAGAAGGGTAAGAACATATTTTATGCATAGCTATTGTTATATAAATACATATTATTATTATTATTGTTTATTTATTTATTTAAGACAATAACAGTATAACAAGACTTAATCTTATTTAACAGTACTGCTGTACTATGGCTAATTTATCCAATTTGGCCAAAATTAATAATAGCCAGACTAAAAGTTTTTCGAATTGGAAAATACGAAAATATGTAGTATGAAGGCCCTTAGCAAAAGATTTGGGTGGATCTAAAAAAAATATAAACCCTAGTACTCCTGGTGTTCCAATTTTACCCATTTAATTTTATACATTTATAAAAAGCTGGTTTATACATATAATAACAGCTTTTTTGACATAATTTATTTAATTTTTATTGGTGTCTATTCGGGAATACGCGTCGACTTAGTGAACGTTACATGTAAAACAAAAACAAAATATCATAAATCTGGTTTATCATACAAAACTTACCGTTTTTAAAAGAGAGAGCAACGCGTTTAAATTCTCATGTTTATTTCATTTTAGAAATGTAATGAAAGCAAAAACAATTTGTGAAATTTTGTATTTGTTTCAATGCAAATTTTCACTTCTTCGACGCGTTTTTTTAGAATAGACACCATTATCTCAAAATAAAATATCGCATTCTTATGCACAGATACGCATTGGAACTAAATTTTTTAAATTTCGTTTTTTCTACTCAATTGTAATATCGAGCTTTTGCTTCAATAGTCCCCATTTACACTATGCAAGTCTTATTGATCAGCTTCTTATTCAGCTTTGAGAAAAACAGAAAAAGTTGTATTAATTTCTTTGTCTTTCTCACAGCTGAATAATAATCTTATCAATAAGACTTGCATAGTGTGAATTGCGACATAGACTCATAATAAAAAAAAAGTTGTTAAGCAGAAAACGAGTTTGAAGTTTTGAATTTACTAACAACTTAGTAGTGGAAGAAAATTTTATTATTTTTTCAAGAGTTGAGTATAAAAGATATTTGTATGAAATTTTTACATAATATGAAGAAAAATATGGCGATTAATTTTGCGTTATTAACTAAAAAGTCACGTTTTTTGAGTTATGACACTATTGCAGCAAAGGCTCGATATGGTATTCATTTTCTAAATTAATATCACCCAAAACATTTGTGTACATTAAGTCTGTTAACGTATTGGCATCATCTGCGCACTGATCATCTTCACTTGCGCTAAGATCCTCACTGTCCTCAAAACTAATTGTAGTAACTTTTGGATTGGATAACATATCAATTACTTCTTTAGGAAGTTGAATACGTTTTCTGGTATTCATTCGCTTTTTTAAACATAATTCAAAATATAATTCAAAACAGCTGCTTTTTTTTCTCTCCTTTGTTTTGTTCTTTGAACCCAAACTTTAGCAGGTTTGCTATAAGCAAAGTAGAGGTTGCCTGCAAAAAATGGGATATCTCAAAAAACGCAAAAAAAAGCAGCATGAACTTGATTAAACAATCTCAAAATTAAATACTTATCAAGACTTTATTAATTTTAGATTTAAAAAATTTTAAACTTTTTTTAAAAGCTTCTCCAAAGTTGCATAAAACTATTTTTTTTAATTGAGGTTAGACCACAAGATTGCTCTTTTTCACCAATAAACTATTTAATTAAAAAAAATGATTAATGTATTTATTTAGCACTTACTATTAATATTTTTTCTATATTTAACTATTTTTTTAATTGTTTTTTTTATTAAAAACTATTGTCAGGTATTGTAATCAAATGATAACACGAAGCGCACCCCACTTAAACTGTTGATTATATACAATGATTTTAAGAGTCAGGCGATGACCAGTTTTTAGTTTTTTTTTTAAATTCACTGCTATTTCCTTTGAAGTGTTCTTTATCACATTACCAAAAAAACTCCATTTTCTAAAGTGCGAAATTTGAATTTTGGCCAAAAAAATGGACTAAATTACCCTTAGTGTGCTGATACAATGGCAGATTTTTTTAGGCATTTGCTCAAAGTTATAAAAAACCAACAAATATAATAAAAGCCATAAATTATAATAAATATTAATTTAAAAATAATAAAATAAATAAGTTAAAATTTTGTTTAAGCAAAATGAGAAAAAATTTAAAAATTAATGTGCTTAGCATTGCTTAAAATTTGTATATTTGGTGGGAGTTCGTTCCAGAGACGAATGACATTTACGAAGAAGTGCCTTTTTGATATTAGTTTTCTATATCGAATTGAGTTTATTCTGTAGCCTCTGTTGGATCTCGAAAATGTTATCCTTTTGTAAAGATAATCAGGTTGTTTGCTATAGATAATTTTATGTAGGAATAGTAAAGTGCGGCATTTTAGGAGGTTTCCAAAAGATACTCTATAAATTTGGTAAGAAAACTGAGAGATTCTACTATATCTGGTTCGGCCATAAATATATCTTGCAACATTATCGAAAGTAACGGTGAGCTTATTCTGGCATAGCGAATCACAGCTTGAAAATAATTTACAACCATAAAAAAGGGTCGGCGGTAAATATCTCTTGGCAAGAAGCATGCGTTTGTGAAATGGCGTAAAATACTGAGTGGTCCAAAGATTTGTTAGCATAGAATAAGTTTTTCCACACACGGCATTTGCCCTATGTAAATCGGTGGTAGGTTTGAGTGTGTATAGTTGTTTTTGCTTATTAACATTGCCAAGGATTTCTTTGCGTTTAAACAAAGACCAATTACCGAAGTCCATTTATACACGTTGTCAAGATCATGGTTTAACATTCCGATTCATCCATTGATTTTGGATGGCAAACAGCTAACGAAAAGTGTGCGTCATCAGCGTACATGTGTATCCCACAATAACGTAGTCTAGCATTTTTGTAAAAAATTATTCATTATATTCATAGAGCGCATCATCCTTATTTGCAAGAATTAGGTTTCCTCTTCACAAATATATATCTTTTTATACAAAAAACGCATCTTTCTGTGGAAATATCCTTTATTCTTAAGTACCCTGAAAATGTTATTTTAGTTTTTAATATTTTTTCACAGCAAAATGGTATTTGAGTATGTGTAAAAATAATATACGTTTTGTAATAATCAGCCATGTCACAGAATCCGTTCGGATTGGTTTTGATCCCGTAGTTGTCATTCCGAAAAAGTACATTTTTGGTGCTTTAGATTCCGTTTATTTTGTATTTCGTTTTTACAATAATAAAGCTTTTATACGTTGAGGCGTTTGTTTACTCTTGTGTTTAGATGCAAAGCTAACATTAAGCCTTTTATTAACATGGAAAGCTCATGACCAAATATTTATGTGACGCTCCTAAAAATATGCACGTTTTTTATATTTACTGCAAATGAAGTTTGTAGAAAAGTGTTTTTCAATTCCACTTTGAAATGTAAAAGTGGTTTGATTACGAAAAAAATTTTCGTTTTTCGTTTTCTGAAGAAGCAACCTACGGAATTCAAACCACTTCCGATCGGAATGGTATTCTGTGACATGGCTGAATAACTTACGAATTATTTGATATGAAAAACGTATAAATCACAATACAACAGCCATACATATTGAACCTTTTAAAATACCAATATTTAATTTTTAAACAACAAAAACTAAATTTACACGATGAAATTTTAAATGATTTTTTTTCAATCCTCTTTCAAAGTTGCATATGAATGCTGCAGTTACACAATACAAAAATGACAACGATTGAAATGTGTACAAAAATTACATGAAATTGAAGTTATGGCATTTTCCTACCTCGCTTCCCCCTCTACAGAGTTTGAGAGTATACCCGTTCATATGAAATACAATTTTTCCACATCGATCTGTAGATGGCGCATTTATAAGCGAACAAACGTTTAAACAAATGCAAACGTTTTTTGCAGTAAAATACGCACAAAACAATAACGAATTTTGTAAAAGTGTTGTTATTTTGTGGGTATTTTACTTGTAGGTTTGTTACTTGTATTTTCGAGAAAAAGGGACCTGGGGCCCGCCCGTTTCTCAAAACTACAAGTTACAAATGTGCAAGTAAAATACACACAAAACAACAACACTTATAAATTGTATTGTTGCTTTGTGTGTGTTTTACTTGTAGATTTGTAACTTGTACTTTTTCAGAAACGGCCCCCTGGTGCTCATTTCTCAAAACTACAAGTTACAAATCTACAACAAGTAAAGTACCTACAAAGCAACAACACATTTAAAAAATTTACTGTTGCTTCGTGAGTATTTTACTTGTAGATTTGTAACTTGATGTTTTGGAAAATGGGCCCAGGACCCCTTTTTTCTCAAAAAGTACAAGTTACAAATCTACAAGTAAAATATAAAATAACCCAGCAGCTAAATTTACAACTAGATACGTTTTGGGACAGTCATATTACTAGTTGTAATGTTACTGGTAAAAAAAACTGTCATATTCCTAGTTGTAGCAATACTAGTATCGATACTAGTAAAAAAAAAACAACAATCATATTAGTAGTTGTATCGAGACAATAACAATACTAGTCAAAAAAGGACAACATTTTCAGGTATACGACTTGTATATAAAACATATTTTTAATTCCAAAGAAATTTTAAGTTATTTTGGCTTGAGTTCGGTTTAAATTTAATCTTTCAATTAAATTATATTTTTATTTAGAGATAAATGTGAAGCATGTAGACAAAGATCAATTTTTTACTGCGCGGAGGGTTGAACTGACGTTTCGATAGCTCCCGCTAATCTCATCAGAGTTCTTTACCGCTCAGACCACTCGACCAAAGTCGGGTGTTTGCAGTCAAAAGCTGAATATCATCTACTTTTAATCAATTCATACAGTCACTCTTGGAGCTGTATTGCATTTGATAGTTATTGATATTCATTTTTTTCTTTGTCTTGTGTTAAGCTTCTTTTTATTATTTCTCTATTCTAGTATGAACTATCATCGATAATTACAAGTACTAATGTGTGTGAATGTTTGTTTGTTCAGTTTTATTTGAACATGTACATCATTTTGCTAGGTGCCGTTAAAGTTTAACAATTAAGTTACGAGTTTAGTCAAACTATATGGGTTTATATCCAAAGAAATTTCAAGTTATTTTGGCTTGAGTTCGGTTTAAATTTAATTTTTCAATTAAATTATATTTTTATTTAGAGATAAATGTGAAGCATGTAGACAAAGAAAATTTGTTGACTGTTCGATATATGAAAAAAGGACAGATGGGCAACTAGTCTGAAGTAAAAAGCAACTAGTATAGTTCTAACTACACACTAGTTACTTTGTCTGCAGGGAACAATAAAATTTGTAAGTGTTGCTGTCTTGTGTGTATTTTACTTGTAGATTTGTAACTTGTAATTTTGAGAAACTGACCCTAGGACTCAATAGTTGAGTTCTGGTATATACAAGCTATGTTCAATAACTGAAATTTTTGTTAATAGTTTTCATTGAAAAGTGTTCACGTGCCGAACACTTTTAGTAATAACTATTAACAATTGTTAACAATGTTCAGTTATTGAACAGAGCTACTATCATATAAACTCTGTTATTGCCATTTAAATTGAGTATTTTTCCTATGACATTTTCATATAATTTGATATTTGTTGGAAAAATGCTAGAAAATAACAAAAAATTATTAAAAAATGTTAAAAATTATGTTAACCGCTAAGTGGAAAATTTGAAGCTAAATCAAAATGAAAAATGCTAAATTTAGCTGCTAAAATGGCCACACTGGCTAATACTTAAACAGGTCTCTAGTATAAATAATTGAAAAAAATAAAAAAATGTATAAACTTTTTTTTTACCTCTTTTTCACCTCGAAGTTAGCTCGGTTTATGAAAAAGCTCCACCGAAAAACGTAAATTTTAAAATGCTCATATATTTTTCAAAACAGCTCCGATATTTTTCCAACTTGGTATTTTTTCTATCGAAGCTAATATAAAACTGTGTACCGAATTTCATAACTAGGATAACTCCTATTTTTGCACACTTTCGAATCACTGTGCGCCGGCCTTATTTCCAAGGTTAGCAACCGTAACGTATAACGGTATCGATATTGGTGTTAAAATTATTTTTATTTCGGTATCGGTAGCGTATTTGAGCTACATATAATCGGGCTTCTGCTTTAATTGGTTAATCGCTCGATTAATTAATGGAGGGTTTGCTTAATATTAACCGATTAAGCAAACCCTCGGTTAATTTCGGTATTAATTGGTTAACCGATTAATAAAGCTTTTTCATAAATTAAATAATTTCAACAAATAAAAATGCATAAATTATATATTATTTTGAGTTTATTAGTAAAAAACACAATAACATAGCAAACATAATGATTTTTGAACTACGGCAAGCAAAACAAAAGTTCATCAATATTTATTAATTTAAAATTAACAGGTTTGTGAGATTATTATATCAGTTATTGCAATAGTTTAAGGAGATCTTTTAAAACAATCACTTAGAAAAATATATATTTTTTCAATTTTATTTAAAAATTAAAATCAAGCCTTTAAGGCCAAATATGATTCATATTCTACTCGAAAATATAACACAAATTCAATTAAAAATACAATAGTAAGTAAATACACATAATCATTTGGTTTAAATGGTTAGGATTTAAGAGATTCTCTTCTTAAGTTTTGATAAAACTTGACTAGGAAAAATCCTTTCACTTATTGTAGATGTTGAAGAAAGCGAAAGCAATCCATAATACAGGGGCTCAATTCTGGTTCTGTGATAACTAACGTGAAATCAAAAAAAAACTTTTCATATTCGTTTTCATCATTACTTTTCACTCTATCTTTTCACAATTGCACATTTTCTGATTCTCGTTTGAATTATGAAAAAATGTTTCATTCCATACGTACCTGTGAAAACTTTGGCGTTGTCAACTTTTAAATTTCAAAAAGCACTAAAACGCGATAAAACGCTTATTTTTGGAAAAAACGCACTAAATTAAAAATATTTAATTTTATTTAAAAATAGTATGTATTTTATCATTTCATAAAGTAAAATACACAATTTTTAATGTATTAAAGGACATATCGCACATGCACTTGAAAAGTGACAGAACTCAAAAATACTAATTTTCCAGAAAACGGGTTCTAGTTTATAATTTACTCACTCTTTCATGGAAAAATATAAATACATTCTCTCCTCAAGAGTTTAGTATACAAGATACATATTTGTATGATTTTTATGCTATGTGAAAATCAATATGGCAATTAATATTGTACTATTGACTCTAAAAACGCACTAATTGGATTGTACAATTTTTGAAGTGCATGGGCGATATAATGGAGTAATCACATAAATAAAAAAGAACAAAATTGTTGTGATTTATGAAAATATAAAAGTATATATTTAAAACTAGAGTTATCGTAAAGTTTTATGATCATTTCTGAAATCAGCGGAAAAATTACATATGGACAAATCCTACTTGACGAACGCTATATTCAGGGGCCGAATTACCGCATACGTGATCGAGTAAAATTGTTCGAAAATTTTCTTTTTGGGATTACGGCGTACGATAATCGAGTACATGCTGCTTAAATTGCACTCGCTAGCACCAGAGCGATCGAAAATAATATTTCCTTTTATTTGTATGTTTTGCAAAAAAAAAAGCATGAAACATTACCAATAAACCTTATTACAGTCGTCAAATCGACTTGGTTGTTGAACTAGCTTAAAGAAACACAACACACTTTTTAAACATTTTAATACATTAGCTATCGAATGCGGTAATCTATCCATTCGACACGTGTCGAAATTTCATTCGATGCAAAAGCTTACTCGATAACAAATGCGGTAAATCGGCCACAGATTAAAATATAAAACTTTTTGGTGATTAATAAATTTCAGACATTTTCCTTATAGTTTACGAGATAATCTAAAAAATAGTCACTCACTTATTTTCAAGATACATAGGTGGCGTTCCTGACCACCTCCGACCTCGAAAATTCAAACGTAAGCTTACGGTCATATGTGTAACTAAATACATAAAAAGTATCACAATAAATATATAACACATTATTCCATCAACATATATAAACAGTTTTAACAGCTCGAAAATTCTGCCATAGGTGGACCATTTCTGGGATTTGCCCGTATGTATAATGATCTGCTATTTTGATCTCGAAGCATTTTCATTTTTACGTAGCGTAATTAAATCGAGGCACAACATAGTTTTCACAACATGCATTTTCTCCCTTCATGCCGTTTTTTATGTGAAGCAAAGAGTTGACCGCGTGTAAGAAGATTCTGATACGTCTTTTAGACTATTTAAATAGATTCATCAAGCTAAGAACGCGTGCAACTTCTGCGTTTGAATAAGTTTAGGTTCACACACAGCAAGTTTTCTTGGGCAAATTTTAGTTCAGAGAAAAAAAAGAGAAAGGATTACAAATTGTATTTATTTTTATTTCATCTTTCACATACAAACTAGAAACTTGCACAAAAAAATTTGCTGTGTGTGAACCTAGACTAAGGAATAGACAAAAGTTTGATGAAAATTTTTGATAATGACTCAAACAGGCTTATATCGACTGAATATTTATATTTTGCTTGGGCAAAACCAAATATATTTGTTTATTCTTCTACAAGGCTGCAAAAAAGTATGTTCAGCAAAGTGTTGCATTAGAATTTTACTTGAAAAACAATTTTTTTAGATAAATAAACTTATTTTTGAATTTTATGTTTAGTGCAACCTTCTCAAATAAAAATCACAAAAGGTTAAATTAAAAAAGCGTCGAGCACTAACTTGAAAATTTTTCGCGTCGAAATATTGAAAAAAGCACTAAAAACGGTGTGAAAAGCATCGAGTTGACAACGCTGGTACTATCTTATCAAGTGTCAAAATGAAATATTTACAAAGAAATGAAATAGAAATGTACATACATTATTGTAATTATTCATATTTTATGGTTTTTATTAAAAAAAACGTTTTAATAATAGTTTTTGTGTTCTTTACAATAAAACAATGAAAATTTAGAAAAATACATGTGTATTATATATTTTTAACCTCCGACAGCGCGTTTGCAGTGCGAATTGTGTACATGTGTGTCTGTCCGTGTGCGGAAATATATCTTCTTGTGTATTTTATATTTAAATCATTAATTATCGTTTGGAAGATCAAAATCATCCTTTAATAAATAAATAAACGAATTATAAAACTCATAACATTTATTCCCTTGTAGGTTTGACCTTACTATTCTCTAAATGTTTATTTTTCACTTATAAATTTTCTGTGTAAAATAAATTTTCATATGAAAAGTTTTTGACAGTTATTTTCACTGCTACACAAAACAAGAATCGCAGTGATGCGTAATTGTGAAAAACTTTTGTTTCGTTCCAATGTTTTTCATATGAAAAAATATTGACATTACTTTCCATTGTTTCATTAAACGAGAATCAAAACTACTATGAAAAGGTGAAAAATCTTTTCATTTCACCGTTTCACAGAACAAGAATTGACCCCCAGAATATATAGTTTTTTTATTCCTTTTCCTGGATTTTTCTAAACATATAAAATCTCCCATTATGCCATTAGAGTCCTGTTTTAATTTTTTTCCAAATTCTTAACACTTCTATTTGTTTTGTTTAATTTTGTTAAAAAATTTATTGTATTACTATTGATAGTTTCTTCTGTTGTCAGGTCATCATCTGAATCATACTGGGAGAGCTCAGCGAACATTCTGCAAAAAAGTTTATTTCCGATTTCCTTGGTTTCATTTTTTGGACTGTATTTTAAAACACTGTTGCTAGAAGGAAATAGTCTTAAGTGGAGGAATAAAATAATTGAATTCGTCTCTTATTAATTATAATTCTTAATTCCCTCAAGTTCAATTAAAGTAGCAGAGTCTTTACTCTTTTAAAGTCACGTCCAAAGATATTAAAGTTTTACTTAAGTTAAGATCACTGAACACACTTCTTTGTTTGTATCAAAAATAATTTTTAAACATATACCTTTTGTGTATGAGACGAAACAAATAATTAAATACACAAAAAATACGTTATAATAATTAACCGGTTAACCGAATGTACCCTATCATATACCGCTACCGAAATTCTACTACCGGTATAGTACCGGTATTATAATTTAGTATATGAAACCAAACAAAACGCTTGAGAACTAATAAGATACATTAAAAATTCATCGTTTCTAATAGATTTTAACGTGCCAACTACAAATTTTCAGTTTTTGAAATGTTGTGACTTAATTTTTCATAAACCTTGGGGATTCTATATCGTTAATATGAAAGTCTCGTGTGACAGCGTTCGTTCACGGTAATCTCCGAGACCGCTTCACAGAATGCAAAGAAATTTTGTAGGTGTATATTATTGACTTTAGATTGGGATTGCTTTAAAGCAAAAATTTACCTTTTTAACCCTACGTCTTCGCGAGCCATCGAATTGAACATGACGCCGGCAGAGCAACTCTAAAAAATTCATCAACTTCTTTCTTGTGGTGAATACGTGCGATGTCCATGTTCTGCCTTATCAATGTATTTGGTGGTAGTGCAATAGAAATGGAATATTTAACAATTTCTTTCTGTCTCTTTTCTTTCTATTAAAAATTGTTGTTGACGGCGAATCTCATGGCGAACATTGATGCAAAGTCATATGTTCCGGCATCCATGTCAGAGCATGGACGAAACATGAACATGAGCGGTCTACATTAGCCATATGCGATGTTCGACATGATGTTCATACCAAGTTCATGGCTAATATAGACCCCCAGTAAGGGATGATACAATAAGTTCTTATAAATTCAAGTCCGTTCTTGAATCAAGCGTTCTGTAGTTGGTTTAAGAAATGGATTACTTGATTTTTTTTTTGAGTGTACCATTAATAATAAATTTTATTTCCACGAAACACAATTTTTTTAATTCTTTTAAAAATTTTCAGACTTTTTAAAACTGATTACATATCGACGGGCTTTATTCAAAATCCTCTATATTAAAAATCACAACTTTTTAAGAGATCATAAAAACTCTTTACTTCGTTCATTGATAGGTTATTTGAAAATCTTTGTTCTATAATATATTTTAAAATCCAGGACTCAATATTCTGTGTAATATGTTTTTAAAATTTTGCATTTTTGGCAATTTTATGAAAAATAGAGGGTTTTGTTATTCGAAAATACTCAATACGCTATAAGATACTGGATTTTGTATAGTGAAAAAATGAATTAAGTAAATTTTTAACAAATAATATGATTAAGTTTTATTGCGACATCTAAATTAAGGACCAAAAACGTTTACTATACATTGCGATTTCCGCGATGTTAGCAATTTTTTCTGAAATTTTGTTATTCTTTACAATATTAGTGATTTCTTCAATATATTTAAAAATTTTTCGTGAACATGCGACCTTGGCGGTCTCTAATCAATGCTAGGGCTTGTTTTCGATGTTGCAACTTCTCGCGGATTTTTGCAATGTTCGGGATAGGAGCGACTTTTTGCAAGTTGGTAAGCTCTTTACAGTTTAAATTTTTTTTAAACCATATTAGACTTTGTTATTATGCTGCTGTTAACAATTTTTTACGAATTTTCGCCATTTTCACGATTTTTTTGGAACTTTTGCTATTCCTTGCAGTTTTATATATTTTTAATAAAAATTATGGCTTGTTTAAAGTTGTGCAATATTTCGCGAATTTTCGCTATTTTCGCGATAGGCGTAATCTTTTAAAGTTTATAGTTTTGACAATTGCGTTATGTTTTTTTTATAGTTTTCTTACATTTTTGGCACATTTATTCAATCGTAACATTTTAATATTTCATGTACATATAAGCCAGTTTTTGCAAAATTTCGTAATTTTCGCGATGTTTTCTGAGGTCTTGACATACCTTACAGTTTCTGCAAGTTTTAATCATACGAGATTATAAAAAAAAATCAAATGTTTTAAATTTAAATTGAGTTTATTTAAATAATATTATATGAGATAGAGGATTTTGCCTTTGTAAAAAGTTAAATGCGTAAGATAGAGAAATAAAAAATTACGATAACATTGAAAAAAAAATTTTACTTTTAAATTTATACATCACATGCGGCTTATTTTACGCAATACTTTGCCGTCAAAAAGTGATTTTCCTCAATATCGAATATAGAGGCTTTTGAATATACAGCCTGTTCATAGAATCCGACACGGATTTGGATTGGAAGCGGAATTCCAATCCAATTCCAATTGTGAATGGGTTCATGAAAACGTAACGGAGTTGGTTTGTTCAAAAAGTGATTATTTTCGTTCAAAATTTAAAATATCGTTTACAAAGTTGTATATTTGGTGATTAGAAGATGGGAAAAATATGTTTTATCTCTTAAATGCATAATTTATAGGGCTCATGAACTCCAACTTATGGACAATTAATTACGTTTCTGAATTTCAATTTCTCAAATTCAAGCACAACGGTTTTCATGAACGCAATCAACCGATTTTGTAGAGAAAATTATGCCAAACTAATCCGTATTGGATTCTACGAACAGGCTGATGGTCCGTCGATATGTACATTGTTATAAAAACCAGAACTAATTTATTACGTGCTTTTAACACTATGGCATATGGCCTGCCTTAGTTTTTTTTGGCAATTTTCTTTTTAAAACCCCACGAAAAATCACGGACATGTACATTAAAGTGGTTCGTCCTCAATACAAAATAAAAAAGTTGAGCCAGTCACCCCACCGCTAGGATGTGTTGACATTTTAATCTGACATCAAATTCTTGGCGCTACTTATGCTATCTCGGATCCTTCCCCTCTTATATCTACTTTTTTGCACGTGGCAAGAAAGCCCTTGTAAAAGTTAGTATATCTGGTTCTTAACACCCTAAGCGAATTATTATTAACACGGCGAAAAATCTTATAGATAGAGTTTTGACAATTAGTGATGTACAATTCCACAGAAAAAATAAAGAGATTATTAAAGGTTTATTAGTTGATAATGATTTTCCAATTAGATTGACATGTGATCTAATAAGAAAATGCAAAAATCTGAATAGGAATAATATAAACGATATCACAGCACCAAAGATTTACAAAGCTTTAACATATATTCCAGTAATTTCAGAAGGATTGTCGAAATCCAATTTTTTCGATACAAACAAATATAGAATAGCACATAAGACTCTTTTTTTCGGTTATATGTATTTATTTATTGTATCTTCAATAAAATTGAACTAACAATAAGTAATCAAATCTTAATTCTAAAATTTTAATTTTTAAGTCCAGCCAGTGCCAGACAAAAATATTTGTTTCAGCGGTTGGTTGTTTGGTTGTTTACGTCTCTCGTGTTCGGCTGAGAGCAAGAGTGTCCCTCCTTCTCAGCCGAGTGTGGCCTCTAAAGTTAATGATGTTTCGGGCTAGGGGATTTGGGTGCAACTCAAGTCTTTTTATGTAGCTTGTCACGTGTTTAGAAAACACTGTCTTAACCGGCGGCACATATAGGTCTTTATGAATTCGCTTGTTTCTGACATACCATGGGGCTGCTGTAATCGTACGGAGTATTTTATTTTGTTGCCTTTGAATTTTTTCTACATTTGATGCCGAGGCAGTGCCCCATAACTGGATTCCGTAGGACCATATTGGTTTTAGAATGGAGTTGTATAGAAGAAGTTTACAATCTAGGCTTAGAGTAGAGTTCCTTCCAATGAGCCAATTCATTTGAGCTGCTTTTAGTTTCATTTGGGTCACCTTTGCATTTATGTGTGACTTCCATGTTAGACGACGATCAAGATGAACACCGAGATATTTTACTTCAGTGTGTTGAGGTATAGTTTGGTTATTTATTTGTATAGATGGACAGGTTTCTTTGCACAATGTAAAAGTAATGTGTAGACATTTTTGTTCGTTAATTTTTATCCGCCATTGACTCACAATACATTAGGTAGATTATTCAGTAAAACAAAGGATAAAATACATAAAGTGGATAGGTCAAATGTTGTTTACAGAATACCATGCAAGGGAAATGATAATGAGAATTGTAATAAGGTATATGTAGGTACAACACAAAATAAACTTAAAACTAGATTAGCTGGCCATAAATCCAACCTGAAATACAGAAACTATACATCATCACAAAAAACAGCATTATCATTACATTGTCGTGATTCTAATCATTATCCAGACTTTAAGGCAACATCCATTTTGGGGTTTTAACAATAATTAATGAAAATTAAAATAATATTGTAAGTTTTATATTGAAAAAACGTGCAATGATAACAATATTAATAAAATGTTTTTAACAAATAAATAGATTTCCCATCCCTTGATAAAGTCAACAAATAATTGACGAAACGTCGGGAAAAATTAAATAAAATAATTTGTTTTATTTGCATTATGAATCTTTAGGCCTTATTAGCTCATTCCAAAATATACAAAATACAAATTTACATTGGCCATACAACAAAAATAATTAAGTTCGAAATATTTTTATTTACAAATCAAAATAATGTTTTTATACAAAAACAGGAAATAGAAATATCAATTTAAAATACTTATATATATAATTTATCGAAACTGTTACTGTTGCATTGTTGTTTTAAATCTTCTTACTAATTGTTACTAGTTGATTATCCTGAAGAAGCTACACAAAGGAGTAGCGAAATATCGAATAAAGTTTTTATAACGTTTTTTATAAAAAAGTGACCTTAACCTCATTTTTTTAAAACACTTCAACATCAAGAAAGGTCGAAAAATTAGTCAAAATTTTCTATTTTTTTTTGATTATTTTTCACCTGTATCTGTATATACCATGTTTTATGATGTTTTTAGTTTGATATTTTTAACATATAAAAATTTTATTTATACTCAACTTCTATTGAAATAAATCGAACAATTTACGGAACACCAAATTAAATATTATTAAATTTTGAAAAATAACTCGTTTTAAAATCGACTCGGTTTACAGAACACAACGGGCTATGTTTGAATTTGGAACGATTTTCTGTCATCCCACGTCAAATTTGGTTGATAAACAGACCGGCCATCTTCAGTGTTCTATTGAATACTAAATCGTTTTTCTGTTGTCCGTTGTGTCTTTTATAATTCCTTTGTATTCTGCTCCCTATTTCTCTCGCCTCTATATGCTTTTCTGTGTCTCTATCTAATACCTGTTTCTCTTACTTTCGTCTTACTATTATGTTTGTGCTAAATATTTTGTTTATAGTCTGCGCTATTAGTTATCAGTTGTTTTATATAATAATCCGTAATTGTACGTTTCTGGGTAATCCTTTTGTCTTGTTCATTTTCTACTACGTTACCTGGACTATTGTTTTCTTTTGCTTAAAAATATTTTAACGGTTCAAATATTACGTCTGAAGCAGTGTTTATTTGTTCATTTAGAATTCTTCCGTCAAATGTTTTTTGCTTGTATATTTCCATGTTCTCTAATACGTTCAATCGCCGTCCTTTATGTTGTGAATGTAATAGTGTAACTGTTTTCGTAATATGTCCTGGTCTGCATTTGTTGTCGAATATGTGGTCAAAAGTAAGAGTCGAAAATAAAAGAAATAGGTAGCAGGTAGAGACCGACAAAAGCATATAGAGGCGAGAGAGATAGAGAGCAAAATACAAAGGGATCAAGGGAGGAAGTTAGGTATACAAACGAATTATAAAAGAAACAACGGAGAACAGAAAAACGATTTAGTATTCAATAGAACACTGAAGATGGCACATAGCTGAAACCGGTCTGTTTATCAACCAAATTTGACGTGGGATGACGGAAAATTGTTCCAAATTCAAACAAACCCCGTGGGAAGAAAAACACAACACTCAACAAATGCCTGCCAGGCATTTGTTGAGTGTTTGTAAATTTTCGAAATCCAGGACTTCTATACCAAAAAACAAGTGACAAACTCGGAATTACTAGACATTCACTTACAATTGGCAGAACGAATCCCAACTGATATACTTATGGACATAATTTACCAAATAAATACAGGAAACGCGGAAGCAATGGAACAGAAATAGAGAAATATGAACAAAAAACTAGACAAACTAACAGGATCAACAAACAAAAAAAAGATACGAAAAACACAATTTCCACACTAGATTCATAAACCTAACTGAAGTTAGAATCAAGAAAGAAGAGGCGCAATTACTAGAGAAGGGGCTAAAGCACAACATCCAGGCAAATAACAAGAAGGAAGAAAATAGAACAAACTATTGTGGACATAAAAGTTGCAATAGTGGTACTAGCAAATGAGGAGCAGGATCAGGCCAGATACACCTGCAAACGAATAATAGAGAAGGAAGTCAAATCCAAAAGGAGTCCAAACAAGGAAGGCAAAACAGTTAGAAATCTTAAACAAAAACTTAAAACTATCAATATCGTAGCAACGAAAGCAGATAAAGGAAATACAACGGTATTAATCAACAAGGATGAGTACATCCAAAAATCGGAATAGTTAATAGTGCATACTAAATGCAGGAGAATTAGGAAAGATCCTACAGACGAATACCAGGCAAAGATCCAGAAAATAAAAAAAGGCAACCAAAGTAATAAAACCAGGCATATCATATTCATTAACACTTATGAGCCCATCCGCTCAATCTATGATCGCTTTACCGAAGGTTTACAAGCCAAACACGCCAATGAGACCCATAATTTGTTACAAGTCTGCTCCGAGCTATAGACTATCGAAATACTTAAAAAAATACTGAAATATACCTTGGACCTAGAGAACAAACACACAAGATAGGGAGCATACAGATAACAGAAAATTCTAAACTAGTCTCAGTTGATATAAAAGGCTTATATCCATCAATCCCAACAACAGAGACACTAAACATTCTACATAAAACACGCTAAAAGCCACATTACAAGCAAAATTACTTCAAATTCAGCAATAGCATATATAGGCAAATCAACAGGCTAGGAATGGGAAATCCAACATCAGCAATACTCATGGAAGTATTTATGGAAAATTTAGAAGAGAAATACGTAGAGGACTTCAAACCCAATTTTGGGGTAACATTCTATGCAAGATACGTGGACGATATTATATTTGTACTAGAGGAAATATGGAGGAGCAACTTCTGGATCTACTGAAGAAATAACAACAAAACATAAAATTTACAATAGAAGTGGAAGAGAACGAAAGGATAAATTACCTTGACCTAACGTTAGGGCAAACAAGAGCTTAAACAGAGTTGAATACGAAATATACAGAAAACCAACTGCTACAGACACAATAATACACAATGCATCAAACCATTCTCAACAACATAAGAACGCAGCAATTAGGCAAAAAATAACGAGACTTGAGCGAATACCCCTAAGACTAAGACGTGAGGCCTATATGAAAGAGATAGGCATAATATATAACAGACCGGAAAACAACGGATATAAAAAAGTTTACAAGTTTAGAAAGGATATCGAAGCAAGTAAGAAACGGAGCAGAGAACTGGAACAAGAAAAGAAAACTTGGGCTACCTTTACGTACATATATGAGAAAATCAACATACAAACTGGCAAAAATTTTTAGAAAACACATCATTAATACAGCATTCCAAACAAAAAACAACTTGGGTGGAATACTGCAAAACAGCACAAACGAAACAGACTTCCTTTATAAACAAGGATTGTACAAATTAACTTCCACATGCCAACACAGTTATATCTGACAAACTGGAAGAGAGATAAAAACAAGATTTCGCGAGCACATAAGAGACTACACAAATAAACTGAGAAAACCAGGAATAATATTAGAACTAAATTTCGTAAACATATTCGACAACAAATGCAGACCAGGACATATTACGAAGGCAGTTACTCTATTACATTCACAACATAAAGGACGGCGATTGAACATATGAGAGAACATGGAACAAGATGAACAAGACAAAAGGATTATCCAGAAACGTACAATTACGGAGTATTACCTACGTAGGGATAAAACAATGGAGCAGACTATAAACAAAATATTAAACAGAAACATAATAGTAAGATAAATAGGTAACGAACTTAATTTTTGTCGCTCGTGCTGTCTACACGTGTCGTTCGTCCTGTCTTGTGAATTTGTGTCTTGTTTGTGGTGTCGTGTGTTAAATACATATACATAAATACAAAAATATCAAAATCAAATTAAAACAATAGTGTCTAAACTTATTTTTACATATAACTAAGTTAACATTAAAAAACAGTGCAATATACACATTACAATAAATACCTAAGTTTACCGCAAAATTAAAACAACAACAGCCCAGTGAAATAAAATAAACAAATAAGCAAAATAAATAAAATAAAAAACACATCGCTGCAACAACAACCAAGTTATATTGTTCCGTGAGAGAACAGTGCTGGCACAGTCAAAAGTGTTGACACAGCGGGCCGTTCTCTATCACAAGTGACCATATCAGGGCTTTTATGGCCCTTTAATGTTCAATGTCATTGTGTTTCTTTTCCTTATAATTTTCATTTAAAACTTTTAATTTTATATTAATGGTATTCATGTGTTAATTGCTGTTAGACTGTTTGGCGACGAAGGTATAACACTGGTCGCTAGACAGGCAACGAAACAGCAATTAATTTCATTGGTAACATTAATATGCGGTTCGATTTGGGTTTTCCTGCATGAAATGACAGGAAGATTCAAAATCGACTTCTGCAATATACGCGGACTAAGAGCGAATTTTTTCTCTGTATATGTTCACATTTGTCTCCATCGGTCGGATGTTTTAGCCTTATGTGAGACTCAGGTATCTGAGGATGCTGATCCACAGGATTTTCATTTACCTGGGTACTGTCGCTGTTTAGTTTCCACTGGGGCCTTGCATTGTACATACGCGATGAAGTTGTGTACCAGTGCCAGCAATCATTAGGCATGGATGATGCCGAATTTAGCTGTCTCTGGGTTAAGTTCAGAATCAGGGCACACTATTTGCATTTCGGGTTTCTGTATAGAAGTCCAAACGCGGGAAGGGACAAAACCATATCCGTCTTCGATGCCCTTTCCGACTCCATATCGAAGATCCTGGAGAGTTGTCCGAACAGTGAAATTGTTGTTGCTGGTGATTTCAATGTTCACAACTCATCTTGGCTTCGCCATTCGAGTCACACAACTCCAGAAGGCCAATATGCTGAGTTATTCGCCGCGCACAACCACCTTGCGCAATTAGTGAATGAACCGACACACATTTCGTGTGTTGAAGGGCATCAAAACAATACTCTCGGCCCTTTTCTCACCTCACACCCTCGAAAGTATGAAGTGAGCGTTAATGTACCTCTTGGTAACACAGATCATATCATTTCCGCCTCCTTTTCGTTCTCAGAACTTCGTAACGTTTCACGACCAGCTACGAAACGTTTAAAATATATAAACGAAGAGGATCGTTGGGCTGAGCTCAACGACTTTTCCGGCATTTTAACTGGAAACTATGTTTCCTTGACAATAATGTCAATGCCATGGCAGAAATGGTCGTAAATATAATTTTGCTGGGAATGAAAACTTTCATTCCATCAAAGCTGTTGGCAGAGTAGTTAGCGCGTTTGACTACAAACCCCTGAGGTCCTGAGTTCGAGACTAGTTTCAGGCAAGCCAACATCATGCATTTTTCTCACGTGCATTGGTGTGTTATTGTGTTGGTTGTTGTTGGACTGTTAAAGTGATGAAGGCATAGCACTGATCACTTTGGCAGTACCGGCAGCGATTAATACTAACATCTCCTAATGCACTTCACAGCACCCTCCTTCGTCGGCATTGTAGCAAAACCGTCGGCGAAGTAAAATAACTAATAAAATGGCTACACAGCTTAAACAATGCGTCTACTTGACACCAGAGGGGCTTGCAACACTGCTTTACAAAACAAAACGCGCAATAGCATGGTTGTAAATTAATTAAGCTATCTATCTATCTCCCACTTCTCCACCTGTTCTCTCTACTCTATCCCTTTCCCATATGAAGGTAATACATCAATTAATTAACTGGTAGGCATTAATTGCCTGATTGTGTTACTTCTCTTTGTAAAAAAATAACCTAGAACGAAGTCTTGGTTTAATCAGGCTTGTAAAGATGCAGTCAGATCCAGAGAGGAAGCATTCAGTATATGGCGTAGTAACAAAAACTCAGATACTGATTCGCTGCGCAAAAGGGCGAGATCTTCGTGTGCCAGAGTACTAAGGCATGAAAAAGCTCTGCACGAGCAGCGTCTTCGTGCTAAAGTCATTGCTGCCCCGCGGGGCAGCAAGAGCTTTTGGTAATTCGTTAAAAGAGTAAAGGATAATGCTAGTTCCTTAATTCCGACTCTTTTAAAGGGTGGCCATATATGCACTGACCCGGCTGATAAAGTTAACCTTTTGGCTGAATTATTTGCAAGTAATTCTCACTTGCCGGAAAGCAATCAACCACTGCCCGCGATTGATAGAGTATCTGTAACGATGCCAAAGATATTTTTTGGAGGGCGTGCAGTTAAAAGTGATGGAAAGTATGGTAAATTTCCATCTTGTGAGGTATTTGGAGTCCAACAGCTTATCCAGCGACCGTCAGTATGGCTTCCGTAGAAGACGCTCTACGGGTGACTTATTGGCATTCCTTTCGGAAAAATGGTGTCACTCCATATACCATTTTGGCAAGAGTAAGGTGGTGGCTTTAGATATCTCTAAGGCGTTTGATAGAGTGTGGCATGGTGCACTTTTATCAAAACTTATTGCTTTTGGTGTTGGTGATGACTTCTCTCGATTTATATCGAGCTTTCTCAGAGATCGCACTATACGGGTTGTTATATATGGGATCTCATCAAACGAGTTCAAAATTAATTCAGGGGTACCACAAAGCTCCGTTCTTTCTCCTACCCTATTTCTTATTTTTCTTAATGACCTTCTCTGTCAAACTTCCAATCCTATATACTCTTTTGCAGACGACAGCAGCATCTGCCATTTATATTCATTCAGCAATAGACCAAGTCTGTTGGAGATTAGGGCCATACGGCAAATCAGGAATGATACGATTAATCACGATCTCACAACAATCTCTGAATGGGGTAGTGCGAATAGGGTCGATTTCAACGCTCGTAAGACCCAATGCTGTATGCTTACTCACAGACGTACGACCGAACCTGCTGCTCAATCTGTAATTATGGGTGGCATAGGTATTAGGGAATCAGAAGCTCTTGATGTTCTTGGCATGGAAATCTAGTGTGACGTTCGATGGACTGATCACATTTTTCAAGTCTCAAAAGAAGCATTCAAGTGCCTTGGTTTCTTAAGACGGTGTGAGATATACTTCACTCCATCTGATCTCCTTACTATTTATACCACCTATATCCGACCGAAAATGGAATACAACTCTCATGTATGGGCCGGTGCTTCAAAGTCTATTTTGAAGTTACTCGACCGCGTGCAGGAGGGGGCGAAGAAGCTCATCGGTGACAGTAGGGTAGCCAACTCTATTGACTCGCTTGAGCATCGACGCAATGTGGGGTGCATTTCGCTGTTTTATCGTTACTACAATGGAATGTGCTCTGATGAAATCAGGGAACTGGTTTCCGAAAACGGCTCTTTTTTGCGTACAACACGTTCTTCATTAAGGGCACATCCATTTGTGGTCGATATGCCAGTGAATCGCACTACGCATTATAGAGAGAACTCGTTCTTTGGCCGAACTGTTCGTATGTGGAATAAACTCCCTGCAGAGGTCTTTCCTCTTTCAATGTTGGAAGTTTCAAATCAAACGTCAACAAACACTACTCCATTTATCCTCCTTCCCACAACCAATTTTCCTAGTTCCAGCACAATGCATTGCATCAGTAGGGGTCATCCCCTGAGTCCCGGTCCGAGAAAGAAAAAAAAAACAGGTAGAGATAAAAAAAGCATATAAGGGCGAAAGAGAGATAGAGAAATAGGTAGCAGAATGCAAAGGGATCAAGGGAGGAAGTTAGGAATACAAACGAATTATAAAAGAAACAACGGACAACAGAAAAACGATTTAATATAGAACACTGAATATGGCACATAGCCGAAACCGGTATGTTTATCAACCAAATTTGAAGTGGGCTGACGGAAAATCGTTCCAGATTCGAGATGTCATAGGTGGCGCCCTGAATTTGATGTCAGATTAAAAATTTACCAAAGCAAAAAAGAAGCTACAGTCAAGCAATGAACAACGAATGCATTATGTTATGATCAGACTACTAATGGCGCGCAGCGTACAAAAAAATTAAAACGGCTGTATCCAGGGGCGTGGCAAAAACAAAAATATTTTTGGAATTGTTTTCAACTAATCTTTAACCGCCTCAACTTTTTTTCGAACCACCTTAATGTACATTATAACTTTTTGTTCATGTGTTTTTTGACATTTATATACATACTTGAAGCTGAGAGTACGAAAATAGCAAAGTGAAATATCAAAAAACGCCTTCAATTTCAATTCGTGCCGTTTTTATACCCCTTAATTTTCTCAACACCTCTCACCAACATACTAAAAAGGCATGCCTTTAAAGCCAATCGGAAAAGGCATAATGTAAATTGCGTGTAACCATAACAACTCTATTGATATATGCACATAGCTCTACTAAAAAATTTCTTTCATACCGATGGCTTAGGTCCAGGCCACACTGGCGTTTTTAAACCGAGTCTGCTTTTTTCTACTAAATTTGAAAATTTTAAATTTTTAAACTTAAAAAAAGCATAAACACGCGTTTTAAAAACGCCCGTGTGGCCTGGCCGTTAATATAAGAAAGGTTTAACTCGAATTGTCGATATTTTACACTAGAAGGAAAAACTGAACTGAAAAACATACAAAAATAATTGTTTAAGTAGCCATAAATCTGTTACTTTCAACTGTAACTTACTTAATTCTTTAAGGTGGTTGTAATTATACATTGGCTACCAGAAAACGTTATAAACGGGATTTCGAAAAAAATTGAGATACACCTTTTTTATATTAAGCCATAGATACGTATACTTATACGGGATTTAGACGATGAATATTTAGCTTAATTTTTTAAGTTTATGGTCAAACGGTGTATAATGTTCTTTACCAGGATACCGAATCCAAGAGAAATTTACTTTCTTAGGGAATATCTTTTGGAGTTCTCACTCGGTTAACCGTATTTTTACCCCGTTCAACCAACTCTAAAAAAATCAACCTAAAAAGTCTTCGTCTAAATCCCGTATTAATATTTTTCTATCAGAAGAAAAAAATACAAGGCAAAGCATTTTCAGTACGAGTTCGTCTTAATTTTAAATGTCTAAATAATGATATCTGGTTTTTAGCAATATGATCAGTTTTTAAGCATTTTAAATTTTGTAAATAACTTTTTGGGAAAAAGGAAGAATTTGGTTATACCTGCAGTTATAGTGCAAACAGAATGTTTCTTATGGCGTTTTCTTTTCTACAAAAAATGTTGCAAATGTATAAAATTTATATTTTACCCCAATGAATTTTATTATATGTTTTACTTGTAATTTTTGTTATTTTGCCATAAAATTTAGCGATTTTGAAACAAGTTTATTTAAATATATGCAATTGGCGTTCACTCAAAATTATAGACTACTTCTTAAAGTACCAGAAGACTGAAATTTGATATGTATGGTAGAAATTACACTTAATCCATAACTTCAGTCGCTCGTCGGATCTGAGACGTAAAATTTTTTTCCTAAAAAAAGAATATCACAACCAAAAATGAGATATTCTAGTCTTATTTCCTACCTTCTTCTTCTATCCGCTTAACTCCTATCGGAGCATAAGGCCTCGCCTTCCTACTTTGGGCAAATTTAGTCTGGTATGTGATGGAAATCGATTGATTTCACAAAACTAATAACACATGTTTAAAGATTTCAAAAATCGTTTTCGTTCGCTAGAAATGACAGTTTAGTTATTTGGAACGCGAATCTGCACTCCATTTTTTCCATCAGTTCTAGTTTTCGCGATATACCGTTATGTAAAAAAAAAACACTTTCACCACATATATTAGCATAACTTGAGATGGCTTTTTTTTTTATTCAGTAAATACCAAAAACCGAAATTCGACCACAAACTAGTCTTGAGGCCGTGAAAACATTGTTTCTATATATGATCAGTACTTTTAGATTTGTCATAAAAGTTTAACCTTTAAGAAATTTATTATTTGACATATTGTCATAATTTTATTTTAAATGAAATTTATTTGCTGGAGTTTAAGCAATTGTCTATATGCAGCATTTCGTTGGTGCTTGACCAACGCAGCAGCAGACTTCAAACACAATTTTGAACAGTTACAAACCCTTTATCTTATTGCTTAAACTCCAGCAAATAAATTTCATTTAAAATAAAAGTTTAACAAAAAAAACATTTTGTGAAGAATTTTGAATTTTTTGTTTGTAAGAATGCATAAAAAATAAAAATACAACAAAGAGCTTATTTTTGATTTAGTATCTTGTAGCTCAATGTATTACAAAAGAATTGAGAACTTTTTTTATTAAATCGGTGCACAACTTTTGATTTTATTTATGATTCAGTGAGAGAGCTGAATTGTTAAAAATTAAATTGTCATACAAGAGCGTGTTTGTGTTTTCTACTGTTGTATGGAAATGAAAATTTTTATCAATTCAGTTCTATCACTAAATTGTGAATAAAATCAAAAGTTGTACACCAATTTCAATGAAAAAGGGCTCAATTCTTTTGGAATATATTTAGCTACATGCTACTGGACAAAAAATCGGCCCGTTGTATCTTTATTTTGTTATAAAGTTTTAAAAACAAAAATGTAAAAAATTTTATTAAAAAATTATTTTTTTAGCTCAAACTTTTACGATATCCCCAAAACTACTTTGCAGATTTAGAAATAATGTTTGTACGGCTTAAAGATAATTTAACTGAACAGAGCATGACCTTCACAAATCATGCCCAGATATGTCCTGGAAGTGCCTGCATTTTTGACATAACGGTATATCACGAAAACTAGAGCTGTTTAAAAAATTCTTATTATATATTTAAAATCTGCATAACATATGTAGTCGGTAACGTCTAAAATATTTCCGGAACGCGACGTACTGTAAACATATGTAATCGAATCGAAAAATTGTTTCCTCTCCTGTAAAATTTAAAAATTGTAATTACATGTTTTTTCGTTTTATCGGCCTTTTCACAGAATCCAATACGGATTGGTTTGGTATCATACTCTCCACAACAGCGTTTGAATGCATTCTTGAAATCAATTTGTACTTAAATTTGGAAAATTCCCTTTGTGAAACGGAATTAATTGGCCATGAATTGGAGTTCAGGAGCTCTTTAATTTATTGCCCATGTTCGATTTGAAAACGCCAAACAGGTATTCTGACAAACGAAAACGCTTGAAATGTGGCGTTTTCAAACCGCTGGTGCATACGTAAGCGATCTGTAGTGCGATTCTCTATTCAATTTCAACAATAGTTGTCATTGTTAAAAAATTTAACAAGCAAATTGTCGATTTTGCTACTCTGTAACATTTTTAACAATATTTTCTATTGTTTAACTAACGACAATAATTTTTCTGTTGTAAACGAATAGACAACGAGTTAGCTATAGCACGTGCTCTATGCCAACAATTAACCCTGCTGTTAGATTAGAAAAAATATACGAATCCTACATTAGAAGATCATTTGGTCCATACTACACATGTTTTAAGAAAAGTGAAAATTTTAATCAATATTTTGTATCTAATTTGATTGATTGCCTCATTAACACAATTTATAATTAGTCCTCCATATTCCGTAATTATTTGTCGACGTCACTTCAAGATAATACCAACAAATTGTCACATTTCTACTCGTCATCGACAACAATTTACTATTACTGACAGCCAATTACTATCCTCTAAGGCATAGAAAATAGGAAGAGGCTGTTAATAGTAGTAAATTTTTGTCGACACCGAGTAGACAAGTCCCAATTTTTTTGTATTGTCTTGACCTGTCGTCGACAAATAGTTACGGAATAAGGCGGATTATTATGGATCGTGCAATATGGAGTTTTCGAACCCATATCGTAAACACAATACAAGTTACAAGGTGACGTTGATCCTCCATTGCAATGTTGTAATTGTTGTCGCCGCGTTGTTGGATTTTGACCGATATTGACAAATTGCATTGGAGTAGCTAGTCCCATCTGGGAGGGTTTGGGGCTAAACCAGACAGTATCGCTCAGGCCCCTAGAGAAAATTTTGTAGTTACGCCAATGACGAAGGCACATTACGACCATATATTATTCTACTTATTCTTGCAAGGGTGTATCTGTATATAAAATAAAGGCGTTCATTGAATATTTGATGCATCTTTTGGTCTTTTCATCGGTTTATGCCACCAAAATTTGTAAAATATGGCTTGAAATTTATATTATCGGTAGATTCAAAGAAGATACAACAATTTCCTGGAAAAGGTGAAAATACAAAGCCTGAACCATACCTAAGACAACGCCTTGTATTAGTCAGGGAAGACTTGAAAGGGCAAAATATGACTGATAAAAACTTCTTGTCCACTCTTGATTTGGTTAGAAAATTAATTGAAAGGGAAATTATAAAGTATGTAAGAACAGGGGCCCATATCTCAAAAGTACAAGTTACAAATCTACAAGTAAATTACATACAAAACAGAAATTCTTTTACAAAAGTTATTGTTGTCTTGTAGGTATTTTATTTGTTGATTTGTAACATGTAATTTTGAGAAATGGGCCCCAGAACGTAAAAATGAAACATGCACTCCTCCAAAAGTACTGAATATAAAACAAGCTCCCATTGTATAAGTCTAAATTTGCTTTCTATGACATTGCGACATTGGTATCATACATCCGCAGCTGAACTTGATGGAAGTGAGTCG
Organism: Panzeria rudis; assembly: GCA_956483635.1. Taxonomy (NCBI): domain Eukaryota; kingdom Metazoa; phylum Arthropoda; class Insecta; order Diptera; family Tachinidae; genus Panzeria; species Panzeria rudis. The sequence continues at coordinate 64,281,195 of OY101449.1, forward strand.
AGGTAAATACCAGATGTTTATTCTTATTACAATTCGACAAGAAGTAAATATATCGACAAAAATTATACATTGTTGTTCTTCTATAGCTTCTTATATTTCTGTTCTCATAGGAGCCATAGACACTACTGACCAAATGATTGGCTCCTACACCATAAAACATAAAACAAATCTATGGTAAATATGCTAGCCAGATCCGCTTGGAATCCATATATACTTTTTTCTGAGATCAGAATACCATCAGATTATTTCAGCATGTAATGAAAGCAACTATCAATAAACTAAAGTTTTTTCTAAGCAAGTACAAAAAAATCTTAATATTTTGATTTCATTCAAATAAAAATTTACACTGGACCAAATGGTCCCTAATCCAAGATACGTAAATTCTTGTTTTTCTAAGTCCGACTTTATGACAGACACTTGAAAGTATGGATATGATGTTTTTAATATAATAAATCACGTGAGCCGAAATCTCAAAGCAATATGTAACACCGTTTAAAAGTTATGAGGATAACTAGGAAAATATTGGACCAAATGGGCTTAATCTAACAGCAGGGTTAAGTAAATTTTCTACAAAAATATACAAATATATTAACCATTTACGTTTAAATAACAATATTTGTATTACTTAAACATTTAATTTAACAATTATTTCTCACAAAAATGAAATTAATGAAAAAATTTTCTGTACACTGTTTGGCAATTAAAATTTCATTTGTTCTTGTTATATTCCTCTTTGCGCTTTTCGTTTATTTTAATAGAGATGCCACATGAAGTCTGAAGTAAACAATGTTGTTAACAAGAAGTCACAGATCGTAAAATCGTTAGTGCAAAAAACTTAAGAAGTTGACAATATAACAAATGTTGTTATTGTTCAAAGTTACAGAATCTCACTACTGGTCTATAACGAACGAACTTGTTCAATTGAACTATTTCATCAATTAAACTAAGGAAACTAGTTCAAGTTTTCACTATTCACTAGTTTAATTGAACTATGAAACAAACTGAAATATACCTTTCCCAGTGAGCAAATGTACATATGAAATCAGTCATATATGTATGTATGTATCGGTTGAAATAATATATGTATGCATGTAAATTAGAGTGGAGCGTTAATGTATGAAGGAAAAAAGTCATCCAATTAATTTTGAATACCTCCGGAATGATGTATCTAGCTAAATTATATACAAAAATAAAATTTTTAATTTTTTGCGACATATCTTTTAGCCCTCTACCACGGCTGGAAGCTAGAGAAGTTATATGAATTTAATTTTAATTTACTTCATTAATGTAGAAAAAAAAAGATTTAATAAATTTTTTAAGGCTACACGTAAGAAACATTTTTGTGCCGAATGAAAAAAAGTTTAAGATCGAGGAGATCTGACGAAATATAAGAAAGTTATAAGCCATTAAGTGAAAAAGTTGATTTTATTTTCCATACAAAATTATTTTCAATAAAAAAATTTTTTTTGATACAAACTGACTTAAATTAATTTTGTATGAACAATTACAAAAAAATAATATAGCTGTTTTCGTTCAAGGGCTAATAACTTTCTTATTTTTTTTATCAGAATTTAGCGATTGTATCCATCATGTGATCGTCACAAAATTATCTTTGAAATACAGCCCGAAAAAAATATACTTAGTATATATTTTCATCTTAATATAGCAATTTAAAATGATAGCTTTTTGGGAAAGGTCTAAAATATACTTTTTTAAACTTTTAAGGCCTGTAACTCTATACTTTTTTATACTATCGGCACAATCAGTGTATTGAATGAAACAATGGAGAGATATCTATACGACAGTGTTCAATTTATTTTATTTTGATGAGCCGTGCTCGGAATTTTTGCCAATAAACGAAAAAACTAAAAAACCAAAAAACTTGTTTTTCGCAAATATCGGGAAAACTCGCATAAAGAAAAATAAATGAATATCATTTTCGTGTTCAACGACCTCAAATTATCTTAGAAAATGTTTTTTTTCTTGCCAGATATGACAAAGACTTAGAAGTTCGAGAATTAGTTTCATTATTTCATCTTAAGTTTGTCTCAAATCTTACCTTGTATGTATAAAATAGTGGATATTTTGAGTGTAATGAGTTATAACAGCTATAAAGAATCTATAATGTTGCATCATATGATGTTTCACAAATTGTTCAATTTGATCTCATATTCAAAATCTTGATGCTGCGGTAGAGGGCTAAAAGTAGGTCCCAATATTTTCTTCATTATTTTCCCCTTGTATCTACAAATAAAATGCAATTTTTTTTGCTATTCGAAATTGAAATTCGCAAAAAAAATCTCTCGCTCCACCATAATGTACATACATACATATGTACTCAGGTGGAATCGCTTTCACCGTAAATGTTTCTAGGCACATTTTTATTACTTTTTACTTATATTCACACACAAAAGTGGTATTTATTATTATTATTATTGTCTCTCTAGTTACTGTTGTACAATCAAAGGATTCATAAATATTTTTAAGATATTTTTATGCAAGGCGCTAATTCTACAACAATAACAACACACAAACAAACAAAAGAATGATAGAATGAAAAGCAGATAGAATGTTTCCTATCATATTTCACCTTTCATTCATAGTTCAAAAAGAACGAATGAACTAGAAGACCGACCTAGTTCATTGAGGAAATATGAACTAGAATGACCGAACATTCAAATGAACTATTTGGCACAGGTCTACTGGTCTATTTTATTTATACATACTTTATTTTAAAGAGAAAATGAAATTATGCAAAATTTAAGTTTAATACCGAAGTTCAGTGTTTGATGCAAATGGTCTTGCGGAAGTGCAAATGCAAAATATCGTAGCTTTTTTATGAAAGTTTGAGTATTTTGTTGTTGGATTTCAGACAAAAGCTACGATATTTTGCATTTGCACTTTCACAAGACCATTTGCATCACGTACTGAATTCCGCTGTTGTTTTTTTATTTGAAGAAAAACTTGTAACATTTTTTTTACCATTTTAATTAAAAATATGCAATTTAAAAATTTAAAGGTATAAAAATGTTTTTAAACAAAACACCACATGTGTGCAGTAATCACAATAACCCAAATATTTATGATGTAATTAATTAATTAAATTAATTTCACTGTTTAGTTTCATTTTAATAAATTTGTTTAAATCCTGTGCCCATGTTCTGTAACTTGTGAGAAGTTTTCGCATCGAGAAAAATTTGATAATTATACTAGTCATCCCGCTGAATTATAAAACAATTAAAGTTGATACATTAAAATAAACAAAGAGTTGAAGTCTTTTGTTACTTACCCAGTGTTCTACAGGATGATAACAATTTACTCGCGTTGAAAAGATCTCACATTAGTTACAGAACATGGGTACTGTTTTGCTTTTAGTTTTGTTCTGTATATGTCAGCTGTTATTCAATTTTGTTTACGTTTTTTATAAGGGATTACAAAATATCGATTACTGCAAATGATATTTCTTCGCACGTATTTTACAATCTGTCGACGTCGAACTGTTGAAACTGAACGCTCGACGACGATGAAGTCAAGCGCGTATTCCCGAATAGACCACAATATAATAAATATAGTTTTATACAAGAACAATCAAAAATAATGTTTGCTTTTTTTTACGGTTATATTTATTTATTGTATCTTCAATAAAATTGAACTAACAATAAGTAAATAAATCTTAACTCTAAAAATGTTTAAGTCCAGCCAATGCCAGACCAAAATATTTGTTTCAGCGGTTGGTTCTTTGGTTGTCTACGTCTCTCGTGTTCGGCTGAGAGCAAGAGTGTCCCTCCTTATCAGCCGAGTGTGGCCTCTAAAGTTAATGATGTTGCGGGCTATGGGATTTGGGTACAACTCGAGTTTTTATGTATCTTGTCACGTGTTTAGAAAACATCCAGCGGCACATCTAAATCTTTATGAATTCGCTTGTTTCTTACATACCATGGGGCTGCTGTAATCGTACGGAGTATTAACTGTGCGCAAATTGCAATATATTTTGGTGTGGCCATATTCTTGGCAATTTAGGCATTGGATGGGCCCTGCTCGCTTGGGTGGTTCCTCTACGGTAACTCGTCGATGCAGCAAATATCTTAAGCTATAAATGGGGTGTACTTCATTCTTTTTTAATATCATGGGGTTGGGGCTCGCTCTCTATTTTTAATGTTAGTAAAATTTAAAGCCACTTTAAAGCCATTATTTAGCAGACCAGCTTTTACTTTTTCTGGATCCACGTATGAATCAATGCCTTTTATCACTACCTGGAGGCCTTTTTCACTTTTAAGTTGGTAGGTGTAGAAATTTTCATTTTGTGTTTCAAAATGCGAAACTTCTGTGTGGTAATGGTTTTCTTCATTAGCTTGATTTTTTGTCTCTTCAATCGAGCGTAGTTTAATCGGGATGACGTAAAACGCCTCTTCACCGATTAGTTATACTAGGTTTTTAATTAACTCGATTGAGTTTTTCTCCCTTAAGTAAATTGACCGCGGCTTACTGGGCTTGACAAATGTGATTTCATCTTCTTCGTTTTGTAGTATTGAAAAGCGATTTTCAGAAGGCGCTGCATCAGGTTTACCGTTTTTGGGCTTTTTCGCCACTGGAGCGAGGTTTTTCGATCTAGGACTTCTTTGTCTTTTTTTATTTTCAACTTTAATATAGCAGTCAATACACATTTGTATTAATGGTTTTTCTGTAGCGTTTTCTGCGGGGCCACTTTTTGTTGTATGTATGAGTTTTTGATTTGTTGTCTGTAGATTTGTGATTTACTTTACAAAGCAAAAGAAAAAAGTCTAATATTAACGAACCACATGGTTAATATTTGTTTTTGCAAATATTTGTCTCTTTTTTTAACCGCCTCCCATGCATAAAGGCCGTGTCAGATACAACTTTGTCGCTTTGCGTGACGTTTCTAACTTTGATAGAAAAGTGTAAAGCAAAAGGTGTATGACACAATGAAAACTTTGACAACACTCGCGCATTGATCGTTTACCAAAAAAGTAGTTGATAATTTTGCTATTTATATATATATTATTTATAAAAATAAGTAAATTATGTTATTTTACGATTTATTATAAATAAATAAATGCCACATACATATTTACCTCTTATTAAAACAGATTCAAACGCGCAATATGTTTCGTTTGGCAATATAATAAAAGAAAATTATTCCAGCTGATTGTCAAAGCAAGCAAAAAGATGAGAGTTGCCGAACTATTCGCTTCACGCTGCGTTAAAAGTGCTCTATGTAGCATGTTTCGTATAAGTATGTACATTTCATCTTAGATGTCAAAGCGAATCTGTAACGCAACGCGAAGCAAAAGTTTTATCTGACATGGCCTTAACTCTATCATTTGTGCACCGATTTTCAAAATTCTTGTTTTGTTTGAAAGGGTTTGACAAAAATTGGTCCCAAAATTTTTTTGTCGATAATTGGAAGGGGAAATTCGCACCCACCCCCATGCATAACTCTGTCATTTGTGAACCGATTTTCAAAAGGGTTTTCCAGCAGTTGGTTCCACAATTTTTTCCTGTATTCGGAGGGAAAAGTTCTGCCCCCACCCAACCATAACTCTGTCATTTGTAAACGGATTTTCAAAATTCTTTTTTGTTTGAAAGGGTTTCTAGCATTTTGGCCCCATAACTTTTCGAAAATGGGAGGGGCAAATCAGTTAGGAAATTTGCTGCAAACAGCACTTGCAGATTGGTTCCATAATTTTTCTCCAAAATCTGTGCGGGATTACCCCTTCCCCGTGAAATATTGATTATCGCATAGCTTCTCCATTTATGGACAGATTTCCAAAATAATTTTTTTGTTTGGAACGGTTTGCTTAGAGTTTAGGTTGGGTTAGGTTAGGATGGCAGTCACGACTACAGAATTGACTCCCTTGGGTCCGTGTCAAACCATCCCGATTGAACTAAGTACGAGGATAGCCTGACTAGCCCTACATTAGCCAGACTATCTAAGTCTGGAAATATGCTAGCGCCCAAGATTCTCGTCCTTAAGCTGGCTAGAGCCGGACACTGACATAGAAGATGGAGAACGGTCTCTTCCTCTTCCTCATCATTACAACTTCTGCAGTAGTCGTTGTGATTTAGACCCATCCTTCTGGCATGGGTCCCAATATTACAGTGCACTGTGAGCACTGTTACTAATAGTTTCGTTCGACCTTTACCGACCCTGAGCAGATCTCGTGTCCTGCTTAGGTCGTAGTGGGGCCACGTGGACCTAGCCACGTGGCAGGTGCCTTCGCGTTCCCACCTGTATTGTGCCAGCCTGAATGATTCAAGCTGTATCAGTGATTTACAATGTGATAGTTGGATGCCAACGAAGTAGCATATAATCGAGTTGCTCAATGTCACGCCCTGTTTGGCAATTCCGTCCGCAATATCGTTCCCGGGACAATTTGAGTGTCCCGGAACCCAACCCAGTGTTACCCTCGGATGTCTCGCTATCTCGTTTAGAGATACCCGGCATTCGACAACCCCCACGGAAGTGGTGTATACACCATTTATAGCGGCGATGGTCGCTTTGCTGTCGGTAAATATATAGATATCTTCCGATATCCTGTAGTACCTAAGCCATCTTGCCGCCCTAGTGATAGCGGAGATTTCAGCATGCAAGACGCTACAACCGTCCTGCAGCCTAAATGGGACCTTTACGTTGAAGTTTTCCACATAGAAGCCTCCGCCAGTTCTGTTGCCCCTTTTGGAGCCATCCGTAATGACTTTGATCGCTCCATCAGGGTTGAGGGATGAGAGGAACTGTTTAGAGATACCCGGCATTCGACAACCGCCAAGGAAGTGGTGTATACACCATTTATATCGGCGATGGCCGCTTTGCTGTCGGTAAATATATAGAATCTTCCGATATGTTGCTGTGAATTCCTTGATGCTGTCGCAGAATCCTGTAGTGCCCATAATCAGTTCGTGATAATGGGCATGTAGCGTTCAGCCTGATCGCCGAGAATAAAGCTAGCTGCTTGGCCGTACCCTTCACCGGAAGCCCATTCATCATCGTGAAGAGTGATTTCGTTGGAGTCGACCTGAACGCACCTGTTATCAGGGTCGCCGCCAGCCGAAATATTTTATTAAGTGTTCTGCGATGAAAGTCTTTCTCTACCGCTTGCCACCAAACTAATACATCATAAAATAAAATGGGCTTAACTACCGCTTCAAAGATCCAGTTGATCCCTCTGGGCTTTATGCCCCAGCTGCGACCAATGGCTCTTTTACACGTATAGATAGCCACGAGGGTCTTATCCGCTCTATACTGGGTGTTTAGATTCCAAGATAGTTTGCTATCTAGGATTACGCCCAAGTATTTGGCGTTGTCCGAGACCGTTAATGTGAGGCACAAAGTCTTCGACTTTGTACTTTCTGTAAAAAGCACCAATTCAGTATTAGCTGGATTGACGCCCAGCCCACACTTGACACTCCATTCACTAACGAGTGCCAGTGCGGACTCCATACACTGAGAGAGTGTAGGGCAATTTCCACAGACTTGCCTTTGGTATAGGCATGTTGTGAGGGAGAGAAGTGTCGGGGGTATAGATATTCTCAGATGTTTATCAATAGCTCTTTCTAGGGTTTTAAGCAAAAAGGATATCAGAGTGATTGGTCTGAAGTCCTTAGGCTTAGTGTGGGAAGTCTTGCCACCTTTAGGAATGAAGATAACGTTACACCTACTCCAGCAAGCTAGAATGTAAGAGTAGTTTAAGCATTCTTTATATATTACAGAAAGCCATGGTAAAACCAGGTCCATGTTTCTCTGTAGATCAGCTGGAATTATGCCATCTGGTCCCGGAGATTTAAATGGATCAAAGCTGTTTATCGCCCATTTTAGTCTATCGATGTCCAGAGGGACGGTGACTGTAGAGGGCGACTCAGGGATATGGCTTGTACCAGCCCTTGCTACAGGGGCTGGAAGATTGCCGGGGAAGTGTGTATCAAGTAGCACGCTGCTTAGAGTTTGGTCGCATAATTTTTTTACGAAAATCGGTGGAGAAGTCTTCCACGCCTCCACCCAAAATATTTATTAGAGCACAATTCCTCCACTTGCATGCCGATTTTCAAAATTGTTTATATGAAAGGCTATCAAGTATGTTGGAAAATGTCCAGTAACCAAAAATCTTTTTCCTTAAATAAAAACACGACCGAACAGTTTTAAATGCAAATGGAGATTAAATTCACTTTATTAAAAAACAATTAACTAAATTAATGTAGTGTTGCTAATTTACATTTCAACATCCTCAAATAAAATTTATTTCTTTTTACTTTAAATTCATTATAGAAACAAAATGTTTAAACTTTACATTCGCTAGAGGTTTTGTAAAAATGTCTGCTACCATTGAATCAGAATTTACATATTTTAATGAAATCTTATTCGATATGATGGTATCTTTAATAAAATGGTACCTTACATCGATATGTTTGGTCCTTGGATTAAACGACTCATTTATGGCTAGTTTAATAGCGCTTTGGTTATCGCAAAACAGTCTGGTCGGCCCGAGTTCAAACTTCAGTAATTCTTCTTCTAATCCCCTCAACCATAGCACTTCCTTCACCGCTACACCAATTGCCATGTATTCAGCTTCACAAGTTGATAGGGTTGTTGTTTGCTGTTTTTTCGAACCCCATGCAATTGGACCACCTTTTTTATTCAACATGTAACCACTTACAGACTTCCTTTCTTGAGGATCTGCTGCATAATCTGCGTCACAAAAACATTTTGTTTCAAAGCTTGAATTCTTTTCGAACGTTAGCTTATAATTAATTGTCCTTTTAGGTATCGTAAAATACGCTTTGCCGCTATCCAATGCTGATGTTCATGATTGTTGTTGAACCGACTAAGTGGATTTGCTGCAAAAACAATGTCAGGCCTAGACACTTGAGCAGCAAAACGTAGACTGCCCACTAGTTGCTGATAAGGATACTTTTCTTTATTATGTTCAATGACAGTCACTTTTATAAAATTTGGTATTTGAATCCTTAGGAGTGGAAACCGGATTGCAGAATATCATGTTAAAACGTTCTAAAATTTTTTCAATGTAACTCGATTGATCAATTGCTAATTTCTTTCCAAAAACGTAGTTTATTCTCATACCAAGGAATGATTTTACTGGACCAAGATCTTTCATTCTGAATTCGTCTTTTAGTTTCCTGATCAACGCAGTTTTCATTTCTTCATTCTTCCACAAAACAATCATATCATCCACATACACTGCTAAGATAATCATATCTTTTTCATTTTGTACAAAGACACATTGGTCTGTTTAAAGCTGCCTCATATTCTGTAACTTTTCACTTAACTTTCTATTCCACATTCTGTAAGCTTGTTTTAGTCCATATAATGGCTTATTTAAACGTAGTATATGATTGTCTGTAATTGGTATACCTTCAGGAGGTTCAATGTATCTTCTAAATCTCCTTGAAGAAAAGCAGTACAAACATCTAAATGACTTATTTGTAAATCAAATTCTAGGGTGAACGTTAAGAAATACCGTAAATTATTATACCTCATCACAGCTGCAGATGTGTCCGTATAGTATATACCATAACGCTGTGAACTGCCTCTTGCAACCAACCTGGCTTTATACTTTACGTTACCTTCTTCGTCCTTTTTCTTAAAAATCCACTTAGTTGTAAATTTCTTAAAATCATGTTTGTTTTCTACGATATTCCATGTTTTGTTTTCTAATAATGATTTGTACTCACTTTTGATTGCTTCTAGCCAATGGCTTTTTTCGGCGCTATTTACTGCTTCGGAATAATCAATAGGATCACCAGCATTACTGTGCGTGCAATAAGTATGTAGTCAGCGATCCGTGTTGGGTTTCTTATTCTTTTTGAACTACGTGGAACTTCTAGATTATCTTTTTCGTCATTGGAACTACGTTGAACTTCTTCATCATTTGGAGAACTGCTTCTTGTTCTTTTGGAACTAGTTCATTTGCTTCAACATCATTTGAACTACATGGAACTTCTTCCTCATGTGCGAAATTGTTTTCATGGTTTTCAGCTGCCTCAATTTCTAATTTAACACCATTGTCATTCGAAACAGATTTTACTTCTTCGTATATCCTCACTAAATTCTGATTAGTTTGTGAGGAATGAGTGATTAAATCACATTTTTTGTATTGCGATTCATAATACATTTTGTTTTCATAATCTGTAGGCCTTAGAAGATGAGCTATATCCAACCATTATACATTTTTTTAGATTTTGGATCCTATTTTCGTCTCATTTTCTTTGGCACCATAACAATCGCAACGCAGCCAAAAACACCAAATTTCTTCCGGCGATTTTTCGTTTTTTCTAGTTATAACATTTTATAAATAAGCTGCGGTGTTGACAGCCTCTGCCCAAAATTTTTTATGAAAATTTGCTTCAACCAACATAGACCTTGCTTTTTCTACTAGGCTTCTGTTCATAAGCTCAGCTTTGCCATTTTGTTGTGGGCTGTATGGTGCGGAAGTTTGGTGTTGAATGCCGCTTTCTATACAAATCTGTCTTATCTCTATTGCAAAATTCTGAACCGTTGTCTGATCGGAGTATTTTGATTCTTTTTCCTGTTTGGTTTTCCACCAGTGTTTTAAATTGCTTGAATATTTTCGGAACCTCCGACTTGTGTTTCATTGTGTACTAAAAAACTTTATCAGAAAAGTCATCTAAAAATATCACAGAGTATTCGGCACCACCAATAGACGTTTGTTCCATTTTTCCACACACATCAGTGTTTACAATGCGTAAAATATCATCAGTTTGTGATTCTGATGGCTTATACGGTTTACGAAATTGCTTACCCTGCACACACGATTCGCATATACTCGACACAGAATTTTCATCATATTCAACTCCCGAATTCTTATCTGTATAAATTTTATGTCATGTCTCTTTAGTAACGCATGCATAATTCCTTGTATGCACATTCATCTTATACAATTTGCCTTCTTCAACTGCTTCTATGTAAAGAATTTTTTTCTTTGTAATTTTACACTTGTTACCAACACAACTAATTTCAAAACCTTTGTCTGTAAGTTGACTTACAGAGATTAAATTTGCAGGAAGTTCTGGTACAAGCAAAGCATTCGTTATTGTTCAAAACTCAAATTTATTATTTGTTTTGTGCTGTATACGTACATCACCAATACCAAGAACTTTGGCTTCACTGTTATTAGCAAAAGTCACGCAGTCGTTTTCATTAAATTTCTGCAAACTTACAAACACTTCTTCTGAATTTATCGCCCCAGAATCAATCAACCATACATTGTCGCCTTTGTTGTACTTCGCTGCAAACTTCGCTGTCAACGTTTTTTCACCATTGCCGCCATATTTATGTTTTTTCTCCATCTTGCAGAATTTCGCAATGTGACCTTCTTTTTTGAAACATATTACTTTTTTACGTTTTTCTGGAAATTTTTTACCCTTTTGGTTTGTATGTATAAAATGATGATTCCTCTGTTGTAGCAAAATTATTGTAGGTTTCAAAATCTTGCAACAATTTAGTTTTTATTGTGTCTGCAGTGACTTTTATGCCACTGCTTTCAATCGCCATTATCATAGGCCCAAAATGATCTCGTAAGCCACTGAGCAAAATACTTCCAACCCACTCATCATTTACTTTAAATCCAATCTGATTAAGTTTCTGGGCTGTATCTACAATTTCATCAACATACTCACTTATGTTCTTACAATTAACCAGTTGGGTTGTTTTTAGCTTTTTCAACAAGCCACATAGACGCGACAACCCAGAATCTTCGTAAGTGGTATTAAGTTTTTCCCAAACATCTTTCGCCATTGAAATGTTTTGTATGTCTACATACAAGTTTGGTGATATGTACAATACCAATCTGGACATAGCCTTTTCCTTTATCTCCGCATCTGTTTCTTTCCAGTAGCTCTACAGCAAACTTCCACTTATGGTAGTTTTCTCTGCCAGTCAACTTTTCAATTTCAATAATTCGCTCCATATTTGTTCACGTTGTCTGGGCCCATAACCTGTTGGAAAATGTCCAGTAACCAAAAATCTTTTTCCTTAAATAAAAACACTATATTAATTCACTTTATTAAAAAACAGAGTTAACTAAATTAAGTAGTGTTGCTAATTTAGCGTTTAAATAAATTTTACATTTCAACAAAGTATATTGCTCTCTGTACTGAAGTCGGTTTTTTTGCCAGAATTATTTAATATTAAATATTTGTATGTTGTTATTTTTTTTGTTCACTGCCGACCGAAAATCAAGACGCGTCTGTTTAACTCAGGAGTAAATTGCGAATAATTTTTTTTGTACATACTCATCCTTATAGGTGGATCATCCGGCTCATCAGAAAGTGAAAGTTGCAACGAAAGCGGAGACGATGACATTGCTAATAGCACAAATAATCGTGATTCTGTGATTATAGATCAGGAGCTAAATTTGGAAATATTCAATGTACTTGAGGAACGCAAAAGCTACTTAATAAATAATATTAAGCCGTTCTCTACGTCAACCGATAATAATCACACATCACAACATATTAAAACTTATATCGATTATACTAACGCTCACCTCATCGCACAATATTTGGCAACGAAACGGCCTTTTAGTCAATCATTTGATGGTTATCTTAAAAAAATTATATTGGTGGTTAAGTAAGTTTGTGATGCAATTTAACTTTAATTTTTGTTGATCATTATGTTTTGAACAGTGAGCCTTCAATAGCAGTAAGAACGCGAGCAATGAAGTGCTTAGCTAATATAGTAGAAGTGGATCCATTTGTATTGAAACGAAAGGATATGCAAATGGGTGTCAATCAGAAATTTTTGGATGCTGCAATATCTGTGAGGGAAGCTGCTGTAGACTTAGTTGGAAAATTTGTTCTGAGTAACGAGGAGCTAATTGATCAGTATTACGATATGTTATCCACCCGAATATTGGTATGATTTAAATATGAAGTATATTATAAAATGTTTTATATATCCTCCATTTTATTTTAGGATACAGGCGTATCGGTGCGAAAACGAGTAATAAAAATACTGCGTGACATATGTATAGAATATCCCGACTTTAAAAAAATTCCAGAAATTTGCGTTAAAATGATAAGACGGGTAAATGACGAGGAAGGAATTCAAAAATTAGTAACGGAAGTATTTATGAAAATGTGGTTTACACCTTGTAATAAAAATGATAAGGTAATTTTTATTTCTTTTTCTCCACGCTGTAAAATATTCTTATACATGGTGAGTTAGCATGTTTACAATTGTAATGGTGAAAAAATTTTCGAGCAAAGTAATTTGCATAACAAACTTTAAATACATCTAGTTAGCAGTATTTTTCTGCTTTTTTGTGAGAACGTATCACCTTTCTTCTTATAAAAAACTATCATTTTGTTTCGTCTTATATACGAAAGGTAAGTGCTTAGTAGGATTTGGAATTTCCCGGACTTTTGCACCTCCCGGGAAACGAGAATGAAAAAAATCACGTTCCCGGGATTGCCGAAAAAAGTTAATTTTCTAAATTAAATAGATTTATTAAATGAAAATTAGCGAAATTTCGATTGTTTTATTAATGTAAGCATTCTCTTTAAATAAAAGTTAATATAAAAGTTCTAAAACAAATTTTTAAGAATTCTCAAGTGAATTCAAGCAAATAGAGTTTACAGTTATTACAGATTAGGAGATTCCATAAAGACTAATTGACGACTATATTACAATTAGTTAAACATTTTACTTTAAGGCTTAAAAATTATTTTATAAAGATTGCCGTAATGTTTCTTATTTTTCTTGAAAAATTTTCAGGACAATTCTTATCGTTAAGTACAGACAAGCAAGTTACAGTACTATACTCAGCTTAAGGGCCCCATACGCTACACCAGTATACACGTGCAATCACGTGTTGGCGCCAGTGGTTGGGTCGTGTATGGGCATTTGGTGTGATTGTACGATTTGTGTACCGATGTCTAACAGAGTTTGATATTTTGCTGATGGTACCTGTTTGTGGTATTGTGTATGGTGAATTTAGCTCAGTTGAGAAAAGTTGTCAAAGAGTAAACATCGGGGTAACACACATTTACTTCAATGAATTACTCATAAATTAAGAAAAAAGGAAAAAAATATGTATTGTAAAGTATTTCTGAAATAAAACATATCATTCCTAATAATTTTTTAATAAAAAAACTAGCGCTTTCCTTAAGTTTTGTTTTAAAAATAAATTCGGTGCGCACTAGGTACAACAACTCATCCGTACAGAATTTTTTATTATTTTTTTATTGCACCAGTATGCTTGTATGGTATGTGTTTCGAGCACGATTCTACATCACTTTTTTGTGCCAGTATACTGGAGTAGTGTATGCTCTGCTTTAGCCACAATCTGTCTAAATGTTTTTGATTATTCATTTTATTTATCTTAAAACATCTCCTTCAATAATTGCGTCGACTTATAATAAATTTAAGTAGTGCCAACTCAAAGTTTTTACAGCTTTTATGAGCTTAAAATTTCCACTATGCTTTCCAAAATTTTTTCACTAATTCTGCGGAAAATCACTTAAAATCCCTTTAATATCGAATTATTTACTTTAGAAAACGATTCGAGAGCACTGTAATCATTGATACTTTTACAAAGTATTCCACTTTGTTCTGTTATACTAAATTCATCTTGCATGTACTTTTCGAATCAAGCAAACATATTTCTCGGCTTAAGAGAAAAGGTATGACTTCAATTTCATGAAATTTTTTATGAAACTTCTGTATAAGTTTGAACCGTTCACATTTATGGCCCTTATTATGAGTTGCATTCGATGTTCGATCTTCGCTGGCTATCGAACATCGATTATCTAATGTCAAATTCGTATTATGAGCTGGTAGAACTGTCGAAAGTTTCGTTGTACAACGAATTTCCAATCGAAAAAAATTTTGCTTTCGATGCGGTATGGCAGTTTGTAAAAGTTATTGAAAATGTAGGTATTTATCAATTTTTGTGGTTATTTTTACAAATAGCATTTGTAAATTATTTTAATTTCATAGTCATGTTAATTGATAATTAATAAAATTTTTTCTTTTATAAATTTGTAAACCAACAAAAAATATTTATGTTAATTTTCATTTCTGCATTTAGCTATTGGCCTACCGTGTTTTATGTAAATAAAATACCAAGTTTTTATTTCATATCTTCCCGACGTTTCGTGAATTTTTTGTCCACTTTTTCAAGGGATTTCGTCTATTTTATTAGAAAGAGAAAAACATTAACATTAACAATTATGCAGATATTTAAAATTATGACTTACAATATAATATATAAATGTCACATAAATATAGTTTTAATTTTTCATTTATCACGTTATTTTAATTTTTAATTTCAAACACAAAAAGTTCTTAATAATTATATTTAAATTATCACAGCTGTTTTATCTAATCGCTATTTTGTAGCTCGCGCTCAAATTATCTGTGTCTTCCTTAATGTTTATCGTTTTGTTTATTTTTTGTTGAATTCTTAGACTTTCTGTTATAAACCTCTTTCTTATGTTGTTTACTTTATCCAGTATTTTTATATTGTCAAAGTCTGGTTTGTGTTTTGTATGTGTGATGTGTTGTGACAATGCAGTGCTTTCTTTGTTTTTGCTTAAAAAAAAATCTCAATGAAGTTATTGGCAAGTATCCAGAAAAAGAGCTATTTTTCTTTGATGAATCAAGGTTTGGCACACATTCGAAAGTTGGGCATGGATGGTTTAAAAAAGGCACTAGGACTCGGGTTAAAATAAAATTAGGTAAGCATAATTTTTATGCTTTGTGTTCATTTACTCTTGTTTCCAAACTTCTTTTTGTTGTACCTATGTACCCATGATTACAGCTGTTATTGTTAATGCCTTTACACGGTATTTCGTATACTACGTTATTTTGTTGTAATTTCTCAATTGGTGTTTTTGTTTTTGTGAATATCGCATTTAAAGTTTTGTTCGGTTTATAACCAAAATTAATTAATTAAGGTGTGTTAATTCCCCTTTATTTTCAACTTCGATGGTGAATTTTATTTATGGGTGGTAATTATTAAGCGTTTTTAGTATCTCCTCCTTGTCGTCAATATTAATAACAGCTAGGATGTCATCTACATATTTTACTATGTATTTTATGTTAATGTTTTTGTTTTGTAGTTCAGCTAAAGCTACGTCCCGTATGTTATCTAACACGATGTCTGCGATTGTGTGGGAGAGAGGGTTTCCCATAGGCATATCGAATATTTGATTGTATACCTTTGTTTTGTATACGAAATAATTTTTGGCATATAAGCAGAATTTTAATATATCTAAAAATTTTGAGCTTGGGATTGCAGTATTTGATTTTATAGTTGACCATTTATCAATTATATTGTTTATGGCAGTATGTAGGGATGTTGGTGAAGAGCGAGACTACGTCTAACGACACTAGTGAGTCTTTCTCATCTAGTTTTATATTATTAAACTGATTTGTTGATCTTATTTGTCTTTCATTCGAATACGTGTTAGATAACTTACTGGACGTGGCTTTAGCTGAACTACAAAACAAAAACATTAACATATGAGTATTTTACTTGTAGATTTGTAACTTGATGTTTTGAAAACTGGGCCCAGGTGGCCATTTCTCAAAATGTACAACAATAAAATTTGTAAAATTGTTGTTGTTTTGTGTGTATTTTACTTGTAGTTTTGAAAAACGGGCCGCAGGACTCAATAGTTGAGTTCTGGTTTATACAATCTCTGTTCAATAACTGAAAATTGTTAATAATTGTTAATAGTTTTCACTGAAAAGTGTTCACGTGCCAAACACTTTTAGTAATAACTATTAACAATTTGTAAAAATTTTCAGTTATTGACCAGAGCTACAATCATATAAACTTTGTTATTGCCATTTAAATTGAGTATTTTTCCTATGACATTTTCACATAATTTGATATTTGTTGGGAAAATGCTAGAAAATAACAAATAAATAATTACAAAATGTTAAAAATAATGCTAACAACTAAATGCAAAATTTGAAGCTAAATCAAAATTAAAAATGCGAAATTTAGCTGCAAAAATGCTAAAATGGCCACACTGGCTAATACTTAAACAGTACCCATCTGTAGCTAATGTGAGAACTTTTCAATGCGGGTAAATTGTTATAATCCTCTGTAACACAGGGTGAATAACAAAAAGCATACATTTCATTTGTTTACTGTAATATATTCAATTTAATTATTTTATAAATCACCCTGCAAAAACGGGATTACTACTATAATTGTTAAATTTTGTTCGATGCGAGAACTATTTATCTAGTATAAATAAATGAAAAAAATAAAAAAGTTTATAAATTTTTTTTTACCTTTTTTCACCTCGAAGTTTATGAAAAAGCACCACCGAAAAACGTAAATTTTAATATGCTCATATATTTTTCAAAACAGCTCCGATAGTTTTCCAACTTGGTATTTTTCCTATCGAAGGCAATATAAAACTGTGTACCGAATTTCATAACTAGGATAACTCCTCTATTTTTGCACACTTACGAATCACTGTGCGCCGGCCTTATTTCCAAAGTTGGCAACCGTAACGAATAACGGTATCGATATTGGTATTAAAACTATTTTTATTTCGGTATCGGTATCGGTATTTGAGCTACATATATCGGTATATACTAGGGTATTCATTCAATCAGGCTTCTGCTTTAATCGGTTAATCGCTCGATTAATTAATCGAGGGTTTGCTTAATCGGTAAATTTCGGTATTAATCGGTTAACCGATTAATAAAGTTTTTTCATAAATCAAATAATTTCAACAAATAAAAATGCATAAATGATTTATTATTTTGAGTTTATTAGTAAAAATAAGAATAACATAACAAACATATTCAATTCTTGAACTAAATCAAGCAAAAAAAAAATTCATAAATATGAACCTTTCCAGTATTGCCTTGTAAAAAAAACTATTAATTTGTTTTTTATTTCAACGAATTTATTTCATTTAATTTTTTCAAGTTAATCCAGTTATTATAACTGTTTGCGACACAAGAAATTTCTGTAATGCTTTTTTTTTAATCTCGTTGTTTAAAACCAAAGTCAGTAAAAATGTAACAGTATCACTATAAAAACAATATACATACGTATTTATGTACCTACATATCTAGACACATGAAAGTTATGGTTCTCTTGCACCAGAAAGCCAAAGAAATATAATTATATCAACACACGGAATAAAGGACACAACAAGTTCTTTGTCACAACATCAACTAACAAAATAATTTTATTGATAACATTTTATATTTTACAAAATGATTACTTATGGTGTTTTCTTTTCTACATAAAAAATATCCCCTTGTTGAAAGGTGCATGTATAAAATGTCTTGCCAACCCTGCAATAATGCTATTTGTTTTTTGACGAGAACAAAACACAAGTTATGAAAGTGGATTGCCTCGTTTTTAACAGCAGACAAATTAGTTTGTTATTCAGTCAGATAAGTTTAACATTTCTTCCTCATCAGCTGGCGAGGATGAATATAATATTTGATTTATTTTAATTTCTGCAAATGTAATGCATGATCAATACTTTTAACTTTTTCCTTAAAAAAAACTTAAAAAATTTCTTTAGTTTATTCTCATGATATATGTAAACATAAAAATACAGCTGCCAGATTGCCGATTTATCGACCCGAAGCTTTAACGATTTTTTTATTTGAAGACCTTTTTTGAGAAAAATTTTATAACACCGAACTCAGTAAGATTTTATATGACTGGCAATCTAGAATTAACAATATAATGTTTTCTCATAATTGTTCTAAATAGTTTTATCCTTCCGCTGAACGAATATGGTTGTGTATACGCTTGAACATCGCTTCGCTAAGTGGGCCTGCCATCGACTTACAGAAGATGCCGATTTTGCTAAAAAAAATCATCTTTTCAGATGAAGCTCCTTTTGATCTTGGCGGGTATGTAAACAAGCAAAATTGTCGCATTTGGGGCACAGAAAACCCGCACGCACGCATACATTGAAAAGCCGACGCACCCAAAACGAGTCACTGTTTGGTGCGGATTTTGGTCCAGAGGCATAATTGGGCCATTTTTCTTCGAAAATGAGCAAGGAGTGGCCGTTACAGTCAATGGCGATCGTTATCGGGCCATGTTGAACGAATTTTTGTTCACAAAAATTGAAGAGGAGGATATTGGCAACATTTGGTTTCAACAGGACAGTCGAGGCTACACTGATGTTTTGCGCCCTGTTTTTGAAGATCGCATTATCAGTCGCAGAGCTGATGTCGTTTGGCCACCTCGGAGCTGCGATTTGACCCCGTTGGACTATTATTTGTGGGGTGCCGTCAAAGGTAAGTGTTACGCCGACAAGCCAGAGACAATTGACGCTTTAAAGGACAATATTCGTGAAGCCGTTGGTGAAATACAGCTGCACACAATCGATAATGTGCTTAAAAATTGGACCGATCGTGTAGGCTACTGCATGGCCAGCCGAGGCAGCCATTTGAATGAAGTTATTGTTCATTATTAACCGGAAGGATTGTACTTTCAAATAAAAAAAGAAATTTGAGAAAATATTCAGTAGTTTTTTTTATAGCATTTTCAAAAAAAAAAAGTTATCTGGCGGACCCGTATAAAACAGTAGAAAAAGTATCTTTAAAAATTTATTTTTTTACTTTCTAGTTCGAGGCGATTTTTTCCCAACTTCGTCTGGCAGCATGATTTATAAACAACAGCCACCATTTTACAGGGCACTAACAGCACTGTAGATTTATACGGGGCATAAAGTGCAATGCCTTCCACCATTAGTGAGGGTGATTTTTTTAGAATAAAACATACCACCCTTTTAGAGAGTAAAACATTTTTAAGAAACGAACACCAAATTGCAGTTTTTACATGGAAATGTAGCATTTTTTTGTAGAAAAGAAAACACTATTAGCTTATTTTTATTGCTAAACGATATTTTGAATCGTAAGCTTTGTTCTACTTTATTTTATTAAATTATTACTAAAATATATTCTTGCATTGTAAGCTTAAATTTATAATACGCTTATTGCGACATACAAACAATAAAGACACACAAACAATAAAATAAGGTTACTAAACTAAAGATACATAGTCAGCAATAATTAGTTGGCGCGTGGCTAACAGTGGGCTTAACTTCCCCCTTCTTAAGAATCTGCGTCTCGCGGATTTAGTAGTTTATCTTTATTGGTTCTATGATGGGAAAATTTATACGGTTTTTGCTATTGTGTTTTGAAAAAAGATGGCAAATAGAAATAATTACACAGGCTGCTACGAGTATTGCATCCCCTGAACTAATAGAAATAATGTTCTGAAGTGAAATTTTGTCTAATTGTTCTACATTATCTAAGTGAAGCTTGTGAAGATACTGGATATCTATTTTTATGTCTTTCTCGGTCAATTTGTTTAGTAGTACGGGAGGTTAAATTTGTTGGGAAATAATTTCATAATTACTGTATTCCATTTCATTAAGCATTATTGTTACCATTAAAAAAATTTATAATCACTGTCCCGTTTATCATTTGCGTGATGTTCCTATAAGTAAGATTTCCTACATAGTTCGTTGTAAATATTGTAGCGTCATGAATGAGTTCTATAACGGGCTGATTTTGATATTGATATGTACAGAGAGCATTTCCCCCGTTTAAGATCTGAGATATACAGTGATTAGGCTCTAGTTTTTTTAACTCAGTCTCTTTACAAACTTTCACATCCTCAATCAACGTACATGGCCCAACAACGCCAAATTTGTTTTTCTGAGACACAAAAAGGTTTGAAAATTCGGATCTAATTCGTTTATTATTTTTAACTGTAGGTCTTATTAAAATGTTGTTGAAAAGTGTGTCGTCAATCTGTGGTGTAGACAGTACGTATAAGAGAAGCGAGTCCTTAATTACCATTATGGGTTCTGCATATTCTATTGCTTGAATTTCGTTTCTAAATGGAAGTGTTTCTGTTTGTGCTATAATGTTAGATATTTCTGATCTGTCTAGTAAGTTAGAGTGTACAATTCCTCTTTTTGCTAATTGCACTGCCATTATAATTTGCTCTACCTCGTCTTTTAAAATCTGTAGCTTGTTAAAAAGGTATTGTTCAAGCTTTGCTGAATCATTCATATCTATCATATTAATGATTCTATTATAATTCCCTATGATGTTGTTAGTGGTTTTCAGTAAGTGACTATTAATATTGTACTGTTTGTTATTGTTTTTAGTTAGATCATTGGTCTTCTTAATAATGTTGTCCCAGGCAGTGGCATCGGGATTGCCTGCTAGCCATTTCCAGAACCAATCCAATTGATTGACCTCTTAGTCTTCTTTAAGGGTCGAACACGAAGTTGGTTTAACAGTTTGTAAATTTTATATATCTGGTGCTCTAATTGCGATGCTAAAGTTCCAGTTTTCCTGATCTCATGTTGTACGGTCGGTCTGGTGTCGTTCAAAACATGGTCGTAGTTGTCCAGGTTGATAACATGGATTATTTTAAAAGTTCCTTTGAAGATTTTCCCATTTCCTGTCTTAATTGCAAGAAGAGGATTGTTGTACTCATACGTGTTGACTGTCGCTTGCGCATAATGAAGAGATATTCTGAAAGAAAGTTCTAAGTTTTAATGTGTGACTTGTGGACTTTTTTTCCGGTATCAGTAGTTATTGTTACTGTATTATTTTTTGCTATAGTTTCTTTTTCGTATAATGGCTTGTTTTTCCCTTTTATTTGGTTATTCCTTTTATAAATTATTTTACCTGGCTTAAAGTCTTTAGGTTTTGATCTAGTACGATTACGCCTATAAAGGTTTCTGTTGATTCCTAGCTATATCATTTTTAAGGTCTGAATTTACTATATCTTTAAAGTTAACTAATTCCCGATAATTTATTCTTTGTAATCTGTTAAAAAAAATATCTGCTGGCTTTTTTTGGTTACCGAATGTACGGTGTTATTATATCGATCTACAGCGATAGTTAGGACTTCTTTCAAAGAGAAATCGGGATATTCTTGTATAAGACACCTTATAATTTCGAGAATCGTGGAATGGACTCGTTCCACTGCACCATTTACCTCACTTTTTTGTGGAGGTGCTAGATAAATTGTAATGCCGAGTCCTTCGAAATAGTTTAGCATGATGGGACTTACAAAACTACCTTCGTTATCCATAACAAGGAATTTTGGAACTGTAAAATAATGGAGTAGTTTAATTAGTTAGTCTCTAATGTGTAGTACAGATTTGTTCTTTATCCGAAAAAAATTTGTGAACTTTGAAAATTTATCAATGACCGTAATAAATTTTTCCCCTTTAATTTCTATGATGTCAATGTGGAGGATTTCTGAGGAATAGAACGGGATAGGGGTTGGCTGAAGTTCGGGTTTTTGAGGGTGGCGGTCATATTTGTTTGAAGAACAGGTTTCGCAAGTCTTTGTATAATCTTTAATAAATTTAGCCGTCTTTGGGAAATAGTAGTTCTCTAAAATTTGTTGCTTGTTTTCTTTTGGATTTCTATGGGCACGTTTGTGTTCGTCTTGAATTATTTGCCATTGGGTTTCTTCACTAGTAATGTCAGTAACAACTCTTTTTGTTATTCTTGCTTTAAATTTCGAAAAATGTTCCTTAAAAATCTCTTGAAGTAAGGGAAGGTGCTTTTCTTGTATTTTAATTCCGTTTATTATGTTTGGGTCTAATTTTCCCTTCAATATGCTTGTTAACACGTCTTTGCTTAATTCAGGTACCCTTACGAAATGCCTGTGAATGCCGGCATGTGGGTTCTCGTAGCAGCTCATTTCATCCCCTTCCGAGAGTAAGAGCTGATTGTTGAAAACATTAATTGGTGCTTCGACATGTGGTATGAGCTCAGTATTATCCTCATCAGCGCTATGCTGTGAATTAGATGATGTTAGAATGTTTACTTCAGCTGGTAGTCTTGAGAGTGCATCTGCTACTAAGTTCGTTTTCCCTGGTTTATAGATTAACCGATAGTTAAATTCTTCAATTCTTGCCTTTCATCTTTTTTTTTGTTATTTCTGTTGCTGAGGGCAAACGTTAATGGCTGATGGTCGGTCAAAATTTTTATTTCCCTAGCTCCATAAAGGTACGTCCTAAGCTTGTCAAGACTCCATATGATGGCCAACATCTCTTTCTCAATCGTAGAATAATTTTCTTCCGTTTGATTGAGAGATCTCGAAATAAACGTAATTGGTCGGTCCTTTCCAATCTCACCCTGTGAGAGCACCGCTACAATTGCATAATTGGAAGCGTCTGTTGTCAGGATGAAAGCCTTTTCAAAATCGGGAAATATTAAAATATCAGACGACATGAGCATTTGCTTTAGGTCTTGGAATGCTTTTAAAGCGTTCTGGTCGAGATCAATTTGCACCTTACGCGATCGGCCTGCTGTAATCTATGCATTCTCACCCCGCGGTAAGTTTGTAAGAGGTTTCGCAATTTTTGCAAAATCCCTTATAAACTTCCTGTAATACGATGCAAGACCCAAAAAAACTCTTAAGTTCCTTCAAATTCTTTGGAATAGGCATTTTTTTTACTGCTTGTATTTTCCTTGGATCAGGTCAAAAATTCGACTTCTTTTTGCAAAAATTTAGATTTATTCAAGTTAACTTTCAAATTTGTCTCGCCGAGGAGAGAAAATACTTTGTTTATATTTTCGAGATGATCATTTTTACTTTTTCCAAATATGATAATGTCGTCGATATATACGTAACAACATTTACCAATGAGTAGTTTTAGGACATCATTAATCATCCTTTGAAAAATGGCTGGGGCGTTTTTAAGCTCAAAAGGCAGCCTCAAAAATTCGTATTTTCCGTTAGCGGTGGAAAATGCAGTTTTTTTCTATATCACGGTTTTTCATCTTGATTTGATGAAAACCGGATGTAAGATCTAGCGTGGTGAAAAATTCTGAATTACCTAGGCTAGCGAGAGTATTATTAATGTCCGGAGTTGGATAAGCGTCGGGTGTTGTTATGGCATTTAGCCTCTTGAAATCTACAACTAGTCTATATTGCTTCTCACCTGCCGCATTCTCCTTCTTTGGAACAATCCAAAGTGGAGAATTATAAGGGCTTCTGGAAGGCCTTATTATTCCGTCCTTTAACATTTGCGATATTTGTCTTTCTACCTCAGATCTCAAGTGTGTCGGGTAAGCATATGATTTCGTGTAAACCGGTTCATCCGTCGTAGTCCTAATTTCGGCTCTAATGTTTGTGTCTATAGTTCCGCTGTCGCAGACTGGTCCAAAAAGAAAGTCGTATTTTTCAATGATATTACGAAGATCATTGTCTTCAGGCATTTGATCTATATTGTTTACTTGTTTAGAATCTTTAGCTTTAAGTTTTAGCTTAACTCCCGATAATAACTGCAGTATCTAACTTTTCCTGTCTATGACTGCCTCTAATTCTCGAAGGGTGTCATCGCCGATTATACCATCAAATGATGATAGTCCAGGTAAAATAAAAAAATCGAGATTGTTGTTAACTCCGACACTTTTAAAGAATGGTCCTGTTACTTTCCTCGTAATTGTTATTTGTCCTGCCGCTGATTGGATTTTGAATGGGGTCTTAACTGGTTTTGAATTAAAGCCTAATTTTTCGCTAATAAAATTTTTATTAGCTCCTGTGTCAATAAGAAATTTATATGGTTGTCCGGTTTTAGAAAACTATTCTAGGTATGGTACGCTAGAGAGGCTTCTGTTGTAAAATTTACCTCCTCTGAGTTCCATACATCACCTTCTTCAACCTCATCCTCAAAATGTTCGAGATATTCCTCTTCTGTTTCTTCTTCTTCTTCCCCTTCTGTCTCTACATTGAACAATCTTTGTTGTTTCCGAGGTAGGTTTGAGTATTCGTTCGAATGCCTCACTTTTGGAATAGGTCTGTTCATGTAATTTATTCTGTGTGATCTAAGTGAGCTATCTATTTCCATTGGAATAGGGGGTTTGGGCTGATCAGGTCTTGGAGGTGGTTTTTGATTTTCCAATCGTGTCTGGTTAGTACGTCTGTAGTTATAAATTTGGTTCTGGTCTTGTGTATTTATTTGTCTTGGTACAGGTCTGGGTTTAAATTGGGGTGAATACATTTGGTTTATAGGAGCGGATATTGAATTTTTGAAATTATTTGGGTGAAGAGAGAAATTTCTAAAATTATAGTTTTGTATTTCAAGGCATGAGCTATAAGCTTCTGGAAGAGTTTGAGGTTTTTGAATGAGAAGCATACGTGAAACGTCGCCTTTTAAGCCTCTTATGAATATATCATATACTAATGCATTCATTGTCTCTTCAGTATAGTCTTCCGTTTTTATTTTATTAATAATTAGGGACAATTGATGATTGACCCTCGCATAAAATTCGTCCATGGAATGGTTGCCCTGTTTCATCAAGTTTAATTCATGTTCAAGTGTACGCAAATCGCGCTTGTCGGCGTAATGCAATGGTAAATATGTTTTAATATTCAGCCAATTGTCATCAAATATATTATAAGATATGAGAGCGCTGTCTGCTGCTCCTCTTATCTTTTGTCTGATATGTTGAAGTATGGATCTATAGATTGGTTTTTGTCTTACTATTTCGTAATCCTTTAATATGGATTCTACACTATGGACCCAGGATATATACTGAGTTGGATTCCCCTCAAATATTTGAAGGTCTCTAACGCAGTCCGGTAATTTTCTTATTTCATTTAACTCCTGCTCATTTCTGGGGACTGACAATTCGTCACTATGGGCTCGAGGTTGAGAAATTCTGCCCTCTAATTGCAGGATTCTATCATTCAATATCCTTATCTATTCTGATTGAATACGGGATGTTTCTCCACCATGGGGCGGCGGAATACTTCCTTCTAACTGCTGAATTCTATTACCTAAGGTTTTTACTTGTTCTATCTGTGCATTAAGTGCTCCAGTTAGTTGTACGATACTCTCTTGTAGCCACTCTACTGCTTTATTATCGCCAGGTGCCATACTGCTTAATTTTCTCTAATGTTTTTAAAAAAGGGACTGTGTATCACAAATTGAAAATTTTTACAGAGATTGTAATATGTTTTGTAAATTTTTATTGGCTAAGATGTTTACTTAAAAGAAAAGCTTGATGGTTTTGTCGAAAATTTCAAAATAATTCCTTTAATTAGTTCTTTCTAAAATTTTCGATTTCAAATTTCGTTTGTTCAAATATTTTTGAAATAACTTAAATTATTTTCTGTTTTTATTATTTTTAGGATGATTCTGCTTTTTCTTAGTATATAGGTATATTCTTAATAGAAAGATGTTTACTTTTCTTGTTTAAAATTGATAATAATTAAAATAAAATATCTTACAGTATCGCAATGATGAACTGCATCGCTCGATTGGATAGTCCGTAGGTTTCCCTTTTGGCAGAAATTAATTGTTGAGTTCTTGGTGAGTTGAGTTGGATGGTTTTTCCGGGTGTTTTCTTCTCTTTCCTTGCTGCTTCTACAAGGCTTCAGGCAAAATTCGGAGTGAATCTTTTTAATCACTAAATTTTGTGTTGAATTATTAGAGTCTTTTCTGACTTAAATCTTTGATTTATTTTTTATTAAACAAAATTTTTCGTACAGCACTATTTTATTAAAGTCTTTTTTTGCACAGCACTATTTTATTAGAGTCTTTGCGGACTTGCACAATTAAAACTTTAAGTTTTAGTTTTTAAAAGTCTTTTTCGTACAGAACTATTTTATTAAAGTCTTTGCGGACTTGTACAAATAAAACTTTTAATTTAAACTGCTCGGGCGCCAGTTATGGTTCTCTTGCACCAGAGAGCCAAAAAATATAATTATATCAACACACGGAATAAAAGACACAACACGTTCTTTGTCACAACATCAACTAACAAAATAATTTTATTGATAACATTTTATATTTTACAAAATGATTATTTTTACTTATTTTTATTGCTAAACGATATTTTGAATCGTAAGCTTTGTTCTACTTTATTTTATTAAATTATTACTAAAATATATTCTTGCATTGTAAGCTCAAATTTATAATACGCTTATTGCGACATACAAACAATAAAGACACACAAACAATAAAATAAGGTTACTAAACTAAAGATACCTAGTCAGCAATAATTAGTTGGCGCGTGCCTAACAGTGGGTTTGACTTGCATGTACATATACATATAATGTGTATGTATGCTTGCATGTACATAGAATACGTGGCCCATTGTTGCAGCATACACAAAAAAAAAATATATTAGGTAATTTTAACTAAGCTTGCATAGGTAATTTTATTTTATATGAAAATTAAAAAACGTATGTTTTATTAACTAAGCCATTAGGTAATTTGTACAATACATTTTACCTAAAATCCTAGTCAATTTAACTATTAGTACAAGGTACCTTTTCGAAATTATTTTTCTTTTTGTGTTTAGTTTTCTTGCTATAAGAAAATATTTTTTTTAAAAAAGGTAAGGAAATATAAACATATTTTTATAAAATTAATCAAATATATTTAATTTTACAGATCTCCATAAATATGCATCCTAGAATTTATTTATTATTGTATTGATTGTCTCATTTAAAATTACAGGCAAGAAAAAATGATCTACAATAGCGGTTTTTTCACTTGGTTGTACATTTTTAGTGTGCGTTTTGTGGATATTGTAAACAAATCGAAACAGCTAATGTCTGTTGTGGGCTTTCTGCCAATTTATATTTTAAAAATTGTAAATAATAGCCGTAGTTTAGATGTAAATATAATATTAAAAAGTGTATATAAAAATGGTTTTATTACATGAATAGCGTAAGCATTAAAAAATTATAATTTACAAAAAATAGGATACGATTGTCTAAAATCTACGATAATCTTCCAAAACGTTAAGTATGAATTTACTTTGTTATAGTAGGTAATTTTTAAAAGCGTTTATGTTGTTTTAACAAAGTTTTTAGTTGATTTTTGGAACATAAAAATCAACTACATTTTTTTTAAAAAGCCTAAAAAACTTTGTAAATGCCATTCTACCCTTTCACTTAGTTAAATATATACCATAATTTTAGGAATTATAACCTATGATTTTTTTGTGTGTAATGACATGCTAGCAGAAGTTTTACTCAATACGAAAACATAAAACAAAGAGAAATTAACAATTATTATTTGAATTACTGATGATGAAATTGCGATGACGATTGATATCGACAACTCCTTAACATACTCCGCCCCTTGGAAGATTGCTTTCAATTATGAGATTGTATGGGCAATAAACTGACCTTCGAATTGGCATGCTTTTTTATGCCGTCAGCCGTTTGTATTAGTACCACACGGACGTGTGCTGATGGAAACTGTTTCGAGCACTCTGTCCATTTCCTATTTTAATGGCGATGTGTTTTCTTCTTTTAATAAAACCAATACATTTGTTTTCACATTTGGTCGTGCTGTTTTCCATTTGGTCTTCTGTTGTAAGTCTCGTAAATATTGGGTGTGCCAAAAATGCTGATGAATTCCTTGCATCTTCAGCAATGATATTTTTGTGCTGCTACCTGTGGTTCCGGGATCGTAGAGAACAACCGGCCAATTAAGAAATGTGCAGGTGTTAGGGCACTCAGATCATCAGGATTGCTTGATGTAGGTGTGATGGGGCGACTGTTTACTATCGCCTCTGCTTTGCAACGTAAGTAATACTTGGCAAGTTTTACAGCACTCTCCTAGAGACCTCAAAAGTGGGGGAAGCGTGTTGGGATAATTTTCCATGTAATGCCTTCATCAGTGCACGCCTGTTGTACAATCGTTTTATGTTGTTGAGAATAAAAATCTTTTAAAAGGCTACGAAGCTCATTATTTGCACCCACAAAGTTGTGGCATTATATGAATATATTATACGACATTTACCAAGAAATAAAACGTTTTAATGCTGCAATAAATGATTGGCTAGTAAGATCCTGTGCTAACTCGAAATGCACCGCCATAGTAGAAAACAAATAAATATTGCCAAGTACACCTTTATGGGCTTACAACCTCGAATTTTTGTGTAATATGAAATGGCCCAGAATAGTCTACTCCGGAAACTTCAAAGGGAAAGCTCTTCGTAACTCTGTCAGTTGGTAAAGCTCCCATTATTTGTTCAGCCAATGGTGGTCGACAACGAATACAGCTCATACATTTATGTAATAATTTTCTAACAGTGTCACGAGCATTAATTATCCAAAACCTTTCTTTTAAGATGTTTACTAAGGTTTGAGTGCCAGCATGAAGCGATTGGTTGTGCACCTGAAGAATAATTGTTTTTACAAAATGATGTGATGATGACAATAATACTGGATGTTTTGTGTTGTACGATAATGATGAATTTTGTAGTCTTCCGCCAACGCGAATAGTACTATAATAACTGTGTTCGTTTACTCGAAATGCTTACTACTTTTACTACAATTGGAAAAATTTGTTTAATTTTTGTATTGAAAACTTCCAGCTGTAGTAAAAATAGTAAATTATAGTAAGTAAACGAACAGGCATAATGAAACAGTGGCGATTACGAAATTAATTTTGATTGTTTCTTAATTGGCTTACCGGCTTGAAGAAGTGAATATTCGGCTGCAAATGATGACCTTTGAATTTGAGTGCAGGTAAATAGTAAAGCTGATTCTATTTCATCGGGTGTCACTAAAATGAGTCGAACCTTTAATAAATCGTAGTACATTTTTTTTTATTTATTTAATAATGAGTAGTATTTTTAATACTTTGAAATTTACATTATGTTAAATATGTTAACAATAAAAATTTTAATTGTTCTGAACTAAGTTATTTCTAATAAAATTTACAACTTTTTTTCTAAATAATATAACATTTTGTTCATTTTTAATTTCATTTGACATCAAATTGTACAGCCTAAGTCCTTTGTAAAAAAATTTTCTCTTCATTGCATTTGTATGAGCTTGTTGTAGTCTGAAGTCATTAGTATTTCTGAGGTTATATGGCTGTGCCTCTCTCACGTATCTTGTCTGGTCCTTCAAATAATCAGGTGCTTCTCCCATTTTCAGTTTTTGAATAAAATTAATTGTATTTAATTGCAGTCGTTGGTGAATATTTAACCATTTTAGGGTGTTAAGCATAAAATTGATTGATGTTAGCCGATTACATTTTAGTATTGTACGCATGGCTTTGTTCTGAAGTCTCTGTAGTCTTGAAATTTGTTGATCATACAGCTGGAGTACAAAATTGTTGATCCGTATTCGAAATGCGGTTTAATTATTACATTATACATATTTATAGATGTTATTGTGGAAACTTTATTTCTCAACCTTCTAAAAAATCAAAATTTTTTTCCGATCTTTTTGCAAATATATTCAATATGTTCATTGAACTTTAAGTTTTTGTCAATTATAAAACCTAGGTATTTTATAGTGTTTATTTTTTCTATTATGATGTTATTTATTTGAAATGTTTTATTAGTGTTCATATTAATTTCCATTAGTTTGGTTTTATTTTCATTTAATTTTAATTTATTCATATATAGCCACTTATTTATATTACCCATATCTTTTTTTAGATTTTCATAGCATGCTTCTTCTGTCTCTGCTTCTGTAAAGATTAACGTGTCATCCGCATACATAATTATTTCACACTTTTCTAATGTTCGTTCAATATCATTTATATAAACAATAAATAGCAGTGCTCCCAGAATTGAGCCCTGTGGGACCCCATAATTATTTTCAGTCGCGTCTGATTGCACGTAATTCACTTTTGTTTTTTGCTCTCGATTAGCTAAATATGATTTAAACCAATCTAGTTCATTGTCCTGGATACCATATCTATGAAGCTTTTGTATTAAAATATTCCGATCAATCGTTTCGAAAGCCCGTTTAAAATCAAGAAAAACAGACAATATTTTATTATTTTTCTTTACACATTTCCATCTATTTACTAAGTAGTTCACCGTTGTTTCACTTGAATGCTTCTTTCTAAATCCTGATTGATATTTAGATAGTAAAGAATTATGTTCTAAATATTCCTCTAACTGATTTTTTACAACTTTTTCCAGCACCTTTTCACATGTTTTCAAACCATTTATTGGACGGAATTCTTCACATTTATTTGTATTTTTTACTTTCGCAATCGGTGTCACCATTGTTTCTTTCCAACTTGTAGGAAAATTTCCTGTTCGTAATGATTTGTTAATAATGTTCATTAAAATATTGCCACTTGTGTCCCATGTGTCCATAATGATGTTCTTTGTAATTCTTTTATAATCGGGTTTGTTATTTATATATTTAAACAATGCTTTTAATTCTACTATAGATATTGCACGAAACTTAAATTTTGAGTTTATCACAGATATCAGGTTTTTTATTGCACATTTTCAATTGAGTTTCTTATTTCTTCCTCCAGTCAATGTTAAAGTCACCAGCAATTATTATGTCACAGTTGTTTTCACATATCTCTTCTAGGAACTCTTGTAGTGCATCACAAAATTCTGCTTTTGAATAACTTGGAGACCTATATATTGCTATTATAATAAATGAAACATTATCATTTTTTGCCATATATGCGCTAATCCAATACTCAGAAATTTTTACGCAAGTCTTTATCTTTGTAATCAACCATTGTTTTTTAAAATATAGAATAACACCACCAGTTTTCGCCGAATAAGATATTGTTGTATATAGATTGTATGCATTTAATTCAACCTCTGTTTCATCAATTTTTTCCGTCATATGCGTTTCAGATAATACTATAAAGTCCGGTTTAGCAGCCTCCACAATTATTTCTAGTTGGTTAAAATTATTTATTAGCCCTTGAATGTTAGTGTATAAGCCATGAATATTCTTTGGTTGTTAAATTTCGGTATATAGTCCGAGCCTTTTCTTTTTTAAATTTAGTTTATTTCTATAAACTGGACATTCTTTGCTGATCGTTGCATGATTTTCGTCAAGACTTAGATTTAATCTTTTATTTTCCTTGTTACAATTTACACATTTGTTCAATATTTCAATATTACACTCTTTACTCTTGTGGTTTCCATGACATTTGAAACATATTGTTTCGTTCCGGCATTCATTTGCTTTATGATTAAATCCTTGACAGTTGAAGCATTGCATTATATTAGTACCATCAAATATTCTACATCTCTCCCAACCAATATTTAATTTTTGCATCGCCATAATTTTGTGATATGTTTCATTATCAGTTTTTAGTTTTGGTATTGTATACAGGTTTATTAAATCTTTTGGTCTCAAAACATTTTATTATATCAACTTTGCTGTCTTTCATTACATCATTTTGTTTTTTAATTTTCTCTAGCAACTCATTTTCGTTGATTTTAAAATTCATATCAGTTATTATTATATTCATCTCAGCCTGTTTTGGGATTTTGATTTCATATTTTTCGCTTATTTCATTCTGAACCGCCACTCTTATTTTTTCCCGTTCATCCATATTTTCGCTCTGTATAACTACTGTACCATTTCTTCGGTTTTCGACATTTACAATTTTAAAATTCATTGGGTCCACTTTTTTATTTAGTTCTTCCTTGGTTTTTTGTGCCGTTTGTTCTTCTTTGGGCTTTATAATTAATGGGGCAATTTTCGATACATCTGGCAACGCACTTTTTTCTGCAACTGTTTGTGCATAGTACATACGATATGACCCGCAGAAGTTTGTTATGATTGTTCACATATTTATGTGTTGCAATAAAACCTAATTGTTCATTTGTTACTACAGCAATTCGTTGAGCTTTAACTTCTGGTGGGTCCACTGTTTGACTTGGAGGGTTTGGTCAACAATTTTTATCTTGACAAATGTACTCAGGCCCATGAAACCACAACTTATTGTTGGCGATTGGCACATGATTCCAATCAAAAATCGAAGATAATTCTTGTATTTTTGCAACGCGTTTTGCCACGAAAGTATTCCATCTATTTGGTTCACCTTTAATCCAGCAAAGAGTTATCATTGAATCAGTCCAACAGTAGACGTGGCTTGCAAGTACTATTCAGATGACCGATTGCAGAAGCTCTGCTAATAATAATGCGGCTGAGAGCTTCAGTCTCGGTAAACCTAAAACCGTCTTGGTTTGTAACTGCATAGATACACGCTCCATAAGCCATCGTGCTGGCATCCGGAAAGCCATGAAACTGAGTAAAGTTATTCTTAGGGACATACCTTGGTATTCTGCAATTATTAATGAATACAAGTTGCTGCTAAAAATGCAACCATTCTGTATAAATGTAGGAACACTCTCATCCCAACTGAGCTTTAATTTCCAAAGCCTTTGCAGAAGAATTTTGCGCTTAACAATCACAGGATTGAGCAGACCCAGTGGGTCATAAATTGTTGATATATGATAAACTTTATCGTTTTTTTTTTTTTTTGATATTTTGCGGCGAGTATGTAAAAACAAATGAGTCTTCGTTTGGCGTCCACTTTAGTTTTCATTTCTGAATTTAGCTATTGGCCTACCGTGTTTTATGTAAATAAAATACCAAGTTTTTATTTCATATCTTCCCGACGTTTCGTGAATTTTTTGTTCAATTTTTCAAGGGAATTTCAAAAGAATTTTGCGCTTAACAATCACAGGATTGAGCAGACCCAGTGGGTCATAAATTGTTGATATATGATAAACTTTATCGTTCTTTTTTTTGATATTTTGCGGCGAGTATGTAAAAACAAATGAGTCTTCGTTTGGCGTCCACTTTAGTTTTCATTTCTGAATTTAGCTATTGGCCTACCGTGTTTTATGTAAATAAAATACCAACTTTTTATTTCATATCTTCCCGACGTTTCGTGAATTTTTTGTTCAATTTTTCAAGGGATTTCGTCTCTTTTATTAAAAAGAGAAAAACTTTAACATTAACAATTATGCAGAAAATTATGACACAATATAATATATAAACGTCACATAAATATAGTTTTAATTTTTAATTTATCACGTTATTTTAATTTTTAATTTCAAACACAAAAAGTTCTTAATAATTATATTGAAAATATCACAGCTGTTTTATATAATATAATAATTAGATAACTTACTGGACGTGGCTTTAGCTGAACTACAAAACAAAAACATTAACATAAAATACATAGTAAAATATGTAGATGACATCCTAGCTGTTATTAATATTGACGACAAGGAGGAGATACTAAAAACTCTTAATAATTACCACCCGAAAACAAAATTCACCATCGAAGTTGAAAATAAATGGGAAATAACATACCTTGACACAAAATTATACAGAGGTGAAAATAAAATACTATTTGACTGGTACGCAAAAGATACATCAACAGGTAGAATTATGAACTTTAATTCAACACAACCAAAATCGCAAATAATCAACACCGCAAATAACTTTATTCGAAGAGTATGAGACATCAGGGACGAACAGCTTCACGCGCAAAACATGCAAGAAAATCACAAATATATTAACCAATAATAGTTTTCCTAGGGGATTAATAAAATCCTTAATAGCATCCTACAAGCCCACAATACATGGCAACCCTAACCAAGATAAACGTTTCTTTAGTATAAAATGCATTCCCGGTCTTACAGACAACAAAATCATAAAAACAACAATAGAGAGTAGTGACATTAATTTTGGTTATAAACCGAATAAAACTTTAAATGCGATATTCACAAAAACAAAAACACCAATTGAGAAATTGCAACAAAACAACGTAGTGTACGAAATACCGTGTAAAGGCATTAACAATAACAGCTCTAATCTTGTGTACATAGGTACAACAAAAAGAAGTTTGGAAACAAGAGTAAATGAACACAAAGCTGATATAAGCAAAAACAAAGAAAGCACAACACATCACACATACAAAACACAAACCAGACTTTGACAATATAAAAATTCTGGATAAAGTAAACAACATAAGAAAGAGGTTTATAACAGAAAGTCTAAGAATTCAGCAAAAAATAAACAAAACGATGAACATTAAGAAAGACACAGATAATTTGAGCGCGAGCTACAAAATAGCGATTAGATAAAACAGCTGTGATATTTTAAATATAATTATTAAGAACTTTTTGTATTTGAGATTAAAACTATATTTATGTGACGTTTATATATTATATTGTAAGTCATAATTTTAAATATCTGCATAATTGTTGATGTCGGGAAGATATGAAATAAAAACTTGGTATTTTATTTACATAAAACACGGTAGGCCAATAGCTAAATTCAGAAATAAAAATCAACAAAAGGAATTATACTG
The DNA here is from genome assembly GCA_956483635.1 of Panzeria rudis. Classification (NCBI taxonomy): domain Eukaryota; kingdom Metazoa; phylum Arthropoda; class Insecta; order Diptera; family Tachinidae; genus Panzeria; species Panzeria rudis. The sequence continues at coordinate 64,316,319 of OY101449.1, forward strand.
GCCAATAATACTAACAACAATAAATATTTATAGTGCCAGGCAACGTTGCGATTGTTGGTAGGTTCCTACGAAATTTGGTAGGAATTTTTTTCGTTTGGTAGGATGGTAGGCTAAATCTTTTTTTGGTAAGTTTGAGAATATATTTATGCATAATTCTTAAATAAAGGTTTTCAATGCAGCTTATAAAAAATTTTATAAATTCAATAAAAAGATTTTGTCGATCTTGCAGAATATGTATTAAATTTTCGTTAGCCTTTGTCGTTTTCTTTTCTAGGCAAACTGTAAAAATTCTTTATCTTTTTATGGAAAATTGCAAACTAGCATACTTTTAATATAAAAAATGTATCCTGGTAAGTGTTGATATAACTTGCAATAAATTCAGTATTTCAAAAACTCATTATATTGCAAATTTTCATTGAGAAGGGCAAAAAATATAGCATTTTCTCTACAAAAGAAAGAGCCAATAACTAACTCAGTTTCTATATCGGGAATCGAACCCGAGACCGTTGGACTGACTGGATAGCATTGCTAGCAATTAGTCCATATTCCGGACTAAGTATTTTTTTTTATTTTTTTATCTTTTTCTTATAGATTTTTTTGTATTTCTTAATTATCATCTGATGCGCTATTTTATTGATATAGTAAATACCATGATGCATATTTTTGGAGTTATATTTCCAGTTTTCAAAATCAGTTTAAAAATTCAATTTTTTTAAGAATAATAAAGCGATCTGCCTATCTTTGAATTAAATCAGTGTAATTTTTTTTAACAATATGCTGCAGATTGTAAATCTTAGAAGTATGACAACTTTATCGCTGTAAGATTGAAATATAAAATGAACGGAATCTGAAGATGGTAAAACGAAAACGATAGGAATAAAAGTACGGAATTCCATTAAAACTCCAAAATTTTATTAAAGAAGATATATTTCAAATTTGACTACCAGAATGCTTTAAAAAACGCAATCAATAAATTTTAAGAAATTTATAAGTTTAAAACGGATTTGGTAGATTTTTGTGGAAAATTTGGTAGGAAAATTTTTTTCAGTGGCAACGCTGGTTCAAGGTGATAATTATGTACTATTGTAAACAATCCAATGAAGTGAAATTCCCAATAGCGCTATTTTTGTCGAATGTGCGCCATAATACCAAATGAAAATTCGTTGGATCAGTTAATTCGACCACAATCGAAAATCGAATGTTGCTCATAATAGGCACCTATATTTTGTATTAAAAAAAATTTTATGGAACATGTTACTGCCTATTTATCTATGTCGAAGGAATTCTTTCTTTCTTTATTACAGTTACGTTTGAAACAAGGACAAAGTTTTAGAGTTTGTTATTGTTTCAAATGAAATTGTAAGAATGAAAAATGTCCTTCGACATCGATAAACAGGGTATTAGTATTTAAACAGACGATGAAAAACATAGAAACTTTAAAAAAGAACTTAAACAATTTCATCGTGTAAATTTAGTGGTACAGTCAGTTAGTCAAACAAACTTTTGTAATATTAAAAAAAACATTGAAACTTTTGATATTAAAGAAAAACAGGATTATAATACAAATTTCTTATATGAATCAAAATAAATTTGGCGGTCACTTACACCATTTTATAAATATGTATGTCAAAAAAAAATCAATATATTTATGAAATAACGTGTACTTATTTTTAATTTCCCGTTTTTCCGGAAAATTTTTGAGATTTTCCCGTGAAAACGGGAAATTAAAAGTAGACTTCCCGGGTACTCTCGATTCCAAACCCCTAGTGTTTATAAATTATTTTTCTTACAAATAAAGAAGTGTGTTCTTAACTTAAGTAAAACTTTAACACTTTTGTGCGCGGCTATAAAATACCTTAGTAAAGGCTCTGCTATTCTTATTGAACTCGAAGGAACTATTAAGTTTTTGTTTAATAGATTAATAAGTTCCAATAATACTGTTGCCAACGATTTAATTAAAATCTAAGGATTATATATAATGAGAGACGAATTCAATTATTTTATACCTCCACTCAGGAATATTTTCTTCTAGTAACAGTGTTTTAAAATACAGCACAAAAACGGAAATTAAGGAATTCGGAAATAAACTTTTTTTAATATTCGGTGCTGAGCTCTGCCAGTATGAGTCAGATGATTACCTGACAACAGAAGAAACTATCGATGAGTTGATATTTGGTATTATTTTGGGCAAACAGGCCAATAAGGGCTGGGGGCGGTGGTATATTTTATTGAACAGGTTACAAAACGGACTGAAAAAGGGACCAGGGGCCCGTTTCTCAAAACTACAAGTTACAAACGCACAAGTAAAATATACACAAAACAACAACACTCAAAACTACAAGTTGCAGATCTACAACAAGTAAAGTACCTACAAAACAACAACATATTTACAAAATTTATTGTTGTTTCGTGAGTATTTTACTTGTAGATTTGTAACTTGATGTTTTGAAAAATGGGCCCAGGAGGCCGTTTCTCAAAAAGTACAAGTTACAAATCTACAAGCAAAATACAAATAAAAATAAAATTTACAAGCAAAATACAAATAAAAATAAAATTTGTAAAATTGTTGTTGTTTTGTTTGTATTTTACTTGTAGTTTTGTAAAACTGGCCGCAGGACTCAATAGTTGAGTTCTGGTTTACAAAAGCTCTGTTCAATAACTGAAAATTGTTAATAATTGTTAATAGTTTTCACTGAAAAGTGTTCACGTGCCAAACACTTTTAGTAATAACTATTAACAATTTTTAAAAATTTTCAGTTATTGACCAGAGCTACAATCATATAAACTTTGTTATTGCCATTTAAATTGAGTATTTTTCCTATGACATTTTCACATAATTTGATATTTGTTGGGAAAATGCTAGAAAATAACAAATAAATAATTAAAAAATGTTAAAAATAATGCTAACAACAAAATGGAAAATTTGATGCTAAATCAAAATTAAAAATGCTAAATTTAGCTGCAAAAATGCTAAAATGGCCACACTGGCTAATACTTAAACAGTACCCATGTTCTGCAGCTAATGTGAGAACTTTTCAATGCGAGTAAATTGTTATAATCCTTTGTAACACAGGGTGAATAACAAAAGGCATACATTTCATTTGTTTACTGTAATATATTCAATTTAATTATTTTATAAATCACCCTGCAAAAAACGGGATGACTACTATAATTGTTAAATTTTTCTCGATGCGAGAACTATTTATCTAGTATAAATAAATGAAAAAAATAAAAAAGTTTATAAAATTTTTTTACCTTTTTTTTCACCTCCAAGTTTATGAAAAAGCACCACAGAAAAACGTAAATTTTAATATGCACATATATTTTTCAAAACAGCTCCGATAGTTTTCCAACTTGGTATTTTTCCTATCGAAGCCAATATAAAACTGTGTACCGAATTTCATAACTAGGATAACTCCTCTATTTTTGCACACTTTCGAATCACTGTGCGCCGGCCTTATTTCCAAGGTTGGACACCGTAACGAATAACGGTATCGATATTGGTATTAAAATTATTTTTATTTTGGTATCGGTATTTGAGCTACATATATCGGTATATACTAGGGTATTCATTCAATCAGGCTTCTGCTTTAATCGGTCAATTGTTCGATTAATTAATCGAGGGTTTGCTTAATCGGTAAAGTTCGGTATTAATCGGTTAACCGATTAATAAAGTTTTTTCATAAATCAAATAATTTCAACAAATAAAAATGCATAAATGATTTATTATTTTGAGTTTATTAGTAAAAATAAGAATAACATAACAAACATATCAATTCTTGAACTAAATCAAGCAAAAAAAATTCATAAATAGGAACCTTTCCAGTATTCCCTTGTAAAAAACTATTAATTTGTTTTTTATTTCATTATGTACAATACATTTTACCTAAAATCCTAGTCAATTTAACTATTTGTACAAGGTACCTTTTCGAAATTATTTTTCTTTTTGTGTTTAGATTTCTTGCCATAAGAAAATATTTTTTTAAAAAAAGGTAAGGAAATATAAACATATTTTTATAAAATTAATCAAATATATTTAATTTTACAGATCTCCATAAATATGCATCCTAGACAGGATTTGGTCAGAGTAGCGGGACGATTTTCAATTCGTCATAAGAAGAGGATGTAAGCAAATATTAAATAAACATCTATGTAGTTGAATTTATTTATTATTGTATTGTTTGTCTCATTTAAAATTACAGGCAAGAAAAAATGATCTACAATAGCGGTTTTTTTCACTTGGTTGTACATTTTTAGTGTGCGTTTTGTGGATATTGTAAACAAATCGAAACAGCTAATGTCTGTTGTGGGCATTCCGCCAATTTATATTTTAAAAACTGTAAATAATAACCGTAGTTTAGATGTAAATATAATATTAAAAAGTGTATATAAAAATGGTTTTATTACATGAATAGCGTGGGCAATAAAAAATTATAATTTACAAAAAATAGGATACGATTGTCTAAAATCTACGATAATCTTCCAAAACGTTAAGTATGAATTTACTTTGTTATAGTAGGTAATTTTTAAAAGCGTTTATGTTGTTTTAACAAATTTTTTATTTGATTTTTGGAACATAAAAATCAACTACATTTTTTTTAAAAAGCCTAAAAAACTTTGTAAATGCCATTCTACCCTTTCACTTAGTTAAATATATACCATAATTTTAGGAATTATAACCTATGATTTTTTTGTGTGTAATGACATGCTAGCAGAAGTTTTACTCAATACGAAAACATAAAACAAAGAGAAATTAACAATTATTATTTGAATTACTGATGATGAAATTGCGATGACGATTGATATCGACAACTCCTTAACATACTCCTCCCCTTGGAAGATTGCTTTCAATTATGAGATTCTATAGGCAATAAACTGACCTTCGAATTGGCATGCTTTTTTATGCCGTCAGCCGTTTGTATTAGTACCACACGGACGTGTGCTGATGGAAACTGTTTCGAGCACTCTGTCCATTTCCTATTTTAATGGCGATGTGTTTTCTTCTTTTAATAAAACCAATACATTTGTTTTCACATTTGGTCGTGCTGTTTTCCATTTGGTCTTCTGTTGTAAGTCTCGTAAATATTCGGTGTGCCAACGATTCCAAAAATTCTGATGAACTCTTTGCATCTTCAGCAATGATATTTTTGTGTCTGCTACCTGTGGTTCCGGCATCGTAGAGAACAACCGGCCAATTAAGAAATGTGCAGGTGTTAGGGCACTCAGATCATCAGGATTGCTCGATGTAGGTGTGATGGGGCGACTGTTTACTATCGCCTCTGCTTGGCAACATATTGTGTTTAATTCTTCAAAGGTCAACAGTGTGTTTCCGATAGCGCGACGTAAGTAATACTTGGCAAGTTTTACAGCACTCTCCTAGAGACCTCAAAAGCGGGGGGAGCGTGTTGGGATAAATTTCCATGTAATGCCTTCATCAGTGCACGCCTGTTGTACAATAGTTTTATGTTGTTGAGAATAAAAATCTTTCAAAAAGCTACGAAGCTCATTATTTGCACCCACAAAGTTGTGGCATTATCTGAATATATTAGACGACATTTACCTCTACAAAAAATAACACGTTTTAATGCTGCAATAAATGATTGGCTAGTAAGATCTTGTGCTAACTCGAAATGCACCGCCTTAGTAGAAAACAAATAAATATTGCCAAGTACACCTTTATGCGCTTACAACCTCGAATTTTTGTGTAATATGAAATGGCCCAGAATAGTCTACTCCGGAAACTTCAAAGGGAAAGCTCTTCGTAACTCTGTCAGTTGGTAAAGCTCCCATTATTTGTTCAGCCAATGCTGGTCGACAACGAATACAGCTCATACATTTATGTAATAATTTTCTAACAGTGTCACGAGCATTAATTATCCAAAACCTTTCTTTTAAGATGTTTACTAAGGTTTGAGTGCCAGCATAAAGCGATTGGTTGTGCACCTGAAGAATAATTGTTTTTACAAAATGATGTGATGATGACAATAATACTGGATGTTTTGTGTTGTACGATAATGATGAATTTTGTAGTCTTCCGCCAACGCGAATAATACTATAATAGCTGTGTTCGTTTACTCGAAATTCTTACTACTTTTACTACAATTGGAAAAATTTGTTTACTTTTTCTATTGAAAACTTCCAGCTGTAGTAAAAATAGTAAATTATAGTAAGTAAACGAACAGGCATAATGAAACAGTGGCGATTACGAAATTAATTTTGATTGTTTCTTAATTGGCTTACCGGCTTGAAGAAGTGAATATTCGGCTGCAAATGATGACCTTTGAATTTGAGTGCAGGTAAATAGTAAAGCTGATTCTATTTCATCGGGTGTCACTGCGAGACTAAAATGAGTGGAACCTTTAATAAATCGTAGTACATACGATATGACCCGCAGAAGTTTGTTATAATTGTTCACATATTTATGTGTTGCAATAAAACCTAATTGTTCATTTGTTACTACAGCAATTCGTTGAGCTTTAACTTCTGGTGGGTCCACTGTTTGACTTGGAGGGTTTGGTCAACAATTTTTATCTTGACAAATGTACTCAGGCCCATGAAACCACAACTTGTTGGTGATTGGCACATGATTCCAATCAAAAATCGAAGATAATTCTTGTATTTTTGCAACGCGTTTTGCCACGAAAGTATTCCATCTATTTGGTTCACCTTTAATCCAGCAAAGAGTTATCATTGAATCAGTCCAACAGTAGACGTGGGTTGCAAGTACTATTCAGATGACCGATTGCAGAAGCTCTGCTAATAATAATGCGGCTGAGAGCTTCAGTCTCGGTAAACCTAAAACCGTCTTGGTTTGTAACTGCATAGATACACGCTCCATAAGCCATCGTGCTGGCATCCGGAAAGCCATGAAACTGAGTAAAGTTATTCTTAGGGACATACCTTGGTATTCTGCAATTATTAATGAATACAAGTTGCTGCTAAAAATGCAACCATTCTGTATAAATGTAGGAACACTCTCATCCCAACTGAGCTTTAATTTCCAAAGCCTTTGCAGAAGAATTTTGCGCTTAACAATCACAGGATTGAGCAGACCCAGTGGGTCATAAATTGTTGATATATTATAAACTATCGTTTTTTTATATTTTGCGGCGAGTATGTAAAAACAAATGAGTCTTCGTTTGGCGTCCACTTTAAGCCAAGAGCCTTTATATAATCGAGCTCACCTAATGAAATTACTTCCTCCCGTTTACTTGCATTAATATCTTCAATAATTTTTGTGTGGTTGGGCGAAAAATTTTAAAGTGGAAAGTGTGCCTTCTGTAAGACAGATTACTTGTCGTTTGATTTCTATCACATCCTCAATTGTAGCACCACCTGTGATAAGATTATCAACATAAAAATCACGAAAAGTTACTTCTGATCCTATAGGATAATTACGCTTTTCATCCACAGCTATTTGTCTAAAGCTTAGTCTAGACCAGGGGTCGGCAACCTATTGAGGCGGAAGAGTCGAAAATTACAATTTACAAAATTTCAAAGTTTTTATAGAGCCACAAAAATTTTTCTTCCCAAAATTAAATAGTACTTGCATAAATAAAGCTTTTTGATAAAAAAAACTAATTATTTATTCATAAGAAAAATATCTGTTCATTCATATATAAGTAGTGTTTTTCACAACAAATTATGTAATATAGATATGGTATTATTACACAGAAAAATTGTAAATACAATTAATTTTTTTGTTATATTAATTAAATAATTAATTGATTTTGAACCTACAACGATTTTGGTAAATACAATTACGAAATTGTAAGTTAAAGGAAAATTAGGAAAAATTAAAAAAAAAATTTTTGTTGATTTCAAATTTATTTCAATTAAGATGATTGTTATATCAACAATGTGAATTGTTGATTTTCCGAATAAATTTTAACTATCATAATTGTTGTACTAACAATATTTTTTATACACAATCACAATCCTCGAAGCGACTTTTTGCTTGTCTGCGAAAAACACTAAATGTCTTTTGCGGAATCGAACCGGCGACCTCTGGACTAATTGACTAACGTTCTTATCTCTCCGCTACAGAGCGATTCGTTATTAAATACGTAAATAATGAATACACACAAAACGTGATTTGCTTCGTTTCATCAACGTGTGCGCATTCATTTGTTATATCAACAATGGTGATTGTTAATTTTTTTCACAGAACATAACAAAAATTTTGGTTAGTTCAGTTTGCTGAAAAAATTTCTTGATTTGCTTTGTTTCATTTACGTATGTGCCTTCATTTGTTATATCAACAATGATGATTGTTAATTTTCTTACAATACATAACAAAAAATTTGGTTAGTTCAGTTTGTTGAAAAAAATTCTCAATTTGTTATAGTAACAAAATATATGTTTGAATTTAAATTACATATTAACAATTGAAACTGTTAGTTGCAGTTTGATGATATATTTTTCTGTGTAGATAATAAATTATTATTTAACCTTTAAGCAATTTATTATTTGACATATTGTTATAATTTTATTTTAATTATTATTTAAGTAAAAACTTAAAAGAATTAAACGTTTGCATAAAACACTAACTTGTACTTCAATAACAAACAACTGAGCAAACAAATGCAACGAGAGCGATGCCTTTGCATGGTTATTAAAGTAGAAAATTTAAACATTACTCAACAGTGTAACTAGTACTTAAAAAAAACGATAACATACATTTGAGCAAACAAATTCAATGGGAGCGTTGGTTTTGCATGGTTTTAAAAAGTTTGGATACATTTGGCGCATAACTCGTTGTTTTAAGTTTCAAACACGACTCTAAATTTTCATTTGTTAATTGCCTTCTTACTTTCCTTTTAATTATATTCATACAAGAGAGGGCTTGCTCGCACGAATATGTTGATCCGAAGATAGTCAGCACTCCAAATGACAACTTTTTCTTCTTTTAGCAATCTGGAAAACTATTCCATGCGGCATTTCTTTTAAAACTGTCCACTTTTCTTGCGTTACGTTCATACATTTCTAGACCTCCTATTCTTCTAGCGTGCTTTTCAACTCTGGAAAGTTTTCACTCCTCAAATCTTTACTTTTTAAATCGATCAAATGCATTTCTAGAGATCCAGTATCAACTCCAAATGGCTCAATGTGGATTTCGTTACTATTTGTGTTGAGAGGATTTACTATGAATGCTAGAGTGGTTTTGTTTGTTTTGAATTGCAGAAATCTGGCAATTTGTGAAGAGTCTCAGCCACCGCTGACTTATGCGGCTAATTTTCGGCTTCGATTTAGCCGCCTTTTTAAAGAAAAGCCCCTTAAAAAACTCCCATTTTTTAAATCAACGGCAAAATATGTGTCTGCTTTTTTTAATATTGGAGATTTTTTTGACATTAGCCGACTCTTATTTGTATACCATATCAGCAAAGTAACACTCTTGCGCTTTCTTTTTTTTTAATGGCGATTTTAATATCGTTGGCATAATAATGAATTTTTGTTCTTATGAGGCAGATAAGTATTAAATTAAGTATTGTATTAAAAATAAACATTATTGACTAAACATCGAATGCAGTTGTCCGCAATGTGCACTTAAGCGAAATGCATGTACACGATTTATTTTCTAACAAAAGTTAACTATTACACAAAATATTTTATATTTTGTGCAGCTAGGCAAAAAATTCAGTTAAGATAAATGCAGCTAAACGAAAAATACTGTCCCTAGATAAATACATACGAGAATCTGGGCATAATGAAGTATAATTATAAAAAGGTTAAAAAAGTTAAGTGACAGGTTAAAGTGTGTATGTATCAAAGCGCGAACACTAAAATAAAGATGGTTACAACCGCCGCCGGCTTTATTTTAGTGTTAAACCGCCGCCGATTTTATCGGCGCATGTAGGCTTCAATTTTTGCGTCGATTTTTTTTTAAATATATGTAATTGTTTTTGCGTTATGGCCAATTTTATTTTGTTTTGAAGTTCTTATTGTGCGATGAAAAGCGAGTACAAGTGCCTGAGAGATAGAAATGGTGCCTAATCCTCGTTAATCGATTCAGAACGATTTTTAAATGTTTTTTTATAACATAAATAATATTTGCGTATGGAACTAAAGAGCCGCAGCTGCACATCCAAAGAGCCGCATGTGGCTCGCGAGCCGCAGGTTGCCGACCCCTGGTCTAGACGATATGTTGAATCAGCATATTTATGGTAAAAAATATGTTACCAGTGCGAACATATCGTGTAAACACTAATTTTTATCAACATACGTATGTTTAATCACACATGACGGCCATTTTTTAACGTTGTCAACAAACTGATTTCACCAGCGATAATTGGTGGTGGTGTTGATGATTTATATGACAGTGTTGGTGGTTGCCACGAGAAAGTTGGTAGTGGTGATGTCGATTCAGACTACGTTTTGGAGGTGGTGTTGAAATTGACGATGACGTTGAAACTGTTTGCTCAGAATTTACTGATCCCAATACAATCCACCCTAGTTTTTTTTTTTTTTTTGCAGAATAGGGAATTTTTCTCCGATTATAATCTATCCAACTAGTAGCAGGTCGAAAAATATTTCTGCGGCAAGAAGGAGATCTATTTATCCAGGGCTATTAAAGGTACTGTCAGCCACCGTAATATTTGTTGGGATTTTCCAATTGCTTTTGTTTACGAAATTTTGCGGTTGCCACGTTGTTATATTTTTTAAAATTACTGCCTCAATTGCTGTTTCGTATGCATAGAATTGTGAATCAATGTTAAGGGAACATACTTGTTTCACTTCGGCTGAAGTGTTGGCAATTCCCGTAACATTTATGCTGCATTTTTTTCTGGGCAAATGAAGATGCTGCGCAATTGATTCTGTTACAAAATGCGGTTTGGATGAGGAATCATGTAAGGCTCTTGCTTTAATTGAAACACCATTGTTTCCAGAGATTTCTATAATAGCTTTACCTAGTAAGTTGTAATACTGATACACCTGTAATGTTGGAGTTATCGATGAAATTTGTTCTGGCGGCGAGATTGTGCCTGTTTAGCAAGACCTGGGTAATTTTGTAATTTTTCCGTGTGAAGAAGGGTATGGTGGCTAGCGTGACAATGTTGACACCGATTTAATGATAGACAGGTACTAGAGTTGTGACCCTCACCTAGACAATAAAGGCACAAATTCCTCTTTTTTATTATATTATATCTTTCAAAAGGTTCTATATGGATGAATTTATTACATTTGAAGGCATTGTGAAAGGGGGTTTCATCACAAAATAAGCATTTATGTTGATTTGTAGTTATAAACGATGATTTAAAAAATGGTTTTATATTTTCTGCTTTGGATGTTTTTTAGAAGTCAAATTTATGTCACAAATCTTAAAAGACTGACACATGCGTTCTAGAAAGTTTGTTAGATCATCCCACGATGGCAGCACTACCGGTGATGATACCTCATTATTGAATTTAGTGGTTACTTCGTCTTCCCACTTTGCTTTTGTTTCGACATCAAGCTTTGAGGTTACTAAATGATTGAAGCGCTCGTAAGTTTGCATTTATAGTATCGATGAACCCACGAATTTTTAGCAATGAGGGTTCAGAAATATTCTGAATATTGAAAATATTTTGCAGGTGAGACTGGAAAATGTATCTCTTATTGTCATACCTACGTCTTCACAAGGTTCTAACTTTGGTGTAATTGGTTTCAGTCACTTCAAGAGATTGTAATGGGTGATTTTATAAGAACTATCGGAAAGTAAAAAAAAAAAACACATAAAATTCAGAAAAATGCATGAAATATTTATTTGGATCGATAGTTGGGTCGATATAATTTAATGTTTGAAGATTATTTCATGCAAATGTTGGCCGCGGCTGCGCCTCAAATGGTCCATCCGCTTAGTCCAATTTTGGCATACTCTTTCCAACATTTCGGCCGGTATCTCACGAATAATGTTGGCAATGTTGGCTTCCAGTGCGTCAATCAAAGCGGGCTTGTCGCTATAGACATTAGCCTTAACATAGCCCCACAAAAAATAGTCTAGAGGCGTTAAATCGCACGATCTGGCCGGCCAATTGACTGGTCCCAAGCGTGAAATAAACTGTTCACCGAACTCGCCTCTCAATTGGTCCATTGTTTCGCGTGCTGTGTGGCATGTGGCACCGTCTTGTTGAAACCACATGTCATGCAAGTCAAGCTCTTCCATTTTGGGCAGAAAAAAGTTTGTTATCATCGCACGGTAGCGCTCACCATTCACAGTAACGTTGTGATTCGCATCATCTTTGAAGAAATACGGCCCAATGATGCCGCCAGCCCATAATCCGCACCAGAAATGAGCCTCGTCGCTGAACACAATTCTTCGATAAAAAAGTGGATCTTCATCTAACGCGTTTTGGTAATAAAATTCAATAATTTGCAAGCGTTGTTCGTTTGTAAGACGATTCATGATTAAATTATAGACCAAACTGAAGATGTTTGACAGTGACACAAGATACAAAACGTGCGTGAGCTGTCAAAACTAGTGTTGCCAAAAAGATAATAGGAAAAAAATCACTCGTTATATATATATATATATATATATATATATATATATATATATATATATATATATATATATATATATATATATATATATATATATATATATATATATATATATATATATATATATATATATATATATATATATATATATATATATATATATATATATATATATATATATATATATATATATATATATATATATATATATATATATATATATATATATATATATATATATATATATATATATATATATATATATATATATATATATATATATATATATATATATATATATATATATATATATATATATATATATATATATATATATATATATATATATATATATATATATATATATATATATATATATATATATATATATATATATATATATATATATATATATATATATATATATATATATATATATATATATATATATATATATATATATATATATATATATATATATATATATATATATATATATATATATATATATATATATATATATATATATATATATATATATATATATATATATATATATATATATATATATATATATATATATATATATATATATAATATATATATATATATATATATATATATATATATATATATATATATATATATATATATATATATATATATATATATATATATATATATATATATATATATATATATATATATATATATATATATATATATATATATATATATATATATATATATATAATATATATATATATATATATATATATATATATATATATATATATATATATATATATATATATATATATATATATATATATATATATATATATATATATATATATATATATATATATATATATATATATATATATATATATATATATATATATATATATATATATATATATATATATATATATATATATATATATATATATATATATATATATATATATATATATATATATATATATATATATATATATATATATATTATATATATATATATATATATATATATATATATATATATATATATATATATATATATATATATATATATATATATATATATTATATATAATATATATATATATATATATATATATATAATATATATATATATATATATATATATATATAGATTTTTATAATTCATATATATATATATATATATATATATATATATATATATATATATATATATATATATATATATATATATATATATATATATATATATATATATATATATATATATATATATATATATATATATATATATATATATATATATATATATATATATATATATATATATATATATATATATATATATATATATATATATATATATATATATATATATATATATATATATATATATATATATATATATATATATATATATATATATATATATATATATATATATATATATATATATATATATATATATATATATATATATATATATATATATATATATATATATATATATATATATATATATATATATATATATATATATATATATATATATATATATATATATATATATATATATATATATATATATATATATATATATATATATATATATATATATATATATATATATATATATATATATATATATATATATATATATATATATATATATATATATATATATATATATATATATATATATATATATATATAGATTTTTATAATTCATATATATATATATATATATATATATATATATATATATATATATATTGCTGTAAGCCTGATTGGCACTGATTATTTAATAATTATAAGTGTAAAGTATATATATTTTATATTATAGTAAATTAGTACATATGTAAAAATAGAAGTAAGAGGTCTATTATTATTAATATTTATTTATTTAATTCATTTACTTAATTCTTATTAAGGACTAACTTCATTAGTATAAGCATTCTGTATTTTATGCATGTTTCAAGATATTTGTATAAAGCATCAAAATTAGAGCCATTTAATATTTTCAATACATTATCAATACATAGTGTGCGCTGACCAAAATAAATGATTCTAAATTCTTTGTAAGCAGGGCATATCCCACTGAAATGGAAAGTATTTTCGGTTTCTTGCATGTTACAAATTGTACATATACCGTCGGTGTTATTTCTGAAGCATCTAGAGTTTAAATCCAGTAGACCACCTCTTGCTTTAATAATTAGACTGATAGCACGTGATGAAAAATCTGCAGTAAGCTTTGAAGTTTTAGTAAAATCCAGTTTCGAATATAGATCATGAAATTGTGAGCTGGATGCAAGGGCGGCAAAGTCATTGTTATCTTTCGTCTTCAGGAGGCATATAATCTCTTTCCATGATGTGCATAAAGGAGCGTTGGTATTACTAGGTGTGTACTGCAGTGAGTTACATAGATTTGACCACTTTTTTGCCCAAGATATATTGAGCTGTGTTACTTTTTCTGCCAATATGCGTGGTAGTCTATGCGGTTTCAGAGATAATAACTTATTCACGTAACAATAATGCATTTTTAGAGTTGATATATATAAGGCGTTGAACCCAGTTTCTAAATACAGCATGTAGTTTGGCGTTTTGGTAGGCAAGTAAAGCATTTTTTAAATGAAAAAACGGAATAGTTTTTCGACGTCATCATATCTTTCATATCCCCAAACTTGTGCAGCAAAAAACATGATCGATTTTGAGCAAGCATTAAATATTTTTAGTTTATTTGTTTTTGATATTTTTGGATGATTAATATATTTAGACCAAGTGGATGAAATAGCTACCTTGGAAGTTGAAAGTTTATTGTACAAATGTTTTTTAAACGATAGGTTGTAACACAAATTGAATCAAAGATAAATATAACTGTTAACAATTTCAATATTTTCTTCCCCATAATGCCACATCAAATCATTCGCAATTCTCGGACCGTTGCGGAATACAACTATTTTAGATTTACCCAAATTAACTTTTAAGCTCCAAATTGAACAATATATCTGTAGAGCATCAATCATTTCTTGCAAGCCATTAGGGTGTCTGATAAAATTACAATGTCATCAGCGTACAGCAATACTTTAACATTTACATTTGCAACATTTACTCCACCAGCAAGAGCGTCAGGTAGATCGTTTATATATAACGAAAATAGCACTGGGCTTAGAATACAACCTTGTTTCACACCACATTCCACTGGAAAGTATTCTGAAAATGTAGACCCATCCCAAATCCGGCTCTTAGTGTTTTCATATAAAGACATCAAAATCCTTATAAATTTTGATGAAATTCCCAAGCATGATAATTTATAGACCAGACTGTTTCTCGGTATCCTATCGAAGGCACAAGAGAAGTACACGAAGAATGCATACGTATGTTTGCGCATTAGTTTGTTTATATTTATAATGTTGACAAGATTAAATATGTTGTCCACTGTAGAATAGCCTTTTCTAAATCCGGCTTGAATGCTGTTTTTTGACAACCAATCTGATAGACGATTCAATAAAATATTATTAAAAATTTTACAAAGGGTGTCCATTAACGATAAGCCTCTATAATTGCTGACTACATTTTTGTCGCCCTTTTTAAACAAAGGAATCAAGATAGACTTCTTAAAAGAAGAGGGAATTTCCTCCCGGAGAAATATACAATTAACTACCAATAACAATTCCTTTAAAAAGCAGGGAGGAGCATATTTATCAAACTCGTACGGAATACCATCTTGTCCTGGTGACTTGTTTGCTTTAAGTTTCCTGAGGACAGCATATAGTTCACAGCTTTCGATGGACGACTTGAGGAATTCGTCGACATAATGCGGCATGCACCAACTTATTTTTTGAGCATCTATGCATTCTTGTAAAATAGAGACAAAGTGCAAAATAAAATCATCAGCATTAGATTTCCTCTAGATATATGCACACGGCTTTTCAAGGAGTTCGTTCAATTTCACCATTCCTTGCTACATTTCACTTTTATCAAGTTGCTTAAGGTTGTTATTTTAGAACTCCAATTTCTTTACATGGCATAACTTTAAATATTTAGCTCTTGAATTATAATATCGCATTTTGTTAGCAACTGTATGTCTTTTTCTATATACGTTTAGATTTTTTAGCATAAGTGATCGCCACCGGAAGCATTTCCAGTCGAACCATTTCTGTTTTGGCTCGTAAAAGTCTGGTTACGTTTCCCAGTTTTGGCTTGCTTTATTTTAGATGTTAAAGCTGCGACCATTTCATTCACCGACATATTGTTTTGGTTCGGCTGACTACCAGACGAAAGTTAACTAATCTTTCTGTAATATTGATCATACCATTTATTGTTCCAATGTAGTTTCTGCAATAACGGCTCATATCTATTGGTAGGAATTTTAACTTTGAGACATAAAGGCATATGATCAGAATAGGGTTTAGATGTCACCTTGAAATCTTCAATATATTGCAAAAAGTGAAAGGAACAAATACAATAATCGATAGCAGAGTTACCCATAACACCACAAAAGCTATAATCACCTTGTAAATCGTTTCCAGCTCTGCCATTTAATACAATTCCTCCAAAATTTTCAATCATATTCAACAGTTGTCTGCCTTGTGCATTAACCGTTTATCCTTAGAGCGTCTATGGCCACTAATATATGGCAAATCGTTTAACAAATTTTGATCAAGAACTTTCTCCTCACCAATACGAGCATTTAGGTCACCCATTACGCAAAATCTTGTTGGATTAAGTTATTGTAAGAACTCATCAAACGTATCTAGGTCGTTCTTCCAATTAGTGCAATTCAAATATTTAGGTATGAAATGAAATATATCTCCATCGAATGTAGCGGATAACACTGTACTGTTATGAACTGTTAAATGAATATTTTTTCTGAATATCCTTTTTAAAGCCGTACAAACATCCACCACTTGCACGCCCAGCACTATGTCTTTTTGTTGCAGCGACCCAGTATAAAATGTAATTGTTGAAATACGAGGAAAAATGTGCTTGTTTATTTGCCATAACATGAGTTTCAAACAAAAAGAAAATATCAAAGTTGTTTAAGTAAGTTGTAAAATTGCCAAATATTAAAGAATTTTCTAGATTTGATACATTATAAGATGTTATGCTACAAAAACTAAATTGCTATTGAGCCGTCGAATGTTTCGTGAACTCCACCAATATTAAATCGTATTTATTAATGTTTTGTTGTTGCAACATGTGTGATGAGTGTTTGTAATGCTGAGTACACATTATGGCATTTCGGGACATCACAATCAAACACAACAGTCTCTACTGGTGGCATTGTTTGTCATTTCCGATACTTTTCTGTGTATGGCCTTATGACACCACAAAATGACAACAAAAGAAATGCCAAATGTGTACTCAGCTTAACTTGTTTAAGGATTTTATTTTATTAACAGCGACAAATATATTGAGCGCGTCCGATTACAACATATAATAAATATCAATTTATCTCTTTTCAGTATGGCGTCCTACGTAAAATCAATCAAATAATAGATGTTGTCAACACAGCGCACGATACTGGAACATCATGGTTGGAAGGACTATTAAATAGTGTATGTAAAATATTAATTATTATATATACCACAATCTACTCATACATATAATAAAACTGTACGTGAAATATTTTTTGAAAAATTTTATGGGGGCGTAAACAGTAATCGGTGTAGGACACAAAACACCCAACTTTTCGAATTTGGGTCTGTCTGTCTTTCCGAACACGCATCACGCAAAAACCACTGAACGGATTTACATGAAATTGGGCATTGAGGTATTTTACAGTCCTAGTTCAAACTTATGGTACTTCTTACCGCGATAAAATATCTCATTTCTAAGTCAAAATAGAAAAAAAGCGAAAATACGGAGTTTTATTACTATAAATGTTGCTGGAAATTACAAAGATTTTTTTAACGTTGGTAGCACTGTTTTCTATATCGATAAATTTAAACCTTATCTAGAGAAGTTTATGTTATATTCTACGGACGCTTATATTCAGAAAGCAAACTTTAAGCGCGAGGAGCGGGCAGGCACATCTAGTTAATAATAAAAATGTGCTAGTACAAAAACTTTCGCACAATTACATATAAAACAATAAAAAAATTTGAATTTGTTTTTGCTTTTAATGTAATTTGTGCGAAAGAAAGAAATCCTTCAACATTGGCGAACAGGCAGTTAATTCGAGTACGCTGATTTCAGTGAAGCAATCCGTTTTTCTGGGTTATCTCTTAAAAAGAGTCCCCCAACCACTATTTCGGGTGGAACTAGAACCAGGTGACTTGAAATAAAAAAAAACGAAATACACCCAATATATAATTTAAGATAATTGCTGCATCGCAGAGTTACCGTCGAGGAATCACATAAACGAGCTGTGCCTATCCAATGCCAGAATTGCCAAGAATATGGCCACACAAAAATACATTATAAATTGCGCACCGTTTGTGTCGTATGTGGAGAACTACACAGCACCGCCAATTGTGATAAACCAAAAGACGATTAAAAAATTAAAAAGTATATCAATTGTTTTGAAAATCACACCGCCAATAACAGAGTCTGCCCTGTCTATGTATATGTCAAGTAGTCTTTATCTAAACGACGTAATAATACCTATGCCCAACCTATTACTTTTGACAACATTTATTATCTACAGTTGCGCCAACCAGCTTCAAGGCGGCCTTCATACGCAACTTTTTTAAGCTAACCAGCCAACAGCGCAAAATATACCTAAAGCCAGTTCTCATACGCAAACGCGTTGAACACAAACCAGCCCACATTTCAAAAACGGCCTCTTGCCAACGATAGCACTGGTTTCAATTTTGATAGAATTGAGGCTTCAATAGATAATGTAATTCAAACAGTAAATTTGTTTACAACCAACATGACCTGCATGATGCAGGAAATGTTGAAAATGCAGTCTACATCATTGCAGGCTGCATTAAACAAACCATGAACTATTAAATTTTTTTTTTTGAACGGAAACGGCATCCGCCAACATAAAAACGAACTCGAATACTTCATGATGGATAAACAAATTGATGCTATCCTAATCGCGGAGACACACTTGACGGCTGGAAGCTTTTTTAAAATCAGCGGATATACTTTGTACGACACAAAGGACCCTTATAGTAGAGCTTGTGGTGGGTCGGCTATACTAATAAAATCCCGATTAAAACAGTACTTAATGGGTGATCAACTAACATCTGCATTGAAAATTTTCATCAAAACCTGGGGATTTCATCAATTTACTCTCCTCCCAAGTATTCTATTACAGAAAGTCAATATTGTAAATTTTTAATTCACTAGGCCCACGCTTTTTTGGCGCCGGTGACTACAACGCTAAGCCTACGTGTAGTTTCAAGTGGACAGCCAACTTACTGGCCAACAGATCGCCGAAAAATACCTGATGTTATGGACTTCGGAGTAGTAAAAGGAGTTCCCGGCGAAATAATTAAAGTTGGAGCCTCCTTAGATTTATCGTCAGATCACTCACCCACTATTATAACTATATACTCACTCAAACCAACTTCACCCACTCGCGGTTTGATGCACACACGCATTGATTGGCTGAAATATAAAAAAATATTTAAGTACGCGTTGCCGCTGAGAACGCCTGAAGACATAGAGGCCTCTATTACACAGTTAGAGGCAAATATTAAGCAAACTGCTGAAAATTCTACTTCTACCTTTCGACAGGGTAGATTTAACAAAGTTTGCTCTGAGGATGTTGAACGGCTAGTTTATGAAAAAAGAAGAGTTCGTAGAGAATGGCAACGCAACAGATCCCCGCAGTTAAAAATTATGCTGAAAGAATGCACCAAGCAGCTTAAAAAATTATTAGAACTCCAAAAAGTTGCACCTTTGCAAAAATACCTCCACGAGCTTGATGCAAGACCATAAACGGATTATTCGCAATGGCGAGCAGCCACAGTTCTTAAAAGACCAGTGATATATAAACCTCTATTACGAAGATCAAATGGGGACTGGGCAAGAACTGATGCTGAAAAAGGCACGCTGTTCGTTAACCACTTGAAAAATGTATTCACTCAAAACACACCATCAGATATAGTTGAGGTACCGACAGTTGTCGCTGAAGCTGCCGTTCCTTCGATATTTAACATTCGAGCATTTGAAAATGCTATCGCCGACTTAAATTCGAAGAAAGTCTCAGGTGCTGATAAAATCGGTAACAAAATGCTCCTAAAGCTACCCCGTCAAATTATTTGAGCCACTGCTTATGAGTAAGTTGACCCCCATACTAAATGAGAGTGGATGTATCCCAGATCATCAGTTTGGCTTCAGAAGACAACATAACACTATCGAGCAAATGCATAGGCTTATGAATGTAGTTAGAAAAACGTTCGAAGAAAAGAAATATTGTTCTCTCTTCATTGATGTTTTTCAGGCTTTTGATAAAGTATGGCATGAAGGATTAATCCAGAAATTAAAGCAAAATTTACCCTCTAAAACTCACAAGCTATTAGAAAGCTATTTAACTGGACGAGAAATCTTAATCAATGGATTAGTTTTACGTAATTTTATTTTGAACTGAATGGCTATAAGTCTGAAACTTATTACATATTTCGTGTTTTTAGTTCAATATTTAAATTAATGTAAATTCAAATTATTTTTATTAAGAGTGGAGTGTTCGAATAGTCAAATCAGATTAGCAGAACGGATCAGTACTACGGATTTCGACAGGCCGTTACACCATCTCATCAGCGTTATTTTTCACTTTTACCACTTTTGAAGGTGGATGCTTTTTACAAGGAAACATCAGCTATTTAACTAAATTTTGTCAGCAAATAGAATACAAGACATTTTTCATGTAAATTCTTGCATTCATTTTATTTTAACTCATTTTAGTTAGCTTTGAAATTTCCTCATCTGATTTAATCCAACACTCGCACACTTTTTGTTTTTCGCTATGATGGGTATTTTTATCAATACCTACAATCAAAGCTGTTTGTTTGTTTTTTGTTATTATACATGCTTAAACTGTCTTCAGTTATTTGTCTGCATTAAGTTCCACACAGCCAACCGAGAAGCAAACATGCATATACTTACTTGCGCGGGCCGTCGCATTAATAATTATTTTTACGTAATTTTATTTTGAACTAAAGTCTGAAATTTATTATTTCGGCTTTTTAGTTTAATATTTGAATTAATGTAAATTCAAATTATTCTTATTAAGAGTGGAGTGTTCGAATATTCAAATCATATTAGCTAAACGGATCAGAACTACTGATTTCGGCAACCCGCTACACCGTCTCATCAGTGTTCTTGTTCACTTTTACCACTTTTGAAGGTGGATGCTTTTTACACGGAAACATCAGCTATTTAACTAATTTTTGTCAGGAAATAGAATATAAGACGTTTTTCAAGAAAATTCTTGCATTCATTTTATTTCAACTTAATTTTAGTTAGCTTCGAAATTTCCCCATCTGATTTAATCCAACACTCGCACACTTTTTGTTTTTCGCTATGATGGGTATTTTTATCAAAAAATTCAAAGTTAATGAGGTAAAAAATAACAACAGTGGAGTTCACGCAACATTCGGTAACTGTTTACTCGTAAAATTGGTAAAATTTTGCGTATATTTTGTTGCTTTAAAATATATTTAAAAAAATGTTGACAAGAAAATATACCAATTTAACGAGTAAACAGTTACCGAATGTTAGGTGAACTCCACAAATAGTTTTATCGAAATTTTAAACAGAGCACACAAATCATTAATATAATCACTGATGAACTGAAATCAAAGTAGTTTTATTACTGATCATTCATCAATGATTTTAGCACGTGGTTATCAGAGGGCGGAAGTGATCCAAAGACCGATTAAAAGATCAGTCTTAAAATATTAAATTCAGTCCTTTACTTCTTGGTATACAATGAAAACTCTCTGCCCTTAGAAAATTTTTACTTTTATACTTTTTGTTGCTAATGGCTTTTTAAAACAGTCAATGTATTAATTGTTTCATCTCACAATCGGTTTCTTATTTAAGTAACACAATTTTCAGTAGTTGAGAAAAGACTTTCTCCCTCGACAGAAGTTGCCCGGATAGTTAAAAGGGCGTTGTATAAATTATTAATATTTTTTGTCCTTTTTCCGCTGTCTTGAAATAATTTCACCAATTTGGTTAATAGCAGCTTTTAAAATTTCCTCGAAAGTCTTCTATTTCAAAACACTGTCATCTGAAGTAATATGTATTTCCCCATTTTCTTCACCATTAAATGCACCAAAAAGACTTGCATAAAGATTTTCTGCGTATCTGATTATAGTGCATTTTGGTGCAGATTGAAAAATATTGCGGTTGCTTTTACTAAAAAAATTTGTTCTTTTAAATAATTAATTAAAGAGACAACTTTTTCTCATTGTTCTTCAATCTAAAGTAATTTAATATATAACATAGATGAACGACAATAATGTAAAGAAAAATAAGAATTTTTGGGTGCCAAAACCAACACTTGTTTATGTATATAAATAGATCGTTAATCCCGGGAATTCCCGCATAAAATTCCTAGGAAAGCGGGAAATGAAAATAAGCGATTTGCCCGGGAATTCCCGGGACGGGAATTCTTTGAGTATGGTTATGTCGTCATCAAACGATATTTGTCGACACCAGTGCGATATAGGTTTGTCCCACAGATTAAATTATTGTTTCCAATCAATACACAAAATGTTTAGCTGGTCTATATCTGTGATATAGCAGTTTAAGTTATGTGTAACTTATTTATTGTAATATTGCATTTCAAGGTTCCAGGAAGATTAAGGCCTTAATTGTGTAATTCACGTCACCAAAGTGAAATTTGTATAGAGAACAAAAACAAAATTTCTAATATTTTATAAATTCGTTTTATTTTTTATTCAAATTTTTGTAAAATTTTTAAAGGTAAAGCAACGATTGAATTTCTATGCGTTTGTTTGGTGAAGAATTTGTATTAAAAACAAAAACAAATTTGTAAAATGTTTTCAAACTAGTTTTTGCTTTAATATAAATTTCACTTCGTTGATGTTATTTACCTAATTAGGGCATGAGTTTATTTTTGTTGGCGTCACTTGCGCTGTCGTCTGTTACAAAGGCGTCTGGCTTGCCAATAAATTCCCATGTTTTGACAGAAATAATGGAAAAATGCGATGCGGTATATATCTGTAGTCGAATAGATTTTTTTAATTTTCACTGTAGTATACTTACAAAATATCTAAAATTGTAGTTTAGTTTTTGAATACACTGCGTTTGTATGAAAATTTGTATTTTTCGTAATATTGTTTCTGTTTCCGTTTTGCGGTGGTTTAGTTTCAAATTACATTGTGCGTTATTCAAGCCGATATTCAACGTGAGGGTAAGTTAAAACGAGTGTTAGAAAAATACCTCGTGCTGTTTTCTTCCACAATTGGGAAAATTAGAAGCTATCAGGCACGTTTGTACGTGAAGGAGAATGCCATACCAAAATGTTCGAAAGCTAGAAGAGTTGCATTCCCACTTTTGAAAGCTGTAAAGGATGAGATCGATAAACATTTGAGTGAAGGTTTATTAGTAAAGATGGATAGAAGTGAATGGGCCACTTCTGTTGTGGTGGTGCCAAAAAAGATGACAAGGTACGTTTATGCGGTGAATACAAGGTTACAATAAATACATCATTGATAGTAGATGAGCAACCGCTACCAACTATTGATGAGTTATTCAGAACCATGGCGAGAGATACGAGTTTTTCTAAAATTGATTTGTCAAGGGCATGTCTGCAGTTAGAGGTCCACCCAGACTACCGTCGTTTATTGACATTAAGTACACACAAGGGATTATATCAACCTACACCCCTAATGTTTGGCATAGCATCCGCCCCCGCCAAATGGCAAGGTGTTATGGAACAGCTCGTCAGAGCCATTCCGGGAGTTAAAGTTTTCCTTGATGATATAAATATCACGGCTAATAACGACGAACTACATATGAATCGGTTAGATGCAGTCTTACGTAGGTTAAATGAACAAAACATGCGGGTAAATTTAGCAAAATCCGAATTTCTACGCGACCGTATTGAATATTGTGGGTACATAAATGATAGAAACGGGATGAAGAAAATGGATTCAAAAGTAGAGGCTATTGCAAATATGAAGAAGCCAAAGAGCAAGGACGACATTCGTTCCTCTTTGGGTTTTATCAAAAATCTCAGTACAATAGTTGAACCGCTAAATACATTACTACATAAAGAAGTTAATTTTAAACTCGATTCGAAATATGATTTTGCGTTTGCTGAGGTCAAAAGACAGTGTTCGAATTTTCTGGGAATAGAGGCAGTAGGGATTGGCAAGAACGTCATTGCCAATCTTTGTGGACATTTTTTTCTAGAGGGTTTTTGACATTTTTGGAGAATTGTTTTGGCGCGGATGGTGTTGGAAGACTGGCCGCCATTGCTAGAGGAATTAAACCAATATCTTCATGCCTTCCTTAAATATCCTACAGTGGAATATTAGAGGATATATTGGGCCTGATTGTGTAATGCGTCGGCGTAAACGCCTGAGACGTTTTTTGTAGTGGATTAAAGAACACAGGCTGTGTTTTACTTTAATCTATTACAAAAAACGACTTAGGCGTTTGCGCCAACGCCTTACACAATCAGGCGCATTGTAAATTATAATGAATTACAAGTTTTGATTGAAAAATATAATATTAAGATTATTTCTATACAGGAATCGCATGTAGTTAATACTATTACCATTCCTATACCCAATAATTTCGTTTTATATAATTATAATGGGCCTGATTGTATAAGGCGTTGGCGTAAACGTCTAAGTCGTTTTTTGTAGTAGATTAAAGAACACGGGGTTGTGTGAAACTTTAATCTATTACAAAAAACGACATAGGCGTTTACGCCAACGCCTTACACAATCAGGCCGAATAATTCAAACTAATATGGTGGTGTATCGCTTTTAATACAAAATTCCATTCAACACAAGCAAATACAATTAACTAATGATTTTGAAGCTATTGGTTTGCAAATAAATTCTAAAATCAAATTTAACATCATATCAACATACACTTCTCCTAACGTAAGATTTAATTATTGTAATATTCAAATTGCATTCGTCAATTTCAACATTCCTACTCTAATAACGGGTGACTTTAATACCTGGCACCTTAATTGGGGATCGAACAGAAACAACAAGAGAGGCATCCTTATTGATAAATTCATAACAAACAAAAAATTTATGTTAATCAATGATAAATCCCCCACACTCTTTTCTACCAAAAACACCTTTACCCACATAGACTTAGCTTTCTGTTCTGCAGAACTCTTTGTACATTGTGGCTGGCATATTGAACAAAACTTAAGGGGAAGCGACCATTTCCCAATAATTTTGTACCTATTTAAAAATAGTTATAAATTAAATAATCTCACTAAACCGTACTTCAAATTAGACAAAGGTAACTGGGAAGTTTATTAAAAAAAATGCACCCTACTCGAAGCCAATATACCCGAATGTTAATAAAGAAGCAGCAAACTTAAAAAAAATTATTATAAAAATCAATAAATTAATCAATTCCACAGGCTAAAGCTTCGATTACAAACTTTTCAGTCCCATGGTGGAATCTACTACTCACACAATTATAAGATGAGAAAAACCAAACACAGTTTTTAAAAAAGAAATTAAAGACGCCGAAGAAAGTCCCTATATAATTTTACTTCAGAAATTAATCCTAACAGTTCTTCCCAAAAAATATGGAATAATATTAAATGCTCTTGTGGTTACAAAACATCGTCCGCTATACACTGTATCCAAAGTGATACTCCACCTTACAATAAGATAAAAAGCAATTACGATATTGCGAGTGAATTTGGACGATTTTGGTCTCAGAATTCAACAAATGAAAGATTTCCAAGAAAGTTTCGAGATAAAAAAAATCAAATTTCAGGAATAAATTGCGTAACATATGCCCGAGTAAAAAATCTACATTCATTGAACAAGATATTAATAATACTGAGTTTTTAGCTACTTTGCAAAGACTCAAGGGAAAATCTCCTGGTTTGGATAGAATTTCATACACTATGATTAAACAATCCCCAAATGTAATAAAAAGTAGAATATTAAAATTATTTAACAAAATTTTTAATACACACATCCCCCAACAATGCAAAACTTCTGTAGTTATTCCCATTTTGAAACCGAATAGTGACATAACTTTAACAAAATCGTATAGACCAATTTCTTTAAATTCGTGTATAGGTAAAATATTAGATAGAATTATTGCTAACAGAATTTGGTAGCTAATAACTTCGAATAACCTTGTAAACAATAATCAATTTGGTTTTAAGAAAGGTAAATCGACTGTCGATGCATTAATGTATATAGAACATCTCGATACAAGTAGCTTAAATGCGAAAAAACATATTACAATAGTATCACTTGATTTTGAAAGAGCATATGACAAAGTAGGAATACATTCTGTTATAGACCAACTAGTTTTGTGGAAGTTGGGACCAAAAATTTTAACTATGTTATAAATTTTATGAGTAATCGAACATTTGTTGTGCGAGTAGGTAAAAACCTTCCACGACCATTTAATATGTATAATGGAATCCCACAAGGCTCCCCATTGTCAGTAGTACTTTTCCTCATTGCGCACAATAAGCTGTGTAGTGTAATATCTTTACATAAAAATATTAGTTACTGCGCATATGCTGATGTTTTAAATTTAATAATAAATTCAAACAAGTATAAAAACCCAAATATAAACATAAGTAACATAGTTCAGGATATATTAAATTGGTGCGAGGAGTCGGGTGCTGTTTTGTCGAACACTAAATGCCAATATTTACATATTTGCAGAAAACAACTGCTCCTCCATTTTGTCTGCAGGTAACATTCAACTCAAACAAACTGATAAACTAAGAATATTAGGTGTTACTTTTAACAGAACACTTA
>OY101449.1:64348725-64378625 GCA_956483635.1 Panzeria rudis
ATAGGCCTGTAGGCCTTCGTATGATCTTTGCCTGGTTTAGGTATCATGGTAAAAATACTGTTAAAAATAAATAGAATTATCCGTTTTGCAGTATAGGGTTGCTCTAAGAGCATTTTATTGCTTATTTTATCAGCGCTTGGAGCTTTTTTCGAGTTTAAGCCCGCAATATAGTGTTCAATCTCACGAATGTTGAACCTCAAAGTAACATCTGGTATAGCGAGGACTGGTGGCAGCGCAACTATAGTATCAGACGTATTTGGAGTAAATACTTTCTGCAAGTGGTTTACAAACAGAGTACCTTTTTCAGCGTCAGTTCTTGCCCAGTGTCCATTCGAAGCTCGCAATGGAGGCTTATATATCATTGGTGTTTTGAGGCTTCGGGCTGCTCTCCATAGCGAATAGTCTGTTTGAGGTGTTGCGTCGAGCCCATTCAGAAAGTTTTGAAGAGAAGCGCTTTTTTGATATTCTGGTAGAGTTTTCAGCTGTTTAGTAAATTCCTTCAGCCTAGATTTTAGCTGAGGGGATCTGTAGCGTTGCCATTCTCTACGAACTCTTCTTCTTTCGGATAAAAGCCGTTCTACATCTGCTGAAAAAATTTTATTATATCACCAGGAGATTTGTAGTAGTAGCATTTAGAGCAGCTTGCTTAAGGTTTGCCTCAAACATTCAAATAGAGTCATCTATGTCAGCAGGCGTTTTTAATGGAATATTTTCTGGGCAATGAGCACTCAAATATTTTTGGTATTTCAACCAATTTATACGTATGGTTGTCATCGTTAAATCACAAGTGGGTGAAGAAGTTGTATGTGAATATATAGTGACAATAGTTGGTGAGTGATCTGAAGACAAATTTAAAGATGCTTCAACTTGGATCATTTCGCTGGGCACACCCTTACCACTCCAAAATCAATAACATCATATATTTTTCGGCCAGTAACTTGGCTGCCCACTTGATATAACATTCAAACGCATTTTTGAAATTGTGTCAAACAAAACGCGCCCCTTTGGCGTGATGGGGCGAGATCCCCAGAACGTGTGCTTAGCGTTGTAATCACCGGCGGCCAAAAAGCGTGTGCCTAATGAATTAAAAAATCTACTATATTGATTGTCTGTTATAGAGGACCTGGGAGGAGAGTAAATTGATGAAATCACCAGGTTTTGATGAAAAGCTTCAATGCAGATGTTAGTTGCTTGAAGATAGTCTTCACAATGATCACTCATTAAGTAGTGTTTTAATCGCGATTTTATTAGTATACCCGTGCCACTACAAGCTCTACCTTGGGGGTCCTTTGTGTCGTAGAGAGTATATCCGTTGATTTTAAAAAAGCTTCTAGCCTTCAAATGCGTCTCAGAGATAAGCATAACATCAATTTGTTTATCCATCATGAAGTATTCTAGTACGTTTTTA
The DNA here is from genome assembly GCA_956483635.1 of Panzeria rudis. NCBI lineage: Eukaryota > Metazoa > Arthropoda > Insecta > Diptera > Tachinidae > Panzeria > Panzeria rudis. The sequence continues at coordinate 64,350,134 of OY101449.1, forward strand.
TGTTGGCGGATGCCGTTTGCGTTCCAGAAACAGATTTTTAAGTTCATGGTTTTTTTAATGCAGCGTGCAATAATGTAGACTGCATTTTCAACACTTCCTGCATCATGCAGGTCATGTTGGTTGTAAAAAATTTACTGTTTGTATTAAATTTTCTATTGAAGCCTTAATTCGATCAAAATTAAAAACACTGTTTTCGTTGGCAAGAGGCCCTTTTTGAGCTGTGGGCTGGTTAGACTTCAAAGCATTAGCGTATGAGAACTGGCTGTTTGGTATGTTTTGCGCTATGGGCTGGTTAGCCTGAAAAATGTTGGCGTATGAAGGCCGGCTGGTAGCTGGTTGGCGCAACTGGGGATAATTTTTATTGTCGAAAGTAATAGGTTGAGCATATGTGTGATTACGTCTATTAGACAAAGACTGCTTAACATGTACATAGACAGGGCAGCCCCTGTATTTTGCTACACTTTTTAATTTTGGAATCATCTTTTGGCTTATCTCAATTGGCAGTGCTGTGTAGTTCACCACAGACGACACAAACGGTGCGCAACTTGCAATATGTTTTGGTGTGGCCATATTCTTGGCAATTTAGACATTGAATGGGCCCTGCTCGCTTGTGAGGTTCCTCTACGGTAACTCGTCGGTGCAGCAAATATCTTAAGCTGTAAATGGGGCGTACTCTATTATTTTTTAATTTCATATCACTTGGTTCCATTTCCACCCGAAATAGTGGTTGGGGAACTCGCTCTCTATTTTTAATGTTAGCAACATTTTTTACTTTAAAATTATTATTTAGTAGATCCACTTTTACCTCTTCTGGATGCACGTATGAATCGATGCCTTTTATCACTACCTGCGGGCCTTTTGCACTTTTCATTTGATAGGTGTAAAAACTTTTATTTTGTGTTTCAAACTCCGAAACTACTGAGCGATAATGATTTTCTTCATTTACTTGAATTTTTGTTTCATTAATTGCACCGCGTTTTATCGGGATTACGTAAAACGCCTCTTCACCGATTAATTGTACTGGCCTTTTATTTAGCTCATTTGAGTTTTTCTCTCTTAAGTATATTGGGGGCGGCTTGCTTGACCTGACAATGGTTATTTCGTCTTCGTCGTTTTGTTGAAGTGAAAAGCGATTTTCAGAAAGCGCCGCATCAGATTTACCATCTTTGGCCATTTTCTCCAATGGAGCGAGGTTTTTCGATCTTGGACTTCTTTGTCTTTTTTATTATTTACCACTTTAAAATAACGATCAATACCTATTTGGATTTTTGGATTTTCTGAATCAGTTTCTAGGGGGACACTTTCTGTCGTTTTTACTTTTTCGGCTTGTTTTTGACTCATTGTTGGCACTTGTGCGATGCTGTGAAGCTGGTATCAAAAAAGTTACTTTTATATTACGGTCTGTCATAGACATTGAATTTTAGCTTACCCGTGTACGCAAGTGTAAATTTTTGTTTACTGGATTATCACATTCTGCAGCAACAACAGTAACGTAGGCATTTCTGTTGTTGTTTTGGTACTCATTTGGTACGAGTACCAAATATATTTGTTGTTTGTATGCTTACTTGCTTATGGGTTTATAATTTACTTTACAAAAAGAAATGAAAAATGTATAGGTACGTAAAATATTAAACAAAACGGTATTTGTTAATACTTTGTTGTTGCGAATATTTGTCTTTTTTTTAATTATATATTTTTATATTGTTTATTTTGTTCACCGACGGCAAATTAATGCTTGTTTCTACTTCGAGAGTAAGTTGCGAACTCAATAGAGATGTTTTAAATTTTTACAAATTATGGTAGGAACACAACTGGGACGAACGACGAATCTTCGTCCACGAATATTCGTCGCCAAAAATAAAACATGTTTGTGTATATGAATATACACGTAATAACGGTGTCGGACGAAATTCGTCATAAGCGGCGTACTCTGAATAGATTTGTTTCTATTTCTTACGCCGGCGAACGACGAACAAATCAGTACCAAGTGATCATGTTTGGTTTTAGTTTTCAAGTGGTTTAGTAAATAAAGTTACTTTTTACTTTAATTATTGTTTTATTTTATAGTATCTTTAATAAATATAGATAATAATTAACTATAATAATCGGTGTTAGTTGTGTTTTTGTTTTTTTTTTCAAGTATGTATTATTTTTTTAATATGGTCACACTTTCCACACACAGTAAATAACTTTCTACATTATAACAGCTGTTAAGTTTTCGTCGCTATTGTGTTTCATACGACGAATTTACATAGCGATTCTTTATCGACGAATTCGTCGTGTTGGACGAAATTCGTCGTTCGTCCCAGTTGTGTTCCTAGCATTAGACTGTAATAATCCCCTTACACTGTAATTTTTTATAAAAAAAATACCCTACTTGAATTTTGTTAATTTGAACTTGAACTCAATTTCAATATGCTTATCGGTATCGCCGATATTTCTTTTTAGGTATTGGTATCGTATCGACAAGAAGGCGTATCTCTACATCCCTAATAAATTGTGTAATGACGTCGATAGTAAAAATTTTAAAGTAAACGTTGAATGTGATTTCAATTCTTATATATACAACTTTTTCGTGAAAATTGAATACGAGAATTAAATCACTTTCAAGTTGACATTAAACTGCACTCTCCCCGTGTTGGCGTCGGATTATTTTTTTCATTCCCATTTTTCTGAACACAGAGCAAACTTTTTTGGTTTGATTTTATACTTATGTATTTATGAACATGTGAAAAGCTCAAGCCAATAGCTAATTGTTTATTGATATGATTATTTCTAACATATTTGCTTGTGAATCCAAATTGATTATTAGGCTAAGGTTCGTTACGTTATATTCAGAATGAATTGGGCATGATTAATATTACAAGGAAGTAATTATGTAAAATTAACACATGTTAACCGACGTTCTCTCATGTTATACGAATGTTAATCGAAGTTGTCTTGAGAACAGATTGTATTGGGGTTACATTACATTTGGGAGCTATTTAATATTAGAGTTCACGTCACAAATTGCGAAAATGCGAAATAGCGAAATTTAGCACTAGTTGACGTGAGCATCTATTTTAGCAACAAAAAGACTTTTAATAATGTCATACGCCATTTTATAAAATAAAAAAAAAATAAAAATGCTCGTTTATTTGACTTGTTGTACAGATTTTTTTGTTGACTTACATATTGAACACAGCAGTGCGTCTGCTGTGTCTGCATGGAACCACAGACGCTGGGGTCATGCAAGTATAATTGATTCGTAGGATAATCTGCCTGAGATAATTGATTATACCACCCCTAGACCATCATTTTCTAGGGGGTTCAGTTTCTCTATCTCGGAGGAAATGAGGTCCGCTGGAGGGTATCCTCTCTTGGAGCACTTTGAGGCGTCTACTTTAAACACCTGGAAGTCAAGATTTCCTTCAGACTTCCGAACAAATATAGTATAATATAGGCCGAGATATCGGCCATAAAGAAGGCGGCAAACTGGCTTCGGCATCATAGGATATTTGACAGGGGTATCCGAATCTTCACCGACAGCAAAGCCGCAGTCAGGTCCCTAACAGGTGTATACACAACATCTAACCTGATCCAGGAATGCCGGGCATCCCTCAACGGGATGGCGAGACATTCAAATATCACCCTTATATGGGTGCATGGACATGGGACCAGCGCAGGTAACTGCATCGCTGACGAACTAGCTAAAAGGGGGACAACATTACCAGAGTCAGACATTGATGTCTTCTGCGGTATTCCCCTACATGCCTGCAAACAGCAAATCGAAAACCATTTTCACACCCTGGCGCAGACCAGATGGTTCAACGAACCTACTTATAGGATCTCCAGGCTGATCTGGCCTAGACTGGATTCAAACCGTACTAGGAATCTCTTAAGGCTCCAGAAAACACATCTGAAAGAAATAGTCTCAACGATCAGAGGCCACTGCAAATTCGGCAACCACGCCAAACGAATGGGAATAATGTCCCACGACTTCTGCAGAAGCTATCGGGATGAGGAGGGGGAGACGATTTTTCACCTCCTGTGCCTGTGCCGTTCACTGGAGAACCAGCGGCTGACACAACTCGGTCAGCAATCCTTCGTCACTCTATCTGAGCTGGCAACGACGAACCCTAGCAAACTTAGCCTTTTCATAAGGCGCAGTGGATGGTTTCAGCCCTGAACCATTGCCTTCTGGCAAGTGATAGCCATAACTCTTCTCTTTCTCCTCTTCACCACCGCTTTTACACCTCTACTTTATCTTCCTTTCCTCTTTCTTTTCCTCTATTTACAGGTTACATAAAGGGAACAAACATGGACTCAAGTGAGCGTAAGCTGCCTGTACAACCTAACCTAACATATATATAAGTAAATAGTTGGTCATTTTGTTACTTTTTCAAGTAAACAGGTACTTTTTTGTAAGGTTGGCAGTACGTTGAACATATGTTTTGTGCAACATTTTGCACCGTATTTAGCCTGTTGCTCATGGGTAGTGTGAAGTGCAAAAGTCAGTGCGAAATTATTTTCTGATTACATAGTTCTTGTTATGTTTTCTAGAAAAACTTTGCAATTACGTGCATACCTTCATTATTTTTTTTTAATTTCATTTCTCTTAAAACTACATTGTATATCTTTGCAACAATATTTCTAATATTTCTGTTTATAATTTTTGTTTTCCATTTTTCAAACTCATACAGATTTTTCAACCGAAGGAAAATATGATGAAAGTAGATGGAAGTAATCAAGATCCGATAAAAAAAAATACTGAACCTCCTCAAGAGATAGTGCTAGCTTGTCAACAATTAGCTGATGGCTTGGTTGAACGTTTAATTGAACTGGAAGATACAGATAATGAGCGAATGTTGGGTTGTATTACAACATTACATTTATTGGCAAAAGTTCGCCCGCAATTATTAGTAAGACATGCTATAACTATCGAGCCATATTTAAACATAAAATGCCATCCGTCAACTGCACCTAAATTTATATGCGCTGTAGCAGACATTCTGGAAAAGGTATGTTATATTCAATATAGTTAATAATAAAGAAATCATTAATCTGCCTGTTCATAGACACCAATGCGGATTGGTTTGGCATAATTTTCTCCGCATAAATTGGAGTTCAGAAACCCTTTAATAAATGCTTTTAACAAAGCACGTTAAAAAATTAAAATTAATTGTAATTCAATAATACAAAAAAATAAAGTGAACAATTTTCGTTTCGATCCAATGATTTTCATATGAAAAAATATGGACAGTAGTTTTAATTTTTTCCTTAAACGTCCAACGAAACCTTATGAAAAGGTGAAAACTCTTGACATTTCATCGTTTCAGTGAAAGAGAATAGGCCCTATGCTCTGGTACGTTCCCTAAGCAGTCTAAACTTTTTGTCATTATTTGACCATAAAGTTTGGATCGGGTATGTACTGAATTCCTATTATCCTCATCGAAATTTTTTAAATCGGATCCGATATAATAACTAAATAGTTCGGAAAAGACTTTATGGTAGATATATATATATATATATATATATATATATATATATATATATATATATATATATATATATATATATATATATATATATATATATATATATATATATATATATATATATATATATATATATATATATATATATATATATATATATATATATATATATATATATATATATATATATATATATATATATATATATATATATATATATATATATATATATATATATATATATATATATATATATATATATATATATATATATATATATATATATATATATATATATATATATATATATATATATATATATATATATATATATATATATATATATATATATATATATATATATATATATATATATATATGCGCAATGCGCAGCGCAAAGCGCTAGAAAAAAATAAATGCGTTTGCGCTGCGCTAACCAATTGCTCCTTTTTTTTGCTCCGCTCCTTGCGCTTGTGCGCATTTTTAATACGCTTTTAAGAAATGCGTAATGAGCAATAGGAGTGCGCAAATCCAAACTCTGCTTGTTTATCAATAATCAACGGAGATGGGTATAAACTTTGGAAAAAATATTTGCCCTCAAAAATACCCGACAGTTAGAGATCAAGTATAAAATCTTTTTTCAATGTTTGGTACGATATAAATCTGCCAGTCCGCATTTTCAACAATGTCACAGATAAAAAACAAATATAGAAATAAACTGACAGATAATCATCTAGAGATATTGTTGAAAATCACATGCTGTCAAAAAGAAATTGACATTGATAAATTGATCGATTTTATCAACACAAAGAAAAAACATTGATTCTTTTTCTATTGTTTTAAATAATGATTTATTTTAATAGATGCACATAAGTTTTAATGATCTACGTTTTTAAATTTTTTTAATTGATTGATTTTCTTGCTATATATTTTTTCCTTTTTAATAATGTTGTGTTACATAAAAATGTATACATATAGTGAACTCTACTAAAGTTTTCTTTACTAAATTACTTTTTCATGAATATTTTTAAGCATTCGTATATATAGTATGTATATTAGAGTGCCTAAATTTATTTTTGTTTTTTTCAAGTTTTATAATCTCAAAAGTTTCTAGGTTTAAAACAAGCTCTCCCAAAAGATGAGCTCCATATGTGACAGCGCATAGGTAAAGGAACCTAAGGGTAAAAATGATCAATTTTCACTTTTTTTTTGATGTAGGCAACATCTGAGCATCGAATAAGACCGATCCCATGTCCAAAAAATGTTCCCTCCCAGAGATATGAGCGTTTTATGAAATCGACGATTCTAAGCGCAAGTAGAAAGGGACCTAACGGTCAAATTTATTTATTTTCATTTATGCAAAGGTGAAAACTTTGTATGTCCGCTTAACAAAAAGTTCAATTCAACTGACTCACATCACATGAAGTATCGACAAGGTGTTGTAAATATCGTATAATCGCTTTGTTTTTATTTTGTGAAACACAGTTATCAGCGAATATCACTAATTTTTTAGTTGAATGCACTTCTCGTAGGTAGTAATCAAACATTGATACTGCTGAATTCGGACCTTTTCCAATGGAATCGCTTTCGTCAATATAGAAGATGTGTTGAACATTTTGACGTTCGTTTGTAATTCCGAAAATTGCTATTTTGCGACCTGATTTAAAGTATGCAGTTCCTATTTGCTGTGGACCCGACGGAAAGCTAACATTTTGAGCATAATCCATAGATATTACTACATAATCTTCCTCTGGAATACCTGGATACATGGCATTTGGATCAGGCTTGACTAATTTTCTCAAGTCGTTATAGTACTCTCGCTGAGTGCTGGCAGATTGCAAATGTTCAGAATACACCTTCTATGCTGCTTCTTTTTCAACTTCAGTAACGTTTACTGTATTAACAGCATCTTTTGCAAGATTTCGACACAATTCGGACAAATCGTATGCCGGCTTCATAGTGACGATGTAGGGACAATATTTCTTCCACAGCGTTTGGAAAGTGCGAAGTTTTACGATTTTACCACCCGGTTCGACGCTGTTGGTGTATCTAGTGTAAACAGAAGTCTTACTTTCAGTAGTTGGAAGTTTCAATAAACGATAATCACGATGATTTGGTTGACGTCCAGGTAAAGTAATAGCAACAGTTTCAGCAAAACGGCAGATAAATGCAACAATTTCTTTTTTTCCAAAGTAGTTAAAGCATCTGTACGATTAATTTTATTCGTCATCCATGTTCGCGTGGATAAACACCATTTTTGTCGTAATGTTCGATTAGATTTTTGTAGCGTTTAATTCCCATTGTATACAGGAAGAAGTACATATCACGGCATATCGGCAAACTTCAAAAATAATATATCTTAATGTACCGTTTCTTCATAGCTCGCAATCGATCACCAACTTTTGACCTGAGCATTGCATTGTCACGATGAGCTGCCAGATGTGCGAGAATAATTAAATCTTGGGATTCCTTATCTAAATTCATGAAAGACGTACGAAAATCCACAGCCATCTTCTTAGGGATCACTTCATTGCATTGATTTGAGCAACACGGATGTAGTTTTGAACGATACAGTCGAGCAACTACCTTTTCTTCGCGTAAATCAAGATCAGATTTATCAAGGTACATATTATCGGTATCATCCTCAGAGTCACTATCCGATAATCCTGAGAAGTGATCGTTATCATCCTCGTCATCAGGGAAGCGATAAAGTAAATCTACTTCTTCGAATTCGTCCACCATTTCATCCTCAAACAGTCAGTAAGAATGTTATAACAGAGTGATATTCACGATTTAAAAGAATTATAAATGAGTATTTATTATAATTCACAATTAATAATTTCAGAAAATAAACCGGGATTCGAAAAACGCGAGCAAAATTGATATCAAACTCATGGAAACAGCGCGCTAGGTAGAAAACAGTAAAAACCAACTACACAAAACAAGAGGTAGGGACGACCTACGCGCGTTTTCAAGGTTCACCAACACGTTCCTGACGTCATGAGATGTGTCGCTTTCAAATGAGACCCATACCAACACGCGCAGTGATGGTAAACCAAAGATACACTTATTTAAATCTTTAAAATGGCTCTCCTGAAGAAAAGCGGTTTTTACCCTTAGGTCCCTTTCTATTTTGCGCGTTACATATAGTGAACTATAGCGTTTGCAGTGTGAATTGTGTACATGTGTCTGCCCGTGTGTGGAAATATAACTTCCAAATGATAAATAAATAAAATCCTTCTTGTGTATTTTATATTTAAATCATTAATTATCATTTGGAAGGTCAAAATCATCTCTGAGTTAATAAATAAATGAATTATAAAAAAACAAACATTTATTTCCTTGTAAGTTTGCCCTGACTATTCTCCAAAACTTTATTTTTCATTTATAAATTTTCTGTGTAAAATATATTTTCATATGAAAAGTTTTTGACAGTTATTTTCACTGCTGCACAAAACAAGAATCGCAGTGATGTGTAATTGTGAAAAACTTTTGTTTCGTTCCAATGTTTTTCATATGAAAAAATATTGGCATTACTTTTTATTGTTTCATTAACGAGAATCAAAACTACTATGAAAATGTGAAAAATCTTTTCATTTCACCGTTTCACAGAACAGGAATTGATCCCGTGGTCGTGATTTTTAGCCGAAAAAACGTGACCAATGACGAGCTAAAATTGCATTTTCTTTAATTTCAATATTTTTTTAAATATGGGTTCGCATTTGTTAAAAATAATATAAAAATAGCATTCTCCAGCATAATTGACTTTATTTTGTGATATAAAAACGAAGTTAAATCACACAAACCCTGGGCAAATGTAGTGGTTACGTTTCTTTTGGTAAATATTTGCCAAGTGTGATCGTACCTTTGTCAATATTCTATTTGATGTAACAAAGAGAACATCAAACATTTAAGTATTAAAAGTGCAATAACAAGATATTAAACAAATAAATATATTTGCTTTCACATTTTTCGATATATAAGTATATTTTGAATAAGGGATTTTATTTTTATACACGTGTAACATTTCAAAGTGGCACCACTGAAATATGTACTTCTACAACAAAATGTCAGCTGGTAAGATGTCTCTGCCGCTTTAAAAATAATTAAGTCGTGTATTCGTGTAGCCTGCTGTGGTGAATGTGTTTAAAGCATAATTGTCAACTGCCAGCACAAAACTAAATAACTAATTGATAAAATGTTGCAAACAAAGGGATTTTGCTTTTTATATAGAAGCACAAAAATTACTATCATACTTTGCTTCTACACTGACTAACAGAAATAAAATTTTGTTATCAAAAATCTCCATTCTTCGAAATTAAACTAAGAAAAGAATTCTTATATGTTGCGTGTGCTTTTTATACATTATGTTATGGTTTTATGTACTACAGTCTATATACAATAGTGCAGGGCCTAGCCAGGCCCTTGTGGTACAAACATGAGTAAAAACTTCTTGGGAATTATTGCCACGCCCACAGACAGAAAAATTTTTGTTTCTCTCACTTTTTCCACAGAAACACCTTTATTGAGGAATTCATAAAAAATTGGGAGGGTCTGTCGATGCTATCTAGGAAAAAAATTAAAAAAAGTTCAAAAATGTCTGGCTAGGGCCTGATGTTCTCTTAAGGGTTAAAAATCGTCGGTGAGCCAAAATAGTAATGAGGTCGCGATATCTCTAATATTTGACTGATTTTATTTGAAATTTTTTGTGAAAAAAATTTATTTTATTTGTAAATAAAAAATCAAAATTAAACAACAAAAACGTTTATTATACATTGCAATTTCTGTGATGTTAGCACATTTTTGCGAATTTTGTTGTTGTTTACATGTTTAGTGATTTCTTTAATAAATTTAGTAATTTCTCGCATCCTTGCGATTTTTTTTTTGGTTTAAGCGGTTTTGCCGATTTCTAATCAATTTAGGGATTGTTTTCGATTTTGCAACTTCTCGCGAATTTTTGCAAAGTTCGCGATAAAAGCGACTTTTTGCAAGTTTTCAGCTTCCTTACGGTTTTGCAGATTTTAAAGTAATATTAGACTTTGTTATCATGCCACTATTAAACAGTTTCTACGAATTTTCGCCATTCATGCGATTTTTATCGAATTTTTTCATTCCTTAGGTTTTAGCGATTTCTAATCAAAATTATAGCTTGTTTAAAATTTTGCAATTTTTTCGCGAACTTTTAAGTTTTTTCGCGACAGGCGAAATTTTTCCAAACTTTTTGATTTCTTACGATTTTAGGGACTCTTAATCAATATTTCGCTTTCTTATCTTTAAAATTTTAGAAAAATTTTGCAAATTTGTGTTTGACTTTCCTTACAGTTCTATCGAGTATTAATAAATTTTTGGGCTAGTAGTGTCCAATATTGCGATTGCTCGCGAATTTTCAACATTCGCTATAGGCGTGATTTATTCCAAGTTTTTGGCCCTTCTAAGGTTGAAGTACATAACACGCGTTAATTCATCGACGAGTATCGTGCGTTTAATAACTTTAGCGGATGAAAAACGGCAAGTACACAACGCGCTTTAGGAAAGCCATTTCTGTCAGCTGTTTATTATTTTTTCACTTGTTCGTACATTTTAAAATGGAATTTTTATTTGTTTTTATACTGCTGGCTTGCTTTTTTTATACAATGTTTTTAACCTCTTCAAAAGTTTTTCATACATGATTCACACCTTTTTTATTGTCAGCTGATTACTTGTCAAAAATACAGGACGCGTTAAAAAGTTCAAAGTTAACCAACTTTCTTCCGCAAATGCATCAAAATGTTTTTTATGTAACTTCTATTAAAAAACACTGGTTTAACTCGTGTTATGTACTTCTACCTTCAGAGTTCGAGTGACTTTTAATAAATTTCAAGCCTTGATATCGATTTTTGTATTTATTTTGCGAAAAATCATAATCTTGGGAATGGTTTTTAACAACTCTTCTACAAGCTGTTATAACTGGTTCCCGTTCTCTACCTTATATTGTTTTTTTATTACTTCAAAATACTTCGTCGTTAGCAATGTAAAATTTTTGTAAAGAATACCCAGTACATATATATGTAAATGTTGACAGTCATCGATAAATGTTGATGACGACAATTGGAATAGCAATTAGAAGCATAAGCGACAACTAGATAAGGATGAATATGTAGCCTAAAGGAAATGTCGATAGTAAAATTGTACTGGTTCACTATGGTCTTTGTCGCCAGTAATACCAGGGTTGGCTGCCCACTGGGTAACCCAAAAAAACCCACCTGTGTTTTTATGGGTATTTTGTTTAAAAAAATCCAAGTGGGTTTTTTACGTTATATCCATTCAAACAAAGATGAAGATAGTTTTGAAGTTTCATTTACAGAATAATAAAATAAAATCATTATAAAATTCATATAAACGAATAACACAAGTACATACACATGTATTTATATGCCCATTTGTGTACATGTACATTTAACCCTAGTGGGTTTTTCAGTACTTTTATTTTAAATAAAGATAGTATATTATATCAAAAAAAAATTTTAAGACAATAATTAAAAAATTCATAAAAAATAGTAGTCCAAACATGTACATACCCAGCAAAAATATCCGTCTACCGGAAGCAGGTTTGTAAGGGAGAGATTTCGGTACTCTCCCTTACCAACCTACTTGGTATTACATGATTTTTGTATGGGATGTCCCACTTGGTAGGTCTGGAGGCATGAGCTTCTTTCTGCGCATCCTAGATGCATTAACCTCATGTCTTATTTATATGTATATAATTAAAAAATGTTTTTCTCTTTATATCACAATTTTACCACGCTTGGATCAATTATTTATTTGCCATTATTTTATGTTGTTTTTAGATTTATTTATGTATTAAATGGTACAAATACAATTGGAAATTATATTACACTACAATTTAATTTTATTAAATACTTTTTGTTCGCGTATTGAATCAGGAATCGATCCCACGATCTCCGCATGGTAGACTAGAACACTAACCACTAAGCTATCGAGGCACATTTATTTTCATTCACAATTCAATGGAAGAATAAAAAAAATTCAATTACGAAGCAAAAATCACACTCGCATCCATATTTGTACCCACGTAAGCGAGAGATGATGCAATATAAAAAAGCTTGAATTGAATAAAAAACTTCGTGTTTAAAACACATGAAAAAATATAAATAGCCGACCAAATTCATCGTGTGTGTGGTAAGTTTCTTTGCTCGCTTACGTTATTGCATCCTCGTAAGGCAAAGGGGATGCACTGTGTACTTTTCCGCATCTCCGAAGCACTTCTTATTAATCTACTTGCTTCCTTGTACCAGATTTATTTTTGCTGGGTAAAAAGTTATTTTAAATCAGCTACCAGTCTGGTGGCTCAAATTTTAAATGCTTTTAACGGCCCTTTTCATAATGTACTATTAAAGGTTAACGTGGACTTTAACAGCAAGTTTTCTATGCCGAACTTGCCATTAAAGTCCACGTTAACTTTTAATCGCACATTGTAAAAAGAGGCGTAAGAGAGCTAATGCTTTTTCCAATCTAAGGCGATTTCAAAGGTTACTCCATATTAAACCATTGAGCCATTAAACCATTCTATTGATGGTGGCAATTCATTACTGAAGTGAAATAATCGCAAAAGTTTGCAGGCAAACATTATAAATTTTTGTCTTTTAATACTATTTAAACTATTGTTTTTTTTGTGGAAAGTGTTTTGCATCTTTAATTTTAAATGCCAAAAAAGGTGCTAAAAATGGTGTGCTTTTGACTTAGGCATTCTTCTGCTATCTTTTCGCTTTCTTTAGTAATTACTTTGCCCATATATTTGGAATGCACGCTTTTTAACAAAATCCTGTTTTGACAGTAGTATAGCATTGTTCAACAAATTACAGTCTAGGCACCCTAAATAGCCCAAAAAACTAATTGTACCTTAAAAATTTTAGTTTTTACTGGTTAGGCTATATTTTTATTGAATTTTTTTACTTTCTTTGTTATTGTTCCACTTCTTATGTTGTTGATTTTAGTATTTACTATTTTTTTGTTTGTTGTTGTTGTGCCAAATATTGTTAGTGAAAAATGTGGAGTCGCTGTAAGTTATGCTGAAAAAAGTGAATAAAATATGTAATTGCGGAAAAAAATACTTTTTTTGACAAGATGTTGATAAAACACAATAAAACATAACAGAGAATTATGCAAATGAATATACTATTAAAAAAAAATTCCATAAACAAATAGTGAAAATCCAAAAATTGTTTAAGGTAAAAACTGGTCTGTGTGAGATATTAGGGTAGCTAGTCAAGTTCAATTGTATTGATATGTTCACAAAAATTTTTCAGCTCTACCGTAACTACAAGTTTGCCAAATATTGTTAGTAAAAAATTACGAGTACCAGTAAGTTATTCTGAAAAAAATTAAAACAAATTGTTTTCTTAATTTTTTCAACAAAATGTGCACGAAAAAAATTTTTTGCCATTAAATGGTAAAAAAAAACGTTTAAGCGGACTGTAGCTAAGCATTATTGCCATATACAGTTAAGCGGTATCATTAAGTTTGAATTAGCTGTTGGCCAAATACTGATGAGACTTTTTTTTGAGGTCCCACTGATTTTCAGAAATTGAAAAAAAATTGGTCACCAAATTCGCAAATTGAGTATATGGTTTTACTACCCCGTGGTAGTAAAATCCAAACTGTACTGTGAAGTCCTTGTGTTTTTCTAAAAGTCTTCATTTGTCGCATAGTTGTATTAAAGATTTTCTTGATAAATCTATACCGAAAAGGGCTAATTTGACAACATTGCTTAGATCATAAAAAAACAATTAAACCCAATAAAACCCAAAAAAGGCCAATAAAACCCAAAAAAATCCATGATAAAACCCGCCGGGCTGGGTTTTATTTAAAAAACCGGGTTTTTTCCAATCCTGAGTAATACAGACTAATTATACCCCAGGCAATGCTCTGTGCTATTGATTTTTAGCATGTGCGTTCATTGATATTCCACTAGTGACCTCAGAACTATTGACTAACTATTGAATAGGTAGTTGTTATGGGACTGCATTGAGACATATAAACCAGAGATTCAGTAGTGCATTTTAATGATTCTGGTCAAAACATGAAACTTTTCACTAGATAAGGCAATTAAATTAGATTTTTTATGAACATTTTTATTTTTGCGTGCAGCCGCATGCAATAAGGGCTATAAGACAGCAAACAAGTTTTGAAATCGGACGAGAAACAAAGAAAATGGCAAGCAGCAAACAATTTTAAATTCTCGAAGTGCCCTACTTTGAGACTTCATAGCTCCGCTCCTGAGCAAGTAAGAGGCCTTATATTTAAAACATAATTGGTAATACTTATCTGCTATGTCCATGTGCAATTTTTTTCAATAGAACTATCCGCTTAGAAATGCCTGATTTATGTTCCAAATATTTCGATTCTGCCCCACTGTGCGATGTAAAACAAACTTGGTACACTTTCTAAAAATATGGATAAGTTAGTTATAAAATGGAGTAATCCATCCATTCGATACGTGACGAAATTTTATTCGATACGAAAGCCTACTCCGATGAATGCGGTAATTCGGCACCTGGTTTTTTGCTTCGAAGATTTTTGCGGGTTTTATTCCTGTCACGTCAAACGCATCTCCCCCAATTATTTCCACTAGTTTCTTGATTAACTCATTTGATTTTTTTCTCCCTCAAATAAATAGATAGATATTTATTGAGTAGTATTTGAAATACCTTTACAAAACGTTTAAATTATATTTTACATATTTGAGCTCGGCTCATTATTATTATTTCTAACAAAATTTACAATGCTTTTTCTAAAGGCATTAGTATTTTGTTCAGTTTTTAAATAGTTTGGCTGGCATCTTATTGTACAAATTCAGCCCCTTATAGAACAATGATTTTTGCATGGCACTAGTATTTGCTCGCTGCAAGCTCTAAAATCCAAGGCATTTCTCAATCTGTATGGCTGCGCTTCTCCAACTATAAGCTGCTCAGTTAAATATGCAGATGCTTCTCCCATCTTAATTTTTTGAATGAAATTTAATTTAAATTCTAATCTTTGGCGCACATTAAGCCATCTTAGTGTATCTATCATAAATGTAATTGGTGTAAATCTGTTACATTTTAGTAAAGCACGCATCGCTTTATTCTGTAATTTTTGCAGTCTTGATATTTGCTGTTCAGAGCAGCATGTGTAGAATATAGTTGATCAATATTCAAAATGTGGTTTTTCAATATGTTTATTGATGTTATCATTGACACTTTATTTCTTAACCGTTTGTAGAATCCTGTTTTTTTGAACGATTTTTTTAACAAATGTATTCTACGTGTTCTTTCAATTTTAACTCTTTGTCTATTAAGAAAGCCAGATATTTAATATTGTCCACTTTTTCTATTATAACGTTATTAATTGCAAACGTTTTATTAGTGTTCATATTTATTTCCATTAACTTTGTTTTATTTTCATTTAGTTTAAGTTTGTTCATCTTAAACCATTTATTTATGTTTTCCATATCTAAATTTATATTTTCATAACACTCTTCGCTTGTTTTTTCTTCAGTAAAAATTAGAGTATCGTCTGCATATAATACAATTCCACATTTTTTTTATTACATTTTCAATATCGTTAATGTATACTAAAAACTACAAAGCTCCTAGTATTTAGCCTTGTGGCTAGGGCTCCCACTTTTTTTTGCCAATTAAAGTACATTGGTTATTAAAGGTTAAGAAAAAAAGTACATATCTATATACAAATATAAAAGAGTAAGAAGGTGACTGACTGAAAAGAAAGGTGACTGACTGACTAACTGACTGGCTTAGTGGGGTATCATCGCCCAGCCCAAACGACTGAAGCTAGAGACTTGAAATTTTTTACGTCCGCCCCCTCCCGATGTATAGATCCACTAAGAAAGGGTTTTTGAAATTCAAATGCTAAGGGGTAAAAACGGGTAAATTCGGTAACCTTATATCTCCGGATCTAACTACGATAGACACAAAATTCCAAAAACATCATAATAAGATTAAAAAATAATCGGACAGATGTGTGGTACTTTTTTCAAATTCGTATATTTAGAGGCCGGAAAAGGGTAAAAATATAATTTTGGTACTTTTTGTTAACCCGTTTTTCTTCTAAAATACTCAAGATAGAAATGAAATTTAAAATGTATTCTTCTCTCCTTAAGAAGACCTAAATGCGCATTAGTACTTTTTAGAAGTTCGCTAATATATAAAGGGTAAAATTAGGAGTTCTTTTTGGTACTTAGTCCTGTACAACTATTTTTTATGTACTTTGAATGCACGTCGGCTCCCCTCCCGTTGTGTGTATCCACTAAGAAGGGGTTTTAAGAAATTTAAATGCTAAGGGGGCAAAAGGGATAAAAACGGGTAAATTCGGTAACATTTTATCTCCGGATCTAACTGAGGTAGACCGAAAATTCCAAAAACATTATAATAAGATCAAAAAATTATCGGACAGGTGTTTGGTACTTTTTTGAAATTCGTACAAGGGTAAAAATATAATATTGGCACCTTTTTGTTAACCAGTTATCTTCTAAAATACTAACAATAGAAATGAAATTTGAAATGTATAAAGTTTAAAAATATGAGTTCTTTTTGGTACTTTCTCCTGTACAACTATTTTTTATGCACTTTGAATGGACGTCGGCCCTCTCCCGATGTATAGATCCACTAAGAAGGTTTTTTTTTGGAAATTTAAATGCTAAGGGGGTAAAAACGGGTAAAATTGGTAATCTTTTATCTCCGGATCTAACTAAGGTAGACACAAAATTCCAAAAACATCATAATAAGATTAAAATATAAGCGGACAGGTGTTTGGTACTTTTTTGAAATTCATACATTTAAAGGCCGAAAAAGGGTAAATGGGGTCGGTAGTGCAGTTCATATATTCGGTTCCGGTCTCGACCGGAAATTGGGTCGGTAGTTCAGGTCATACTTCCGATTCCGGTATCTACCGGAAGTTGGGTCGGTAGTGCACTTAAAACTTTCGGTTTAGGGACTAGACCGGAAATTGGATCGGTAGTGTAATTCATATATCTGGTTTAGGTCTGGACCGGAAGTTGAATCGGTAGTGGGGTTCATATTTCCGATTCCGGTCCGGAAGTTTGACCCATCTAGGTGCATCATATTTTTATGGGATCAAGAATAAAAAGAAAGAAGAACGATATAATACTACAAATCCAAATGTCTTAAAATTACGTCACTACGTAAGATGTATGTTTTTTTGTAGCACTGAATAAACTCAAACTAACCACTGTTGGCATAAAAAAGAGCATGCGCAATGCGCAGCGCAAAGCGCGAGACAAAAATAATAAATGCGCATTGCGCAAAGAGCGGCGGTAATAAATCGAATGCGTTTATATATATATATATATATATATATATATATATATATATATATATATATATATATATATATATATATATATATATATATATATATATATATATATATATATATATATATATATATATATATATATATATATATATATATATATATATATATATATATGCGCAATGCGCAGCGCAAAGCGCTAGAAAAAAATAAATGCGTTTGCGCTGCGCTAACCAATTGCTTCTTTTTTTGCTCCGCTCCTTGCGCTTGTGCGCATTTTTAATACGCCTTTAAGAAATGCGTAATGAGCAAAAGGAGTGCACAAATCCAAGCTCTGCTTGTTTATCAATAATCACTGGAGATGGGTATAAACTTTGGAAAAAATATTTGCCCTCAAAAATACTCGACAGTTAGAGATCAAGTATTAAATATTTTTTCAATGTTTGTTACGACATATATCTGCGAGTCCGCATTTTCAACAATGTCACAGATAAAAAACAAATATAGAAATAAACTGACGGATAATCATCTCGAGATATTGTTGAAAATCACATGCTATCAAAAAGAAATTGACATTGATAAATTGATCGATTTTATCAACACAAAGAAAAAACATTGATTCTTTTTCTATTGTTTTAAATAATGAATTATTTTAATAGATGCACATAAGTTTTAATGATCTACGTTTTTAAATTTTTTTTAAATTCATTGATTTTCTTGCTATATATTTTTTTCCTTTTTAATAATGTTGTGTTACATAAAAATGTATACATATAGTGAACTCTGCTTAAGTTTTCTTTACTAAATTACTTTTTCATGAATATTTTTTCACTTTTTTTGATGTGGGCAACATCTGAGCATCGAATGAGACCGATCCCATGCCCCAAAAGTGTTCCCTCCCAGAGATATGAGCGTTTTATGAAATTGAAGTCGACGATTCTAAGCGCAAGTAGAAAGGGACCTAACGGTAAAATTTATTTATTTTCATTTATACAAAGGTGAAAACTTTGTATGTCCGCTTAACAAAAAGTTCAATTCAACTGACTCACATCTGGAAGTATCGACAAGGTGTTGTAAATATCGTATAATCGCATTGTTTTTATTTTGTGAAACACAGTTATCAGCGAATATCACTAATTTTTTAGTTGAAAGCACTTCTCGTAGGTAGTGATCAAACATTGATACTACTGAATTCGGACCTTTTCCAATGGAATCGCTTTCGTCAATACAGAAGATATGTTGAACATTTTGACGTTCGTTTGTAATTCCGAAAATTGCTGTTTTGCGACCTGATTTAAAGTATGCAGTTCCTGTTTGCTGTGGACCCGACGGAAAGCTAACATTTTGAGCATAGTCCATAGATATTACTACATAATCCTCCTCTGGAATACCTGGATACATGGCATTTGGATCAGGCTTGACTAATTTTCTCAAGTCGTTATAGTACTCTCGCTGAGTGCTGGCAGATTGCAAATGTTCAGAATACACCTTCTATGCTGCTTCTTTTTCAACTTCAGTAACGTTTACTGTATTAACAGCATCTTTTGCAAGATTTCGACACAATTCGCACAAATCGTATGCCGGCTTCATAGTGACGATGTAGGGACAATATTTCTTCCACAGCGTTTGGAAAGTGCGAAGTTTTACGATTTTACCACCCGGTTCGACGCTGTTGGTGTATCTAGTGTAAACAGAAGTCTTACTTTCAGTAGTTGGAAGTTTCAATAAACGATAATCACGATGATTTGGTTGACGTCCAGGTAAAGTGATAGCAACAGTTTCAGCAAAACGGCAGATAAATGCAACAATTTCTTTTTTTCCAAAGTAGTTAAAGCATCTGTACGATTAATTTTATTCGTCATCCATGTTCGCGTGGATAAACACCATTTTTGTCGTAATGTTCGATTAGATTTTTGTAGCGTTTAATTCCCATTGTATACAGGAAGAAGTACATATCACGGCATATCGGCAAACTTCAAAAATAATATATCTGATTGTACCGTTTCTTCATAGCTCGCAATCGATCACCAACTTTTGACCTGAGCATTGCATCGTCACGGTGAGCTGCCAGATGTGCGAGAATAATTAAATCTTGGGATTCCTTATCTAAATTCATGAAAGACGTACGAAAATCCACAGCCATCTTCTTAGGGATCACTTCATTGCATTGATTTGAACAACACGGATGTATTTTTGAACCATACAGCCGAGCAACTACCTTTTCTTCGCGTAAATCAAGATCAGATTTATCAAGGTACATATTACCGGTATCATCTACAGAGTCACTATCCGATAATTCTGAGAAGTGATCGTTATCATCCTCGTCATCAGGGAAGCGATAAAGTAAATCTACTTCTTCGAATTCGTCCACCATTTCATCCTCAATAAGAATGTTATTAGTTTTAAATTATTTTCGCGAATAACATAATAAGGTTATGTGAAAAAAATTTCGTACTAACAGAGTGATATTCACGATTTAAAAGAATTATAAATGAGTATTTATTATAATTCGCAATTAATAATTTCAGAAAATAAACCTGGATTCGAAAAAACGCGAGCAAAATTGATATGAAACTCATGGAAAGAGCGCGCTAGGTAGAAAACAGTAAAAACCAACTACACACAACAAGAGGTAGGGACGACCTACGCGCGTTTTCAATGTTGACCAACACGTTCCAGACGTCATGAGATGTGTCGCTTTCAAATGAGACAAATACGAACACGCTCAGCGATGGTACACCAAATATACACGTATTTAAATCTTTAAAATGCTCTCCTGAACAAAAACCTGTTTTTACCCTTAGGTCCCTTTCTATTTTGCGCGTCACATATTTTGATTGTACCTGGCGCTCAACGACTTAAGCTGAGAGTCCATAACACGCGTTTTCGCGTCAACGCTTTAAAAACTAATTTTTCAAATTATTCTTTTGTTTCAAAAGGTTTGCTTGCAGTTTGATTGCATAATTTGTTTTTGAAAATCGGTAAACGATTTTCAAAAACAAATTATTATCGCATAACTCTGCCATTTATGGACCAAATTTTTAAATTTTTGTATTGAAGTCGGTTTTTTGCCAGAATTATTTTATTGACAGCCGCGTATGATCCAAAAAAGCGTGTAACGCGTGTAATGGAACTTCAGCTTTTCAGTTTTTCCATACAAATTACATGGAACGATATTTTTTCGTATCTGTCAAACAAAGCTTCGAAAATTTTTTTTCTTTTTCATTTGCATATTCTTGTAGGAAATTAAATTTTCCACAAAAAACACTTAGAAAATTTTTTTGTCAACTGATCGGGTAAAAAGTTATCAGAGTTTGAATACTAGAAACAAAGTGCGCATAAGTTATGAAGTATTTGCTTTCAGTACTATAATTGCTAATATTCAACGTCTGATAACTTTTAGCCCGTTAAGATTATTAAAAAATCTTTTAACACGTTTTTGTAGACAATTTAATTTCCTACCAGAATATTCCCATCAAAATAAAAAAATATATATATTTTCGTAGTTTTGGTTGACAAATGCGTAAAAAAGAAATTGTGTCACGTAATTTGTATGGAAAAACTGAAAGTCGTTGAGCGTTGCGTAGAATCAAAATATGGAGCTTATCTTGTGTGAGATTTTTTTTATACCTACTAGAAACTTGAGATTACAGCAAAAAAAATTTTTAAGCACTCTAATGTAAATATATATTATATCAATACGTTAATATTGGATATTTAGTTTTATTGTACATATATAAATTATTTATTTTGGGAAAAACCACGATACTAATTAAAACCATTTTATTATATATTTAGGTTTTTGCTATATGCTTATATACAAAAATACCAAACATGGAGTATTTTATATTTTTCTTTTTAATATGCATATACACATACATATATACATATATATGCACACACAGACACATACATATATATGCACACACACACACACACACACACACACACACACACATATGTATATATATATATATATATATATATATATATATATATATATCTATATATATATATATATATATATATATATATATATATATATATATATATATATATATATATATATATATATATATATATATATATATATATATATATATATATATATATATATATATATATATATATATATATATATATATATATATATATATATATATATATATATATATATATATATATATATATATATATATATATATATATATATATATATATATATATATATATATATATATATATATATATATATATATATATATAATATATATATATATATATATATATATATATATATATATATATATATATATATATATATATATATATATATATATATATATATATATATATATATATATATATATATATATATATATATATATATATATATATATATATATATATATATATATATATATATATATATATATATATATATATATATATATATATATATATATATATATATATATATATATATATATATATATATATATATATATTATATATATATATATATATATATATATATATATATATATATATATATATATATATATATATATATATATATATATATATATATATATATATATATATATATATATATATATATATATATATATATATATATATATATATATATATATATATATATATATTATATATATATATATATATATATATATATATATATATATATATATATATATATATATATATATATATATATATATATATATATATATATATATATATATATATATATAATATATATATATATATATATATATATATATATATATATATATATATATATATATATATATATATATATATATATATATATATATATATATATTATATATATATATATATATATATATATATATATATATATATATATATATATATATATATATATATATATATATATATATATATATATATATATATATATATATATATATATATATATATATATATATATATATATATATATATATATATATTATATATATATATATATATATATATATATATATATATATATATATATATATATATATATATATATATATATATATATATATATATATATATATATATATATATATATATATATATATATATATATATATATATATATATATATATATATATATATATATATATATATATATATATATATATATATATATATATATATATATATATATATATATATATATATATATATATATATATATATATATATATATATATATATATATATATATATATATATATATATATATATATATATATATATATATATATATGTTTATATATATTTTTCTATATATTTTTCTATATTTTCTGGCATGATTTAGGGAGTTATATCGTATGATTTAGCGGTATCTATGTATTTCAAATTATGTATGTAAATCTTTACATATGTATTTTCTATTTTCAGCACTTTTGTACATACGTATGCTGTTAAAGCACCGAATTTTTCCAGTTTTAATAATAACCTTTCCTGTTATTTTTTATATACTATGCACTCGTTTCTTTTTATCGCCAGAATTTATATTTTCTAATAATTTTAATTTCTTCTGTTTAGCAGCACTCGTTTCTTTTTACCAAATGAATTTTAGTTTTTTCTTTGTTCTGTTTAGTTACAGCAAATTATTTTACTTTTTTATTGATATTTAGTGGGTTTCTTTTTATTTATGTTATGGTAACGCGACAATTAATCAGGGTGTTGTGTTTTTTTTGGCACTCAACGCTAAATCTTCTTAAAAATTTTCACTTTTCACAACAACGACTTTCAACGTTTACTTCGCTCGACTTCACTGACTTTTTGCTCCGGTTCTTCCCAGACAAGCCCCCATTTATGCGAGAATTTGCTGATTCGCCCGTCGTTTTCAAAACTTTATTGAGTTAAAGAAAACACTTCGGTTTTAAAATATAATTTCAAGTTTATTATTTTAATCCAATTATTTTAATATTAGAAGGTATTGGATGCTTCTTGTTTGAAAGCTATAATATGACTTAACAACTAATTTACAATTTCATCATAAAATACTCTGTTCTGTTTCGTCTGCGTGTGTGTGTTTGTTCTGTATGAATATTGTTCGTAGGTATCTCTCTCTGTTTCATGTGTATATGGGAATATTCATTCTGTTCGTACTGTCTATATTATCGCCCTGTTTAACCCTTTACTTTTCGTGTGGTACGTCTTAGGTCCGGTCCCACATTCGGCCCTCCTGATACGGCATTCGCCCCGAATGCTGGCTTCCACGGCTTCATGTATTCGGCAACTGTAGTACATCTCCTGGAACCTTCGCATTCACCCACCTTCTCAACCTCGTAACGTCCATGGTTTGCTTTTTTAGTTATTTTATAAGGCCCTAAGACTTTCGGTCTTAACTTTAGGCCGGTCCCAAACTGTCTGCGCTTGATGGCGACCAGGTCATTGACTTCATAGTCCCTTTCAGGGATGCGTTTTTTGTCGTACGATCGCTTGTTTTCTTCTTGTATTTTGCGAATGTTTTCTCGTGCTCTCTCTCGTATGGTGTCGTGCTCTTGGTGGAGTTCGGCTACCGCTCACTCTTTCAACAAATCTCGAATATTGGTATCTTCTTTCATGCTCATCTTGAGTCCTGTCATGACTTCAAACGGCGTACTTCCGGTACTTCGTGTAGGCGTATTATTGATGACCTTCTGGACCTGCTCTACATGCCGATACCAATTTTGTGGGCTCTCTAAGCATAGCTTAGTTAGCATGGGGATAATGGTGCTGTGGATCATCTCTACCTGCCCGTTTCCCCGCGGTATCCCTGTTGCTATGACCAAGTGCTGTATGCCTTCTTCTACACAGTAAATACTAAATTCATTGGACGTGAAGGCAGTTCCTCTGTCCGTAATAAATCTTACAGGATTTCCGAAAATTGCTGCCTGTTTCCGCAACCGATCTAACACCTCAGCCGTACCTGTACTCTTTGTCGGATAAAGACAGACAAATTTCGAGAACGCATCTACTACAACCAAAATATGATTATACTGCCTCTTCGTTGTTTCCATCGGGCCCACATGATTTAAGTGGAAGGTCATCAGTGGCTTGTCTGACTTATCGATTGGGTTCAATAGCCCCTCTTTTTTGCCTGCTTTTGCTTCTGCCATGATGCACTCTATGCAACTCTTAGTAACCCTTTCGGCCCTTGCGCTTAGTTGACGAATATAGAACTCTTTCTCTACTAATTCTGCAGTCTTTCGTGCGGCAAAATGCCCTTGCCTATGCGCCACCTCGATGATTTCTCGCTCCATACTAGCCGGAATAATAACAAGTTCCTTAGTGGGATCCTTGTGCACCATACCGTATTTTACGTAGAAATCCTCGTAGCTCTGGTTTTCTAGGATTTTACTGATAGCCCTTATCCATTCGTTTTCTAATTGGGCTATTCGTATCTTATGGCGTAACGAATCTTCTATCATCAAACTTGAAACTCGACTCAGAGCGTCGACATGCCGCATTCTAGTGCCTGACCTGTGCTCAATTACGTATTCGTAGTCTTGTAGGAATAGTGCCCATCTCGACACTCGGTCTGGTACCTCTCGTTTTCTCATCGTCATAGCGAAGGGGTTGCAGTCAGTGACGATCTTTATTTTTAACCCCAACACGAAAACACGCCATTTTTTTAAGGCCCCTATAATTGCCAGTACTTCCAGCTCGTACGAAATGTACTTCTGTTCTGTTGGTGTAGTTTTACGACTCATGTATTGGATAGGATGCCACTGGCCATCTTCCAAGTCCTTTTACAATAAAACAGCACTGTAGCCGTATTTGCTGGCATCTGCGTGGACCTCCGTTTCGGCGTGAGGATTAAACAGCTTCAAAACCTTGGCCCCAATAAGCGGTGTTTTCAGTTGTTGAAACGCTAGAATTTCTTCATCCTTCATTCTAAAACTTGTAGATTTCTTCAGTAAATCCGACAGTGGTTTTGCTACCAATGTATAGTTTGGAATGAAACGTCGGCAGTAGGATGTTAAGTCTAAAAACCTTTCTACTGCATTTCGATCCTTTGGTACAGGAAACTTTTCAACTGTGAAAGTCTTTTCTTTTGACAGAAGAATAGTAGAGTCTTCTAAAATGTATCCTAGGAACGTTATTTTCCTCATCAGGAATTGGCATTTGTTCCACTTGATTTGGAGTCCGTTTAATGACGCAACCTCTAAAACATTTCTTAACTTCTTGATTTCCTCTTTTTCATCTCTAGACGGAATCACCATATCATCCATATAAACTATGATTGTTCCGTTCATTATCAACTCGTGAAACACTGCTGAGATATATCGACAAAACACCGCTGGCGAATTCGATTTCTTTCTCAATCGGCACGTGAAAGAAGCTATTCTTTAAGTCTAGTGTTGTATACACCTTCGCCGCCTGCAGTCTTTGTAATACGTCATCAATAACGACCATCGGGAAGTTGTCGCGAAATATTTTTGCATTTAAGCACCTATAGTCACAACACAATCTCTTAGTACCGTCCTTGGCTACTAAAACTACTGGAGCGGCATATTCTGAGTAGCTACGCCTTACAACGCCATCTTTCAACCACTCTGCGACTTGTTTGTCAACAGTTTGTTGGTCTGCATAAGACATTCTTCATGGATTTTCATTAACTGGAATGTCATCTTTAAGGAGGATTCTCATCTTTACCGGAAATATATTTGGTTTAATCGGGTTGTAATCATCTATCATTTTTAAAATGTCCACGAACTTCAGGCTTTAAATGGCTTGTCTCAAAATCGTAAACTTCTGTACCTATACAGATCGCGCCGATCTCTCGTACTGTTGCATCATATTTTCCGTCATTGAATTAATTGTTTAGAAACAATTATTAATGTTTTTATTTAACTAAATAAATTATTTATTAAATTTCTTAATATTGATTTTTTTGTAATTTTTATAATAATTATTTTTTAAAAGTAAAGAAAATATATAAATTGAATGTTATTTATATGACAACTTAATAGTTAATGAAAAAATATGATTGACAACAAAACAGATATTTATATGTATATAAAAATAATATGTTTATATTTTATAAAGTAGATACAAGTTACCACATATTGTTTTGGAACATATTTCATACTGCTAGCCAATCTTACAACACTGTAGGATATTTAAGTATTTAATTAATTAAATTTTTATTTATTTTGTCTGGCAACGCCAACCCAAATTGTAAATTAAATAATACATCAAGTCATATTTTTATTTTATATAAATATGCCTTGGAATATTTGTTTTAGAAAATAAAAAACTGAAATAAGAGTAGTCACATTTCGACAAGAGAACACGCAGCTTCATTCAAAATCGTATATGCGATTAAGGACTCGTGATACTTATTAACTGGCGCCCAACGTGGGGCTTAAAAACGCTCCCAGTATTTTTCAACGAGTCATTGATGACATTTTGCGAGACGAAATCGGAAAAACGTGTTTTGTTTACATGGATGATGTAATAATATTTTCCGAGGATGCAAAAAGTCATATTGTTCATGTCGATAATATATTAAAAAAAATGTCACGTGCAGGAATGCGAATCTCAACAGAGAAATCAAAATTTTTTAGAGAGGAAATTGAGTTTCTCGGATTTGTTATTTCACAAAAAGGGATTAATACATCACCTGATAAAGTTCATGACATCCTCAATTTTCAAATACCCAAAACCCTAAGAGCGTTAAGGTCTTTTCTTGGTCTAGCCGGATTCTATAGAAGGTTTATCAAAAATTATGCAGACGTGGTGAAACCACTAAGTATATACCTTCGTGGAGAAAACGGTAATGTTAATGCAAAAATGTCAAAGAATGTCAAAATCAGTTTGTCGCAGGAAGCACTCAACGCTTTTGAAAAAATTAGGCGTATACTAGCTTCTGAGGATGTACTGCTTCAGCATCCAGATTTTAATAAGATATTTGAATGAACCACCGATGCTAGCTCTAACGCTATTGGAGCTGTGTTGTCGCAAAACGGTAAACCAATTACCATGATTTCTCGAACGCTTTCATCCACAGAACAAAATTATGCAACAAATGAACGTGAATTGCTCTGTATTGTTTGGTCTTTGCAAAAGTTACGACATTTTTTGTACGGAGTCAAAAATATTAGCATTTTTACCGACCACCAGCCCTTAACATTCGCAACTTCCGACAAGAACCCAAATCAAAAAATTAAAAGATGGCAAGCATTTATAGCCGATTTTGCTCCCCAATTTCATTATAAGCCCGGCAAAGAAAATGTTGTAGCGGACGCATTGTCACGCCAATATATGCATAACTTTAATAACTCAGACTCAGAAACAGTACATAGTGAAATATCTTTTTCAAAAACAATAAAGACAATGGTTGTTCCCGTTAATCAATTTACTAATCAATTAATAATTTCTAAAGCATCGGGTGACAGTAAAATAACAAATCTCTTATTTCCACAACATAAACGACACATTATAAACTACAGCAATATTGAGCATCTATTATTAACTCTGCAAAACTGCATTAACCCTCGGGCAGTCAACGCAATATATTGCGATTTAAGCACGTTGGCGGAAATTCAGGATGAGGTACTCGACCATTTTCCATCAGTAAAATTTATTCACACACAAAAGCTTGTAATAGATTTAACTAATAAAAATG
>OY101449.1:64378825-64429086 GCA_956483635.1 Panzeria rudis
CATGAGTAAGATCTTCTTTAGCATAACATTTAATTTTAACTCTTTCAGCTTCAGATAGAGATTTTCGCCGACCCCCATTTAAATTTCAAAATGTTTTATCGGCTTAGAAAGATCAAAAATGTATTAAAAACTAACAATTCGCGGGGAAGTTATACTGTAAACTATTCCGATTAGGCACTGGTCTTGGACAAATTTTGTTTTGCAGCAATTATATGATAATGGTACAATATTTCCGTTAAATTTTTTGCCCAGATTTCACGTAATGCATATTATTTATTAATAAGTCCAATTTTATTAGTAGTTTTTGATAGAACTGCCAAAAAGTTTTGCTAAAATGTTAAACCTAATCAGATGAGCGGCAGTTTATGTTTGCTAACCTTTATTTTTAAAAATTAGATAACTTTCATATATTTCTTGTTATTAAAGTTGCCTCTTTTTTTCTCAGAAATCCCCTTTTTATGCCCTTTTATTTTCAAAATCCCCTTTTTGAAAATTTTCAACGGAAACGCTGACTGCGATTACCAGCTGAGTTGTTCCAACGCACAGTAGTTTGTGGCAAAAAAATTTAAATAATTCAGTATCTTTGTAACTGCTGAAGCCAGTGACATTAAATTTTACATGGTTATAGCTGAGGTGTTGTTTGTCTTAAGTTTGAAGAGTTTGAGGTGCTGGCTCCTTCGAGAGAGGCTCCAGAGGTTCCCAAAATTGGTAACCTCGGGTATGTCAAACTTTAAAAAAATCGCCAAAATTACATTTCTTGTACGATTTCCAAACCCTTTCCCATTTTGGAATCTGCTATCAAAGGCCTACATTTGCCTCACTTACAGTTTGAATTTCTCTCCGATAGATCAAAAGTTACAGGCCTTGCAAAAAAAATTTTGCAAATTTGGCGATCTTATTCTGGTATTTTTTAAACTGTGAAGTTGTCTTAAGTCTCAAAATTATACCAAAAATTTCATAATAATCTGCACAATTCAACAAAAATTGTCCAATTTACCGAATCAATTTATCTTAATGGAGTGAGAAATGGCAGCAGTTTGAATTTTGCACTTAAAAAAATTTGATTTTTTGTAAATTTTTTTGTCAAAAAGTTACTATCAGTATTTTGATTATAAAAAATAAGTTTCTTCAAAGACCTTAACCAAATTAACGTGATTTGGATAGAGGACAAAAAAACCAAGCTAACGAGCTAAAAAGCTAAGCTCTTTCTATAATAGTTCGCCCACAGTAACCCCTATAATATGATCATTATTAAAAATATTTTTCATGTTTGCATGAGTGGTGCAAAAATTGCAAAGCTGCGATCTTAACTTCTCAGCCGAAATTTTAAAGCTATATTTAATAGCAACTTTCCATATGTGGCGATAATGGGCCCCGCGACTAGTATAGACAAGAGAGGAAAAATAGCGAAAAAAGTCAGATTTTCATATGACTTTTTGTTATTACTAAGACAAAGTTACTTCGAATTGTATTTGGTCCGAGCTTCTTACTCTTTTTTATTAGTAACTATATATATCAAGTAGTTTTTAAGATATTGCGGGTCAAAGACTTAAAAAATTAAGGAAAAACCTTAAATTTTACTAAATTTTTTCGTTAAGTGACCATAAGTTTTGCGAAACTCTAAAAACAAATAAAAAATCTTAATCCACAGGTCTCTACCTTTAAAATTATATAAAATGTTCCAAACAAAAGTCTAATACGTTGTCTGTTATAGCGCGTACAATGTACACACTTACAGCTACATTCATAAAAAATTCTTATTTTAGGTTTAAGACTCACAATTGTTATTGAACAGTTTCACGCTAAAAACTGTTTAATATAAAATTGCATTCATAAACACTACAATAGACATTGTGTGTTTTAAGGAATTCTAGATTTCGATACTGGCAACACGACCATGTTTTGTAGTTAGTGTTGCAATAAAAACAATATGATTTCATCCGGATATTGAAATAAACGAATAACTTTTTATCATTTTCATGTAAGTTAAGATTTTTTCAACTCTCTTAATAATATATTTCTCAACTTATTTGATACGGGTTTTCTATGAAGTAAAAGCAAAAAAGAGAAATGATTACAAAAGAATTCACACGATTCCTTAGATCATGTATGCAAGAGGTACTCGAATAACGAGCCTGTTTGTATTTGTGTTGATTGTTTCTGCATCACTAACATTTCTTTTTGCTTTTATGTGTTTTGATGGTGCTTTTTTGCTAATTTTGTTTAACTTAAATAATTTAGTGTCATATTCTATTAAATTTTAAAAAACATACTTAAATGCTTATAGCCAAGACTTCAAGCTTTAATTAAAATTGATATATCTATGATATGAATTTATTGAAGGTTTATAGAAGGTGCATACCATCTTTAAACCTATTTTAAAATGTTCATGTAATAAAGATTTATGAATGCAATTTTATGAAATTTTGGTTAAAAGTAGTTTATTGCCCTGTTTTAAATATTTATGAATATGGCTGTTATTTAATAATTTGCTGGTTTCCAGTAGAAATATAAAATTAGAGTCTGTTAAACGTGGCGTATGATTGATATTAATTCAGTTAAGAAAAAATGTAAAAAAATTAATTTTTGTTGGATTGGTATTGAAAATAGTGTAAAAATATGAATTTGGTCTTGAGGTCTTAATTTTCTTGTCGTGATAACAAACAACGTAGTAGACTTTTGTTTGGAATATTTTATATAATTTTAAAGGTAGAGACCTGTAGATTAAGATTTTTTTATTTGTTTATAGAGTTTCGCAAAATTGGTAGTCACTTAAGGAAAAATATCAAAAATTTAGTAAAATTTCAGGTTTTTCGTTACTTTTTCTAATTTTTGACCCACAATATCTTAGAAACTACTTGAGATACCGCTATGCAATTTTCAGCGTTTTAAGATGGTATAGTTAAGGTAGAAATAGCGAGCCGTACCGTACTGTTTCTTTAAGAAAACGTGTCAGCTGTTCGTGTATGGCATGGGAAAACCAATGCAAAAGCTTACCGAATTTAAAAGTCACTTTGCCGTAACGTCCCAATCAGTATAAAATAGAAAACCTAACTTTGTTAAGTGACAGTTGTAAAGCAGTGATGGGTTGATTGTATGCTAAATGTAAGTAGGGTAATTTTGCTTTGTTTTTTTTTGATACTTTTGGTAATAATAATATCTGTGTGGGCAACAACTTAAAGTAATACATATATATTTAAGTATGTATGTTTGTATATAAATATACATATCGCACCCTAAATACAAAAGGGTTACAACTCAAAATTTTCCAAAACTGACTTTTTTCCATAAATTAATTCAGCGTACACATCTCTAACTAGTGCAAAAACTTCTTTCACATCACTATCTTCTTTAACTGGAAAAAAACAATTATGTCTATTTTTATGTTAGTGTGTTGCTTCTGCACGATGAACTAAAGAGACTTATTTTGAGTTGCGTTAATGTGCTCAAGAGCAACTGATTACTTTTATTACACATAAAGAGTTTTATTTTGAGTTCTGGCTCTATTACTGTAAAAAGTGATAATTTCGTGGTATACTATTTTGCATTGTGCTTCTTTAGTTGGAAAAAGTGAGTTCAATTATCAGTTGAAGAGGCACAACCTGAGATAATATCACTAGTTAATCGAAAAAATTTCAGTTAAAGAGTGATAAATCAAAATTTTATTTTATTTTCGCAAACATAATATAAAATTTAAAAAAGTATAGCAGAACCTTCTTCAATATTGAATTTCTTCATAATGGAACAATATTTTCTTTAAATATTACAATCATTTTTACATAAACAGTTTTTTGTCTCTCCTGAAACTTTTAGTATTTTGATTTGTTACCCTTTTGTATTTATGGTGCGATATATTAGATGTATGCATATAATAAAGAAATACATATCGTCATATAAAATGCAAAAGGGCATATCATCGTTTTTAAACATTTTTCAGGAGAGATAAAAAACTTAATAAAAATGAAACTATTGTGATAAAAAAAAATTTGAGCATAGTATCATTAATTCAGACAATAGTTTTTTTTATTAAGTTTTTTAAGAGGACGATATCACAAAATACACAGAAATCACAATAGTGACAGGTAAAAAACGCTACAATCAGGTTTTTCAATTGTTTTTAAGGCTCTTTTAAAAAGAGACAAAAATGGCAACGAACAGAACAAAATAAACAAAACGAAAAAGAAAAAATTTACAAATTTTACTCACTGAATAACACACTAAAAATGTTTAAATTCTAATAAAATTAAAGAATTATGCCTTATTATTAAAAATATATTGTGAAAAAAGAATTGTGTGTATATAAAAGTGTCGTAGATTTGTTTTATTAATGTGCGTTTTTTGCAATTACTTTGTTTTTTATACAGCGTGTTCTTACACACACATGCACATGATTTATTAGTTGTGAGATTTTGCAGGAACTTTAAAGATAAAATGTAAAGGATGAATGAAAATGAACTGTACTTAATTAATAAATACTATTTTCAATGTGAATTGTGGAAATATATGCAGATTTAATTAGTTTTATTCATTACAAAATCAATTCGGGTAGAAAGGCGCTGCAAAAGAAATTGAAATTTAAAGACATTGCGTAAGGGATCAGAAATATATTTTGGTTCGTGTCACTTCTGTGTATTTTGTGACGATATGCCCTTTTACATTTTATATGACTATATATGCACGTTATATATAAATGTGATATAGATAAAAGGATTAAAATGGTTTCAAACCATTTTTTGTGTATGCACATATAAAAAAGAATTTCATTTCTTACATATGTACTTAGCTATGTATTATGTTGGTGAAATACATTGGAATTTTTTAAAAAGCTGATTAGATTTTTTGTTAGGGCTTTTTGCGTTTTATTTAACGATATGTATGTATACATAGATACATATTTATTTATTATAAATATAATATATATATATATATATATATATATATATATATATATATATATATATATATATATATATATATATATATATATATATATATATATATATATATATATATATATATATATATATATATATATATATATATATATATATATATATATATATATATATATATATATATATATATATATATATATATATATATATATATATATATATATATACATATATATATATATATATATATATATATATATATATATATATACACATATATATATATATATATATATATATATATATATATATATATATATATATATATATATATATATATATATATATATATATATATATATATATATATATATATATATATATATATATATATATATATATATATATATATATATATATATATATATATAGATATATATATATATATATATATATATATATATATATATATATATATATATATATATATATATATATATATATTATATATGATAAAGCATTTTGACAATTGTGTAATCTTGATGTTATTTTAAGTCTAATCATTTAAGTTATTAAATTTCTATGGGTCTAATCTAATGTGTACCCAAATGTTTGTAAATGATGTAAGCTTCCCTTACATCATCTAAATTAAAATTTTATGAATCTTCAACCAATGAAGAATGGAATATGGTAGGTAATAACATATACCATAGTCATACAAGTTGTTTACAACTAAATAACTTAGATAATTTGATTTATTTGTAAAGTTCTGTGTTACATCATAGTACTACATTTGAATGTAGTACATACTTTTCCAACATATTCATAATCATCCTTACTATATGACTAATTAGTAATCATTTCTTCGAAACTAATGCAGATGATTACACGAGGTGATACCTGTACATATAATTAAGTAGAATTCATTGACAATTCAGTTATTTTGTTAGCAACGTCATCATATCAACCATCATCGTATAAAAAACCTTCTAGTGTGTTCGAACTTGATGACTTGATAATATAAATCGAAATTAATCTATAAAATATAGTTTAGTAATGCGTTTTTATTGTTCACTATAATTTTCTTTAATATGAATATTCATAGATACATTATTATTTAAAAATTCTCTTATAAATATTCTAAATATGCATGTATATATAGTACATATGTCTAATGTTGAATTAAAGGAATACTTAATATGATAACTGTAAGCAAATGGAATATGCTTTTACAATTATCTAACAATATTTGAGTTTGGTATATTCACTGGTTCCTAAATACAATCGAAATCTGTACATGTATAGTATAAAAGGCCTATATATTTGCTTTTTTAAGTTCTCCCCTTATGTTTTTATTAAGACTATCGCATTATGGTATTGCATTAAGCACATGAATCTAATGGGAATATTTTGGTAGTTGACTTCTTATCAACCTGTAATTTAATAATATTCAAAAAGATATCGAGTAATAATATTCCGAAATATATCTACAATTAAATTGAATTTTCAAGGATATGTGTATTGAATTGAAGTTTCGGTATGGAATTAATCAACAGATTTTACAAAATCTCATTCATATTAATAATTTGAATTTACATTAATTCAAATAATTGAACCAGGAAGTCTAAATAATTACTTTCATCTTAGATTTTACATTTAGTTGTATCAAAATTTTTCAAACATGTAGTCATCACAATCTCTATAATAAACACTTGCTTCTTTCATATTTTTAGAATGTTTTACTAAACGCTGGTGTTTTAACCTTTATGTCAACAGCAGAAATGCTTTACGCACGTCCACAGCAGCATACCTTGGTATGTACATACGTTTTGTATGGGGAATGGTACGTCGTTAGCATAAAAATGCTAATTACGTATCTACCTGGTTTGTTGGAATTTCCGAATTATTTTTTTAGTTTGTTAGAAATGGACAAAAGGTTAAAAAATTTTATGATAACCAATTTCATCCTCACAGTCATTGTTTGTGGAAAAAAGTGGTTGTATAGGTAGACGACATACGTATATAATAAATATATAATATAGGCAGGTAGAAACATTTATTGTTGCGGAAATTTCATTCTTTGTAGTATCGTCAGAAAATTTAGTTTACATTTGTGATTCGAAGTAAAAAGACGTTTCTGTTTATTTTGTGGAAATAAAAAAATATTAAAAGTGAAATGGCTGATGGTGAATGGCTTACTCCGCGACAACTAAGCGCACTTTCGTACGAAGAACAACAAGCATATATTCGGCAAGCGCTTGAAGAGAGCCAAGAAGAAACAAGTGACCACGATTCAATAGTTGGTGACGAGGCTTTAGGTGATATTGGTGGAGATGACTCAGACGTTGAAGAACCCATGTTACCAGAATATGACCCAGAGGGCGACAGTGATTCTGATGAAGATCTTGAAGATGCACCAATTGAAACTGGCGAAGTTTTTACTGCCAGAGATGGTAATGTTTGGTCCTCGATACAACCACAACCTGTAAGATTCCGTACGCACAACATTCTAAGAAGTGCAGAATCTGGACCAGTACGGGCAACGCATTGACCATTGCAGAAACGTTCCAATTGATAATGTCAAACGAAATATGCGACATAATTATTCGTGAATCAAATCGAAAGGCAAGGCAATTTTATGATATTGACAACGCAAAACATCCAACAAGAGAACCGAGAGCATGGATTCCCATAACAAAAAGTGAATTTGATGCATATTTGGGCCTACTTTTGCTAAGTGGCGTTACACATTCTGGTTACGTGCATACGAAAGATTTGTGGAAAACTACTTCACATCCACTATATCGTGCCGCAATGAGTGTACGACGATTTTGGGAAATAAGCCGCTTCATACGTTTTGATAATGGAAACACACGCCAGCAACGAAAACAAACTGACAAAGCAGCAGCAATATCGGACGTTTTTTTGATGCTTAACAGCTGTCTTCGTAGATATTACGTGTCTGGAGCCAACGTCACCGTAGATGAACAATTGTATGCTTATCGTGGTGGAACTGGCTTCACGCAATACATACCATCAAAACCTGCCAAATATGGAATAAAAGTGTGGTGGGTTTGCGACTC
Organism: Panzeria rudis; assembly: GCA_956483635.1. Classification (NCBI taxonomy): domain Eukaryota; kingdom Metazoa; phylum Arthropoda; class Insecta; order Diptera; family Tachinidae; genus Panzeria; species Panzeria rudis. The sequence goes on from OY101449.1 coordinate 64,386,804, forward strand.
CATTTCTTCCTATCCATTGCAGGTACAATGAATATTGTTGAAAATTGTTGAAAATCTAAATAACTAAATTGAATATAATTTTTCAATGCAGGGACAAATCTATACAGGAATGGCACCGTCTGGTGAACGTGAAAGAAACGTTGGCGAAAGAGTAGTAAAGGATTTATGTGTCAACCTTTTTGCTGGAAGTGGAAGAAATATTGTATGTGACAACTTTTACACTAGCTACAACTTGGCAAAAACTTTGATGTTAGACAACAATTTATCTATATTGGGTACTTGCAACAAAAGGCGTACATTCGTGCCAGCAGCATTTGCCAACCGGAAACGACGTGAGGCCGAATCATCAATTTTTGGGTTCTGTAATCACGTTACGATGTGCTCGTACGTTCCCAAGAAAAACAAGGCAGTTGTAATGTTGTCCACTACTCATTATACAACAGAAACGACCGGTCCTAAGAAGAAGCCATTGCTTATATTGGACTACAACAAAACCAAAGGTGGCGTTGATAACATGGACAAGTGCTTGTCCGAATTTAGTACGAAGCGGCGCACAAATAGATGGCCTCTGGCTTTCTTTTATAATATTGTGGACGTTGCTGCGTTTGCTGCATACGTAATATACATTTACAACAACACTCACCTGAAGACATCTACAAGCCGCCGTAGGATGTTTCTCCATCAGCTTAGCGAGCAATTGTGCAAGCCAGAAATGGAAAGAAGGGCGAATAACAGCAGAATATCCAGCGTTTTTTCAACGCGCAACGCCATCGAAGCCATGAAAGGTGGGCCCATCGGAGTTGTGGATGCTGAGGCAAATGCATCGGAGGAACGGGCCGGCTAAAAGTAAAGGGGAATTGCTACATCTGCTCGAAACGACGCCCTACTCGTAAAGCATGCACATTATGCAACAAAGCAGTGTGCGCAGAGCATTCTAAAGACTTACCTCAATGCGATAGATGTATTTGAATTTCAATAATTTTAAGGAAAAAAAATTAAAACTGACATTATATAATAATAATAAAAATATAATTACAAAACTTAGCTCAAAATAAACTATACTTTTATATTATATTATCATATTTGCATGCGTTTTACTATACATACCTAGGTATGTATTCTGTTGACTTAAGGGTGCAACTTTGTAAATGGGCTTTATCTTCCGAACGGATGATCTAATCCTAACCAAACTTGGAACTATTGCGTAAAACAGTTTTGACTAGGATATCAAGAAATTTCAAGTCGATCCGGTTATCCAGTTTAGAGCTACAGCGTTTTCAAAACTAAAAACATACCCAGGTATGTTGCCGTTGACATGAAGGTTAAAACAACCAGCTTTACTCTGCACATCAAAAATAAAAAAATAAAAAAAACTAACCTTGTTTAGCAAATCAATATAAGAAAATGAATGTATTATTAAGTAATATACATACATATGTACGTTCAATGACACCCTTCAGAAAAATAAAACAAAACTCAAACAATAGAACACATCAATACAAAGATTATCTATCGATCACAGCATACTAATACCATCTACTACTTTCCATCGGTCAAGAGAAAAATTAACTTATAAAATCCCTACTTGATAAAATATTTAATGTAAAAAAATATCTTTGTATATCAAATAAACTCATTCAAATTATTAAATATATCGGATGTAAAAGTGATAACAATAATTAATGTTCCTGTCTTCCATGTATAGGTATAAGCCTTCAAATTAAAGAACAACAACCATGTAATAATTATATTGATAGACCTTTCACCCTCAAAAATATAACCGTCGAATACTAAAATAAATTTTCTGAGTCATGAAAACCTCCCATGACTTCCTCCCAAAAAAATTAATCTTCTGGTCCTCGTGTAGAGCTCATTGTAAAACAATCACACAAAGTGATAAAAAGTAGTGATGTATATGCACAACAACTACCACTACAAGCTCAAGACTATACAATCTTTATCTGTAGAGTTCAAATGATAAACAAAAATATCCAAGTCAGCAGAATTAAGAATATGTACATAAAAAAAGTTTAAAAGTAAAATGAATATGTACAACCAAAGCGAATTAATATCAAGTGGCCTTATCATCAAAACTACACACATACAAAGTAGGTGTAGGACTATTTTTATTTGTGCTTTGACAGTTCGGGTTAAAGTTTTTCTCTTTTCTTATATAGAGTTTGACTGATTGGGTGTAATCAGCTGATGATCATCTGTGATGATCATCAGAAAGAAATTTATATACATACATACATAAACAACAACCTACAAAATAGCAAAATTTATATAGATACTAGATCGATCACAACAGACACATATCGTATACACAATCAACCCAACACACACCTACAAAAAAGTGATGAAGTAATACTCATACACAAACATAACATATAATAAAATTTATACTATGTATTGTGAAATTCAAATTCATTTGTCTAGCAATACGAAACACTGTTTCTTAAATAAATAAACGAAGGTGCCATAACGGCACCTTCGCCTCACCAACGAAGCAATAGTCGGACAGACAAAACCACATAAAATAATAATGTCACCTTAAAATCTATCTACAATTGTTACATTAAAATAAAGAAATCAAAATATCCATCACAAGTTCATTAACTCTGTTCAAAAACTCTGGTTATCAACACTATGGTCCCAAAATATTGAACAACTGAAATGCACTTGTACATAAAAAAACTTCTGCAAACAAAATCAATAATTCAAATTTCAAATAAAATATATCAGCATATTTATTAGCTACACACAACTACAAATCCAAACGATCATGCGAATATTTTGCAACAAAAAATGAATACAAACATAGAGCAAACACTTATTTGTATGTATTTACATGCATACATCAAATAAATTTGTAGATATGTACGTAAGTATGTACACATATTGGCAAATTTCATACCCATTCGATTGCGTACTCAGAACATTTAGTAGAACTTAACACAGCTCCTCCTCCCCTCTCACACTTCCATAACCACATGCTGAAAATATACAAACCGTTCACCAACCGACTGACGTTGAGTCAAAAATGGACGAACATGCTTAAATAAATAGAAACAAAACATTTTAAAACTTTAAATATAAACAAATTGAATTTAACATACATAGAACAAAGATAAGCTTGACAAAATAAAAAAATTTCATCGTCCACAGTATTATAAAACACTGTTCTAAACAAACGGATCTTAGCATAAACATACAAAAAATATGGAAGGTCACATACTTGAGAACATTTTATACTACATATGTACATCACATGTCGCCTGCAAAAAGAATTCAAACTATTTTAACAACATACCTCCAAATCATGGACATACTCAAATTCATATATTCAGACATATAGAAATTCCCACATACAGACAGAAATTCTCACGCCCCCACCCATACTTACACTAGCAAATTGAGAAAACATCAAGCTATGAACATCTCACATACACAAATATATATTCTCACGGACAGACATCAATCCAGATGTAGAAATATGATAAAATTTATATACATAGCAACAGCAAGAATTCGCACGATCAGCACAAAATCAAGGACAACACATTGTAAAATTCAAATTGCGTAATATTGTGAAATTCAAATTTGACCTCTCAAACACAAAAATAATAAAATAGAAATGTAATATGTACATACATCCAGACATAAAAACAACCTTACATATACCTACATATATAAACAACAACTCACAAACAACAAAATTTATACAGATACTAGATCGACCACAACGTACATACATCACATAGACACACTCACACAACACAGACACAGACATACACATTTATCTTTTTTCCCCAGGCATATCTAATTAAACTTTTGTTTATTTAACAATTCAAATTTCAAATTTTAATTACCCAAATTTTAAAACTTCAGCAAAACTTCAAAGGAATATTTTTGAGTGAATTTCGTGCAATGTCGCCCTAGTGTGGGGTAGAATGTTCAAAGAAATATACAAGATGAGTAGACATCAATACACATGTACAGACTCTTAATGTAAACACAACCTCTAACCAATCCCCACCAACAAACAAAAAATTAGGATGATGACTCATTCTCCAACACATCCACCTGAATAAACAAAGCCATAAACATGATTCTGCAAAACAAATAATCAGGCGGACATTTCAAATGATGACTCATTCTCAAAACATGTGCAGCTGAATAAACAAAGCAATAAACATGATTCTGTAGAACAAATATTCAATTTATTATCCCAAGAAATAAACAAGACGGACATTTGAAACGACATACACACATTCTTCACAAATCTAAAGATAAAAAAAAAGAAACACACACACAAACAAACAGCCACGCACCCACAGCCGCACACATCCACACACCCCCATCCCCACACATCCACGCACCCACAGCCATGCACAAAGTAAATGTAAACACAAGGACCACAAAAAATTATCAAGAACAAAAAAATAATAATAGCGACACAATAAACCCCGTAGGAACCCAAGTCGACTTTTTTATCTACAACGTCACCAAACTTGTCTACACTCTTTATTTGCACATATAATCTAAAACACTACCCAATCTCTCAATATGACCCCATAAGAACCACATTGTCTATAGTAAGCCAATACTTTCAAGCTCCAAACTAGGGATGTAACGATACGCCGTTTTGCCGATCCGATACCGATGCCGATATTTAAAATTAAATATCGCCGATACCGATTCCGATACCGATACGAATATTGAAATTGAGTTCAAGTTTAGATTAACAAAACTCAAGTGCAATTTTTTATTATAAAAAATTACATTATAAGAGAGAATATTTAAAATTGATAAAACATTGGAAGTAATTTTTAAGGAGCTACATTTTCTTTGCTTCCAAAAAATTTATATTAAAAATATGCAGATAATTAGTAGAAAAGCAAGAAAAAATGTTTAATTTCTTTATAAAAAATACTCGCCATGCTTTTTAAAAAATTGATTTTTTTAAAGGACACTTATCAACTAATATTCTTCTATAACTTAATAGTTTATTTATTAAAAGACTTCTAAGTTTATATATATTCACTTAAATTTACATGAAAACACAGTTCTGAGTTTAAATTCGCATAAAAAAGTTTTGAAAATGGGCAATTTTTTATCATTTTTCCTTGAGGAAAAATCATTATAGAATACCGAAAAAGAAATTTGTCCTAGCATCGCTTTCAATTCGATGATTGGTAGCCGAAAAACAGAACTTCTTGCAATGGCAAGGATATGTAAAACTAATTAGAAATTATCAAAATTTGCAATACTTCCAGATCGCGAATTCTACATTTTCAATGCTTCTTTGGAGTATCTTTTTTTTTCAGGAATAAGATTTAAAAACAACGACTTGAATTTGAATTCCTGGTAAAATTAACAAAAAAAATTTTTTTTTTACAAAATAACAGCATAAAATATTATTAATTTTTAAAATTGATATTAATAGGATTTAAAAAATAACGAAGTGAATTTAATTCATGGTAAAATCGAACGAAAATAAATTATTTGTTAAAAAAAACTCTGAAAAAAATTTTTAAAAGTATCGGCGTATCGACAGTAAAATATCGCCGATACCGATGTATCGGAAAATCTGAAGTATCGCCGATATATCGGTATCGGTATCGGTAGTCGTTACATCCCTACTCCAAACTCACTATCCAATGTCTCAATATCACCCCATAAGAACCACATTGTCTATAGTAAGCCAATACTTTCAAGCTCCAAACTCACTACCCAATGTCTCAATATCACCCCATAAGAACAACACCCTAAATTTCTATAACACCAAAAAGCATTACCCACACTATAATTTTTCACAATCTTCACTTTACACATTTTGCCTACAGGGCACTTTCATTTTTTTCCCCACGCATATCAAATTACACTTTTGTTAATTTAACAATTAAAATTTAAAAATTTCAAATTTTAATTACCCTAATTTTAAAATTTCGGCAAAACTTCAAAGGAATATTTTGAGTGAATTTTGTGCAATGTCGGCCTACTGTGGGGTCGTGAGCCCAGTTCCCTACTACTTATAGTATATGTACAGATTTCGATTGTATGTACTATATATACATGCATATTTAGAATATTTATAAGAGAATTTTTAAATAATAATGTATCTGTGCATATTCATATTAAAGAAAATTATAGTGAACGATAAAAACGCATTACTAAACTATATTTTATAGACTAATTTCGATTTATATTATCAAGTCATCAAGTTCGAACACACTAGAAGGTTTTTCATACGATGATGGTTGAAATGATGGCGTTGCTAACAAAATAACTGAATTGTCAATGAATTCTACTTAATTATATGTACAGGTATCTCCTCGTGTAATCATCTGAATTAGTTTCGAAGAAATGATTACTAATTAGTCATATAGTAAGGATAATTATGAATATGTTGGAAAAGTATGTACTACATTGAAATGTAGGACTATGATGTAACACAGAACTTTACAAATAAATCAAATTATCTAAGTTATTTAGTTGTAAACAACTTGTATGACTATGGTATATGTTATTACCTACCATATTCCATTCTTCATTGGTTGAAGATTCATAAAATTTTAATTTAGATGATGTAAGGGAAGCTTACATCATTTACAAACATTTGGGTACACATTAGATTAGACCCATAGAAATTTAATAACTTAAATGATTAGACTTAAAATAACATCAAGATTACACAATTGTCAAAATGCTTTATCATTTTGTGTAGAAAACAAGAATATTCAAAGCATGAAACAAATTAAATTAATAACGCCTTTAAGTAATAAAACAAATACTAGGATCGCCGGGTGACCGAAATTCAAACGGGGATATTTCTGGGGAACTTCTTGAATTTTGAGGATTTTTGGTAAAAAAATATATTACGCACATCTATACACAAATACCTTTTTAACCATATATGTATGTTTCATTAATATTGGTGGACAATAAGATACTTAAAAGTGTACAACAAAATTGTGTAGTCTATTTATATATAAGATGTAGCTCACTAACTTTAGAAATATCTAACAATGTATTCAACAAGAATTCATTTCAAATAAAACACATAGAACTCTTAACTTTAACTGCTCTGAGGGAAATGTTATACCAATTGTTTTGAATGTACTTGTTGTATGACTAGTGAAAATGGGAATGGTCAAAAATCTTCCTGAGTTGTAACCGGTGAAAATAATCACATCACAAAACTAGAACAAAAATGATAGGAAAATTCCTTTATTATACAGCAGATTTTGTTCCAAATTAAAATCATTTGTTTATAGTACAGTAATTTAACTAGTATTAAGACCCCCTCACTAGTATTAAGCATATCAGGATTATTATGTATGCAGTACTCGATCTATGTTTGCTGGTTAAATTATTAGATTGATGCCTAATCACGTGCCTACTACATTTACAGAGTTTTAATAATTGTCTTTGTTGTTCACCTTTTTAATAATAATATCCGTTAAACTTTCATTTTATTGACAATTTCAAATAAATATGTTATAAGGTGAAGAAGTAACATTGGTTTAAAAGTGATGTAAAGAAACATAATTAGGTTATATCTGTTTTGAAAGCGTGTATTATTCTAATATTCTGATAAAGTTAATATATATATGTATGTTAGTATGTAAGAGCAATATATAATTGTATATATGTATGTATGTACGCAATTATTGTCGTGGGCATCAGTTCTTCTGACATCTTATACGTAAGCCCTTCTTTCAGAAAAATATTTAAATATTCTTCGATTAAGATGGATTCAAGCACATCCTTTAACTTGATTATCCACTCATAGAGCAGAACAGCTCATCATAGATCTGGATAGAAGTTCATTTGAGATCGATGATGATCTTTCGATCAATTCCCCAGAAAAGCAAAGCATATTTAATTGATATAACTAGATCCTTTATCTAACAGTCGAGAGACCTGAAAGCTGATATATGTGTATAATGTTAGTTAAAGTATCCAGACTGTAGAGTAAAGTCTAACGAAATATAACTATATGGAGGGATTAAACACAACCTGATCCTACACAGTTCGTTCCTCTATGTTGAGTCAAGCTAGATTGCTCGAGTAGCATATCTGGTAAAAAAAAGGTACATGCAACAACAATTAGCAGTCGTTTGTAAAGCGTGCGAAGCGCTATTGTATCAAAAATATTCACATAAACAATGGTTCGGGATACATTGTAGATCATGATGAGCCTCAAATTTAACTGAATTATGTGCTTATATATGTAAATAGGCGCTAATAGCTAATATGTACGAGTATCTATAATATTTGATTTATGTGCTTATAGCACTAAAAGATCACACATTCTAGTTAAGATATTATTATCTTGCTGTATGTGATATATAAAATATATAAGTAAATGAACGAAAAGATATGAACAGATTTAATAAGATTTATTTGTAGAATAAAATTATTGAAATTTAATCAGTATTGAACATTATGATTTATCCTTTTGTATCCAAAATATATGTAAATACCTTTAACACACACTTTAATAAGAAAAACCTCTATCATCAATATACACTTCAGTCCAACAATTACAAACAAAGTTTATCTGAATGCTGTATCTGGTCTTCAGACAGAAAATTATTTCAATGATTATCTTTCTTCGTAATACTAAACGAGTTAATAGAGATTATGGTAAGTCTAATTGCCATTACAGCTGTCTGATTACAAATCAATAAATTTTATTCTCCAAAAGTTATGTATTTTTTTCCTATTCTTCTTATTATAAAATTATATTATTAGATTATGTACTAAATATGATTTTTTATTGTTTCTGTTTCAACTACAATATTTCATCTATGTATGCTTATACAAGAATTCTGTTGATTAGACAATCCCAGCTCCTTTAGCTTTAAGAACCCTTTGAAGTGCATATACAGAAATCTCCTTTTTGAAAGTTCTTCATCATTGAATCAACCTTTAATGATATTACAACGAAAATCTTCTATCTGATCCGTTACCTAATAACCTGATCAGGTACCTAATAACCTGATCTGATAACCTCATCAGATACCTAATAGTCTGGTCAGATACCTAATAACCTGATCACGTACCTAATAACCTGATCTGATAACCTCATCAGATACCTAATAGCCTGATCAGGTACTTAATAACCTGATCAGGTACCTAATAACCTGATCTGATAACCATATCAGATACCATTAACCTGATCAGGTAAAAGGCATCTTCAATAAAAAATTTTTGCTAAAATGAATTTTTATCTAATAATCGATGGTGGATATTGAAACTAATATTCTTCCCTAACCTATTCAATTACCCTAGAGAGAGAAAAGAACCTGTCACAAGACAGGTCACGTGACTGGCTCGCCAAGGGGTCAATTGACATAATTAAGATACCCAGTGATAGGTTCTAGACCCTAACTCAAGCTACTTGTCATGTGATGGGGTCTTAATACTATTTAAATTACTGTACTGTAGACAAAAGATTTCAATTTGGAACAAAATCTGCTGTATAATGAAGGAATTTTCCTATCATTTTTGTTATAGCTTTGTGATGTGATTATTTTCACCGGTTACAACTCAGGAAGATTTTGTACCATTCCCATTTTCACTAGTCATACAACAAGTACATTCAAAACAATTGGTATAACATTTCCCTCAGAGCATTTAAACTTAAGAGTTCTATGTGTTTTATTTGAAATGAATCCTTGTTGAATACATTGTTAGTGAGCTACATCTTATATATAAATAGACTACACAATTTTGTCGTACACTTTTAAGTATCTTATTGTCCACCAATATTAATGAAACATACATGTATGGTTAAAAAGATATTTGTGTATAGATGTGCGTAATATATTTTGTTACCGAAAATCCTCAAAATTCCAGAAGTTCCCCAGAAATATCCCCGTTTGAATTTCGGTCACCCGGCGATCCTAGTATTTGTTTTATTACTTAAATGCGTTATTAATTTAATTTGTTTCATGCTTTGAATTTTCTTGTTTTCTACACAAAATGATAAAGCATTTTGACAATTGTATAATCTTGATGGTATTTTAAGTCTAATCTAATAACAATTAAGTTATTAAATTTCTATGGGTCTAATCTAATATGTATCCAAATGTTTGTAAATGATGTAAGCTTCCCTTACATCATCTAAATTAAAATTTTATGAATCTTCAACCAATGAAGAATGGAATATGGTAGGTAATAACATATACCATAGTCATACAAATTGTTCACAACTAAATAACTTAGATAATTTGATTTATTTGTAAAGTTCTGTGTTACATCATAGTACTACATTTGAATGTAGTACATACTTTTCCAACATATTCATAATCATCCTTACTATATGACTAATTAGTAAGCATTTCTTCGAAACTAATTCATAAGATTACACGAGGTGATACCTGTACATATAATTAAGTAGAATTCATTGACAATTCAGTTATTTTGTTAGCAACGTCATCATATCAACCATCATCGTATAAAAAACCTTCTAGTGTGTTCGAACTTGATGACTTGATAATATAAATCGAAATTAATCTATAAAATATAGTTTAGTAATGCGTTTTTATCGTTCACTATAATTTTCTTTAATATGAATATTCATAGATACATTATTATTTAAAAATTCTCTTATAAATATTCTAAATATGCATGTATATATAGTACATATGTCTAATGTTGAATTAAAGGAATACTTAATATGGTAACTGTAAGCAAATGGAATATGCTTTTACAATTATCTAACAATATTTGAGTATATATATATTTGGTATATTCACTGGTTCCTAAATACAATCGAAATCTGTACATGTATATTATAAAAGGCCTATATATTTGCTTTTTTAAGTTCTCCCCTTATGTTTTTATTAAGACTATCCCATTATGGCAAAGATGTTCAGCCCATACAAGTATACAAGTATGATACAACAATTGTTTGAAAAAAATTCATACACATTTGTTACGCTCTTTTAAAAACTCATTCATTCATCGTTGAGCAAGCGACGAAAACACATGCGTCGGAGTATCGTAATTTTTTTCAGGAATGTATTAAGCATTGTTGTTGGTTTTTGTTAAACAAAGCACAGTAAACACACACGATTCAATTACAGTTGGACACACAAAAAACAAAGTAAAAAAATAAAAGCTACACGTCTACGAAATGAGATGTGAACGGTATTTTATGATAAATGATGCTTTTCATAACATTCAATGCCTTTTATGCTACAAAATATTTAAGGCTGGAAATGAAAACGTTATGAAAAGACATTTTTATTCATATTATTATGAAATTTGTTTTAATTGTTTGCCAATATGTTTGCTGGGAGTTAGGGTTGCGAGAGCGAGCGCTAATACATCTCATTTTTATTTTTGATCATTTATGCATTATGGTATTGAATTAAGCACATGTATCTAATGGGAATATTTTGGTAGTTGACTTCTTATCAACCTGTAGTTTAATAATATTCAAAAAGATATCGAGTAATAATATTCCGAAATATATCTACAATTAAATTGAATTTTCAAGGATATGTGTATTGAATTGAAGTTTCGGTATGGAATTAGTCAACAGATTTTACAGAATCTCATTCATAATTATAATTTGAATTTACATTAATTCAAATAATTGAACCAGAAAGTCTAAATAATTACTTTCATCTTACATTTTACATTTAGTTGTATCAATATTTTTCAAACATGTAGTCATCACAATCTCTATAATAAACACTTGCTTCTTTCATATTTTTAGAATGTTTTACTAAACGCTGGTGTTTTAAAACAACCAGCTTTACTCTGCACATCAAAAATAAAAAAATAAAAAAAAACTAGCCTTGTTTAGCAAATCAATATAAGAAAATGTATGTATTATTAAGTAATATACATACATATGTACGTTCAATGACGCGCTTCAGAAAAATAAAACAAAACTCAAACAATAGAACACATCAATACAAAGATTATCTATCGATCACAGCATACTAATACCATCTACTACTTTCCAGCGGTCAAGAGAAAAATTAACTTATAAAATCCCTACTAGATAAAATATTTAATGTAAAGAAATATCTTTGTATATCAAATAAACTCATTAAAATTATTAAAAATATCGGATGTAAAAGTGATAGAAATAATTAATGTTCCTGTCTTCCATGTATAGGTATAAGCCTTCAAATTAAAGAACAACAACCATGTAATAAGTATATTGATACACCTTTCGCCCTCAAAAATATAACCGCCGATTACTAAAATAAATTTCCTGAGTCATGAAAACCTCCCATGACTTCCTCCCAAAAAAAATTAATCTTCTGGTCCTTGTGTAGAGCTCGTTGTAAAACAATCACACAAAGTGATACAAAATAGTGATGTGCATGCACAACAACTACCACTACAAGCTCAAGACTATACAATCTTTATCTGTACAGTTCAAATGATAAACAAAAATATATCGTATACACACACTCAACCCAACACACACCTACAAAAAAGTGATGACGTAATACTCATACACAAACATAACATATAATAAAATTTATACTATGTATTGTGAAATTCAAATTCCTTTGTCTAGCAATACGAAACACTTTTTCTTAAATAAATATACGAAAGTGCCATAACGACACCTTCGTCTCACCAACGAAGCAATAGTCGGACAGACAAAACCCCATAAAATAATAATGTCACCTTAACATCTATATACAATTGTTACATTAAAATAAAGAAATCAAAATATCCATCACAAGTTCATTAACTCTGTTCAAAAACTCTGGTTATCAATGCTATGGTCCCAAAATATTGAACAACTGAAATGCACTTGTACATAAAAAAAACCTCTGCAAACAAAATACATATTTCAAATTTCAAATAAAATATATCAGCATATTTATTAGCTACACACAACTACAAATCCAAACGATGATGCGAATATTTTGTAACAAAAAAACAAAAGTTCTCACTTGAGCAAAATTAATACAAACATAGAGCAAACACTTGTTTGTATGTATGTACATGCATACATCAAATAAATTTGCAAATATGTACACATATTGTCAAATTTCATACCCATGCGATTGCGTACTCAGAACATTTAGTAGAACTTAACACAGCTCCTCCCCTCTCACACTTCTATAACCACATAATGAAAATTTACAAACCGTTTACCAACCGACTGACGTTGAGTCAAAAATGGACGGACATGCTTAAATAAATAGAAACAAAACATTTTAAAACTTTAAATATAAACAAAATTGAATTTAACATACATAGAACAAAGATAAGCTTGACAAAATAAAAAAAAATTCATTGCCCACAGTATTATAAAACACAGATGTAAAACGGATTTTAGCATAAACATATAAAAAAATAGGGAAGGTCACATACATGAGAACATTTTATACTACATATGTACATCGCCTGTCGCCTACAAAAACAATTCAAACTATTTTAACAACATACCTCCAAATTATGGACAGACTCAAATTCAGACTTATAGAAATTTCCACAGACAGACAGAAATTCTCACGCCCCTCATGCTTACACTAACAAATTGAAAAAGCATCAAGCTATGAACATTTCACATACACAAATATATATTCTTACGGACAGACATCAATCCACATGTAGAAATATGATGAAATTCATTTACATAGCAACAGGTAGAATTCGCACGATCAGCACAAAATCAAGGAGAAACATACAAATGTATGTAGATGTACCCATACGCAACTATATACACACACATACACATACAAACACACACACTAGAATTTCATAATGCTGTGAAAATCGAATTAAATTGACAAAAAAACAAGATTAAGCAAGATTTTAATATGGACAGACAGACAGACATCAATCCACATGTACAGACTCCTTATGTAAACACAACCTCTAACCAACCCCCACCAACAAACAAAAATTAGGATGATGACTCATTCTCCAACACATCCACCTGAATAAACAAAAAACATCAACAAGATTAAGCATGCATATTTAACGTAAACAAACATTTCAGACCATCTGTCATACTAAGCAAGACAACTACAAATCCAAACGATCATGCGATTATTCGATGCTAAAGAAAAAAAAATACCCCCACTTGACAAAAAATAAAAAAAATATTATAAACAAAAAGCAAACGCTTATTGTATGTACGTATGTACATACATATATGCATACATATTAATTGGAACTTAACAATCCCCCCTCTAACACTTCCATAACCACATTCTGAAAATATACAAACCCTCCACCAGTCAATTGGTGGACGGACATGCTTAAATAAACACAACTGTGTTCAAGTCACCTCTTTTGTCGACAAGTTTGGTGACATTGTCACCAAATAGTCTACACTCTTTATTCTACCTATAATGGACAGAGAAGTTTTTGACAGCCTCTCTAGTGCGATCTCCAATGTCTCAATATAATCCCCATTAGAACCATCTAGTCTATACTCAATCAATTGTTCCTAGGTCACTATCTCAACACAACCACAACCCACGAAGCAACGGAAAACGTCCAGGGTCTATGGTAGGAATCGAACCCCACGACCTCTCTACTGACAGGCTAACATCGCTACCACTCACACACAGAGACACCCATATCCGAAATTCATATAACACAAAACATTATATATAATATAATTTCAAAAATAGCCATAAAAAATTTCTGTAGGATCCATGGGACCAACTGTCTTCAAGTCACCTCTTTTGTCAACAAGTTTGGTGACATTGTCAACAACAAATCGTCTACGAATCTATGGTGCGATTCCCAATGTCTCAATCTAGTCTATAGTAAGTCAGTCAATAGTTCCGACCCATAATAACCACCTTGTCTATAGTAAGGCACTTTTTTCAAGTTACAAACTCACTATTGACATCTCCATAACAAAACACACCCTAAATATACAACACAAAAACATTACACACAATATAATTTCACACTAACACTCATCATTAACTCAATTATAATTGATCACAATTTTTTTAGCAACATTTTGCCTACAGGGCACTTTCATCTTTTTTTCCCATGGGTATCAAATTACACATTTGTTTATTTAACAATTAAAATTTCAAAATTTAAAATTTTAATTACCAAATTTTAAAATTTTAATTGGTCTCGCGTGAACAGTTCCTATCTACTCACTTCATAGCTTATGATGTATAAAAACGAATACAATTTCATTTGAGTAGTCAAATAACTTTTTATTTTATTAAATAACTTTTTATTATTTTGAAGTAAAATAACTTAATTAAAAAAATATGAGCTTCTGACATGGTAGTAAAGCATATAAACCTTTCTATTAAGTAAATGTAATAAAAATATGATGAACATAAAAGAATTAACACAATTTTTTTTCGAATGAAATGAGTATTTGAATATCGAGCTTTTTTCGATTTGTTTTGATTTTATATACATCACTAAGACATTTTTTTATATTTGTATTTTTTTATATTTTTTTTATATTAACAAAAATATTTGATGGAAAAAATAAACATTTTGGAAATAACAACTTAAAGTAGTCTTAACAAACGTGTGTGCCTACTTTAAAATTTTGGTATAATAATTCTTTTAGAATACAACTTTACGCAACATTGCTTGGCAAAGCTACTTTAAGTATTTTTGCATACAGCCGTTAAACAATAAAAATCATTTATATAGTGGTCAAGAAGACCTAAAAATAAAAAGCTTTCACAACTGTTATATAAAGACCTAAAAAATAAAAAGCAAGCAGAACACCTGAGGGATATGAGCGAGGAGAAGGGCACCCCCACATAAAATAAATTATGTTTCCTATATCTGGATACCCGCAATAGTGATAGAACTCGAATTTTGCATATTTTATTATCAAACTAATGTGCACAGTCAAGCACAGGAATAGGAGAGGATAGAAAGGTACTGCCCATACAAAAAATTTTTAGTTTTTCTATTTCTTGAGGGCTGTAAGAGTTACGAGTCCCCAAATTTGGTGTATGCTACTTTCAAAATAATGTGCATAGTAGGGCTGTACAATGAAAAAGGTTAGCTAAGAAAATTAGCCGGCTTAACCGGCTCAGCTAGCTTAGCCGGCTTAACTAATTTAGCTGGCTTAGCTGTTTTAGCCGGCTTAGCTGGCAAATCAGCTAAATCAGCTAAACAGCTAATTTTGTTTCTGTTGTTTGACGATTTATAATAACATTACATAACATATGACCGGGAGAACATGACCGTCCGAATTTGGCCAACCGAATGTAATTCGCCGTATACGATCGGTAGGTGACCAGCCAAAGTTGGCAAACCGAAGCCGACAGGCCTAAGTAGGCCTTGTGAAGCCGACAAGTGGTAGGCTGAAGGCGATAGGAGCTTCGTTCCTACCCGGTGCCCTATAGTACCGTACGTTTTTAGAGTTCGGTGCACCAAAAGTGTCAATGAACCCTATTGGTTTCGTTACGCTGTCTGTCTGTCTGTCACTGGCTGTTTTATCGAGAATAACAACAAACAAAACTCTGCACTGCAACAACAAACAAAATCGCTAAAACCTAAAAAATCACCAAAACAAAAAATCAACAAAAAACCGAAAAAGTGGTCAAAACAAAAAAAACCGCCAAAACTTAAAAAAAAATCGCTTAAACAAAAAATATCGTCAAAAAACGAAAAAAAAAATCGCAAAAAACTTTTAAAAAAATCCCAAAACAGAAAAAATATCCCAAAACAGAAAAAATCGCCAAAGCGAAAAAAAACGCCAAAACTAAAAAAAGCGCCTAAGATAAGGAAATCGCAACACTAAAAAATCGCCGAAACTAAAAAAAATCGACAAAACAAAAAAAAGCTCCAAATCAAAAAAAATCGCCAAAAGTGAAAAAATCGCCAAAACCGAACAAAATCGTCAAAACTAAAAAAGCGCCTAAAATGGAAAAAGTCTCCATAAATGAAAAAGTCGCCACAAACGAGAAAAATCGCCAAAAACCGAAAAAATCGCCAAAACTGAAAAAATCGCCTAAAATGAAAAAATCGCCGAAAATCGATTTTTTCAGTTTTGAAAATTTTTTTCGGTTTTTGACGATATTTTCAGTTTTGGCGATTTTTTCATTTTTGGCGATTTTTTCGGTTTTTTTCGATTTTTTTTCGCTTTTGACGATTTTTTCAGTTTTGAGGTCTTTTTTCATTTGAGTTGATCTCTTTCAGTTTTGGCGATTTTTCAGTTTTGGCAATTTTTTCGGTTTTGGCGATTTTTTTCTCTTTTGGCGATTTTTTCAGTTTTGGAGCTTTTTTTGCTTTGGCGATTTTTTTCATTTTAGGCACTTTTTTCAGTTATGGCGATTTTTTTAGTTTTAGCGATTTTTTTTAGTTTCGGTGATTTTTTCAGTGTTGCGATTTTCTTAGTTTAGGCGATTGTTTTCAGTTTTGGAGTGTTTTTTGTCTTGGCGATTTTTTTTGAGTTCGAGCGTTTTTTTGCGATTATTTTCGTTTTTTGGCGATATTTTTAGTTTAAGCGATTTTTTTTAAGTTTTGGCGGTTTTTTCGTTTTGACGACTTTTTCGTTATTTTTGCGTTTTTTAAAGTTATTTTTTGCGATTTTTTTTTTATTTTTGGTGATTTTTTAGGTTTTAGCGATTTTTATTCTGTGAAAATTTCAGGTCCGTAGCTCTTACGGTTCTCGAGAAAACAGCCAGTGACAGATAGACAGGCGGACAGCGTAACGAAAACAATAGGGTTCCTGGACACTTTTGGTGTACGGAACTCTAAAAACGTACAGTGCTATAGGGCACCGGGTAGGAACGAATCTCCTATCGCCTTCAGCCTGCCACCCGTCGCCTTCACAAGGCCTACTTAGGCCTGTCGGCTTCGGTCTGTCACCTTTGGCTGGTCACCTGCCGATCGTATACGGCGAATCACATTCGGTCGTTCAACTTCGGACGGTCATGTTCTGCCGGTCATATATTATGTTATGTTATTTATTATAAATCGTCAACCAAAAGATACAAAATTAGCTGTTTAGCTGATTTAGCCAATTAAGCCAGCTAAGCCGGCTAAAACAGCTAAGCTGATTATTCCAGCTAAGCTGGTTAAGCCGGCTAAACCAGCTAAGCCGGCTAAATCAGCTATAAGCCGGCTAAACCAGCTAATTCGGCTAAGCCAGCAAAGCCGGTTAACCGGCTAATTTTTTAAGCTAACATTTTTAGCCGCTTGGCCGGCTAAATTGTACAGCCCCAGTGCATAGTTAAGCAGAAAACCGGCGGGATAAAAGGGGGATAAGGGTGAATGATCTTGGGATTATTACTAATAAATATCCCTTTAGTTTGCTGGCGGTTAAGGAAAAGTTTCTTCAGCAATCTTAAAGGGAGATTTTAATTATAATCACTGCGTGGGTAGTGATTATAATTATTGGGGTTATGGGAAAATAAAAGAAACAAAGTTAATTAGTTACTTTTATTTTGTCGTATTGGGCTTTTGGTTGAGATGGATGCTCTCCTTTTGGTTTATTCCGAGTGATGACACAAGGTAATTATATTTTTTCGCAGATTTATTGAGTACAATTGTAAGTAACAATTCAGATACAGCCGACATAATTCAAGGGTAAAAAAAGCAAGTAAATTTAAATTCAAATAAATTAAGTAAAGTGCGACTTTGGCTCGCACACGAAGGGTTCCGTACGAATACACATATGTATATCCCTTTTTGTTTTTGCCCCGTTTGTCATTTAGGCAATTTTTTCATTGTGCTTTCTTGTTTAATTTTAGTTTTTTATTTTTTAAAGTATTTTTCGTTGTTTTTTTTGGGGGTTTTTTTTTCTTTTTGGCGCTTTTCGTGATTTATTTTTTAATTTTTTTCTGACAATTTTTCGTTTTTTGCAATTTTTTTGTTTTTTGCCGATTTGTTTAGTTTTGGCGATTTTTTGGTTATGGCATTTATTTAACGTTTTCACTTTCTGACGATATTTTTAGTTTTAGCGATTTATTTTAGTTCTGGCGATTTTTTCAGTTTTGGCGCTTTTTTCGTTTTTGGGGATTTTTTCGGCTTTTTGTTGTTTTTTATTTTTAGCGATTTTTTTTTGTTTTGACACTTTTCGTTTTGGCGATTTTTTTGGTTTTTTGGGTTTTTTTAGTTTTGGCGCTTTTTTTTGGTTTCTTTACACTTTTGGTGTATCGGAACCCTAAAAAGCGCCGAAACTAAAAAAAACGCCAAAAACCAAAAAAAAAACGTAAAAACGAAAAAAAGTGTCAAAACAAAAAAAAATCGCTTAAATTAAAAATATTACAAAAAAACCGAAAAAAGTCCCCAAAAACCAAAAAAGCGCCAAAACTGAAAATAGCGCCAAAACGAAAATAAATCGCTAAAACTAAAAATATCGTCAAAAAGCGAAAAAACTGTAAAACAAAAAAGCGCCAGAACCAAAAAACCCCCAAAAACTAATCAAATTGGCAAAAAACAAAGAAAAAAATTGCAAAAAACCAAAAATCTTCAAAAAACGAAAAAAATCGCCGGAACGAAAAAAAGTGTCATAACCAAAAAAAATCGCTAAAATTAAAAAAATCACCAAAAACCGAAAAAAATCGCCTAACCTAAAAAAATTCCAAAACTGAAAAAGTCGCCACCTAAAATAGATCGCTAAAACTAACAATATAGTCAAAAAGTGGAAAAAACGCCAAAACCAAAAAATCGCCAAAACTAAAAAAATCGGCAAAAAACAAAAAATTGCAAAAAACGAAAAATCGCCAGAAAATATCACGAAAATTAAAAAAGCGCTAAAAACAACGAAAAATACTTAAAAAACAAAAAAAATTAAATTAAACAAAAAATCACATTGAAAAAATAGGCTAAATGTGTATTCATACGGAACCCTTCGTGTGCGAGTCAAAGTCGCACTTTACTTAATTTATTTGGTTATGGCATTTATTTAAGGTTTTCACTTTCTGACGATATTTTTAGTTTTAGCGATTTATTTTAGTTGTGGCGATTTTTTCAGTTTTATCGCTTTTTTCGTTTTTGGGGATTTTTTTTCGGTTTTTTTATTTTTAGCGATTTTTTTTGTTTTGACACTTTTTTCGATTTGGCAATTTTTTTTTTGTTTTTGGCGTTTTTTAGTTTTGGCGCTTTTTTTTTTTGTTTTTGCGTTTTTTTTTCGTTTTCGTGATTTTTTTCATTTTTTGGCGATGTTTTCAATTTTTGATTTATTTAGTTTTTGCGATTTTTTGTTTGATGACTCGATTTTTGACGTTTTTTTAGGTTTTTTGGCGATCTTTTCAATTTTGGTGATATATTGCGCTTTTTTCGTTTTAGCGTTTTTTTTTTCGTTTTGAAATTTTTTTAATTTTGGATTTTTTTAGTTTTAGCGTGTTTTAAAATTTCAAGATTTTACATCTTACGGTTTCCAAGATACATCATATTGTCTCAATTACATAGTCAAAATTACAATAACTAATAGAATAGCCTTTAATTTTTATTGTTTTAAATATCGGTGTTAATTGGTGTAGTCTATTCTACAGACTACACCAATTAGCACTTACTTTGAAAATTTAAAGTGTCTATATATAAGTGTCTGTATTTACATTAGTATTTCAACATGTTGCGTTGCTCGCTGTAGAACACCTTTTAATTTTTAACTGTCATATTTGTTGTTGTAGCGGCCAAAGTTTTACATATTATGTAAATATTTCAGGTCCGTAGCTCTTACGGTTCCGAAGATAGAGCAGATTGTCTAAATTACATTGACTGATAGAACACCCTTTAATTTTTATTGTTTTAAATATCGGTGTTAATTGGTGTAGTCTATTCTACAGATTACACCAATTAACACGAACTTTGAAAATTTAAAGTGTCTATATATAAGTGTCTGCATATTACATTAGTATTTCATTATTTTTCGTTGCTCGCTTTAAAACACCCTTTAATTTTTAACTGTCATATATTTGTTGTTGTAGCGGCAAAGCTCTACATATCCTGTGAAAATTTCAGGTCCGTAGCTCTTACGGTTCCCGAGAAAACAGCCTGTGACAGACAAACGGACGGACAGCGTAGCGAAAACAATAGGGTTCCTTTACAATTTTTGGTGTATCGGAACCCTAAAAAAGGGTCGAACAAAAAGTAAGTATGTATGCATATGTGTTTAGATATTCAACTTCGTATTTTATAACTGGTTCGCGGCTAACTACAAATATATCTTTGTCGCCCACAATTTAAGTGTTGACAATTTATACGAATTTGGTAATTCAATATTCAATGATAAATATAAAATGTATAAAATGATAATTTATATAAAATGAGATGAAAATTAAAAAAGATACTTATTATGTCCAAAACGAGTTTGGGCAAGGGTAACCCCCATAAAAACCTTTAGTTATCCTATATCTGGAGAGATGCAGTGGTGGAGGTCCTCAAATTTGGTGTATTTTGCTTGCAAAATAGTGTGCATAGTCAAGAAAAAGCTGGCGGGATAGGATCGTGAAGAAGGCTAGCCGCCATACAAAAAATTATTAGTTATCTTATATCTGGAGAACTGTAGCAGTTAGAATCCTCAAATTTGGTGTATATTAGTTCAAACTAATAAGCATAGTCCAGCAAAAAACTAGCGGGACAGGAGTGTGGAGAAGGGTACCCCATACAATTTTTTTGTTATATAACATCTAGAGAGCTGTAATAGCGAGAGTCCATAAGTATGTGAGTTTGCGAACAATGTGCGTAGTCAAACAGAAAACTAGCGAGATAGGAGTGGGAATAAAGTCACCGCCCATAAACATTTTTTTCATCCTATATATGTTTCTTAACTGCAAAATAATGAGCGTAGGCAAGAATAAAGCTGGAGGACAACGACTATGAACAAGAGTACCTGTAAAATCAAAACTATTAAGAGTGCGCACGAAGTCGCGGGTAACAGCTAGTTGTTTTAACCCTCATACGTTCCTCAAAATATGTTACAGTAGAGTCCCTCGGGTGAAAAATCACCCATGTGTAATATTTACTGATTTTGTAATGAAAATATTAGTTTTTTTTTTTAATTTAATTCAACTTTTTTTATTTACATATGTTTTTAATTTTCAGTCTTCAATAAAATAATAAATTAAAGAATAAAAACAGCTTAAATCATCCATTAAATTCAACCGGATGTTAATATCACAAACAAAAATTTAGCTTGATATAGTAAAAATAAAAAAATAACAAAAAAAAAATTAAAATAACTAATACCATATTTACACTATGCAACTTTGTTGCATGCAATTTTCATTTTAAGTGAGAGTGTTGAAATAGAAATGTACACATTTTGTATTTCTTCTCTGTCTTTCTCACTGAAAAAAGAGAGTTGCATGCAACAAAGTTGCATAGTGTAAATATGGTATAACTAATTTTTCTCGTTGCAATTGCTGCATATAAAATTTGCAATTTTGTGTTGCCCGCAAATAAATTTTTTACAGGTTGCACATGACGAATAAGCCTTCCTATCATTTTTCGGGCAAATTTCACATCGGGAAGCCGAACTCAGTTTTCTTCTTTTCCCATTTGATGACGTAGAAGGCTCATCGCTAGTTTGACGTATGATGTTCATCAACGTAATTGCAGAATCTGACCTTGGTAAATGAGGACGCCGCTGAATTTCCGCTTTGACTAATTCCATTCCTAGTTCATGAAGAAACAACCTCCTTTTGTGTAGTTCTCCTTTATTCCAATCGTTGTTCATTTCTTGCCACAAAACGTACGCATTTACTGCTGATATGTCAATCATATTGCAAAACAATGCTTGGAGCCATCGATTAGTTTTTCTTTTCACCGTATAAGTACCCACCAGCTGATCTAAGGTGTCTACCCCGGCTTTAGTTTTATTATAAAATAATATAATCTCGGGCAACTTATTTCCTTCATTCAATACAGATTTGGCATAATGAAGAGTCCTAAGGGCGTTGACAATTTTGTACTTTTTTGGAACGTATTGCACCAGTGAAATCTTGTCGTTGAAAAAGAACATGCTAGAGAAAACTGCACACTTACGAAGTTCTTGTTTCGTTGATTGCGGCAAAAACGTTTTATTGGACCGTACTGTGTCCACAATAGTGTTCTTTCTTTTTAGCAACTCAAGCGCAAGGTCATATGATGTAAAAAAAAATTATCACACGTTATATTTCGCCCTTTTAGATCTCTGATTAGGTCTAGAACCACTCTTTGGCCTTGATTTTTTTCGGGTGCTGCATCAGGAGCTGACTTACCAGTGTATATTTGCAAATTCTATGCAAAATTTGTCACACTGTCACACAGAACCCACAGTTTTATGCCATATTTTGCGGGTTTCGACGGCATATACTGCTTAAATGAACATCTGCCTCGGAATCCCAATAGTTGCTCATCAACTGTAACGTTTTCATGTGGGATATAAATACGTTGTTGGTTATCTACCCATTTATCCCATAGCTCTCTGATTGGAGCTAATTTATCACGAGCTTTGCGTTCATTTCTGCTGTTCTTATCATCAAATCGAATAACTCGACACAGTTTTTTGAATTGTTTTTATGACATCGTTGATCGGAATAAAGATCTTCCTGTTTCTTCACTCCACAAGCTTTCTAGTGACTCACCATGTGATTTATACACGCCAGCCAATACAAGTAGGCCAAATACGATTGTAATGATACATCATCAATATCTTGCCAACCATTTCCATAAACGCGAAGCCCCTCCACATTTGTATACTTTATGATAGTTTTTCGTAAAGTTTCTGGAAAACATATCAAAAATGCGTCTTTTATACTAGCAATGCGACTTGAAGTATAATAAGTTATTCCAACTCGATCGCGGATAATATTTTCTGCACATGCTCGTCCAACAGATCTTGACAACTCAGTAGACCATGTAAATTTTTTATCTTTAGATAAAATGCTTATTTGAGTGCGTACATCTAATTCTTCTTCATCGCTTTCATCACTAGAAGAATGCGGAATTTCTTCAATAAACTCAACGGGAATATCTTCTTCGGAATCTGAAACAGAGCCCTCTCCTGCATCGCTTTCTTCCAAACTTTCCATTATCTGTTCAATTTCGTCAGAAATTCACTATTTTTTTAGTTTTTCAGTAACAATTTTATTCCTCAATAATATTTTTATTTACCTTCCTATTTATGGACATTTTCGGTATTTTCTTACAAAATGCAGAAAATATAGTTTTTCAAAAATAAAATTGCCACAACCTGAACTTGTTTTCAAATTAAAAGAAAAGAAAGAAAACATATGGTTGGACTGTGCTGCCAGAAATATTTAATTTCTGTCATAAAGGTTATCATTATAAAATAATTATTACACAATTTTCTTAATGGGTGAAATTTCACCCGAGGGACTTTAACGTAATTTTTCAAATACTTTCGAAATTATTTATTATGCAAAGAAAATTTTTCGTTTTTTTAATGCAAAATACTAATTTAGAAAATTATAAAAAGTTTAATTTGTATTAAGTAAAATTTGTAAAAGATATATGGCTTTAAAATTTAAAATGGGTGAAATTTCACCCGAAGACCGTATGAGGGTTAAATAAATGTGGACCTTAATTAGCTTACGACAAAAAAACTTATGCTTACATTTAATCATGACATTATTAGCATTCATATTAATTGCAACATAGTTGTATTTATTGTTAAAAAAAGGTTTAGCTACAATCATGGTATATTTAAAAATTCAACAGCAGTATGGTTCTATAACAGTAAAATATGGTTCTTGTCCATACTATTTTAAAGCAGTTTGTTTGCAGTCAAGCTATACTTACAAAAAGACATGCTCTCTGCTTCCAAAAAAGTTTTTGTTCTATCCCTTGGTTGAATGCTTTTTTGTTTTAATTGAGAGCTGTTGGCTTGATTTCACTTGTTTTGAAAAAATAAAAAAATAAATAAATTAAAAATAACAAATACGGATAAACATTAGCAACTAATATTCGGCCATGTTCAGAAAACCATTTCTTTTTGATATTGCAAAATTTCGATAACGAAAAACAGTGTTCTTCTGATCGGACAATTTAGTGCATTTGTAGCTTAGTTTGGATAAAACATTTGATATATCTGACACATAAAAATTAACTTAAAAGCTGCAATAAGTGAACATTTTGGTGGAATTCTTTCCTGAAAGCTGCCGATTTCAAAGCGAAATGGTTTTCTGAACATGCCAGATTGTGTATAAAACATATATTAAAAAATATGTATGTATGTATCTATGTGAAAATAGATAATACTTTTTATTTCAGATTAAAAACATTTTATTTTATATTTAATTGCAAAAATATAAAAAATATATATTTTTAGCAGCTGTCAAGTTTTAATCAAAATATGATTAAGAAATCTGCCATTTTTATATACAAATGTAATATGATTATTTTAAATCATAGTATTTCATTCAATTAAACCAGAGACTGAAACTATGAAAAAATGGGTTCAGGTTCGGGTTCGGGTTCGGGTTAATCAAAATGAAAAGTTCAGGTTCGGTTCAGGGTTGGGTTCGGGCTTAAAACCAAAATTTAAACGCTCGAGTTACAGAAACAACTGCAACCACAACAACAACCACAACAACAACAACAGACTCACCAGCAAAGCCACCTAGATTAAATAGCTGCATCAGCATACACTAAATATTCACAAGAAATAAAACTAAATTATTAAAAACTTTAATCAGCAAATAAATTTTAACAAGTAATATATTTCCAAAGAATTTAAGCTAATAAGCATAATTGCGAAATTATTTAAAATAAATAAAATAAGAAATTATTGAACCTTAATTTGTGTAAGCACTTTTGTATTTAGGAAATAAGTTTCATTTTAAAGAAAAAGAATGAATAAAATGATTATTAATTTGGAAGTGAAAGAAAGAAGTTGTGTTTTTTTTATAAGTGCATTTAGTCTTTAAGTTAACTGGCGCAGTCGGGTGTTCCAGTAGTTCCTGTACAAATTAAAAAATAAAGTGTGCAAGGAGCAACATTGCGAAGGATTATCGCAACAAATCGGAACAGGACCATTACCATTGCGAAGGATTATCGCAACAAATCGGAACAGGACCATTACCACTACGAAGGATTATCGTGAAGAAAATTTTTCTTCAACCGCCAATAAGCTACAATGCAGGTTGCAATCATTTTTTTGCGTAAGTCAAAATCGAATATTGAATAAAGAAAATAAATAAATGAATTTAAAAATTAAAATATACAAATTGTCAAATAAGTAAAAGAAGATTTAAAAAAAAGAAAAGTAAAAGTAATAATAATAATTAAGTGTGATTACTTAAATATAGAATATAGTAATAATTAAAATAAATATTTCGATATATATAAAATAAATTACCTTTAAAAAAAAAAAAAGATTATTTGTTTTATAATACGAATCAAACGAGTTTATATGTTTTCAAAGACCAGCGATTCTTAAGAGACCCTCCTGTAATCTTTCTAAACATATTTTTTGTTCATATGCCCAGATTCCGTCCTTACATTATAAGAACCCTTACACCTATTCCGGAAAGTGATACAAGTGTAGACGAAAATAGTGAAAATAATATTATAATGAATCCCACTGATGGTGCAGCCTCGGCCGTTAGAAATGTTCTGGAAACTTTAAGAATCCCAGACGCTGTCAAGGACCTGCCCAAATTCGACGGTAACCCCAGATTGTTATACGATTTCATTAACAATGTGGAGGAAATACTTTCGGTGTTGTCGCCCATTGATGGCACTCCCTTTGCCAAAATAATTTTACGAGCTATTCGTAACAAAGTCGAAGGAGAGGCGAACGAAATACTAAATATGTACAGCACAAGTTTGAGCTGGAAAGATATTAAAGATAATTTAATTTTGCACTACTCCGACAAACGTAACGAAACCTCATTGATCAGAGACTTGCATCTTTTAAAACAAAATAACAAAACTTTAGAAGAATTTTATAGCGCAGTAGTAGAAATTCAGGCTACAATAAATAATCATTTAATGATTCATGAGGCAGATCCCAATATAATCACTGCTAAAAGAGAATTGTTTGCGAAAATATGCCTCAACACATTCTTGTCCGGGTTAAGAGAACCTTTGGGGCTATGAGACCGGAATCATTGGCAACAGCTTTTTCATATTGTCTCACGGAACAGAACATGTTTTATATTAAACAAGAAAATAAGAATCTTTTCAGAAAGCAGGAACCTATTAGACAATATAGTCCAAAACACGTATACACTAATTATCATAAACCATTCATTCCAACAACACAGCTAACAAACTATCATAGACCACAACAAAACACGAATAACAGTCCTCATATATATTACAATAGACCACAGTTACCAGTCAATCAGACATTCAATAGACCACAACCCACACAACACTTTAATTCATCAATGCCTAGACAAACTTACTATCACACAGCAACAGGGAATCAAAACGAGTTTAACAATTTAAAACAATCACAATTAAATGCCAACACAAGCTATCAGACACCAGAACCCATGGACACTGCCTCAGGTTACACTCACCATAGAAACAGTAGCGGACAAACTCGAAGATTTCCAAGGGAAATTCACCACATTGATCATGAATTCCAAGATCTGAAGAATTGCTCTGACCCCGAAGACTATAATGTCCCTAGCTATATACCTAATATGGACGACGAAATTGAAGACGTAGGAAATTTTCAGTTAAGTGCCTCCAGGATCCGAAAGGATACCTAGACATTAATAAACATGGCGCAAATCTTCCCTATATAAGCATATCTTCTCCATTTGGACGTCCACTTCGATTTTTAATAGATACAGGCGCATCAGCATCCTTTATCAATCCGGAATTTACTAAACAATTGAAAATAGATAAATGTACACCCATAACAATAACTACCGTTCTTAATAAACATCAATTAGATACAAAAGTAAATATGCCATTTTTCACAGAGTTTCGAGAAAAAGGAAATTTAGATTTTTTTATATTCAGGTTCTATAACTACTTTGACGGACTTCTTGGACTCGACATACTAGCTAAATTAAGAGCAAAAATCGACCTTGAGAACAAACAGCTAATAACAAGAAATTCAACTATTCCTTTGTCTTTTAAACCAAACATAACTTCCAGTAAATTTTTAGTAGCACCTAGAACAAAAGCTATCATAAAAGTGCCTGTAGATATCGAAAATGGTGATTTTTTATTCCCCAATATATTGATTCAACCAGAAGTAACTATTTCTGCTGGCGCATACAGAGTGAGAAAGTGGTACAGCTTTGTAGAAGTTAACAACAAATCAAATACAGTGGACGTCCAATAGTACGTACTTTCGTTTCCACATATTTCCAATAGTACGAAAGGTACGAAAGGCAAATTTTTTGCAATGGCCGTTCTATAGTACGAATAAAAAAAATTTTTGCTATTCGATAATACGAATAAATGTATTTTTAGAAAGAACATGTATGTTTTTCTATATATAAATGAAATTTTAGTTATACTTTGAAGTTGTTTACTTGTTTTTTTCTGCGTTAAAGTAAAAAATGGAAAAATAAGCAAATTTTTTATATAAAAGGAGGAAAAACTGTAGTCCAATAATACGAATTTTCCAACATTACGAAAAGGCCTGACATTATATAATTCGTACTATTGGACGTCCACTGTATAGACAAAACTATTTTAATTGAAAGCCCAATTAAAGTGGATCCCCTTATAGATTCTCATTTCATAGAAATTAACAACATTGACTTCGAGCATTGCTTTGACTAAAGTTCTAAATTGATAGAAAACCTTAGAATCGATCATTTAAATTCAGAGGAACAAAAAATTATTACAAAAATATGTCAGGAATTTGAGGATATTTTTTTTCAGGAGAATCAGCTTCTAACTTTCACCAACAAAATTAAACACAATATAGTTACAAAAGACGATATTCCCATTTACACAAAATCTTATAGATACCCATATATCCACAAACCGGAAGTAAAAAGACAAATCACTGATATGTTAAACCAAGGTATTATACGTGAAAGCTATTCACCTTGGAGCGCACCAGTATGGGTAGTGCCAAAAAAAAAACAGATGCCAGTGGAAAGCGTAAATGGCGTTTAGGAATAGACTATAGAAAACTTAACGAGAGAACGGTTTCTGATAGATACCCAATTCCAAACATCAATGAAATATTAGACAAATTAGGTAAATGCATGTACTTTAGTACATTAGATTTGGCAAGCGGCTTTCATCAAATTGAAATGAAATCAAGAGACATCACTAAAACCGCCTTCACAGTAGAAGGGGGGCATTATGAGTTCGTGAGAATGCCATTTGGCCTCAAAAACGCTCCATCTACATTTCAAAGAGTTATGGATTGTGTATTGAAAGATTTAATAGGAACTGTGTGTTTGGTATATTTAGATGATATCATTGTCTATTCAACTTCTCTCCAGGAGCATAGCGGGAATATCAAAAAGGTTTTTAAAGCACTCAGAGAAGCTAACCTTAAAGTCCAATTGGACAAATCGGAATTTCTGCATAAAGAATGTGCATTTTTAGGCCATATCGTGAACACTGAAGGAGTAAAACCTAACCCTGATAAAATATCAGCTATTCAAAATTATCCGATTCCCACAAACCAAAAAGAAATAAAATCATTCTTGGGCTTATTAGGTTACTACCGCAAATTCATAAAAGACTTTGCCAGAATAACAAAACCATTTACAGCATGTTTAAAGAAAGATAAAAATGTTATAGTCGATGACAAATATAAGGAAACTTTTGAGCCAAACTCAAAATTAATTAGATGGAGATTGAAGTTAGAGGAGTACGACTACGAAATTATATACAAAAGGGGGAAGTTAAATACAAACGCTGACGCCCTTAGCCGACTAAAGACATACCCTTCAGAAATTCAAAATATAAATACATTTGATACACTATCTAATCAAGCCGCTTCAGGTAGCACTATTCATTCAGCGGAAGAGAACTGCGACGACGGCATACCTATCTCAGAAAAACCAATAAACGAATTTAACCTACAAGTTTTATTTATGAAAGGAAACTCTAGTCCTCGTACGAAACTCGAAGTAATTTTCAAAAATAAAAAGAAAAACCTTTACATACCCCAATTACACAGAAGAAGTTATAGTAGACATTTTAAAAAATCATCTAGCTCCCAATAAAACTACAGCAATTTTTACAGATAATGAGTCTTTTCGTATAATTCAAAGTGTATATGCAAAACATTTTGCACAAAGCAAAATATTCCGTTTAATTAGATGTACCGAAATATTAAAAGACATAAAAGAAAACGATAATCAGGATAAAATCATCCAAGAATATCACGAAAACAATAATCACAGAGGAATACAGGAGACACATGATCACCTGAAACGCGAATACTATTTTCCGTACATGAAGTCAAAAATAACTCAAACGATAAACAATTGTGCTTCATGCCAAAGTCTGAAGTATGACAGACACCCTCCAAAAATAAATTTGAAAAACCCCCTACTAAACCACTAGACATACTACACATAGATATTTATTCAATTAACGGGAAAAATATTTTAACAATATACCGTAACAGCGAGAAATAGTCTTTGCATAATAAAATCTTTAAAAAACTTTCTAAGTATGCATGGCATTCCTAACAAAATCGTTTGTGACCAAGGTACCGGATTTAACTCGAACATATTTAAAGACTTCTGCCAGCAATATCAAATTAACTTGCATTTTACGTCTTTTCAACAATCAAGCAGTAATGCCCCCGTAGAAAGACTTCATTCAACCTTAACTGAAATATACAGATTAATAGTAGAAAAAATTAAAAACAAAAAGTTAGAAATGGACCATAACGACATTATAATAGAGGCTCTCATAACTTACAATAATTCAATTCACTCTTCAACAAAATTAACACCCTTTGAACTATTCTACGGAAGAACTTATAAGTTTGACCGTCAGATCACATTTAGCAATGAGCACGAATATCTTTCCAAAATTAATCAATTTCAAACGCAACTTTTCGAATCTATCAGGAATAAATTGGAATCCGACACGGATAAACCCATAGAAAAATTAAATACGAATAGACAAGACCCATTAAATTATGAAGAAAATGACTATATTTACAGAAAAGGATGTAGACGAAATAAATTAACACCAAGATTTTCTAGGCACAAAGTACAGAAAAACAACAAGGTAACATTACTAACTACACAAAACAAAAAATTACACAAATCAAAGATTAAGAAAAGAAAATATTGAAAAAAAATTTTTTTTTTAATTCTACATATGTATGCCATTTCAGATTAATAGCCACTGTGCACTCACAAACACTGAAAATACAGAATCTGACTGATACTCATGGTTTATTACGAATTAAACTAGGAACTGCCAAAACAATAACAGATTACACTAACCTCATACATATTATAAAACTCGAACCATATTATAATAACATCATGAAGATTGACGAATCACTAAAACATTTCACACCCTCATATTATAACAAAGGTTCTCTGGGAACAACGAAACACAAATTAACGGACCTCAAAAACAAATTAAATTCAATAACGCCCAAATACCGCAATAAGAGAGGATTATTTAATGGTAT
Source organism: Panzeria rudis (assembly GCA_956483635.1). Classification (NCBI taxonomy): domain Eukaryota; kingdom Metazoa; phylum Arthropoda; class Insecta; order Diptera; family Tachinidae; genus Panzeria; species Panzeria rudis. The sequence continues at coordinate 64,418,305 of OY101449.1, forward strand.
AGGATCAGCAGTAAAATTCATTACAGGAAACATGGATAGCAATGATGCTTCTCGTATTAATGATTTACGGCCGTATGCTAAAAAATATTTTACTTTGGCTTTGAAGTTCATAGTAGTTACCAAGCACTTTAAGGCTAACATAACTTTGTTAAGAAATTATATGCAAAAGACAACTTTAATTATTTTGTGATTTAATAATAAATACTGGCAACACCACCGTGTTCAACAACCACTTCATAGTTTATGATGTACAAAAGCGAATACAAATTTCATTCGAGTAGTCAAATAACTTTTTATATTATTAAATAACTTTTTATTACTTTGAAGTAAAACAACTTAATTCAAAAAATATGAGCTTCTGACATTGTAGTAAAGCATAAAAACATTTCTATTAAGTAAAAGTAAAAAATATGATGAACGTAGAAGAATTAACACAATTTCTTTTACTCGAATGAAATGAGTATTTGAATATCTAACTTTTTTCGATCTGTTTTGATTTTATATACATCACTAAGACATTTTTTTATATTTGTATTTTTTTTTAATGAATTTTTCTATGTATTTCGAATCAACTAGATAATTTGGTGTTGTTTCCCATTACATGAAACAAATAATGATTTTAAGCTAAGAGATAAGACTTCAAGCATCATTTTCATATGTAACATGAATCAATATGTGCTATATTAACGAACATATTTGAGGTAAAAAATACACATTTTGGAAATATCAACTTAAAGTAGTCTTAACAAACGTGAGTGCCTACTTTAAAATTTTGATATAATAATTTTTTTAGAATACAACTTTACTCAACATTGCTTGGCAAAGCTACTTTAATTATTTTTGCATACAGCCGTTAATATTTAACTTGACATCGAAGCAACAGATCGACACAAATAACGAAAGTATACTTAACACTAAAATTATTGAAAGAATGGAAAATATTACCAATTATATAAATAGTGAGCAAGATATTATAGTACGGTCATTACAATATTCATAAAACAGTATTTTGTCAAATTCTAGGCTTATTAATGATATTCAATACCTTAATCAAATTAATTATCATATCGATTTATTAGCAAATCACATTTCAAGTATTTCCGAAGCAATGACCCTATCCAAACTTGGGATCGTACCAAAAATGATCTTAAATACGGATGAGCTAAAAGACATCGAAAATAATCTGGGAGATCAATCTGTCAAAGTCAGTACCATAGAACACTTGTATGAACTTTTGGAATTACAAGCCTACTACAATAATACAAATATTATTTTTAATATTCTTATACCTCACATCCCTTATGATCAATACATAATTTCCCACACAATCCCCATACCCATTAACAAAACAAAAGAAATAATAATGAAACCCTATATAATATACAATAATGATAAAAGTCAATATTTCGATGAGATATGCAAAAAGATTGAAAACCTGTATTACTGCAAAGAGAGCTTACAACAAGAAACAATAGAAACGTCTTCATGCTTTGGGAAAATCATACGAAACTTAGAAGCCAAATGTAAAGTCAACGATATCGGGCAGATAACTAAAGTCTTACAACTCGAACAAGGACTAACAACCAATTTACCACCAACGCAAATAAAAACTTCATGCGACCCGAAAGAGTATATTATTGAGGGAAACCTATTAATACATTTTCGAAACTGTAACCTTATCATCAATGAAATTACCTACAAAGATAATCAAAACATACATTGGGACGATTTTATTCTAAACCCACCGACACAAGTAAACATAAAACCTTTATCTACAATAGAAAGCTTGAGCATACCCAAACTTAAAGAGTACCATTTAAAAAATAAACTAGCCATTGAATCCTTATCGAACAATACGGAACTACATAGATACATAAACTATGGTCTCATAACTACAGTCATTAGTGCAACAAGTATCATTCTAATAACCAACAGAAAAACAAAATATGTCGTAAAAGAATTCCCTACCATAAATACAGTCGCTCCTGACTATCAATACTTTTGGCCATCGCTCCACTCTAAGGGGGGAGGAGTTACCGAAACAACTGCAACCACAACAACAACAACAACAGACTCACCAGCAAAGCCACCTAGATTAAATAGCTGCATCAGCATACACTAAATATTCACAAGAAATAAAACTAAATTATTAAAAACTTTAATCAGCAAATAAATTTTAACAAGTAATATATTTCCAAAGAATTTAAGCTAATAAGCATAATTGCGAAATTATTTAAAATAAATAAAATGAGAAATTATTGAACCTTAATTTGTGTAAGCACTTTTGTATTTAGGAAATAAGTTTCATTTTAAAGAAAAAGAATGAATAAAATGATTATTAATTTGGAAGTGAAAGAAAGAAGTTATGTTTTTTTTTATAAGTGCATTTAGTCTCTAAGTTAACTCGCGCAATAAAATACATAAATCAATTTTACATTCACGTTTATACGTTTAAACACTATCCTGTCTGTTCTGTAAATCGAGTCGTTTAAAAACGCTCGATTTAGAAAAATTAAATCCACTAATAGCAAACTTTTTTCATCATTTTCTGCAATTTCAGATTTTTTAGAGCTTAAAATTTAAAATACATCAATGGGGGCATTATTTATTTTTAGAAACCGAGAAATTTACTTGGATTCGGTTTACCGAACAGGGCCGTATATTCTTTTTTTAATTTAATTAAAATTAACTTATTTAGCTTTCAAAAAAAAACTTTTTTCAACTTTGTAGCGTACTTACCGCATTGACATAAGAAAATATACTTCAAATAAGAAATTATTAGAAATACCCACAACAAGAAAAAGCAAAAAGTTTTGGCAACCATTCGGCACTTTTAAAAATTGCAAAAAATAGTCAGCTTTCGGCGTGCTGCCACCTGGTATGAATTTGTTTTGGTCATTATTTTATTTTGATTTTGTCTAACTTTTTTGCATGCAAGAAATGTAATGTTTTTTATTATTCTTCTATTAAATATTTTTTTTTTAATTTTTGAACCCGAATCTTGCTGAGTTTTTGGGTTCAACGGGTTCGGGTTCAAAGTTTTTAAACAGCGAACCTGAACCCGTGTATTTTCTGCAACCAGTGCTTTGGGTAGTAAGGTAAAGACACAATATTGCGGTTGTTTTATTTGTTATGGGTTGTATCATGCGTAGTAAGTTAAAGACACAATATTGCGGTTGTTTTATTTGTTATGGGTTGTCTCATAAGAACTAATGTTCAGTTGTCGTATAAGTCACAAAAAACTGTTTTGTCTCATTTGGTGTGGGTTCAGCCTTACAGGCTTCTAAATTATTAATAAAACTTTTAAACAAAGTAGAAATATTAATAAAATGTTTAGTAACACCGGCACACAAAAGAGAAAACGTGATCTCAACATTTGACCACAACGACTTACCTACATGAAAAGTTATAAAAATCTCGAAAAACTAGTTTTTCAAAATTTACTCGAAATTTTGAGCGTTCATGAGCCAAATGGTGTATTTGCAAAACAGAAAAGTGGGGTGTACATTTGAGCATACCCATCTACCTACATGTATTTCGACACGCTGCATCTGAATTTGAGGTCTGTTTGGCTCGTACACCCTCCAAATTTCGAGCAAATTGCGACAAACTGCAGTTTTTCGAGATTTGTACAACATTTGCAACTTTGTCGAAATCTTGAGGGTTTACGAGTCAAGCAGACTTCAGATTCTTATTCGGCGCCTCAAAACTCATGTAGGCAAGTCATAGTGGTCAAATATTGAGATCACTTTTACTCTTTTTGTGTGCCGGTGTTACTAAAAATTGTATTAATATATCTACTTTGTTAAGAAGTTTTATTAATAACTCAGGAACTTTAAAGAGTACCACATGGAGATTTGGCGACGACATAGTGAAGGCGTTAAGCATTAATATATATTTTTTGGAAATTTTTAAAAATACCATTTTTGTAGTTACAGCGTAATGAATCGCGGATTGTGGAAAAACGACTTCTATAATTGTGATAACCTTTATTATTTTTATACCCACTAAAGCACTATTATAATACCTTTAAAACAAGACATGAATCATTCGTCTAGATTAGATATTAAAAAAGTTATAACCAGTTATATGACTGCAGTTTCAGGCAAATTTTGCAAATTTTCATACATTATATGCATCATAATTTGGCAACAACTGGATATATACCTCAAATTTTTTGGTGAAAGTTGTAAACGACTTAACTGCCATACCAAGTTTGGTTCAATACGGAGAGGGTCGGGACTAGGCACTCTTTGGTTTTATATGGAATAAGTCAATAGTATGATTCGACTCCAAGCATATATTCAATCATAGTCTCAAAGTATAATAATACAAGCACAAAATACACAGAAGTGACACGAACCGAAATATATTTCTGATCGCTTACACAGTGCCTTTAAATTTCATTTTCTTTTGCAGCGCCTTTCTACCCGAATTAATTTTGTAATGAATAAAAAAATATATTTCCACAATTCACATTGAAAATAGTATTTATTAATTAATTACAGTTAATTTTTATTCATCTCTTACATTTTATTTTTATAATTACTGCAAAATCTCACAAATAATAAACCATGTGCATGTGTGTGTGTGTGAGAACACGCTGTATAAAAAAAAACCTACCAACACATTAATAAAACAAATCTACGACACTTTTATATACACACAAGTCTTTTTTCACAATATACTTTTAATAATAAGGCATAATTCTTCAATTTTATTAAAATTTAAACATTTTTAGCGTGTTATTCAGTGAGTAAAATTTTTACATTTTCGTTTTGTTTATTTTCTTCTGTTCGTTGCCATATTTGTCTCTTTTTAACAGAGCCTTAAGAAAAATTTAAAACCTGATTGTAGCGTTTTTACCTGTCACTATTGTGATTTCTGTATATTTTGTGATACAAGTACGCTCACTTCGTCTGGTTAACACCAGCTGAATTCTACTAAATTGTCAAATTATTTTTAATTCCTTTTTCCAGTATATACCCAGCAAACATAAAATACATTCTTTGAAACAAAAATTGCTTTTAAAAATATATTTTTATTTTATTTGAGTATAATTCAGATAATATCCATTTAATTTATAATAGCCTCGCCATATCTGGTAATTTTTCTCTTTATATACCGTCAACTTTAATGCAAACGGACGCAACTACACTTTTATTTTTTTTACCGGAGAAGCCAAAAATTAAAATTTTAAGCTTAAGACCCCACATACTTGCAATAAAATTGTGCAGTTTTTCATATTACACAATAATATTCCCAATGTGTATTTCATATTAGAAGGTGGCGCAATATATTGGCCAAAATGAAAAGGCTTTTGATTTTTGTTGCAAAATCGAGAAAATTGTGTAGTGTTGGTATCATTGTTAATTTTCGTTTTTTACTGTCAGGAAAATTGAGCAATATTATGTTTGAAATTATTGTCCCGTTTATTGCATAGTATAGGTCAAAACGACAATAATATGCTCAATAATATTGTATAATGAATGGGACGCTTTATAAGAATTTTTTAAATGATCGATTTTTTTTTAACTTAAGAATTTGTAGCACAGTTTAAAGCGCATATTCACGGTCAAAATGCATGACACAAGCATCATGTACGTGTGCATGAAGGTATTACCATACACGTACAAACATAGCACTGGGTGTGGAATTTATGTTATAATGAACCACATATCAAATTGCATATAAAAATCTTTATGTGCAGAGTTTGAAAGTTCTAAGTATGAAACACTACTATTGTTATTGTCTTTCTTTAGTACATGCCAGTAAAAAATTTCATGTTTTTGAAGCACTAAGGCAATGAAACGCATAATAATACGCTTTCAAAGAAGAGCTTATTGCAGAGCAGTGAATGTATATGAAAGAAACTATACAAAAAAAGCAGATCTTTCATAATTACAGATGAAGAAGCATGTTCGGTCATACGCCTGTGCGTAAGCATACAACATTGGGTCTTACGAGCATTAAAATCGATCTTGTTCGCATGACCCCATTTGGAGATTGTTACAAGATCACGATTAAGTGTGCCATTCATGATTTGCCTCTTGGCCCCAATCTCCGACAAGCTTGGTCTATTGATGAATGAATAAGAATGGCAAATGCTGCTGTCATCTGCGAAAGAGTAGATAGGGTTGGAAGTTTGACAGAGAAGGTCATTTAGAAAGATAAGAAATAGGGTAGGAGAAAGAACGGGACCCTGCGGTACCCCTGAATCCATCTTGGGCTCGCTCAATGAAATCCCATATATAACAACTCGTATAGTACGATCCCTGAGAAAGCTTGATTTGAATTGAGAGAAGTCATCACCGGCACCAAAAGCAACAAGTTTTGACAAAAGTGCCCCATGTCACACTCTATCGAACGCTTTCGAAATATCTAGAGCCACCACCTTACTTTCGCCGAAATGATGTATGGAGCGGCACCACTTTTCCGAAAGGAAGGCTAGTAAGTCACCCGTAGAGCGTCTCCTACGGAAGCCATACTGCCGGTCGCTGAGTAAACTGTTGGACTGCAAATACCTCACAAGATGGAAATTTACCATACTTTCCATCACTTTGGAAAGTGCAGAACAAATCGCGATTGGGCGGTAATTTTCAGGGTCACTAGCCTCTCATTTTTGGGGATTGGCGTTACATTGGCAACCTTCCAAGATCTTGGAAATTCACCAGCATGGTACAAAATGCTAAAAAGAGCTGCCAAAGCACGCGCTAGCGTCGAAGAGCACTGCTTCAAGACCAGTGCTGGAATACCATCCGGCCAAGGAGACTTATTTGCGTTGCGCCCCGCTAAAACCTTTTTAACTGCACGCGCCGGAACTAATATTTTTGGCATAGTTGCGGATATTCTTTCAATCACGGGCAGTGGTTGATTGCTTTCCGGCAAGTGGGAATTGCTTGCAAATAATTCAGCCAGAAGGTTAGCTTTATCGGAATTGAGGAACAAGCATTATCCTTTACCCTTTTAACGAATGACCAAAAGGTCTTGCTGCACCGAGGAGCAGCAAGAACTTTAGCACGAAGACGCTGCTCGTACAAAGCTTTTTCGCGCCTCAGCACCCTGGCACACGAAGATCTCGCCTTTTTGCGCAGCGAGTCAGTATCTGCGTTTTTATTACTACGGCAGATATTGAATGCTTCCTCTCTGGATCTGACGGCATTTTTGCACGTCTGATTGAACCAAGACTTCGCTCTGGGTTTAATCAGGATTTGCTTAGATGGAATAAAAGCTTTCATTCCCAGCAAAATGATATTTTCAACCATTTTCTCCATGGCATTGTCTAGGAAACATAGTTTCCAGTTAAACTGCCGGAAAAATTCGTTGAACTTAGCCCAACGAGCCTTTTCGTAAATATATTTAGGACGTCTCGTAGCTGTTTGTGAGGCGTTGCAAAGTTTTGAAAACGAAAAGGAGGCGGAAAAGGTGCAATGATCCGAGTTACCGAGGGTTGCGTTAACGCTCACTTCGTACTTGTCGGGGTGCGAAGTGAGAAAAAGGTCGAGAGTAATGTTTGGGTGCCCTTCAAGACACAAAATGTGTGTTGGCTCATTCGCTAATTGCGCGAGGTAATTGTGCGCGGCGAATAACAACATATGTTTATGATTTTTTTGGTTGCAACTTTAAAAATTTCATCAATATGAAGTTACTACAGCTATTTTATAGAATATATAAAACATCCTCGCCATCTTATTTAGTAGCAAGGTTTCTTTTCTCGCAGTCAACCAGGACTCATTGCCTCATATCTCTAAGTTTTAGCACTTTGGTTATGGAAAGATCGTTTGTGGTACGGGTGAATAGGCTGTGGAACTCATTTTTACCGTATGAGAATATAAATTTTTCCTATTCAATAACAAGATTTAGAAAAATAGTTTTACTTTTATTGAGAGCTTAATTTATTTATTCAGGAATTGATGATGCGCAATTTTTTGGCTGCTACTTTTCCAATGAAGGGCCCATATTCGTGATAGAGGATGAACTGAGGAAAAATGTATATTTATAGAACAACATTATATTAATACAGTTGGGGTATTCACAAGGTGTCTTATCATGTCATAATGTCATAAAGTGCTAATATATTAAGATAGTTGTTGTTGTGCTTCAAAGAAAAAAGTCCTAAATAAGTGCAGTGTTTATTATTTTGTCATAACTACAAAGTAAAAATCTGAGCCGAACGGGCGAACTCTTCCGTCGAGCCGGTGACAATATTTACAATGTATGTAATATGCAGTAAAGTATGTCCTAAAATTGTTCACAGTTTTATAACTTCACATTTGATTATATTTTTATAGCTGTGTAACAAGTAAAAATAAAAAATCGAGACATTTAAAAATGCATGTAAGAAAATTTTGTTTGTATACTTTAGCTGGCTGGCAGCCAACTAACGTTTTTCCACTAGCAGCCGCGTGGAAAATTTGTCGGCTCAGTCACCGGCAACATCTAGTTTCGTTTATTTTTATGTATTTGAACACTTTCACATTCTGTGTCCGTTGAAATTGGTTTTTACTTTAATTAAAAATGAAGAGTTTAAGAGATATTCAGCTGGGTTTTATTTACTTTATTAACAAGTTGAATAATTTAAAAACAAACTGGCTTTTAATTCAAATTTTTTTTCACTTGTTCTTGGCACTCTGATTTCAAGTATTTATAATTGTTTTTTTTATCAGCTGATACAAATTTGAAATAGCACACTAGCTTATGAGGGGTGCTCAAAGCAGTCATATATTTTCCTGTTATTATTTTAAAACATATGACTTTAATATAAAATAAATAAAAATATATAATAAATGTATGTCAGCTTATATGGCTATTTAGGTTAGTTATAATGGTATATAACTGTCAAACTATGTTCTTAAATCGATTGGCCTTGATTGGCTTATGATTTTTGATTTGAAAATAAAAATTAAAAAAAATAATTTTTTTTCTTTTGTAAATTCATGTGATGCTCTATGTATAATAACGGAACTTTTTACCATAATACACGTTAACGTTGGTAGTTTTGCAATTTTGTTTTATTTAGTTTGAGGGTATTATTTGGTGACTTAGTAAGTTCGCTAAACTTTATATGTATGTGTTTCCAATATTTTCGGTTCATATTAGTGTTTTTCATTGGGGATTTCCCGGGAAAAAATTCCCGGAATCCCGCACATTTTTCGGGAAATAAATCCCGGGAAAATTGTGCGGGAATTCCCGGGATTTTTTAAATATTATTATGGTAACTTTTATTTGTAAGCACACATTTTTAGTGCTGCTTTTATTTAGAAAAATATGTAAATAAAAGAAAAAATATGTATTTTTGAGCACATTTTATCTGTCTACATTTTTATTTTCATATTTTTGTAAGAGCAGCGCTCTGAAAATATCAGATTATTATTTCAAGCCACACATGATTTTTCTGAAGCTCAAAATTTTGAATTTTTCAAAAATTATAAATGTAAAAAAAATAAAGTTTATGTACAGCAGGTTCACACAGGGTTCAATTAAAAATCGATACAAACAAAAAAATATTAATTTTCAGTTGGTCACTTTTCCTCCACTTAATTATTTCAATTCAGTTTGAGCAGTATGAAATGCTCTTTAGTGTCTTATGAAATAAATCATAAATCATTGCAATATCTTTTCTACTTAAGAAGCTAGAGAAATTATAAAAAAGTATAAAGTTAGTAAATTTTTTTACTTCGGGTGGCTACTAATCAGAAGTTATACAATAAAAAATAAAATTATGTAATTTAAATTAAAAAGCAAATTATATAATTATTTTACTATATGTTTTTGTTCAAATAAATTAATTGAAATGCTATTTTGTATCGTTTTGTATTGGGCGGCAATTCCCGGGAATTCCCGGGAAATTGAAAAATCAATCCCGCTTTCCCGGGAAATGAAAAAGTCCGGGAAAAGAAAAACTCTAGTTCATATACATACACATAAGTGTAGAAAACTTCATAAATAAATGTAAAATAGAGTGAATTCTCATTTTAACAACACCATATTAAAATAAGTTTACTTTGCTTCTTTCTGTAGGTGTAGAAGTATATATATATATATATATATATATATATATATATATATATATAATATATATATATATATATATATATATATATATATATATATATATATATATATATATATATATATATATATATATATATATATATATATATATATATATATATATATATATATATATATATATATATATATATATATATATATATATATATATATATATATATATATATATATATATATTATATATATATATATATATATATATATATATATATATATATATATATATATATATATATATATATATATATATATATATATATATATATATATATATATATATATATATATATATATATATATATATTATATATATATATATATATATATATATATATATATATATATATATATATATATATATATATATATATATATATATATATATATATATATATATATATATATATATATATATATATATATATATATATATATATATATATATATATATATATATATATATATATATATATATATATATGTATATATATATATATATATATATATATATATATATATATATATATATATATATATATATATATATATATATATGTATATATATATATATATATATATATATATATATATATATATATATATATATATATATATATATATATATATATATATATATATATATATATATATATATATATATATATATATATATATATATATATATATATATGTAGTAAAAAACAAAAC
>OY101449.1:64429286-64581786 GCA_956483635.1 Panzeria rudis
ATATATATATATATATATATATATATATATATATATATATATATATATATATATATATATATATATATATATATATATATATATATATATATATATAATATATATATATATATATATATATATATATATATATATATATATATATATATATATATATATATATATATATATATATATATATATATATATATATATATATATATATATATATATATATATATATATATATATATATATATATATATATATATATATATATATATATATATATATATATATATATATATATATATATATATATATATATATATATATATATATATATATATATATATATATATATATATATATATATATATATATATATATATATATATATATATATATATATATATATATATATATATATATATATATATATATATATATATATATATATATATATATATATATATATATATATATATATATATATATATATATATATGTTAATGCTGCTTAAAACTACGGCAATCACAATGTTAACAAAGTTTTAAAACATGTAGCGTCTTACATATGTTTACGTGAAGTCATATTGCCACAAAAAACGGAATGTATATATTTTATGCAAAGCTCGATGTACGGGTAAGCAATCCAAACTAGCGAAAGATTGCTATTTGCTATACAAATTTGTGGAAAAACCACAACAAACATCAGCTGTTCCAATTTGCTTACAATACCCACAAAAAAGTCGCTCACACTTTCTAATTAAAAATCGTAGTGTTTCTTAAAGGTATTTTAAATGTACTACCAAGCGTGAAAACCGCTATTATTTACTTCTCTACAAATGTTGTGACTTTTTAAATAGTTTCTATTTCATTTTTAGGAGAAGCCAATAACCTTTCGCCAACTATATGTGATGACGCTTTTGATTGCATTATGTTTTTTACTCAATGTGCTAACTATGAGATTCGAAAACAGTCTCTAATTGCTTTAGGATCATTTTGTGTAATGAACGACCATTACTTAATAAGGCCAGAACTGAAAAAATTTTACTGTGATATACTTTGTTCAGAAAAAACGGAACCTAATATAAAAATAATATGTATGCGAAACATATGGATATATCTAACTGAGTCCGAAATGTATATGTATAATAAGGAAAAAGAATGTACGTAAAAATGAACTTAAAAAATTTATTTTAACTTATGGTTTGATTATTTAGGGGAAAAACAATCGAAAAACGAAGATCTGAAGGAAATGAACGATGTGTCTTCAGGAATGGCAAGTAGGGTAATACAACTTTATCTGCAAGAAATTTTGGATTGCTTTTTAAACCGCGATGATGCCGTCCGCCTTTGGGCAGTTAAAGTAGTACAAATTGTTTTACGCCAAGGTCTTGTTCATCCAGTGCGAATGGTACCATATTTGATTTGCTTGAGCACAGATAACAAACTTGAGGTAATTTTTTAAATCATAATTAAATTTGAATTAAAGTTACATAGAAAATCTTAACCTATTATTGTACTCATATTCAGTCAGCGCATAGAGCAGATGCTTTATTAAAGGATATCGACAAAACGTATTCTGGATTTGTTAACATGAAAGTTCAGTTTGGGTTGCAGCTTTGTTTTAAGCTACAAGAAATATTGCAGTGCAGTAGCAAGAGCAAAAATAACATTATTCGTGGTTATGTGTAAGTAATTTTAGATATAATATTAACACATACATATTTAAGAAAAATTTATAAAAAAATCCTAGAAAGTATATTTTAAGTGCTATGGACGTAAACCGTTAGCTTTTGTAAATGTAAAGTCTTATTTTTTTAAGCTTTTCAGGAGGAGCAAAAAACTGAAGCAAGCAAAACTCTTTTAATTTTCTTTCATAATTAGCCTTATTACGGTTCTCGAATCGGTTTCGACTGTTATTTAGTGGTACAAATTTTAGCAGGCATGGTCCATTGAGGTCAAATTTAAAATGTTCTAAAATTTGCCAAAGTTAAGCTCAATTTATATAAAGTGATGTTTCATTTAGCATAGGTAAAATGTTTGGCCCCATTCGAATAACTATAACGTGCGACCTCTAGTGGTCAAAGTTCAAATTTTGTGAAATTTACAAAAATGATACATAATTTCGAATGAATAATCATTGATTGAGTGGAGGGAAAAAGAACTCTAAGGCGTCGCCCTTTTTGCTTCACTTTGGTAAATTTCACAAAATTTAAACTTCTGGACACGCCTGAACGTTATCCGATTTAGATATGAATTTTAAGCCAAAATGTATGGGTTTAAATCAAAGAATTTTTTAAATAATTTTTCGTTTAAGCTCATTTATAATTTAATTTGTCAATTAAATTGTATTTTTATGTAGAGAGAAATGTTAAAGCATGTAGACAAAGAACAATTTGACTGCACGGTACGCATATACATACTTTTGGAAAAAATATAAGCAGTGGTCCTAGACCCTTGAAAGTTGGCACCGAGAATTATATTGACCAAACTAAGAAAACCATGGAATTTCATCAAAATCGGCAACGCCCATCGTCCATTGCCCATACAATCCAAATCGATTTTTTCGTATACAAGTTTTCGTAGCCAAGAAAGTCTTTAATATGGTACATACACTTTCTAGAATAAACAAAATATGCATGCCAAGCTTCACCAATATCATCCCACCTCTTAGACAATACAAAAAAATTTTTCGCATAAAATTTTCCCTATCCAAGCAAGTTTTCCAATTTGGCACAAACAATTTCTAGAATAAACAAAAGATGCATTCCAAGTTTCATTAATATCAGTCACGCCCACCTCCCATTCAATTCAATATACTTTTTTCGCATAAATGTTTTCCTATCCAATCGAAAGTCTTCAAATTTGTTACGTACACTTTATAGAATAACCAAACCATGCATGCAAAGTATCATCAATATCAGCCACCCCCATCGCCCACCTCCAATACAATCCAAATCAATTTTTTTGCATAAAGTTTTTCCTATCCAAGGAAAAGTCTTCAAATTTGGTACAAACACTGTCTAGAATAAATAAAAGATGCATGCCGAAAAATTGTTAAAAATGGTTTCAAAGTTGAATTCAGTACGGAAGGTTGCAAAGTTTTAAATGGGCGTAAAGATGTAATTGTGACTGGTTACCTGATAAATGGTGTGGCTCGATTAAATATAGCAAATGATAATGTCGTATCTGAAACATCCAACTAAAAAGGCTGAGTTATGGCATAAACGTTGTGGTGATGGTAGCAATGACGTTTTTAGAAAAATGATCTGGGCATATTTCAGGAGGGAAATGCGATGTAATAAAAGATAGCTTTACTACCTGTCTAAAAGGTAAGATATCCAGATTATCATTTAAAGATCATGGAAGAAGAGCCACAGAAGTGTTAGGCCTTGTACACAGAGATCTTTGCGGTCCCATAGAAGCTAATTATATAAACGGTACGAGATACACGCTTATTTGTCTTGATGACTATATATGATGTATGTATATAGCCGAAAACTTTTTTCTTATTTTATAAAGATGAAGTTGTGGAAAAGTTGCTAGAAATCAAAAATTATGTAGAGAACCAAACTGACCAAAAGCTTGCAGAATTGATAATGGTTCAACAACCCTATAAGGAATATAATGATTAAGAGTGGAACACAACATCAAACAGCAGTTCCATCTAGTCCACAGCAAAATGGCTTATCTAAAGGATGAACAGAACCATTATAGAAAAAGTTTTGGGCCGAAGCAGCTAATAAAGCAGCATACTTAATAAATCGTACCCCATGCGAAATACTTAACTATATTGCACCGGAAGAAGCTTGTTCAGGTAAAAAGCCTTTTTTAAAGTACTTAAAAGGTTTTGGATAAAAAGCTCTAATTCACGTACCAAAAGAGAAGAGAAGGAAGCTTGATCCTAAAACATAACTTGCAATATATGTTGGATATTATACTCACACGAAAATGTATTGTTTCTATGATCCAGGAAGTAATCAAGTGACGTTAAGTAGAGATGCACAATTTTTTGAAAACGAGTTCTTAGATGCTAATGGCGGCGATGACAATACACATTTTTTAATATATACCGTATGTTATTCAGTGGGGTAAATTCAAGATGATAATGATGTACAGTCAAAAGTAATTGATGTCAGTCCTGATGTTGAAAATATGCCCCCTTATTCCGTAACTATTTGTCGACGTCACGTCAAGACAACAGAAAAAAAATTGGCACTTGTCTACTAGCAGTCGACAAGAACTTACTACTATTAACAGCCTCTTCCCATTTTCTATGCCTTAGAGAATAGTAACTAGCTGTCAGTAATAGTAAATTGTTGTCGATGACGAGTGCCAATTTTTTGGTTATACAAGTGTTATACTTTTGAGGGATTTTAAGAGTGAAAGTCGAAAAACTGAGAATTATGAAGCTGGAATCACATCACCACAATCCATAACAAAATCTACAAGGACTCGGAAACCAGTACAGAGGTATGGTTTTGAATGCAATGTGGTGTATACAGAACTAGAACCTACAACTGTAAAGCAAGCACTTGAAAGTAAACAAAGAGATGAATGGAAAAAAGCTATGGATGAATAACTTAGTGCGTTGTTGAAAATGGCACTTGGGAGGTTACAAGTCTTCTTAAAGGAAAGGAGGTCATAGATAATAAGTGATGTTTTAAAATTAAAAAGAAATTTGAATGGCAATATCGAAAGATATAAATCAAGATTAGTAATAAATTGATATCGAAGAAACATTCTCTCCAGTAAGATAATCATCCATACGTTTATTACTAAGCTTAGCAGTAGAATACAACTTGGACATAAATCAAATGGATGTTGTTACAGCGTTTTTGCAGAGTGAACTTGATGAGGAGATATACGTGAAGATTCCTGAAGGCTGTAGTGCAGATAACAAGTTATACAAATTAAAAAAATCTCTGAATAAGAAACTAGACAATTCTCTTAAGCAAATGGGTATAATTCAATCGAAAAGAGAGTCATGTATATACTATGAAGCAAAAGGAAATAAAAAACATGCGTTGCGATATATGTCGATGATATACTGATTTTTAAAAACAACCCTGAAAAGAAGTTATTTATAAAAAACGTTTATTGAAAAACTTTCAACTGAAGGATATAGGAGATGCTAACTATATTCTAGGTATGAAATTTACTCGAGATCGTAAAAAGGGAAAGCTGTGATTAGATCAACAACTTATATAAAAATGTATTGAAAATATTTAACATGCTTGATTCCAAACCTGTTATAACACAGTTAGATGTAAGTGAAAAGATTCCTAAAGACATGTGTCTTAAAACGGAAGATGAAATACAAAAAAAGAAGGCAATACCATATCAAAAGGCAATTGGAAGTTTAATGTTTGCCGCACAAGTAAGCCGTCCTGACATTTCGTTTTCAGTAGGAGCTTTAGCCAGATATAGATACTGATTGGGCGCGTGATATCGACAATAGAAAGTCAACATCAGGTTATGAGTTTAAGTTTCAAGGAGGTTACATATCTTGGAAATCCAAAAAAAAAAACAAGCGGATGCACTTTTTACAACTGAAGCAGAGTATATGGTGTTATCAGCTGCGGGGCTAGAGGCATTATGGTTGAGGTCATTATTTACAGAGCTTGGAACTATATCAACTTTAAAAATCAGTTGTGGTAATAAAAGTACAATTAATTTAACGCAGAATAATACATATCATTCCCGATCAAAACATATTGATATTCGTCACCATTTTACGAGAGATATTTCCCCCTATTGTGAATGGCGACGTCAACGTCACATCAACAAATTGTCACTTGTCTACTCTTTGTCGACAACAATTGATTAATATTAACATGTTGGACTAATTTCATAAGCTTCAGAAAATAGTAACAGACTGTCAATAGCAGTAAATTTTTGTCGACAATGAGTAGACAAGTGACAATTGTTTATTGTCGTGTTGATGTGACGTCGACGTCGCCTTTCACAATAGGCGGGATTGTTGCACAAAAAAAATCGTTATTAAATATCTTAATACTGAGGAGGTGGTTAAAGGCATTCTTACAGAGTCGGTAACAAGTTATATAAACATTTTTATTACTGTGAACGTATGAGTATAGGTGCTCAATCTAGTGAGAGTGTTGAAGAAGAAGAGTGAGCGCTAATATTAAATACTTTGTTTGATTCTGAAAATAAAATTTTTTATCATTCTTTGTCTAACTTTAAAACTAACAATAAGTTGAAAAAATAACAATTACCTCTAATTAATAGTTTTTATAGAGATTGAATGGTGTGTAACATATCTGTAACAAGAAGCGATAATAGGTTATTAAGCCACCCTCGAGAAAGACAAATACAAACAACGTAGGTTAGGTTAGGTTGAGCAGGCTGCCGGTTTCTAAAAACCGGTCCACTTGGGTTCTTTGGTCCCTTTGTGATGCCTGGGATGGATAGTAGGGAAATTCAGAGAGGTGCCCCGCCTATCCCAGAGGTTGGATCGGTGTTAAACCAACTCGAGTATCGTATGAATGAATTTATTCCTCTAATGTCGCATTCCCCCAGGTCTGCTAGTTCGGGTAGTGACGGATTTCCCAAGTATGACGCCCTATTTATATATAGTGCTGGACATCGACAGAGAAGGTGCTTGACAGCTTCTTCCTCCTCCTCGTTCTGACAACGTCTACAGAAATCGTTAAAAGGAAGATTTAATCTTCTGGCATGGACACCAATGAGACAGTGCCCTGTTATGACCGCTACGAGTATACGCAGCTGTTGACGAGGAAGCCCCAGTATGGTTTCAGATCTTGCGAAGTTATACTAGGGCCAGATGGATCTGGAAACCTCACAAGTGACTTCATTTGTCCATCTGGTTTGCGCTTCTCTAAATAGTTGGTGCTGAATTTGTATTTTACAGCTTTTTAGTGGGACACCTACTAACCAGTCGATGTCATTTTCATGTAGGCGGGCACCAGCCTTGGCTAGACCGTCCACGATAGTGTTACCGGGCACCCCCGCGTGACCCGGTACCCAGAAGAGCCCTATATTCGCATGTCTCGCCATCTCATTCAGAGATGCCCGGCATTCTTTAACCAACTCCGATATTTTGTAAACACCAGATAAAGCATGTAGTGCCGCCTTACTGTCGTTACAAATTCGGATGTCCTGATCGAATATCCTGCAGTACCTTAACCAGTTGGCTGCCCTTTTGATTGCCGATATTTCAGCCTGAGTGATGCTACATTGGTTTGGTACCCTAAAGTTTATCCTACGTTGCATTTGTGGGATGTAGAAACCCCCACCTACTCCGATTCCCCACTTTGACCCATCGGTGTAGATCTCGAGCACATCCTCATATTGGTGTATGTAGTTTGTCTCAGAGGATGTGCCCGAGAAGTCCACCAAGAATCTTGTCGGGCATCAGAGTAGGTGAGCAATAGTCAGTGTGGTCGGGAAGATCTAAGATTTGCCATAGTATCGTCGCATGGCCTACGTTACCCCGCTTCCATGCACCTGAGGCATTTAGTCTAACCGCCGAGTTCATGGCCAGTTGTTTGATCATGAGGTCAGCAGGAAGCCAATGGAGTATGGTGAACAGTGCTTTGGATGGAGTGGTGCGAGGTGCACCCGTGATCAGCAAAGCAGATGTTGGAAGAACCTTTCCAATTATTTTAGAGTATGTGGCTTTATTTAAAGAAGTCCACCAGACGACAGACCCATACATTAGTATGGGCTTTACCACCATTTCAAAAAGCCAATTGACGTTTTTGGGACTTACGCCCACCCTGTTGCCGATCGCCTTGTTGCAGGTGTATAGAGCAATAGCAGCATTGGCTGCCCTAGCTTGAACGTTGGGGTACCATGAAAGCTTAGAGTCCTGTATAATACCGAGATACTTCACGCTGTCTGATAACCTAAGGGTGACTCCGTTGAGAGTCGGTAACGTGAAAGTCGGTGTCTTGTATTTTCTCGTAAAGAGAACAAGGTCCGTCTTTCGAGGGTTAGCATTAAGACCACTTTCAACGCTCCATCTACTTATGATACCTAATGCCGATTGAAGACGTTGAGATAGAGTATCTAGAAGTTTACCAGATATTGCTACTGCTACGTCATCCGCGTAGGTTACTGATTTAAACCTCATAGAGTCTAGTTCCACCAGTACCGAATTTATGGCGATATTCCATAGGATAGGTGACAGAACACCTCCCTGGGGAGTACCTCGCCTAACCGTTTTTTTAATAGTCGTTTGCCCCATCGTAGAGGAAATTACCCTATTTGTTCAGAGTCTTCGTATGAAGCTAATTGTTGACCGATCAATGTTCAGTCTTTCCAGTTCCATAGTGATGGATTCAGGTCGTACATTGTAAAAGGCACCCTCTATATCAAGAAAGGCCACGAATGTATATTCTATGTTTGCCAGGCATTTTTCAATGAATCCTACAAGCGAGTGAAGTGCCGTCTCAACTGATTTGCCCTTCGTATAGGCATGTTGGGAGGTTGATAGGAGGTTCGGAGAAATTGTTGATCTAAGGTGTAGAACAATTACCCGTTCCAGAGTTTAAAGGAGAAAAGATGATAGGCTTATGGGTCTAAAATCTTTCGGGTTTACGTGTGTAGCTTTACCCCCTTTTGGAATAAAGACCACGGAACATTTGGTCCATGCTATAGGAATATACGACCAAGTTAGGCAGGCCGAGTATATCTGAATGAGCCATGTAGGTCAGCTGGAATAATGCCGTCGGGAGCCGGTAATTTGAACGGGTCAAAGATGTTGATGGCCCTCATTATTTTACCTATTTAGGGTAATCGTGGCCATGTTAGAATGTATTGATTGTATGGCTGCAATTTCTCTCGTGTAGGGAGTGCAACCGGGAAAGTGTGTGTTCATTAGTACCTCTAGGGTCTCCTGACTACTGGTGGTCCATCCGCCACCTGATTTCTTAATGAAACTGAGGACAGTTGGAAGAGTAGCCAAGATTTTGCGAAGGCGACTAGTCTCAGAGGCTCCCTCAACATTGCTGCAGAAGGACCTCCATGACGTTCGTTTCGCATCCCTGACGAGGTTATTGCACCTGTTTACCAGTTACCCAGTCTTTTTGCTCCATTGAATAGTCTGCGACTCTCCTTGCGAGCGTTCGCTATTTCAAGACTCCACTATGGTGGCTTTTTATTCCCACGCAGTATACTAGCTCTGCATGATTCGGCCGTCGCTAAGTTGAAAGCATTTGTCAGATTGTTAACTGTGATGTCAATGTCGTGCCTATCGTTTATGATTGGCGATTGTGTAAGAAAGTTAGAGAGAATAACTGCCTGTTCAACAATGTCGAAGGAAAACCTGAGCGATGGAAAGCCACTGTCTCGAAATCTAGTCAATTTGGGTTCAACAATATCGACAGCTTTCGTTTGCTTGCACTTACGTGTGTCAATTTTTCTCTCTTAAGTATTAAAGTTATACAATAATGCCATATTTTAAATTTCTATTTTATTTGACGATTTTCATTAAAACACTGAAAATACTACTAAATTGTTTGAAGAAAAATACAACCAAACATAACGACAAGAGTGTCCATTGTAAGGTACTCGCAGTTGTACAGGAAATTTTTATAATTTTCTAATACAAATTTTAGTTTTGTTGTACAGGTGCGACTACCTTGTTTGATGGGCCTTATACAGTAAAGAAAACAGAAGTTTTGAATGTGTTAGTGGCTTTTATTTTTTTTAAATATCGTGAGTATGTGCATAAGTAATAAAAAAATTAATAGGAATGATAAAAAATATTATAATAAAGAGAGATGTTACGGAGTTCTAAGAATTTAATAGACTTTTATGCAAAATTTTTTAACAGTCGCAAGCAACACAGTAAGACAAAGACTGGCAAGTTACGTTGGTTTGCCATTTTAATTGCGCCATGTAGCTCGAGATAACTATTATCGCGCCCATAGTCGTCTCCCAGGCTGCTGTAGTGGTATCTTCATCACTGTAATCAGAAAACAAAAAGATATTTAGGTTGCCCCTGGCTACTATGCATGCTCTGATCCTACCTATCTCATTCCCATGCAATAGCCTTAAGCCTTTTGTACCTAGTCCGCAAACCCTGCCTTTGTGAAGCCAGGGTTCTTGGACTAATGCGATCTCCTCCCATCTTTCTATGAGCCGGAGGAGCATTGTGGCGGAAGCTGTTTTAGAGTGGTGAAGGTTCACCTGAGTGACCCTCACCGCCATGGTGTAACGGCTAGATGGTGACGTTGATGTCCTCCTGGTCAGAGTCCAGAAGGTCATCTCCGTCAACTGCCTCGTCTAGCTGGTCAAAGAATTCCCCAACCCAACCTGAGTTGGAGTTGGTGTCCTCCTGAGAAACTAGACTAGCAGTGTCGTCGACCGACATTGCGTCTGGATCCGGTTGATCACCTTCCTGAGCAACTTTGTCCCTTTTGTTGCCCTTGAACATACTAAGAAAGATGGCCTCAAAACCATAGAACATCTTCCCTTGTTTTTGCTCAAGCGGCAAAATAGACTGGTTGTTCAGAAAAATTACAACCCGTCTGTATGCTCCTACAGGTTCTGAAACAAATTTTTGGTCGGTATGTCACTGTTGCAAGCCTGCAGAAGCGCCAGTATCTCCTCTGGTTTCGATGGTTCATCGGGGATTCGAGCAGTGGCTCTAGGTCGACGTGGAACCTCATCCAGAGGGACCACATCGAGTCTAGCTCCTTCCCATAGACCTTCCAGAAGAGCAACCGCCTGCTCTCTTTCGGCGGAGCGCCGTCTCGCGAAGGCCATTCTGGCTGGTGTTGTGTGCCTTTGGGTCGTTGTGTTGCCTTGAGAGGCTGGAGTCACAGCTCGGAGACCCGACTTCGTGGTCGCATTCTTCTTACTGGAGGGGGGATGTGGTACTGAGGAACCCGACTTCGAGGTCGCAGTTTCATTTTTCATAATAGGCACTGAGGTGACTGCCGCTTGTTTTTTGACAGCACCCAAACAGGGTTTTTTAGCTACTGAGGTGGCAGCAACGACCTTGGCAGTTTTGAGGTGCTTGGTTTTGAATCCAGGGGCACCACTGCTGTTTGTTTTACATCCTTTGGATGGGTATTTGAGGTTCTGCTTAGCAGATACCGATAGTGCGCACTTGGAAGGCTCAGGTTTCCCCTTGCCTCCTCCTGCGTGAGTGTTGCAACCAGTAGCTTGCTGATTAGTCCGGCTGGCGCATGCACCGTACTAATCCGGAACCCAGTAGCACTCGATTCCCCATGGCCTGAGGTCGCCACTTGGGAGCAGGGTCTCCGGAGATTATGCGGCCTTCAAGCGGATACTCGGGGCATTTGTTGTTGTTGCTTGACATTAGTTTTTGGGGGGGGGGGGGGTTGGGCATTTTATACTTGCTTGCCAAGTAGGAAAAGCTGTCAGACAGACAGACCACCAAGCCGCCCTATATGGGACAGACGCTTGGTGGATTTTAACGGACACGTATGGTGGACGTAGATCCGAGGGGATCCAGCGGACGTATTCTGGTGAAG
Organism: Panzeria rudis; assembly: GCA_956483635.1. NCBI lineage: Eukaryota > Metazoa > Arthropoda > Insecta > Diptera > Tachinidae > Panzeria > Panzeria rudis. Next base: position 64,440,766 of record OY101449.1, read on the forward strand.
AGCCCAATCTCAACGAAAGGGGAAACTCCAACCAGGAAACGGTCTGAAGCCGCCCCTTCTAGGAGTAACAGACGCTTCAGACACTGGGATGTGTAGTTCTTAGTTCATGCTCGCCATGAGACCCTCTGGCAAGGTTGCACCTACCAGCACGGCCTACATGGGTCATCACACTTAACCCCCACATCGCGACAAGATGACTACCCGTTCGCGGGGAACAACCTAACATATGCAAATATTGTAAATAACACAAATGTTACAGCTTTATCTTCGGTCCCAACCACGGTTACCTCCACTTTGTCCAAAACAACTAATAATTCAGTACCTTCTAATGAAGTTTCTATAATTAATCTTCACCATCTAAAAGTGTCACCAACGCTTCATCGCCATTTTCTTCTATTGACATCACTAATAATCCGATATCTCAGTACAATTACAAACAATTCTTTTTCTATTGACCTCACAACACCTATCAACAACAATAACAATACAAACTGTCATATAAATCACTAAATTATCAACATTGTATTTATGCATTATTATAGAATTTTTAGGAAAGGTGAAACACACATAATTTGTATTAAATAAACATTCAAATGTGGGATTTTTTAATGTGGGATTTTTTAATTCCGAGCTCTTTGATGTAAAAAAAACATCATGGTCCAGGTGGGTTAAACGTTTTGAGACAGCTTTAGAACGTTTTTAGAAACAGCAGTCTCTTTTGCTTGATTTTATTGGATCGGACATTTACAATATTTTGTGCGATAAATTGACACCCTTAAACCCGAAGCCAAATGAACTTTTGGAAATTTTTCGCTTTAGAATAAAGCAAATGGATAATGAAACAGCTATAGATTTTTTGGGTCTACGTAGATTGGTAATTAATTGAAATTTCGGAACACATTTAGAAAAAGCCGGATATTAGAGAAGAAAGATGTTAGTATAGATGACGCAATAGCAATGGTAACCGCTAACAAATTACCCGAAAAAGGAGGTGAAGAATTATAGGTCAATGGCTATGAAAAAGCGAATGTTCATAAAATAGCAGCGAAATACGGAAAAGTTAATATAAATAAATGTTTGTCGTGGTGACCCGAATCATAATGCTGATAAATGCGAATTTAAATAATCAATGTGTCATTTTTTTAAGAAAAAGAGACGCGTTATAATAGTTTGTTTTAAAGAGAGAAAAACAAGTACACAGCATTACCCATAATGCCCCACAGTACTGATGGGCAAAAGGGAAAAATGTATCGATATATATCGTATCGATATTTTTGAACAGTTTCAATATATATTTGTTAAAAAATCGAAACGTATTTAAATAAAAACAATTCAAGAAAAACAAAGGAAGAATTAAAAAAGTTGTCAGCTCGCCATATTAAAAAATAAATGACAAAATTTTAAATGGCATCAAATAAGTTACGAGAGCATCATTTTACACTTATAGTCACACTTATACAGGGTGTTTTTTTTAGAGGTATAGAACTTCGAATTGAAATAAAACACAAGAAAATCGTTTTAATGTCCATCAATTTGGCTTTATTGGAAGGATAATTTTATGCCATTAATGTTTAAATATGATTTCGGGCATGTGGCCGCCGCGGCTGGCTCGAATAAAGCCAATTCTACAGGTCCAATTTTCAACCACTTTTTCGAGCATATGGGGCCGTATGTTGGCAATAACGCCACGAATGTTGGCTTCCAAGTCCCCTAACGTTTCTGGTTTGTTGGCGTAGACGAGCGACTTCACATATCCCCAAAGAAAATAATCCAATGGTGTCAAATCACACGATCTTGGTGGCCAATTGACAGGTCCATTCCGCGAAATTATGCGCTCATCGAATGTTTCCTTCAATAAATCGATTGTGACGTGCGCTGTGTGGCATGTAGCGCCGTCTTGTTGGAACCACAACTCATCCACATTCATGCCATCCAATTCGGGAACAAAATAGTCGGTTATCATGGCTCTATACCGGTCTCCATTAACGGTAACTGACTCTCCAGCATTATTTCGGAAGAAGTATGGCCCAATGACTCCACCAGCCCATAGAGCACACCAAACAGTCAGTTTTTGTGGATGTAATGGCGTCTCAAGGGTCTCATGTGGATTCTCTTCACTCCAAATGCGGCAATTTTGCTTGTTGACGTAGCCATTCAACCAAAAATGAGCCTCATCACTGAACAAAATTTTGCGATGAAAATCAGCATCGAGATCAATCTCATTTTCGGCCCATACACGAAAATCACGACGCATTGCATGGTCTCGCGGCTTTAATTATTGCACAAGCTGGATCTTGTAAGGTCGCAAGCCAAGATCTTTGCGCAAAATCTTCCATAAAGTTGATGGACAAAGCTCCAATTGCTGTGCACGGTTGCGAATCGATTCATTCGGGTCCTCTTCAACACTTTGCTCTACAGCGGCAATTGTTTCTTCGGTGCGCACTGTTCGACGTCTCTGCGGATGCGTATTATCACATAGAGTAAACGTAGTGCGAAAACGATCCATGGTTAACCGAATTAATTGCTCTGTTGGACGATTATGTCGACCATAAAATGGACGGAGCTTGCGGTAAACTTCGCGAACTGAACCATTATTTTCGAAATAAATTTGCACGATTTGCAAGCGTTGTTCTTTTGTCAACCTGTTCATGATGAAATGGCAAACCAAACTAAATATTAATCACTTGACAGCTGACAAAATGGCCGCCAGTTAAAAAAGTGATGCCAACTTAAAGTTCTATACCTCAATAAAAAACACCCAATAGTTAAACCAGTTCTCATCGGATATGTTCATCAGGAGCACTCTTTGATTTATGTGTTCCCATGTCAATCTGATTCTTTGATCAGGGACTGCTAGATTTATAGCTGAAGCGACTCTTTTGGACGATACTGAAAAAGCCGGGCATATCAAAAATTTTAAAGCATCTTCTTCATTCTCATTGTCAAATTTTGATGTTTTCATACTTTGCAAATAACCTTGCTTTTTATGTGTGTAGCCAAATTTGTTGTGTTTTCACACGTCTTGTATATCTACCACACAAATTACAAGAAGCGGGTTCGGCATATATATATATTTTTTTAATTTCCACACAGAAGACATATTTATTTACCCGAACCAACGTCTATCATACCAAAACCACATTTAAAAATTTGCTTGTAGTTTGTCCGTATTGACAGTTATTATGAAAAAGCACTTTTGTTTCGCTTCAGTTTAAAAAACATACGATGCATGCAGTGATGCCAATTTCGTATGCAGTTGAAAAACGGCTAAAATATATAAAGCTCTTAAAAATATCGAAAACGATACTCGTAAATAAGAATCGATGTATCGATATCTCGGTTTTTGAAATATCGGCGATATATAGATCTTTTCTTTCTTAAATATCGATATTTTGATATATTGATATATGTATTTTCCCCATCCCTACCCCACCTACAATGTATTGAGCATTCGAGAAGAAATTCGATACAAATTAAAAGTGAAAAATAATTTAATCGCCTTTGAATTGGATACGAAATTGGAGGTTAAAGCTCCGGACATGGATTTATTCAATGTTTGTGATAAGCCTTTGAACGTAGTTCGCTATGTGTGGGTAAATATATCAAATGACAATAATATAATAGTTAAACTGTATATAGTACGTTTTGGTCGTAAACCACTATTGGGTACAGAGGGCATATATAAACTAAAAGTAAATTGGAATGAGGTAATTTACAATAATGATGACTCTTTGATAAATTTGGTAGAAACAGGACTACAAGCGAGACTCTGCCTTAAGACCAATGTGACCCCTAAATTTATTAAAGCCCGGCATGTCCCATTCCTGCTCTTGGATACGATGGAAAAACAACTACAGGAACACGTATCCGAAAGACTCTTGGAAAAAGTAGAAAGAAGCGATTGGGCTACACCCATCGTGGTATTCCAAAATTAAGATTTCGTAGCACGTATCTACGGAGACTAACTGCCTGTCCCACGATGTCGTTCTCTTATACATATATATTGAAAACAAAAACAAATTAAAATTTGTTATTATTGTTTTCAATATAAATAAGAGGACGACATCGACTTGTCAACATCGTGGGACAGGCCCTAAAAAGTTACAGTAAACCCTGCTTTTGGCTGCCCACTATTGAGCAACTCTTCAGTAAAATGGCAGGCGGAGTGAAATTCTTGAAAATAGACTTACACAAATCGTACTTGCAGTTAGAAATACCTGATGATAGACATTTATTAACCCTCAATACCCGCAAGGGACTTTACCGACTCACACGTATGATGCAGGGTATTGCTAGTGCCCTGGCTAAATTTCAAAGGCTGATGGAGCAAGTTCTTGGAGATATACCAGGGGTATCAGTCTTCCTTGACGATATTAAAATCACAGCCATTAATGACGTCACGCATTTACAACGTATTGAGGAGGTATTCAAACGTTTGGAAAAATTCAACATGCGTATAAACGTTGAAAAATCTGAATTTTTGAAAGACGATCGAATATTGTGGTTACCTGATTAACAGAGATGGCATACAGCTAGGCTTGCTAGATCCAAATTGTGAAAACTTGACATTTAGAGAAAAAAAGCTTGATGTACGAAAAAAATCTTGACAGTAACTTATGTGTTCGTACTTCTTATGTGTGTTCCGTCAGACCTCCGCTTTTTATGATCCGTTTTGGAAAATGTTTTTATTTATTTGGATTGAATTACTTCCAGATTGTTCCTATCCGTCTGGCATCTCTCCGTCATCTGTTTTGAAGTCGGATGTTTTTTTAAAGATTTATTTTAAACTTACAATTTACTATTAATTCCGCCCAATTTTTCTTAACTTATTTAAAATCTTGATAAACTGATTTCGTTGGTATTGTCGATTCGGTGAAAATGTTAAATGATTAAAATCGTTTGCATACAAATTAAGGTACAGCAAAATATATATGAATAAATAAAATTTCTTAAGTGTACAATATCTTTATTTGTCTTGTTAACCGAAGCATTACAAGACAAATAAAGATATTGTACACTTAAGAAATTTTATTTATTCATATATATTTTGCTGTACCTTAATTTGTATGCAAACGATTTTAATCATTTAACATTTTCACCGAATCGACAATACCAACGAAATCAGTTTATCAAGATTTTAGATTTACCTTCGTCCTGCTATTTTTAATTTGACTATATTTAGTCACTAGAAAAATTTTTGGGAAGATCTTAGTCTGTATATAAGTTAACACTGTCTATATAGTCGAGGAAATTTTTATTAGTATGTCGTTTTCAAGCTAAACTGTTCTATTTTTAATAAAGTTACGACGTTTTTTGATAAAATGACTTTCAAAAATTTTTTAACTTCTGATTTGAAAAGAAAAACTCTTGGAGAAAAATTTTCATTATAAGCTTTACTTTATTTTCATTTTTTGGTTTATTCTCTATTCGTATAATATAATATGCTTTATTGAAGCACGTGTATGAAATTGTTAACAGAATAGAAATTAATTTTTAGCTAGGCAAATAGCTTTTTGGCTTGAATCTTGACAGGCCTAAAAAAGCTGGGAAATGAAGCCAAATCAAGCCCATCTGGCAAGCCTATATACAGCGTATCAAAACAAAAGTAGCAGCTATCCAAAGTATGAAACAGCCACAAAATAAGGACGAAGTTCGTGCATTTTTGGGCTTAATAAATTATTACGGCAGATATATTAACATTTTGAGTGATAACGTATGCCCATTTAATTGTGTGCTACGACAAAGTGTGAATTTTAAATTAAATGAAAAGTGTAAAAAGGCCTTTGCGAAACTTAAAGAAAACATGCAGTCCGACACGGTTCTAACACATTATGACCCCAGGTTGCCATTAATGTTGGCGTTTGACGCAAGTCCGACAGGTGTAGGTGCTGTGGTTAGTCACACATAGGAAAATGGGAGCAAGAGGCCCATACTGTTTGCATCACAGACCCTTAGCGGTGTACAACAACCATATTCTTAAATCGATAGAGAAGCTTATGCAATGATTTACGGCGTTCATAAGATCTATAATTATCTATACGGTAAAAAGTTCTTTCTAATTACAGATAATCGGCAACAACAATGCAATACTACGCGTTATTTTTAGAGCAATTGATTATAAGATTATATGCAGAAAGTCGAAAGAAATCGCAAATGCGATGTCGCGACTTTCGAACAATGACACTAATAGTTTTGTTGATGAAATCCATGTCTAGAAGAACTTAAAAAGGAAACACAAACTGACGCGGAAGTGAAAACTTGATTATATGTCTAGAGATTGGACGTGAAAGCATGCCCAAGGACTGTTTTGGCATTGCTCAAACAGAATTTAGTTTACATAACGGTTGCTCACTACATGATATAAGAGTATATGTACCGAAAACATTACGCAAAAATGGATAATGGTTAGTATCCAAATGTACATTATGTCAATCGACACGACCCGACCCGAAGGAATCATGCCGGTTCATTGCTGGACAAGATCCAACAAACCATTCCAACGAGTACATGCGGACTACGCAGGTCCGTTTATGGGCAAATATTTATTTATTCTGGTGAATGCGAGCAGCAAATGTCCAGAAGTTCATATTGTTCCAAATATGACAACGAAAACTACAATTGGCATCCCAAATATATTTGTAAGCGACCATGAGACTCAATTCAATTCTCGTGAATTTCAAAACTTTCTGAAAATATATGGTATTCTACACAAGCAAGGAGCCCCGTAACAGGTAAATCACCCGCAATGTTCATGCTAGGCCGTCAAATCCAATCTCGTCTGGATTTGATGCTACCATATAACGATATGCACAGTCAGTTACGCCAAATTGGCAACAAAAGATTTTCAGTAGGAGACAGAGTAGCAGTACGTGACAATTTGGTGTGGTGGATGAGAATGTAGGTCGCAGATGGAAACGGCACTCGGATCGCGAAGAGTAAGCGTGGACCCTAAAGAACCATTCGCAGCACAAAGTGACTCAGTCTCAGCTCCAACTTTGGATAAACCAATCGATGATAGGAACCGAAGAACTCCTCAAATAGTTTTACAACAAGATGAATCAACAAGGTGCAATGTAAATATTCCTACGGCAGAGGTGGTTGTCCTAGAAGCAGAATCCAGAGAAGGTACGGAGGTTACTCCGGAATCAGAATCCACAGAAGATGCCGCACTGCGACGTTCCCATAGAGAACGGAGGAAACCTCTGAGATATATAGAAAATTCTGAATGAATTGCTATGTACATATTTGAATTGAAATAATAAGTGGGGGAGAGATGTCATATAAAAATCACTAAATTGACAACATTGTATTTTATGCATTACTAGATGTGCCTGCCCGCTTCGCGCGCTCAAAGTTCGCTTTATGACTATAAGATATCCGTAGAATATAGTAGCAAGTTATTTGATAAAGTTTAAATTTCCCGTTGTACAATATAAACAGTGCTGCCAACGTTAAAAAATCTAATTTTCAGCAACATTTGTGTATATTAGTAAAACTGCGTACTTTCGCTTTTTTATATTCTAACTTTGAAATTTTAGTAAACAGCGAATTTACTAAATCTAATAGCATCAATAAGGAAGCTGCTTAAATAAAGCATATGATAGGAAAACAACGAACGAAACCATTCCTCTTACCAATGCGCCCGTGGAAAATGAAACTTCTACTTGGCTCAATTTTTATATTGCCAGTTTAATTAAAATCGGAAATCAATCATGGAAAACCTTTAACTAGCATCCTAGTCAATCGAATCGGTATTTGTCAAACGTTAAAAGAGACTGCAGGAATGCTAAGCGTGACATTTGGAATCGCTTTCTCAATTCTCTTACTCCTCAAACAGATATATGATGTTTATGGAATAAAAGAAATAACATGAGAGCCGAACGAGTATATTATTTTCCTGCTATTTGTATAAATAATAATAATTTTTCCCATCCCGAAGGAAATTAATAGCGACTCAAATGAATTGGCTTATTAGATTGTAAACTTTTGTTATACACCTATTCTCTCCTTCTGACCCGAGTGTGGACTCTAAAGTTAAAGATGTTGCGGGCAAGGTATTTGGGTGACACTCAAGCTTTGTTTTATATATCTTGTCACAACATTTTTTGAAAATATTCTTTACCATCGGAACATCTACATATATCTTTATGAATGCGCTGGCTTCTGACATAACAGCAATCGTACGGAGGATTTTGTTTTGTCGCCTTTGAATTGCCTCTACATTTGATGCCGATACAGTGCCCCATAACTGGATACCATAGAACCATATATGATATCCAGTTGTGGGGCATTGCCCTGGCATCAAATGTAGAGAAAATTCTTGCGACAAAATAAAAGCCTCCGTACGATTGCAGCAGGCTCATGGTATGTCAGAAAGCAGAACTGGTAAAGAATCACCCCTATGGTGAATACCTTTTCCCTCGAAATGTTTTCCCTTTCCATTCTTTTGCGATCGTGAATAAAAATTTGAAAAATTCCCCTTATCATGAATGATATTATTCACGTGGAATTTTTCCCTTTTCCCCTGTTTTGTTCACCTTATTTTAGCAGAAGAACTGGATAAATACATCATGTAATTGCTATATTATCCTTCTAATGAATTATTAAAACTTACAAATATTTATTTTTAGGACAAAATCAGTAAATAGTGTTCATTTATCTTAATTTTAACACATTTACTTTAATGCTAACTTCTTGTAACACCTTTCTATGATACGTGAACTAAGTTTTGAGGTGATTGAATAGCAAATGCTTTTTCCGCGTCTGTAGAGAATCACTCATTGCGTCCAAAATATATAAAAACCCAGTTTTACTCACTAGAGAAAATTTAATTTAACACCAAAAGACTATTTGATTGAATGCAATGGCTTGGGTACTCCAAGACGTTGGATGCATCTAGAAATCCTGTACGAACAATTCGATTTTATTTAGATTCCAAATGGAATGCAAAAATAATTCCGATTCTTAGCACTGCATTTTTTATTTTTTAACAAAAATTTCTTTCCGTTTTAATTGATTTTATTAAGCTTCTTCCTTATTTACATTCACTGAGAATTGATAGCGGGAAATATTTTTCATGCAACTTCACGATATCAATTTTCCCTCGAAGGGAATTGAAAATTTCATGGGAACATAAATATCACGTGTTATTCGCGATAGGCGTGAATGTGTTTTCAACCGTTTGGAAATGTTGGCCATGTATGACAAATGCGTTTAAAATATAAAGTATTCTGCTATAAAAACTAAAAAATAAATTGCCATTAGCATTGCAGAGCGAATCACCCCAAGAAATATGTTTAGAATTGAAATCTCCTATAAACGACACATCAAAGTTTTGAGAGATGCTACTAGTAATCGATAATTTATTTGTTATTTTTGCAGAGTTAAAATTACATGGGATGTAAATCGATCCAATAAGAATCTTTTTTATGGAACCGTTACTCAAAAGTTTAATGGATAAAAAACTGTTTGGAAATTCTAAGCCCATTACATTAACTTTTTTGTATTTATAAGATTTTTTCAAAACAATTGCTACTAGTTGTGAGCTGTAATCCCTAAAAAAAATTGTAATTTGTTAGGAATACTCTGTGTCTATCCCTCAGATGAGTTTCTGGCACAAAAGCAATATCAATATTATTAGAAACTAATGTATTTAATAGATCTATTCTTCGACTCACCTCTATGAGAGATCTAACATTAAATGAAAGTAAACTTAATTCATTATGGATCATAAGTATTTCTTAGTTCAGATAGAAGGCAACGACATTGTTGTTTTGCTTCCTCCAATGACAGATTTTTGTAATTCACAACAAATTGATAAATTTTTTCTTCCAAACTCAAAGTTTCAGGATCACAAAGAATTTTTGCAATTATTAGAAATTCTTTAATTAAAGGAGAAGTATTATTAGAATCTACTGGACTTTTCGAAGATTGAAAAAGATTGAAAAGACGGTGTTATTTCTTAAAGAATAAGCAACACTAAAAGCGGCCTTGTTGTTTCTTTTTTTGGTTACAAGTAAAAGTTTTCTTTTCATCTCAATATATATTTTATAAGTCGAACAACCTTTAAAATTAGAAGGATGGCCATGTTGCTTACAATTAGTACAAAAGGGTAAATTTTTCTTGTCTGATACAAATTTTCATACCCCTGGTCCATGACTTTCATTACATTTCACACAAGCAAATGGTCTGTTACAATTTCTTTAGAGCTTCTCTTGGGGAACTCTTTGATTTAATATATATTTTATATTTGTTAATTCATTACAAGGCTTGCACGGTAACAGAGTGACTAAATATAATCCTGTATCAAAGCCATTCTTTCGTGAAAAAAACAGTAGAACCTTTTGAAACAGACTCTACAATGTTAGAAATCAGTAATTCAATTTCTTTTTGAATTAATTGAATATCAGTTTTATAATATAAACCTCTCAAAACTAAACCTGATCGTATGAATATGATTCAATGTTTTTATTTCTAAGTATTTGGATCATTTCAACATGAACAGATGCATCTTTTAGAAAAAGTTTACTTTTATGTCTGTTTTGTTAATAATTTTAAATTAAATTTTTTTTAGAGTTAAGTTGATTCAGTAAATCTTGGATATTGACATTAAAGAGGAAAATGGGTGAACAAAATGATTTTTCGGTGTTTGGTGTAATAGAAGTTTCTTTAGGAAAATTCAATTTCCTTGTATTATTTCTTTCTTCCTGAATATCTAATTCACCTAAGATAGAGTATCTGTTTTGGGAATTTTGTGCACTACTATTTAATAAAGTTTGATTGTTACAGTTTTGATTAAATTATACTTAAATTTAGAAATAACTACCTTATCATCAATATTACGTCTGCGTTTTTGCATTCTTTGAAAATCGTTATCTACAGATGAAGAATCGTCAAATTCCATTGACTTGAGAAGTTCATTGTCTTGAGAATATTCAGCTTTACTCTGAATATCCTGCATAACATGATATTCAGAAAAAATTATACAGGATCAATGTTCGAAAGAATCAGGGAAAATTTTCCAAAAAATAACGTTGTTCTGCTCTGCCGTGTATGTTGAGAATTTTCTTTTGAAGAATACCTACATTGAGGAAATATGTTATGTAAAAAATAATTGAAATATAATTCTATGTAAAGTACACAAAATCACTCAGACAGGTTGTCAATTTTTCATTAAACAAATATTCTAAGATCTACACACACCGCTTTATAACGAAAAGGTTTAAATTTTCTAATATTTTTTTTAGGATAATTAGGAATTATTATACACTGAAAAATTCACTTCAGCCATTGTCCATATAACGGTACATTTGTGTTTTTCGATGCATGTGCACATATTTATAGTCACAGCGCCATAGTCGATTATAAGATTCTCCTAAAAACGCCCGAAAAAAGCCGATGAAACGTTCGAAACAAAAATGGAATGGAATAGTTTTATTTGCATCTAAAGTAGAGGAAAAATCTAACCATAAATAGCCTAAATAATAAATAATAAAACACAGAATAGAAGAATTTTTGTTTTCATTAGACTTAGGTCCATTATGGCTTAAAATTTTGATAATCGAATGGACTATTCAATGAAATTATAAAACTACGGATTTTTTATTATTTGTGGTGCAAAATAGCTTCTGAAAAGGCAACAATTCGTGATGAACTTTAAAAATTTCATAGAATTTAAACTTTGATCCACTCTAACTTGGTCACTTTTTATTCGATCAGAGCCATTATTCGACGCGCAATCTATTAGCCTTTCAAACAATGGCCGAAATGAAATTTTTTATTCCTTTTTTGCGTTTAGCACATCATAATTATTCTAAAAAAATGTTTTAGAAAATTTAAAGCTCTCAAAAAAAATTTTAAAGCAGTGTTATTAAAAGCAATCGATTTTTAGTGGTATTCTAGTCAGGAAAATCCATAACCGGATTAACAACTTAAAAAAAATTTAAAAATGGTTGGCTTAGTGTAAGAAATTTAAAAAAGAAAAAAGCTTCACAATTCACAGACTTAAGCATATTTTTCACGTAACTTAACATCACTTCCGTTTTATGTCGCGCACGATATGCCCTTATTTCCCTACATATTTTGGACAACAGTGTTCCAAATGTGATACTTTTTTTCACATATAGTACCTTCTGAATGGAACATAACGACAAAATATTTTTCAGTTACTCTTACTTTTGCAAAATCTATTCCATTTTGTATGCGTACAAATGTCACGTACGGTGGCATGGAATGCCGATAAAAATCCATTTCTTTAGTTTTTTTAATATCGTGTATTTCACAAAATTTAATATATGGACTGACAGGGCCTAGTAGCACTAACTTTTGTATTTCAATGCAAACCGAACGAAAGGTAATTTAACATATAATTTAAACGCGTGTCTTACTTGATTATGATACAAAAAAAAGTCGTATTTAATACGATACTCAGAGAGTATTTGTCTGTATTTTGTTCTTCTTTTGTCCATCAATACAATATACAAACCGATACAATATACACTGGGTGTTCAGAAACGAATAAACGAAAAGTGTGTTTGATACAAAATAAACGATACAAATTGTTGTGAATTAAGCGATTGTATATTTGAAAGGTAATTGTTTAAATCGTCGCGTTTCTTCTTAAACCACGTAAGCGCCATTTTTTCGAAATTGACTTCTTTGGTAGAAAATAACATTTGCCACCCGATTGCATTCTTATATTGACAACTTTGTACGAAAAAAATGAAATTAAAGCCATTTCGAAAACCTCGTAAGCGCCATACAAAATGACATTTGCATGCAAAATAGAATTATTTTTATATTTAAAGCTGGAAATGTTTAAGTCTCACCCACCAAATTCTTTCCTTTTGCGATTAAAAAAATCTGGAAAGTTTCAGGCCAATCGGAGCATTTTTGGTACGGCGTCAGGCTCTCAAAGTCAGTAACTTTGGTAAAAACGATATTTCTCGCCGAGTAACTCAAAAACTATATATCCTAAATAGCACAAATGTTCCTGGAAACCCCATTATTTTAATAAAATGCAGCTTTTTTCTGTATGCGAAAGCTTTATCTCGATATGTAAACATGGCTGCCGTACAAAAAGCCGTTTTGAGCTGAAGTTCGTTTTCAGACCCTAAGGGGTTAACGCGTGCCCATAGAGGGTTAATTTCTAACACCAACCCCAATTATGTTGATATAACCAACATTTATTTCAAAGTGGTATCTGTACTCCTTAGAGTAGCTCCCATAAATACCGTAAAATATGGGTATTTCCGCAGGAAAGTCTACTTCCGTCACGTTCGACCCCAGGCAATTATGTTGATTTTTTCAAAGCAACTTAAGTTTTTTTATACTTCTTCGCATCTTTGTGTAGTCCGTAAGTAGCTCTACAGTTTGAAAAATTTTAGGAAAAATTGAACCATATGGTTCTGAAAAACAAGCTTACTTTCTTGGTATCGAACGTGACAGAAAGTGGGCTTTCCTGTGGAAATGCCCATACACGAAAAAACATGAAATTGATCGAATTCGAGCTATTATTTTTTACGCAATATAATGAACATGGCATGTTCTACAAATTGAATTTTGAAAATAAATTTCTTTTGTCTCCCCATAACAAAAATTATGTTGGTCTCAATGTAACGTTGTGTACAAAAGCTACATTGGCATTAAAAAGGAAAATATGAAGATATGATAAGTTTGAAAAAAGTAATGCCGGCAAATAGTTGACTATTTTTTTAAACAACTCGTTATTAAACCGGCTGATTACTTGGTAGTTCTTGGTGATTTTAATATTCCATCAGCATCTTGGATTTCTTCTAAAGACACCGAATCTTTGATCCCGATTAATCCGTATGACTGGACAAATGACTTTCTTTCGAGCCTTGCTGATATTAAGGTTTTTCAAATAAATAATATTCATAATATCAATATGAGATTGCTTGATCTGATTTTTGTAAGCAATCCATCGTTGTTTGATGTGAGTAGGACCAACCCGATTTGCATTCCAGAGGATCGTCATCATCCGACACAACTAATTTCTACACCTTTTACGAAGAAGAAATCTATATTAAATACCTATGAGGGTCTTTGCTTTAAACGTACGAATTATACACTTCTAAATCAATTGCGTTCTAATATAAATTGGTCAGAAATACTTTCTCATATAAATGATGGAAATGATTTTGAGCTGGTCATTCAGAAGTTTTATTCAATGCTAAACAGTTGTATTTCTGCATGTACTCCGCTATAATTAAACAAGTTATGCGCAATCGTCCTCCCTGGTTTACTAATACACTGGCATGGTTAAAAAATCGACGGAACAGACTCCATAAAAAGTTTATAAAAAGTAAAAGTTCAATGGATCGAAGCCTTTATCTAATAGCAAGCAGCCACTTCAATATTGAAAAAAATGTTACGATTACTATGGTAGTAAAATCAAATATAACATAAAAATAATCCAAAAATGTTTTTCAACTTTGTTAATACAAAACGGAGAGTTTCATCATGTAGTGTCCTTTGTATCTTTAATAAATTACTTTAATTTCATATGTTTAACAAAACTTGTTATAAATATTTTATTATAACTTTTAATATTGTTTTTGAAGTCTTGTTTTTTTATGTTAAATTAGATTCATTCTAATAAAAAACTAAAAGCAATAAAACCTGTTTTATAAAAATAAAAAACTATGGTCTTAACATAAAACTTTCAAAAAGTATTTTTCAGGTACCTGAACTCGATTTCCTAGGTTATAACATTTCAGAAAAAGGAATATCTCCTTCTAGATATAGAATTGATATTATCTTACAATATGATTTAGCAAAAACTGTTAAAAAATTGCATCAGTTTTTAGGAATTATCAATTATTATCATAGATATGTCCCGCAATTAGCGCAATATCTTATTCCTTTGTACACTATTAAAACAGAAGCAAATAAATTGAAAGTAAAAGATATATGTTGGACCCAGAGGACAAAGACGGCATTTGAAAATCTTAAAATAAAATTTTCAGAAAAAAAATTACTTAATCATTTTGATAAAGACTGTACGTTATCTATTTCCGTCGATGCATCTATCGTAGCTCTTGGAGGAGTTCTCCAACAGTACTGTAAAAACCATTTAGAACCCTTAGCATACTTTTCTAGAAAGCTTAGTCCTCGTGAGGTAAAATATTCTACATTTGATCGCGAACTACTAGGGGTGTATCTTACAATTAAACATTTCCGACATTTCCTAGCAGGTCGAGAATTTATTATTTTTACAGACCATAAACCTTTAATCAATGCTTTGAATTCAAAAAGTAAAAAGTCGCCTCGTCAAATTCACCATTTGGAGTATATTGCTCAATTTGGTAATGATATTCGACATGTGTCTGGAAAATATAATATCGTCGTACACGCATTATCTCGTTTACCGGAAATTTGCACTATTTGCTCTCCCAATATAAATCTTCAAGAATTATTAATAGAACAACAAAAAGATGATGTTCTACAAAACATAATTTTAAACCAAAATTCTAAATTTAACTTAAAGGAAATACAAATTTCTGAAAAATATAAACTATGGTGTGACGTGACTGGTAATATATATCGTCCATATGTTCCAGTTTCACGGAGGACATCAATTTTTAAACCCCTTCACTCACTATCACACCCCGGAGTGAGAGCTACTAGGAAATTAATAGTGAGTAAATATTTTTGGCCTTTTATGGAAAAAGATATTAACATCTGGACAAAAGAATGTACAGTATGCCAAAAATCTAAAATCAATATTTACACTAAATCAATAACAGAACCTATAGAAATTCCGAAAGGAAGGTTCGAGCACATTCATATGGACATTGTTGGACCACTCCCTGTTTCAAATAATAATAAATATATTTTAACAATAATAGATAGATTTTCTCGTTGGCCAGAAGCATATCCACTTACGGATATAACAGCTTCGACTGTTGTCAAGAAATTCATTAATGAATTTGTATCTAGATTTGGAGTGCCTTTAAAAATTACCGTTGACAGAGGTACTCAGTTCACATCTAATTTTTTTTCTGAGATTACAAAAATTCTTGGATCACACAAGATACACAGCTCAGCTTATCATCCCCAACCCAATGGAATGGTTGAGAGATTTCACCGCCAACTGAAAACATCAATTCTAACGAGCAATAATGTTAAGAAATGGTGTGACGCATTACCATTAATTTTATTGGGTTTGAGAACGTGTGTTAAAGAAGACCTGGAATGTTCACCAGCAGAATTAGTTTACGGACAGTTTCTAAAAATTCCAGGTGAATTTATTATGGAATCAAAGGAAAATACACCTAGCTACGTTGTGCTTTCGCAATTAAGGGAACACTTTTCAGAAGTTAGAACAAAATTTTTTTATCACAATAAACAAAAATCTTACACACCAAAAGCATTAGAAAATTGTGAATATGTATTTTTGCGAATTATTCATCCGCTCCTTTTGAAGGACCTTATAAAGTAATAGAGCGGAATAAAAAATGTTTTAAAATTCAATACGGAAACATAGTTCGGCCAGTTTCAGTAGATTTAATCAAACCAGCTTTTGTAAATAAAGATGATCGAAATTATGATCACAACATCAATAATAAAATCACTTATAAATTTACGTAATTTATTATTATTAATTTAATTTTATTTTTTTTTATTTGAGAGGGGAAGTTATGTAGTGTCCTCTGTATCTTTAATAAATTATTTTAATTTTATATGTTTAACACAACTTGTTATAAATATTTTATTATAACTTTTAATATTGTTTTTGAAGTCTTGTTTTTTATGTTAAATTAGATTCATTATAATAAAAAACTAAAAGCAATAAAACCTGTTTTTATAAAAATAAAAACACTTTTATTTTTAAAAAGATAAAATAAATATCACCAAACATCATACCCTACAACTATGAAATACAATGGTACTACATACTCTAATGATGCAGATATCGCAAATATTTTTTCTGAATTCTTTGCCTCTACATTTGCTGCAAATACTTTTAGCAACTCATCGTATCCATATGAAATTTCATCTGTACCATCAATTTACATTTCCTCGTTAGATGCCTCGACAGTCTTGAAAAATCTTAGATTACCAAAAAGCTTTCAAACCTGGACCTGATGGTATTCCAAGCAGTATTTTAAAAAATTGTGCTGAGTCTCCTTTAACGTATTTATTTAATACTTCTTTGAAGCTCGGTTTATTTCCAAGCTGCTGGAAGGAATCATTTAAATGCTATTCCTAAGTTGTTCGAGAAAATTATAACAGATATGCTGAAACATGAAATATCATCAATTCTTTCTCCAAAACAGCATGGTTTTTCTCGCGGTAGATCTACAACTACAAACTTAATGGAATTGACGTGCTATATCAACGCAATCTTTTTTAAGAGCCAGCAAACAGAAGTCATTTATACAGACTTTAGTAAAGCATTTGACAAGGTAAATCATAAGCTATTGATTGAGAAGCTGTATGCAACTGGATTTACAGGTAGGAACACCTGTACGTTACTTCAATATACCTAGATTTTGAGTTATTAAAAATAACACATTGTTTGCGGTTTTTTAAATACGATTTTATCCAATGTAGGAAGCTACGCTGGATAAAATCGTATTTAAAAAACCGCAAACAATGTGTTATTTTTAATAACTCAAAATCTAGGTATATTGAAGTAACGTCAGGTGCTCCGCAGGGCAGCCATCTTGGACCTCTTTTATTTCTGATTTTTATAAATGATCTACCAAAAGCCATTGAATTCTGTAATATTCTGATATATGCCGATGATGTTAAAATATTCTCAAGGATTTCAAGAAATGATGATACCATTTATCTCCAGGCGGATTTGAATAACTTTTATAATTGGTGTACCGTAAACCTATTGGAATTAAATCTAAATAAATGTAAATTGATGACTTTCACTAGATATTCACCATTTTCAACCAGTTACTTTATTAATGGTACTGATCTAATAGCTGTGGACTCAATTTTAGACCTTGGAATTTACTTCGACAAAAAGCTTAATTTCAACACACATGTTACATTTGCGGTTAATAGGCTACTGCTGTTTTATGTTTCATAAAACGATGGGCAAAAGAATTTAATGATCCTTATGTAACGAAAAATATATTTACCTCTTTAGTAAGGCCCATTCTTGAATATGGCTCTGTAATTTGGGATCGCCAGTACAACGTATATATTAAAATGCTAGAATCGGTTCAAAAACAATTCCTATTATTTTGTCTTTGTTATCTTCAGTGGAATCCAGCTGTAAACCTGCCGCCTTATCGTAGCCGATTGGCACTTATAAGCCTCCCTACATTGAAAAGCCGAAGGATTGTATCCAACATAGTATTTTTCGTTAACTTGTTTCAAGGGAAAATTGACTCTATTTGTCTTCACAGTGAAATTAACATCAACATTCCAAATAGGCAGCTTAGATCATATGAATCCCTTCGTCTACGATTTCATAGAACAAATTTCATGAATTTCGACCCATTCCGTAGAGTTTGTTCAGATATTAACAAATTTTATGATCGCATTGATTTATCGGACAGCGTTAATATTTCTAAGAGAAGACTTATATCTTACTTAAACTTCAATGATTGTTTATAACCATTGTAATTTATGTATTATTTTTTGTAATGCGCAGCTGTAGTTATAATAGCTGTAAATAAATAATAAAATAATAAATAGTAAGATTTTTTAAGTGTTTTTTTTTAAGTTTAATTAGTTATCGGTCATTTTCATAATGTACGATTAAAAGTTAACGTGGACTTGAACGCCAAGTTCGAAATACAAAACATGTCGCTAAAGTCCACGTGAACTCATTGTATAAAGTGCCGTGAGAAACCTTTTCTTTATCAATGGAATGTTCTTTTTATATTATATCTTCGGTTTATTTGTTACATTTTTGAATTTTTAACGTGAGCTTAAGAGTGAAATAAATAATATGTAATAAGTTTCTTTGTACTCTTTTTATATAACATCTTTCGTTACTTTTTTAAAGAGAATAAACATTTTCTTTGAAAAATATAAGAATAAATGTTAATTTACACACAGAAATTAATGTTTTTTAATTTTACAAAACCTCGTAAGCGACAAAATTCGCGAATCGCTGCTTGCGCCAAAAAACACGTAAGCGACAAATTTGGATACATTTACTTGTTAGTAATAAATTTTTTAAAAAATGATGCTACAATCTTCAGAGAGTCGTAAAGCCATGCTTTGTAAAAAAAATTTTTGTTATAAAAAACATATTTAAAAATTTATTTTCGTTTTCTGAAAAACGAGCTGTTGGCGCTTACGTGGTTTAAGAAGAAAGGCGACGAAATGTACTTACTTACATATATAATTCTATAATTTTTCCAGCAAACGCGAGTCGGACACAATGCCAACATCATTAAATGACTTTTTATACACATTGTTAAGGACAACTAAACCTCAAAGGCGTGCATTAGTACAAACAGTCACGAAACAATTTGATGACCAAAAAACACCTCTACGTCAGATGCTTTTTATTGCAGATAATTTGGCGTACTTTCCATACGTTGTTCAAGATGAGCCACTCTATCTTATTCATCAAATTGATTTGTTGATTTCAATGGCTGGAACCAATATATTAGCCACCTTTAAAGAATGTCTTAAACCTAGCGACAATGCTGTAGACGTATTAGAAGATGACGATGACGAGGAAGATTCAGAGGTACTTTTTAAACGATTACCTGAAGATATAACAGAAATACGGAAATGTATAACATCGGCCCAAGCGTGTATGCTGCTGCTAATATTAAAAGAACACTTAAAAGACATGTACAGTTTAACCGACAGTAAAATTTCAAGATACTCTCCATCTGAACCTAAAATTCACGAAAAAGCAGTGTCCCGAAAAAATGTTCTTGACTTTAACCCTAAATCAACAATAGATGTAATAAAAAAACAACAAGAGCTACAAAGCTCTTCCGGCTCCGAAGCTGCTGACAAAAAACAACTTTCTGCTGAAGAAAAGATGGATCTTGTTGTAAAATATTTAGATGTAGGCTTTTTTATACTATCAATCAAGTTTTATGTTTTTAATGTCTTATTTATTACAGTTTAAGCAATTAATGTTGAAACTTGATCCTGATGATGCTGATTCCGACGAAGATACGAGAGAAAAATTAAAACTAAACATGACTATTAAAGCAGACACATCACCAACTTCATCAATGCCATTGTCAACAGGACCATTGCAGTCCTTAAATGAATGTAGACATGATATAGATAATGTTGTACATTCGTTAACACCTAATGCAAAAAATAAAGGTGGAAACTATGATACGATAGCAAATGCCCCAATAAAGGTACATAAATGCTAAATAACCTCAAAAGTTTGTGAAGTTGATTATTAGTCCTGTGAATGGAAGATACTAAGGGCCGTATACATAATCCGTAATAGATTTGCCCTTTTGAAGTATATGCTAGGGTGACCCTTAGCTATATGGGGAATTTTTTGTCAACTACGCTACGCTGACTACTTGTCTGTTGAGTTCTCTGTCGAGTTCTGCTTTGATCTGTTGAAGCCTAGGGAGTGGGATGGAATTCCTTCTTACTTTAAATGATTTTTGGTCTGCCGTTCTTTGCACTGTTACTGTAATATCTGGGTATTCTATAATAAAGGTCGAAACACTTGGAGCTGTTGCTTTTTTCGTTTTCAAAAGCTCATAAAAAATTTGCAATGGCACCAATTTAGCATTTTTCTAATTTATTAGAAAGCTAGGTATATTAGGATTATTAAAATTAATGGACAAATGTCGATTTTATTCAAAATTCAGTAAAGGAACTCAATAGATAAAAGTCAAAATTTGCAAACAACAGAATTTTTTTTGTATGTTTGTTGTATTAAAATCTCAATGTTTGTCAATTAAATTCCCTCTCTTTAGATCGAATAAAATCGACATAGCGTCACCTCAGTATTGGTTTAGCTCATATGCCAAAAAGTCGGAATGGAGAAGAACAACAAAGAAGATTTACATGAAGTTTTCTCAAAATATACCCAATAGATTTTTTTGTATTCTCACCACTGCTTCCGGCATATGTTTGGAAGAAAAATGTAAATTTTTGTGAACTTTCAACAATCCGGTTTTGTGCTCCAGTAGCCACTTGTTTTTTTTTATTTGTAAAAAGTAGCTTTTTGTTCTCCATATGTATACTAAGTACTGTATATAGGGTTGCCCACCGTACTATAATATATAGTATTGTACTATATTTTGGGTTTGCGTACTATATCGAGCTATTGGAATAAAAAGGTTCCATGTGAAATAAAGTAAAACAAAGTTCTAATTGCAAAAAGAGCCTTTCTAAATCAATATATTAACCAAAACTCTGAGTTAAAATTAATATTAGCTATTACTTTCATTTTAAAATAGCATATGGAACTGCTTTTTTGCGAAAGTTGTGACAACTCGTTGTTGGAACCATTTTTAACTGACTACGGCAATTTGGCTAAAATGTTAGTTGGAACCCTTTTATTCTAAGGGCTCGATATACTGTCAAAAAATATATAGTACGCAATTTATTTATTTATTGTTATCCTATACAACAAGACATTAAATCTTATAATTACAGTATACGACTAGAAACAGATAATAGTAATATGCAAAAAATTTTTAACTGTTTATATTAATAATAATATTAATAATATATAATAATAATAATACTATATTTTGTCCTTTATTGCAAACCTTAATTTCAAAGCAAATAATTTTAAATTCAAAGCTTGCATGCAATGTAAAAAATCGTTTAGCAGAAACGTAATCTATGGACAATTGGAAAAATAGGGCGAAAATGAATACCTAGCCCGCGCAAATCGTTATGATATGGGTCAAAACAAATAATACCAACAAACCAGTTCTCCTTGGACATTCCGATTATTATAAAATTTGGTACGAATGATGCCTCTATCGTAGCTGGTACTAATGCAAAATCTTAGCAGGGTATTTTTTCTGGTTCGCAAAATATGGAAAAATTCAACAAAAATGTATTAAGCCGACTGTAGAAAATGATGTACATATATCGCGACCTCAGTATTGGCTTAGCCCATATGCCAAAAAGTTGGAATGGAGAAAAACAACAAAGAAGATTTACATAAAGTTTTCTCAAAATATATCCGATAGAATTTTTTTGTATTCTCACCACTGCTTCCTCCTAGAATTTCGACAAAAGCAAATTTCTGGCGTAAATACAGATTTGCAAACAATTAAATTAGAAATAACTTCATAATAACGAAATCTGAAAAAAAAGAGAAAAAGCTTGCGTTTATCGCGGATACAACGAAAATTTTGCAAGAATTTTACGAAAGCGAATGTAAGAAGCGAAAACTGTTGAGTAACTTGGAAAAATTACTTTTATCGCGAAAATTTCGAATGGAAACAAGTGCAAAAATCGATAAACATGTTTTTTTTATAACTTGAGTAATTTTGAAGCTTTTTTCAATTTTATTAATTTTTTGCTAAAGTTCGCCATTTTCGCGATAAAATTGATTTTGCAAAGTTTTAAGTTCCTTTACAGTAGACATGATTTTTAACAAATTTTAGTTTTTGTTTTCGATTTTTAACTATTTTTGCTAATTAATTTGTTACTTTATTCGACCTTACACTGTATAAATATTATTTATTATTTGTGCTCAAGGTCACTGCTTTTTATTTTTAATAAAACTCTTATTTTTCGTTTTATCAAATATTATTTATTTAATTTTCGATATTTCAATCACCGACGCGTCGGTGATCTTCTTCAGGAAAAACTAAAAACAAAAAAGTTAATGCAAAAAAACAGCAAGAATATAAAAACAATTACATATTTATCTACTTATTACAATAAAAATAATTATTATTACTGCCTTACAATGCAGAGTAAAGCTGTCCAACTTCTTCGAGAATGCAAAGCTCACTAAAAGCTCCTTTGTTTATATTTTGATAAAATATGTCTGTATGAATGCGCGCAATTTTCAGTATCTGTTTTATAGTTCATACGGATGTTCGCGGGAGTATTAATTATGTGCAGCATTTCTATTGTATATCTTTTCTTATAATTATTCTCCTGTTGTAATATTGTTGTATTTTCGATATTGGGAGAGTGACTGTTCTGTGCACAGTGGGCTGCCAGTGCTGTTTTTTGGTTTGTTGGTCCTTTTCGAGTTTTGTAGTCTAACTTGTGTGCAGCTAATCTTGTTTTTAATTTTGACTTCGTCGTTCCAACATATACTTTGTTACATATGTCAGACCCGTCTCCGTTGCATGGAATTTTGTAAATTACATTGGATTTATCCAACCTATCTATTTTTGTTTTTGTATTAGAAAACAGTGTATTTAGGGTTTTATCAGTTTTCAAAGCTATGTTGACGTTTTGCTTGTCGAAAATGTTTGAATATCTAACTCTCTCAGAAAACCCAGGGACATGTACCGTCGACTTGAAAATTGTTTCCGGTTTTATTATAGGAATTTTATTTCTATTTAATGTTTTGTTTATGGTAAACTTCATCACTTATTTGAAGTACCCTATTTGCGAAATTCTGTGCTGTATTAAATTTAACGTGTTTCGGCTGATTTGAATAGAAGTTTATGATGCGCCCAGAGCCAGTTGGTTTTTGATACCATTTAATAGTTAGTTTGTTTTGTTTTTTTATTAGTAGTGCGTCTAGATACGGTAATTTTTCATTTTCTTCCAACTCCTTGGTGAACTGCATATGCCTGTGAAAATTGTTTAGAGCGTTCAACGTTTCGTCTACAGCATCTCTTTTTGTAATACAGAACAAACCATCCACATATTTGCACAGAAATTTTGGTTTGAATACTAAATTTGTAATTACTGTATCTAACAACTCTTCCATTACGATGTCTGCTATTACCGGCGAAGCAGGTGATGCCATACGCATTCCTTTTAGTTGCTCGTACGTTTTGTCATCATATGTAAAATATCTGTTATCTTTTACACAGAAGTTAAAAATATCGAAAAACAAATCTTTTGGTATGTTTGTGTATGTAGCGATTATCTCCCACTTTGACTTTATTATGTTCAATGCTAAGTTTACAGGTACACTGGGGAAAAGAGAAACCACGTCAAAAGAAACTAAAACTTCGTCATTACAAATTTCCGTATTCGCAACTTTGCTTGTAAATTCGATCGAGTGTATAACGTTGTATTTCGAATCCTTTGTTAGATTTTTTTAAATATTTACTAAGTATTTGCATAGGCCATACGACGGTGAATTTAAAGATGAACATATAGGTCTAAGCGGCATACCATCTTTGTGCACTTTAGGGAATCCATAGAGCCTTGGTGCGGCAGCTATATTGGTGATTAATTTGTATTTTTCCATCGCATCGATTATATTCAGTTGGAATAACTTTTCTACAAGTGTGTTGTTGCGTGTTTGTAATTTTGTTGTAGGGTCATTTTTTAATCGTTTGTAAGTGCACATGTCCTGAACAATGTTTCTCATGTTCGTTACATATTCTGACTTTTCAACTGATACTGTGGTGTTACCTTTATCTGATTTCAATATTAAAATGTTCTTATTTTCGGCCAAAAAATTTTCTTTTCATTCACTGTATTGATCAGCTCTCTTTCTCTTGTTAATGATTTTTTCATTACAAATTGAGTTCCTGCGATCTCTTGTTTTTCTTTTTCTTTATTGGTGTGTATTATGTCTTCTCCGTCGGCAATGCATTTAAAGATAGGAAAATGTTGCTTTTCTATGGGCAACGCAAATTTTGGGCCTAAAGATAGCAATTTTTGAACACTAATTGGGATTTCTGTGTTAGTCTTGTTTATAAACCAATCTTTATTGTATCTTATGTATGGTTTGTTATTTAGTGTCGTCTTAAGTTCAGTAAATTTCTTGATTTGTATTTCTGTTCTTTTCTTTAAAACACTTTCATAGATTATATTTTCACTCCTACATAATGACCTGTAATCTTCTTCCGTAATACTTTGTTGTATGTATGTCTTATTTTTCTGCAAATAATTTTTCTGCAAATAATAATAATAGAAATTCTGTCCGCCAACAATCTTGGTCAGGTTAAAGCGCAAACACCATCACCAACGCGTCGGGAAAATAACTGTCAGGCAGCTGTCCGAACACCATCCAGTGCCAGCGAAAGCAGTCTACCTCCCACGCCCGGTCGAGGGTAGCTTTATTCAATGAGAAGTCCTCCAACAGCTAATGTAATACTAGTACCTAAGTGCATAACTACGGCAACAAGATTGCACAATCCATCCCCACAGAATATCGTTCAGAAAGATCACAGCCCCGATTACACAGGGCATGTTGCATCGACCTCAGCGGAGTCAACCAACGCCATCACCATGTGTGTATCAGAAGCTAATGCCACCACGCCAACCATATCTTCACCAGCATTATCTCCAGAGCCACCCCGGAAACCGGGACAACTAGAAACTCCACCACCATCACCCTTGGTACGAGGAGATGAGCCAAGAACACCACCACTCCCAGCCAGCACCAGAGAAATTGCCTTACACCCCACAGGAGCTCCAGGAGATGGTACAGGAGAAATTACGGACAAGAACCGGACATCAACAGCTACGGATACTGCAGGATATAGGGGGACAGCAGTATCGATTGGCTATAGCACGCAGCAGTAAGGTCCGTGTTTTCTGGCTGCCGGTACCCAGTCAAAAGTAGCACGCTCACTGTCCAAGGAAGTCGTGGCTCTCGTTTTGGCCAACACAGCATTATTACTAAGAAAAACCACTGCATTTGTTGTTATCTATTTTTTTTACTGAGGTTGAATTATAAGTTTGGTAACATCGGAATTTAGTTTTTTTGTTTCTTTAAATTACACTTATACGATTGGATTATTTTTGAAAATGAATAAAACATTATTGGATTTAATAGTGGTATTATTGGAATTACATTTAGGCTCAATATTATTAATTACACTTAGGTAAACTATTGAATCTATTCAGTATTCTTATAATTTTTCCTGAAGTACAAATCTAGTTTAATTTGGAATAAGATAAAATCGTTCATGAAAATATTAATTGTAAATCTTATTTCAAATTTAACGGCAGATTAACAACGACGCCTCCTACATGTCAAATGTAGCGCATTGCGATGAGAAAATGCAACTTTGAGAGCCACGCAGCTGTTCGTGCTGTGTGACGATTACACCCAGCAAAACAACTGCGTGTGTGTATGAATGTGTGTGGTAAAGCAAGGGTATAAAAGCCAGAACATTGTGAAGAAAAAGTCAGTCGGTTGGCAGGCGACCTGTAGGTAAGAGATAGTTTGGTGAGGAATTGGCAATTCCCAAAAATACTTCTTATTTTGTGCAGCATCTCCTGCCATTCCAGGCTCTTTTATTACAACCTACAATTGGTGGCGCATACATCAGAGGTGGCTTTGGTGAGGAACTGACAGTTCCCTAAAGCGATTTCTGCTGTCATTTGTTTCGGTTTTTTTTGTTGCAAGGAGCGTCTAATACATCAGAGACGGCTTTGGTGAGGAACTGGCAGTTCCCTAAAGCTGCTTCTGCTGTCTATTCAACTCACGTCCTGTGTTGGTATATATTTGGCTGTTAGTAGCAAGTGTTAGTGACGATAGCCGGGATCGCTTCGGTGAGGAACTGGCAGTTCCCTGAAGCTATTTCTGCTGTTTAGTAGATCGCGTCTTCGGAACGGGCTACGTTTGGTGGCCATACCGGAGAGGTTGCTTTAGTGAGGAACTGGCAGTTCCCTGAAGCTCTCTCTCTGCCGGTTTATGAGTGGACGCATAGTTTGCTAATTTAACCAAGCAGCGTCGTGGAGTAATCTGCCGTGGGTACTATAGAACGGTACAATAACTGTATAACTGGTAATTATTATTTCTTTTTTTTTTAAATAAATGTGCTTACGATTTATAACGTAAACCTTGTGTTTTTTTATTTATGTACCGACCCTGGACGCGACTGAGCCAATCCCAGCAACCAGCGGAAACGTGTCGTTACACTTTTCTCAAGAATTGAGTATACAAGATATTTATATGAAATTTTTACACAATACAAAGAACGATATGGCGATTAATTCTGCATAACACTGCTCTAGAAGAAATAATTTCCCGAATGAGACCAACCGGATATGAAAATATGACATTAGTATGTCCAAACTATCAAAGGTTTTTGCAAACTTTGCTCATTGATTTTTTTATAGCAGTAGTAGGGAACAATTCGTCTGAGACCAATTAAAATTTTAAAATTTGGGTAATTAAAATTTGAAATTTTGAAATTTTAATTGTTAAATAAACAAAAGTGTAATTTGATACCCGTGGGAAAAAATGAAAGTGCCCTGTAGGCAAAATGTGTATAGTAAAGATTGTGAAAAATTATAGTGTGGGTAATGCTTTTTGGTGTTATAGAAATTTAGGGTGTTCTAATGAGGTGATATGGGTGTCTCTGTGGGTGAGTGGTAGCGATGTTAGCCTGTCAGTAGAGAGGTCGTGGGGTTAGATTCCTACCATAGACCCTGGATGTTTTCCGTTGCTTCGTGGGTTGTGGTTGTGGTTGTGTTGAGATAGTGACCTATGAACAATTGATTGAGTATAGACTAGATGGTTCTTATGGGGTGATATTGAGACATTGGGTAGTGAGTTTTGAGCTTGAAAGTATTGGCTTACTAGACAGTGTAGCTCTTATGGGGTCATATTGAGAGATTGGGTAGTGTTTTAGATTATATGTGGAAATAAAGAGTGTAGACAAGTTTGGTGACAACTTGTAGATAAAAAAGTCGACTTGGGTTCCTACGGGGTTTATTATGTAGCTATTATTATTTTTTTGTTCTTGATAATTTTTTGTGGTGCTTGTGTTTACATTTACTTTGTGAATGCCTGTGGGTGCGCGGATGGGGGATGGGGGTGTGTGGATGTGTGCGGCTGTGGGTGCGTGGCTGTCTGTGTGTGTGTGCGTGTGTGTTTCTTTTTTCTTGTCTTTAAATTTGTTAAGAATGTGTGTATGTCGTTTCAAATTTTCATCTTGTTTATTTCTTGGGATAATAATTTGATTATTTGTTTTGCAGAATCATGTTTATTGCTTTGCTTATTCAGCTGAACATGTTTTGAGAATGAGTCATCATTTGAAATGTCCGTCTGATTATTTGCTTTGCAGAATCATTTTTATGGCTTTGTTTATTCAGCTGGATATGTTTTGAGAATGAGTCATCATTTGATAACAAAATTTCATTAGTCATCATTTATATAAAATAAAATATTACACAATGTTATGTTCTAGTTCTTGCTGTTGCTATGTATACATATGAATTTCATCATATCTCGTAATATCAATAAAAAATTAGACTTGATGACTACTACGCGATTCTCATAGGATGTATATAAGTAGAAGAAATAATGAAGATTTTCATCGGTATATTCTGATATCTCAATAAGTGCGGTTGAAAGCAAAAAATTTATTAATAAACAATGTCATAGCGTTTTTACAATAGAACTAAATAATTAAATAAAGTTAATTGTTGCTAATTAAATAAATAGTTTGAAAACAAAAAATTTATTAATAAAGAAGTTTATAGTGTTTTTGAAAAAAAGGACTAAATAAATAAAATAATTAAATAAATTTGATTGTTGCTAATTAAATAAATGAATAAATAAAAATGAATTCTTCAAGCTATGTTTGTGAAATATGTCAAAACTAATACAAATACCAAAAGTCGTATTTGGAGCATTGCAAAAGTCATGCTCAACTACAACATGTGCAGATGCCAGTGTCATGTGATGTACAGCCTCCAATGCCTTTATATAACCCTATACCTTGAACAATGTGCAACAGCAATATCCGGTGTCCTTTCAAGAGCTTCCAAGGACTTCGTACTATCCTACGGGGTTGAACAATCAGTTTTCAGTACCCATACAAATTTCACATCATCTTCCTATTCCCTATCAATTTACATCACCAATGCAATGGCAGCAATGTAATATGCCCAACTATTATCCTTCAGTTTCGAATAATCAATATGCCTTGTCGATGGCCAGTTCCAGGTATCTTCAACACCAACAACAACAACAACAGCAGCAACATAATCAGCAACAACAGCAGCATCATCATCAAGAACAACAGCAGCATCATCATCAACAACAACAGCAACAACTAGATAATATGGTGTTTGATGACATGGATACTTCAAATTCTCCCAGCGGTAGAACCAAAATATTATGAAATAAACAGTGCATTAAAAAAATATTGCAACATATGGAATTCCCAACAAAAAATGTGATCTATTTGAAGACTTTGTTCTGGAAAATAAACCTATTTTCAAGGAAAGACTTGAAAAAAGTTTGGTTAAACATAATATTTTAAAATTCTGTGTAACTCATATTGGAGAGTACATAAAAATTGTTGGGGAAGAAATTGACTTGTGTCAAATTTCTCACAGAACAAAAATGAATCTTTTGTGTCTGGGAAGTAATGTTGATGAGCTAATTGAAAAACAATTCCAGGACATTCATTATAAAATGTCAGAATTCCAGGAAAGAGATTCTGGGTGGACTTTAATAAGAATTATTTGCGCTGAAATTAACATAAACAAAAGTTCACTAGTAAAAGGATCTCATTGGATAAGCGCACCAGTAAAACTGGCTCAAAAGCGTGCCTGTATCAACATTGCAAACAATGATGATTATTGCTTTAAATGGAGTTTAGTTGCCGCATTGGATACCACAATAATAGAGCATAAGCAACGTTGCAGCTCATATAACATCGAGGACATTAGGACTGATGTCATTTGCTTGCAAAATGGAATTGTGCTTGACTTCACAAATTTAAAGTTCCCATTGGCATTAAAAAATATTCAAGTATTTGAGGATAGGAATGATGGAATAAGTGTGAATGTGTTTGGGTATGATAATGAGAAGGATGAAGGATGGTCCATTCTACAATACACAACAAGAAAAAATAAAGCATGTTAATTTAATTCTGCTGGAAGCTGGAGACATTCACCATTACATTTTTATTAAACATATATCACGGTAAGCAAGTAAATAAATGTGTATGAATAACTATATAAATTTTATCCTTTTACAGACTTTTGAAAGCTCAGACGACCAAGCGCCATGACAGACTTTTATTCTGTAATACCTGCCTACAATATACACACAATGAATGGACTATGGATCAACACAAAACGGAATGTGGGAAAATTGTTGCTGCGTTGCCTTCTCCCGAAGATAGTATTTTGAAGTTTAAAGATCACCAGCGGCAGATGGATGTGACATTCGTTATATATGCAGATTTCGAATGCATACTAGAAGATATTCAAACTACTGTAAGTGCCAAAACTCAAGTTATAAAGAGACACATTCCTTGTGCCTTTAGTTATTATATAAAATGTATAGGTAATAATAGTTTAGATAAATTTAAGATATATACTTGTGAGGACGCATCTGTAAGATTTGGTGACTGGTTAATTGACGATTGTGAAGATATTTACAATCAGTTCCTCACCAGTAAGACAAAAATGAACAGCTTGACCCTTTCGGAAATATACACTTTTAAAAATTCAATAAATTGTCACATATGTGACAAATTTCTCGGTAAAGATCGCGTAAGAGATCATTGTCATATAAGTGGTAAATAACGAGGTGCAGCTCACAATATTTGCAACTTAAAGTACCAAATTCCGAAGTTCATACCCATATATTTTCATAATTATTCATCTTATGACTCGCACCTCTTTGTTAAAGAATTAGGTAAAAAGTCTGACAACATAAAAGTCCTACCACTGAACAAAGAACTGTACATTTCACTATCTACATTTACAAAAATGACTGACAATTGCAATCTTGAACTCCGATTTTTAGATACTATTCGTTTTATGGCTGATAGCTTAGAATCTTTAGCTAATAATCTAACGGACAATGATTTCCATACGGTTAGGGCACACTTTAACAGAAAGACAGAATTTGACCTTGTACGAAGAAAGGGTGTTTTCCCTTATGAATATCTTGATTCATTTGAAAAATTGGATGATGGCCAGCTTCCATCAAGAGAAGATTTTTTAAATAAATTAAATAACAAGGAATGCCCAATTGAAGATTATGAGCATGCAATAAAGATTTGGCATACCTTTAATTGCAAAACCCTGCGAGATTATATGGAATTATATCTCAAAACAGATGTGCTTTTGTTAGCAGATATATTCGACAATTTTCGAAAAGTCTGTAAGGGAATTTATAATCTAGATCCGTGTCAGTACTATACTGCTCCAGGACTATCATGGGATGCCATGTCAAAACACACACAAATAGAATTAGAGTTGTTAACAGACATTGACATGTATAACTTCTTTAAAAAGATGAAGACAAGCCTTCAGAATTTCTAATATATTTAGACGCAAATAACCTTTACGGTTGGGCGATGTCTGAGTATCTTCCTTATGGAGGATTCCGATGGCTGACAAGTGATGAGCTGAATCTGGATGCAAAAAGCATAGATAATAACTCATAAGATGGTTATGTATATGAGGTCACTTTGGAATATCCTTCACATCTGCATGACTCTCACAATGACCTTCCCTTCTGTGTTGAAAACAAGAAAACTTTAGAATCAAACCATAAGAAATAAATTGCGGATTTTTCGTCAAAAAACTCTTATGTAATACATTACAGAGTTCTTAAGCAATGTTTGGAATATGGTTTGATTCTAAAGAAAACGCATCGTATTCTAGCATTTAAACAATCTCCATGGTTAAAAGGTTATATTGACTTAAATACCAAACACAGAGCCACTGCTAAAAATGCTTTTGAGAAAAATTTTTTCAAATTACTCAATAATGCTGTGTATGGCAAAACAATGGAGAATGTTGACAAGAGGAGAGATGTGAAAATTGTAACCAACTGGAGCAGAACAAACTGTAACCATTGGGGGGCTCAAGATTGGATATCTAAATCCAATTTTCATAGTTTATCTATATTTTCTGAAGATATGGTAGCTATAGAAATGAATAGATTCAAAACATATTACAACAAGCCCATATACTTGGGATTTTGCGTCTTGGAGCTTTCTAAATGGAAAATGTATAATTTCCATTATGGATTCATGCAGCCCAAGTTTAAAGCAAATTTATCTTGAAATTACATGGACACCGACTCATTTATATATACAATAAAAACTGACGACTTTATGCCGACATAAAATCCGACATAGAACAAGAATTTGACACTTCCGTTTACCAAAAAGATAACGTGTATGGTATTCCTCTTTTAAACAAAAAGGTGCTGGGTATGATGAAGCATGAGAATTGTGGGAAAGTGATGAAAGAATTTGGTGGACTTCGGTCTAAAAAGTATTCTTTTAGCGTGCAATATGAAAATGATGTTAAAAATCGAAGGGGGTTAAGAAATGTGTTCTTGATAAATATAATTTAGATGCGTATAGAAATTGTTTATTTAATAAGTCTATTGTTTATGATGATATGTTAACATTTAAGTAAAAAATTCATCAAGTTTATACCAACCAACTAAATAAGGTTGTATTAAGTTATCAAGATGATATAAGAAAAATACTATGTGATGGTATAAATACATATGCATTATATAGTTATTAAGAAAATTTGGTTTGTTATTAAAAATTCTAATAATGAAAAAAAAAGAAAAAAATTAAATAATAATAAAAAAATTATATTAATAACAAAAGAAAAAACTAATACAATCTTTGTTTTATTTTTTCCCAATTTATTATCTATTGTTAAACATTAAGAAGTAAAGTTTGTTTTGCACCAAAAAAATAACTAAAAAACTACATTAAGAGAGGGCTGCCTATAGGCCTGGCGTCATCGAATAGAAAGAAAAAAACGTTGACGTTGTCTGAGCATGAGCAACTGCGCTGCTAGCAGAGAAAACAATTCTTATTGGATCAAAACAATCCTAGTAGAAATCAAGTAGTTTTTCGCTTATTTGCTAGTTTTTTATTTATAAGTTGAACTGTAATGTTAAATCCAGCATAGTCTGGAATTGATTGGCTTATTTCTTGACAAAGGAATTTGAATTTTACAACATTATGAAAATTGATTAAATTTCTTTCTTTACAAAGTCAAAAAAATATTTTTCGATAATCTGATAAGTCATTCATTAAATTTTTAACTCACAAATTTTGGTTATCTTCCTAAGGAAACGATGATTATTAATTATGCGATGAATAGGTAAAACTTTCTGATTTCCAATTTGAATTATATCATCTTTGAAAATATCTTTGTATTTGCTTATGTGTACATTAAATGTTGCATAAACTTTAAGCATTTTATATGTATATTTTTTAAATAATAGAATACACTACTTAAATGTTTTCCACATTTTTAGAGACAAACTTTAATCGCGGGCCATTCCAACTGAAGAATATCTTCAACGATTGCTCTTTTATCCATTGTATGGTGATAGCGATATCATTACATCATATAGATATAATATCTTATTATTTAAATCTTTGACTTCATTTCTAAGAATTACAACTTCTTCGCTTATGCCCTTTTTGCATATTTTTGATTTGTGAATTCAAATAGACTTTATTAACAACATCTTGTCCATCCAACGGTGAAGCTATATTTACAATTCTTTTGTTCTCCATATTTATTTTATTTCCATCTAGTATAAAACCTAAATTTTTCAAAAGATATCTTCTGTTTACTTCACTGCTATACTCCTGATTCAAATAATGACCAAATTTGTCAACAGTCATATCATTTTTTTTATTGTTATTTTTATATATATTTTTTCTATCCTCTTTATTACTTCTAGCTAATTATATTTTCTTCTTTAATTCTTCAATATTGGTGCAATCTCGTCATTATGAATAGTATGACGCCACCAGTAGTCTACGACGATCTACCAACTCTTGTGGATCGTCTCAGTATATATACATATGTAGTTTGAATTGTTAAGGTTAAATAACATTGAAGCTTTATCAATGCAAATAATTATATACTAGCAAATAATCTATATTTAAAATATATGTCCTTTTAGTTAATTACTATGATCGTAGTATGTTCAATTTATTTTAAAATATTTAGTACTGATCTAGTATCAGATATTATATATCTTCTATCAGATATCTGATCTGATGCTAGCTATCTCATATTAGATAACTGGTATTAGGCATCAGATATTGGGTACCTGTTTAGATTATTAGGTATCTGATCAGGTTATTAGGTACCTGATCAGATTATTAGGCATCTGATCAGGTTATTAGGTACCTGGGGGGTTACTCTGTAATTCGAATCGAATAAAAAAACGCTTTCGAATTGCAATGTAAATAACATACAAATTCGAATAGTTTTCCTTTCGGATCGAATTATAGAGTAACCCCCTGATCAGGTTATTAGGTACCTGATCAGGTTATTATGTACCTGATCAAGTTATTAGGTACCTGATCAGATTATTAGGCAACTGATCAGGTTATTAGGTACATGATCAGGTTATCAGGTATGTGATCAGATTATTAGGTACCTGATCAGATTATTAGGTACCTGATCAGATTATTAAGTACCTGATCAGGTTATCAGATTATTAGGTACCTAATCAGGTTATTAGGTACCTGATCAGGTTATTAGGTACCTGTTCAGATTATTAGGTATCGTTAACACCGGAGATGGAACAACGGGCAATATCAATCAGACTCCTCCAACGTTTATATACTGATATTTTGAGACCCTACCCAAGAAGTAAAAACGGAAATATTGGTTTATTAATAGTTTTGGATCACTTGAGTAAGTTCCAGTGGCTTTGTCCCCTTGACAAATTTTCTTCCGCCTCAATTCAGACTTTCTTGCTACACAAATTTTCTACACTTTTGGTGCTCCCGAAACAATAGTTAAAAATTTCGGTGCAATGAGTTTAAAGCTTTCCTAACTAAACTAGATATTATACATGTGCTTACAGCGTTATATTCTCCGAAGTAGAACGCATCATTCTCCGAAGTAGAAAGCATCAGGTCAATATTTGCAGGTGTTAGATCCTTTTTAAAAAAAAGATCAACGATTATGGGACGAACATATCAGCTCCAAAAGTTAGGTTAGGATAGGTTGTACAGGCTGCTTGCGCACACTTGGGTCCCTTTGTGTTACCTGTAAGTAGAGGGAACGAGAGAGAAAAGAAAGAGAACAAGTGAGAGGTGGGAAAGTGAAGAGAAGAAAGAGAGAAAGAAGGGAATGAGAAAGAAAAGAAGAGGAGGAATGGCAATTACTCGCCAAAAGGGGATGGTTCAGGGCTGGAACCATCCACAGAGCCTTATGAAAAGGCTAAGTTTATTGGGGTTCGTCGTTGCCAGCTCAGATAGACTTACGAAGGACCACTGTCCGAGTTGCGTCAGCCGCTGGTACTCCACCGTAAGGCAGAGGCAAATCACTATTCAACGTATAGCAGAAAGAACGATTTAATAGAACAAAAAGGGATGATGTGGAAAGAATTTAGTTTTAATGGTACATACAATTGGCTTGATATCTACAAAGATCTATTAGAAGCATATAACAGAAAAGTTCATCGTACCATTATAATTGCTCCAATTAAAGTCAACTCTTCAAATGAGAAAAAATTATTGAATACAGTCTACAGTCATTTGAAAATGTATAAAATATCGAAATTTAATGTTGGTGATCATGTGCGCATAAGCAAATATAAGCATATTTTTGAAAAAGGCTATACTCCAAACTGGACAACAGAAATTTTTACAATTAAATCTATTCAAAATACATATCCCACAACATACATATTAGAAGATTATCCTGCAAATCCTATTAAAGGTGGATTTTATGATGAAGAACTTTTAAAAACAAGATTTCCTAATACATATCTAGTTGAAAAGATTATTAAAACCAGAGGAGCCAACGCATTTGTTAAATGGTTAGGATTTAGTAACGATCACAATTCATGGATAAGTAAAGATGAAATCTTATAGTTGAAACATTATCAGCAATTATTATACATACATACTTAGTACTTAAGATTATAATGTAAATTTAAAATAAAAAAGCTGAAATAAATAATGTAAATCCTTTTTATAAACAATTTTGTGTTGAACTTATTTATTCGTAATCAGACAGTCATAATGTCAATAACACTTACTCTAAGCTCCAACTCATCAGAGTTATCTGCTAATTACTTCCCACCTATTGATTTAAATGGGGCATATGAGTGTGCTCTAACTGATTTTCATTCATATAATAGCATCCCAAATGTTGATGTCTACAACAATTTCTTTCATATAGGTGAAAATGTGATTGAAATACCAATTGGATCTTATGAATTGAATGATATTGTTGATTATATAGAGGAACAATATAAACGCTACAATCCAGAAAATAGAATTTTTATAGAAGCCAATAACAATACAATGCAAGTTAAAGTCAATAGCTCTAAGGATGCAATATATTTTAATAAAGAAAATACAATTGGAAAACTTGGGATTCAATAGTCAAATCCTAACTCCAAACGTTGGTCAT
The DNA here is from genome assembly GCA_956483635.1 of Panzeria rudis. Classification (NCBI taxonomy): domain Eukaryota; kingdom Metazoa; phylum Arthropoda; class Insecta; order Diptera; family Tachinidae; genus Panzeria; species Panzeria rudis. Next base: position 64,477,219 of record OY101449.1, read on the forward strand.
TATTCTGATCTTCCAGTTAATATTTTCAAGGTGAATCTGTTGCGAATTGAAAGTAGTATCGCTGTTAATACATATATGAATAATTCCAAGGCGCATACAGTACATGAATTTCCGATTAATGTGCCTCCAGGCTATAAAATAGATGAGATACCTCGAAATCTCATCTATTTACCGGTGAACTCCAGAGAGATTAGTTCACTAGCTCTATGAGTAGTTGACAAGCACGGTGATTTAATTAATTTCCGAGGAGAGGAAATAACAATACGAATTCATTTAAGACCAACTAAATAATGCTAATATTCAACTCGAGTATATCACAGTATATAGCAAAAACAACACCATCAGCATACGAACCTAAAATATTATCACGACCTAAACCACAATTAAAGAGGTCAATTCATCCAAAAATTCTAACGACAGCAAATAAAAATTTTCTCAAGTCATTGAATTTTAAATGGAAGGCAAAATGAGTTCAATAATAAATGTCTTAGATAAACCCTTATCTGATGAAAATATAATCAAAAAGGACTATCATACATATGTGCCATACCTACAATCCTACAACAATAATGATGAAATTAGCATTTCAATTCAAAATCAAGATTTGTATGTGTTACCTAGTGAAAGCTATATATATATATATATATATATATATATATATATATATATATATATATATATATATATATATATATATATATATATATATATATATATATATATATATATATATATATATATATATATATATATATATATATATATATATATATATATATATATATATATATATATATATATATATATATATATATATATATATATATATATATATATATATATATATATATATATATATATATATATATATATATATATATATATATATATATATATATATATATATATATATATATATATATATATATATATATATATATATATATATATATATATATATATATATATATATATATATATATATATATATATATATATATATATATATATATATATATATATATATATATATATATATATATATATATATATATATATATATATATATATATATATATATATATATATATATATATATATATATATATATATATATATATATATATATATATATATATATATATATATATATATATATATATATATATATATATATATATATATATATATATATATATATATATATATATATATATATATATATATATATATATATATATATATATATATATATATATATATATATATATATATATATATATATATATATATATATATATATATATATATATATATATATATATATATATATATATATATATATATATATATATATATATATATATATATATATATATATATATATATATATATATATATATATATATATATATATATATATATATATATATATATATATATATATATATATATATATATATATATATATATATATATATATATATATATATATATATATATATATATATATATATATATATATATATATATATATATATATATATATATATATATATATATATATATATATATATATATATATATATATATATATATATATATATATATATATATAAAATTTGGTTTCTTTATCACCAACGGAAAGCATGTTGTAATGCAGAATGCTGGCTGGAATAAAATTGATGATTTAAAACTTGTTAATGGATATTTTAACTTTTATGTACCCTTAAAAATGCTTTTGGGTTTCGCTGAAGACTACAACAAAGTCATACTAAATGGAAAACATGAATTGATACTCTTGCGTAATAAGAACGATGAAGATCTTGTACACTCGAGCGTTTCCACAGAAAAAGCAAAACTTTCAATTTCACACATCTCATGGAGAATTCCACATGTACAATTATCTGATTTTAGCAAGTTGAATATGATAAAAATTATTAACAATGGTGCTTCTATACCGATGGCATTCCGTAGTTGGGATTGTCATGTTAATCCACAACTTAATACAGGAACAAGTCATATCTGGAATGTTAAATTAGCTGCAAGTAGAGGACGACCCCGTTTTGTATTGATTGCTTTTCAACAAGAAAATAAGTTTGTTCATTGTGACCTGACAAATTTAAAAGTACATTTAAATTCAGTATCATATCCATATGATGACCTAAATATCAAATTACTACTGTTTGATCTTACAAAAACTTTGCAAGAACAAATATTTGTTTTCTCCAAAAATATGAAAATATTTACCTGGAGTGGTCACACTTTGTTCACATTACACACATTTTTGTTTGGCTGCTATTAATTTTGTTTGCCAATGATCAGCTGTTTGCCTATAATAAATTTTTTATGGTCTGACTACGATAAGGAAATATTTGTCGTTTTTCGTCAAATGTTTTCCCAATGTGACTGTTCCTGTATAATATTTAAATTTGCACTGATTCTTTTTGATTAATCAATTTTTTTACCCAAATTGACAATTCCCCGCTGTCCGTCTGTTTTATTTGACATCACAAACTAGAGTTGTGTCGTTCCGGAACGACCTAGTTTCATGGAACGATTCCCTAAATGGAACGGTACGGACCCATCCAAACGTTTCTTTTTCATCGTTCCTCGTTTTGCAAAGCGTCTTGAGGAGTAATTAATTTGCTTTGACAAACGTTCAAGGCAACACATTTGCTTCGTTCACTTATTTGTGTACACTTTTTTGTATAGGGAATGATTTATTCATTTATATTTATGATAGATTTTATTATTCTCAAAAATTTATTGCTTGTTGTGGGCTTTAATAAATATTTTTTTACAAATATTTTACGAAAACAAAAAATTATTTTATTGTTATTATGTCAGAAAATGAAAATAAACCACGAAAAGTGTTTGTTGGCGTTTATAGGAGCGACGGAGACATTCTCTCGTTCATTCACTGTTCAAACAAAAAAACCCGAACGATGAACGAAAGGAACAACCTAGTTCCCAACGATTTTGCCCAACCCTATCACAAACTCAAATTCAGTTTTTTCTTTCGTACTTACTTATGTTTGCAACTTTTGTTGAGAGACCTGTGTGAATGTATGTATGTATGGACTGTATGTTTTATGTTGTTAATAGCTGTTTTACACTATCTCACAAGCCGTTCGACTTCTGTAGAAAATGCAAACCTTGGGCCGAATTACCCCATACGTTATCGAGTAAAATTGTTCGAAAATATTCGTCTTGGGATTACGGCATACGATAATCGAGTAGCTGCTGTTTCAATTCCACTCGTTAGCACTAGAGCGATCGAATACAATATTTTTTTATTTGTTTGTTTTGCAAAAAACCATGGAACATTACCTATAAACCTTCCCTGCGGAAAATTTGGTGACAAATGATCCAAAAGTACTCGTCCTATGACTTGAGAAAATGAGACTGGTACCAAAAATAAGGAGTAGTGAATGGTGAAAAAAGACATATTGTTTAGATGGTCACATATTAACAATTTTCAGTCAATTTAGTTGGTACTCCGACTAGTATTGTAGTAAACGGCACTGAACAAATTTGATGCACCTAGATCTAAGGCCTATCACATAGTGTCTATATAATATTAATTGCATCACTTTATTGAGACTGCCAGGAACCTGTTCCGTAACTATATTCAGATATTAACTTCAGCTTAAATGGTATTTATAACTTTGAAATATAAGTTCCCCTGTGGTCGAGTGGGTAGTGTACTAGCTTGTCATGCTGGAAGTTATAGGTTCGAATCCTATCAAAGACACCGCTTAAAAATAACATACAATTTCTACTTGGATTTGTAACAATGAAAAAATAAATTAATCGATTAAATTAATCGAATTACAGCTGAATTTGGAATAATATTTATATATAATCTATATTATTCTACACCGACTAGGACTCCATAAGATAGTTCAGAGACATGTTACATGGTGCATACAAAGTATCAATTAAGCCCATCCTAAGCCATCCCCATATAAAAGTGGCTGGTCCGCTTCATAGGAAGTGTTAGAACTCGGACTGGTTCCTACCACCTGGGGATTGGTTACGTGACTTGTTTTGTGTCAGTTCCATTTACCGTAGGGTTGTTACAGGTGGCCAATCGACTTGGTTGTTGTACTAGAAACCCAAATTTTTCTTTAATGTATTACAAATTTTTAATCAATTCAACAACCGGTATAATATAAACTTGGTGCACTTTTTAAACATTTCCATACGTTAGCTATCGAATGCGGTAATCCATCCATTCGATACGTGACGAAATTTTATTCGATACGAAAGCCTACTCGATAACGAATACGGTAATTCGGCCCCTGATCTAATGCAAACCTGATCTAAAGTTTTAAAAAAGCATTACCACATTATATCAGTGTTGCATTTTGTGCAGAAGTGGAACAGCTTGTATAATAGTTTAAAAACAACTTAAATAGGGATGCCCTTGTGGTCAAAGTTAAATTATTGGGATAAATAATAAACTTTGTTGAATCTTGGAAAGACTAGTTTTTTAGATTTTAATAAAAATTATTTAAATAAATTATTTTCTTTATCGAAGGACCATGTTTATTTTTTTGCGTGGTGTTAGGAAAATAAAGTAAATTCTCGATATAGGAGCGTATCGAGTAATTATAAGATTTTTTAGACAAGAGGTAAAATATATCTTTGGGTTAAAGATATTTATCTCAGGAAGGGATATGTACCTGGATCTAATGGGATAAATAAAACTAGTTGGAGTGGATTCAACTTACATTGAGATTTATTTACAAATTATGGAATGTAATGCTTCAGAAAAAAGGATAATTAGAACAGCAGTGTGGTCTTCTTGAGATTGAGAAACAGGAACTAAATTTACAAAATCTATAACTAACTTAACTTAACCACAAGCCTCGTTAAGTTCGTTAAGTTATTACAATTATTTGCAATTGTGATAACAGAGATGGGAAAAAGGTAAGTATACATTTTAAGCAGTTAAATATTAAAAAAACTAAGTATGAATACAAAAAGTGGTAAGTAGAATTTTTTTAACAATTCACTAATGCAAATAGGAAATAATTATAAAAATTTTTGAATCCAAATTAATAAAGAAGGACTAAATGTGGTACTAAGAAACGCAGACCGCAAATTTTCAAGTTGTACGGGACAAAATATAAATTGTGTTGGTAATGCAACAGTAAATGTAAGTTTTGGAAGTACGAAACGCGGATTGAATATATATATATATATATATATATATATATAATATATATATATATATATATATATATATATATATATATATATATATATATACATATATATATATATATATATATATATATATATATATATATATATATATATATATATATATATATATATATATATATATATATATATATATATATATATATATATATATATATATATATATATATATATATATATATATATATATATATATATATATATATATATATATATATATATATATATATATATATATATATATATATATATATATATATATATATATATATATATATATATATATATATATATATATATATATATATATATATATGTATGTATTTTTCGTTTATAGAGAACCCGCTTAAAACGAACTTTCGCCTAAAACGAACCATTTTCGAAAGTACGAACTTTTATTTATATAAAACCATGAAAATATTTTCACTTATAACGAACCTGCTTAAAGCGAACTTTCGGTTATAACAAACTTTTTTTGCATGTAAATTGTTCTTTTTTTCGCTTAAAACGAACCAAGAAGTGTGTTGCCATGAACAAAAAATTATATTTTTTAATTTGGTAACGCTGTCGTATGCTCTATAATCAGGTACTTCCCCTAGGTTTAATTGTTTTTTGTTTTTGTGTGAAGGCGATGTGAATTCAGCAGTTGAAAATTACAAAGTGAGAAGATAGCCGTAGCAGCGGTTGCAAAACAAAGAAAGTGTTTTTCTTTAAAAGAGAAATTTCATATAATAAAACGCATACAAGATGGGGTAAAACAAAAGCAAATATGCCAAGAAATGGGCATCAGCAAGTCAACAATAGCTACAATTTGGAAAAATAAGCACCTGGTGCTAAATAATTTTGAGCAAAACTCCTCAAGTGTAAAGAAAGTTAAAACCCCTTCCTTCAAGGAACTGGATAATTGTCTTCTAAAATGGTTTACCCAGAAAAGAGCCAATAATGTGACTGTAAGTAATGGCGTTGTACAAGCGAAAGCACAAGAATTTGGCTTAAAGCTTAACTACAGCGATTTTAAGTGCAGCGAAAGTTGGATTGTTCGATTTAAAAGACGTCACAACATCACCAGCGGAAAAATAGTTGGAGAGGCGGCTGAAGTCAATACTAATGTGGTCAATGATTGGTTGCAAAATAAGTGGCCAGGTATAAGAAACAATTTTAAAGATGAGGACATTTTTAATGGCGATGAAACTGGTTTATTTTATAAACTCACTCCGAATAATACACTTCGCTTCAAAGGTGAGACCTGTGTAGGTGGTAAACTATCAAAAGAACGACTAACAGTGCTCCTAGTAGCAAATATGACAGGAACAGAGAAACGAAAACTTTTAGTAATCGGAAAATCAAAAAATCCCAGGTGCTTTAAAAACATTAAACAATTATCAGTTAACTATCAAGCAAATAAAAAGGCTTGGATGACATCCGAAATTTTCGCCAATGAGCTATAAGAATGGGACTACGATTTACGCCGTGCTAATCGAAAAATTATACTGCTTGTACACAACTGCCCTGCTCATCCAGATGTAAAAGACTTAGATTGCATTAAACTAGTGTTTATGCCTCCAAATACAAGCTCAGTTTTGCAACCTATGGACCAAGGTGTCATTCACGCATTGAAAAGTAAATATCGCCACTTGCTTCTTTCAAAAATTGTCAATTCGGTTGATATGGGTGAAGATAACTTTAAAGTAAGCATACTGGACGCAATCAATTTCTTGCATATGGCATGGACAAAAGTCAGCAAAACTACAGTTGCAAATTGCTTTCGGCACGGCGGATTTACCAACAATGAAGATGGATTTAACTCCGAGGATGATCTGCCATTAATAGAATTAATGGGAACATTTACAGATGGTAATAAAAAAGGTTTGCTGAGTTGTCGCACATTTAATCAACCTTTATTTTTTTATTTACAGTTGGGACAGAAAGTTTCAACGATTTCATATGTTTTGATGATGATCTTCTAACAACGGAAGTACTGGACGATGCAGCTATTTTGCAGACTATTTGCACTGGTGATGACGACCTTGATAACGATATGGAAATGGACAACGAAGAGCCAATCCGAGCTACTACTACCCTAGATGCAATGTGTAGCGTAAGCTGTGTAAGAAATTTTCTTCAGTCACGCGACACTCCACAACAAATTCTTGACCACTTGGCCCAAGTGGAAGTGTATATAAATGAAGCCAATATTAATACTAAGCAAACTAAAATAACAGATTTTTTTAAAAACTAAATAAACTAATTTTTTAAAGACTACAATGTTCTAAAATTGTTTTCATAAATAAATAAATAGCCAAAGTGTTAACAAAAGACATGTGCACACACAATAATGTCTTCACTTAAAACGAACTTCGCTTAAAACGAACAAATTTGATCAGTCCCTTGAAGTTCGCTTTAAGCGAAAAGCACTGTATATATATATATATATATATATATATATATATATATATATATATATATATTCGAATATTTCGTCCAACGAAATATATATATATATATATATATATATATATATATATATATATGTATATATATATATATAACATATATATATATATATATATATATATATATATATATATATATATATATATATATATATATATATATATATATATATATATATATATATATATATATATATATATATATATATATATATATATATATATATATATATATATATATATATATATATATATATATATATATATATATATATATATATATATATATATATATATATATATATATATATATATATATATATATATATATATATATATATATATATATATATATATATATATATATATATATATATATATATATATATATATATATATATATATATATATATATATATATATATATATATATATATATATATATATATATATATATATATATATATATATATATATATATATATATATATATATATATATATATATATATATATATATATATATATATATATATATATATATATATATATATATATATATATATATATATATATATATATATATATATATATATATATATATATATATATATATATATATATATATATATATATATATGTATATTGTGAATGATAATATCGATACGTTATGTGGTCGCGAAGGGATCGCACATTTTGCCCGTGATATAAATTTCACCGAACTATTTGACGCAAACAGCAAAATTGACTGGGAAGGAGGTAACATGGCGCCATTCTCTGAGCATAATACGAACTCAATTTCTAATGAAAGGTCGAATTTGGCTGTTAATGAACAACTACGACTACAAGAACTGCTATCACGGTACGAAGCGATATTTGTTAAGGTGTTTGCTAGGCCAAGAGAAATTCCACTTGCATTAAGAGATGCACATGCAAAAGAAATAGACACGAAAATAGCAGCTGGATTTTTATAAGAAAGTGGAATTTTCTGAATGGGCGTCAACTACACACGTCGTAACGATGAAGAACGGAGGTATAAGAATTACTGGCAACTACAAGCCAACTATAAATCCGCAAATAATCATTGACGAACATTCGATTCCGAAAGTTGAAGGGAGCAGCGGTGTTCGCTCACTTAGACGTGACAGATGCGTATAGTCATTTAGTCGTTGATGACGAGTTTGCCCATGTACTCACACTTAATACCACAACTCATGGGTTGATACGGCCAACGCGGGCCGTGTATGGTGCAGCAAATATCCCAGCAATCTGGCAGCGGACAAAGGAAACAGGATATACCGAATGTATTAAATTTTTCGATGACATCCTTATTTACGCTCGGAATGTAGAGGAACTATTTGAGGTTATGGAAGTAACGTTGACCAGACTACAAAATTTTGGGCTTAAACTGAATAAATCAAAATGTGATTTTCCCGCTTCGTCTATTGAATTTCTGGGCCACAAAGTAGATGCTCAAGGCATACACAAATCCAATAGGCATGTAGATGCAATATTGCGTGCCAACAAACCTTCAAGTGTGGAAGACGTTCAGTTAATTTTGGAGAGGGCATCATACTATCCTAATTTCATACCGAATTTCTCTACTCTGGCAAGACCACTGCGTAGCATTATTAAGAATGGAAAATTTTTCTGGTCTGAGGAAGCGGATGATGCATATAATAAAACTAAAACAAAATCTCATTTCGCGCAAGTGCTAATGCTATACGATCCGGACCTACCACTACTATTAGCAACGGATGCCAGTAAAACGGGTTTGGGTGCGGTATAATCCCATCGATTACCCAATAATCAGGAGCGACCAATAGCGTATGCGAGTCGCACTATGACGGCAACGGAACAGAAACACCCACAGATGGACAAAGATGCGTTAGCAATTGTGTGGGCAGTGCAAAGGATTTTTTAAATATTTATACGCACGGCACTGGACCTTTATTACAGACCACAAAGCACTAGTTCAGATACTACAGCCACACAAATTACTACCCGCGTTGTGCATATCCCGTATCGCCAACTATGCAGATTTCCTGTCAAATTTTGATTTCAACGTGATTCATAAAACGTCCAAAGATAACGCCAATGCTGACTACCTTAAACGTATATCGACTAAGACTGTAAATGCTGAGAAGGTAAATTTGGTTCACTTTAAACATATAACAAGCGATGAACATGACGAATTCGACCAATTTATACTAAAACAAATAAATCAACTTCCATTGACCCCAGTCCGTATAGCCAAAGAAGTTAAGAGGATGATCACCTGCGTAAGATTGTACAATTGCTTGAAAGCGGTAAGTGCTTATCGTCGTACGGGTATAAATCGCCTGAAGTAAATTACAAACTGTCCTCGGGATGTCTGATTTTTGATCACCGTATTGTTATCCCCCAAAATTTCGACAAAATATATTAAATGAATTACATGGCAGCCACTTGGGCGAAGTTAAAATGAAGGGTATAGCACGTTCGCTTATATACTGGCCAGGAGTGGATAAGGATATAGAAAACGCAGCTAAAGAATGTGAGCTATATGCAAGAAATGCTAAAAGTCCTATTAAATTTAAAGACCATCACTGGGAGTACCTGAAATCGCCGTGGGAACGAGTACATATTGACTACGCTGGCGCAATCGATGGTATGATGATTCTCATTATTACGGATGCGTATTCGAAATGGTTGGAGGTGGTTACCAAGCTTATTACAGCTGGCACCACGATTTCATTGTTGGACGAAATATTCGAGACGTATAGAGTGCCATTGATGATGGTCTCGGATAATGAGACAAATTTTTCTTCCGCTGAATTGAATAATTTTTTAAAGATCGTGGGTGTAAATTATCATAAATATACGGCTCCTTACCATCCTTCTACAAATGCCCAGGCGGAGCGCTATGTCCAAACCGTGAAAAATGCGCTTAAGGCAATGTGCACAACTCTACACTATACCACAGGTCAATCACCCCCTCAGCTTTTCTTAGGGCGCCAGATGCGCACGGGGCTGGACCTGCTAAGGCCAGATGACATCAACATCAGAGTTTCCTTGGAACAATATCTCATAGCCAACAAGAAATATCGAAGATTTGAAGACAGGGATATAGTATACTTTTTGTAAAGAAACCCTCGATAATGCAAATGGCTGAAAGGGAAAATTGCTAACATACATGATATACATTATGAGATAAAGTGTCAAAGTAAATGCTACAAACGTCACGTCGATCAGATTCGCGGCACTGGTAAAAATGATACACAAGCAGAATAAATTTCCTACGCTCACCGCGAAGAAATTGCTGATAATTATTCAATGGGGCGTTTTAACGAAAACTGTCAGCGAACACAACACGAAATCTATATTCCGCATAAGAATGGCCGGTAGTGGATGAATCGGACAACGATGAACATGATAGCGCCATGATACCCCTTCGTCTGGAACTGAGTTTAAAGGGTATACTCCAACACCGCTTAGAGAAGATGCAATAATTTGAAACATCTACACCGCACCTTCTGGGCCCGGCGGAGATGTGTGATTTGCGTCATTCTACCAGAACACGCAGACCTAGAGTTTTGTTCTCTCCATGAGGAGGAAGAAATGTTACATATGGAATAATATAATACTTATTTTATTGGTAATATCTGTTATGTTTTACTTTATTATTATTTTGTATTGTCATTCTTACATTGTATTTTTGAACTTAACTGAAGATAGATTTCTTTTTATTGGTAATATCCGCTAATGGCAACTCTGTCATGTTTTACTTTATTATTCTTTTGTATTGTCATTCTTACATTGTATTTTTGAACTTAACTGAAGATAGATTTCTTTTTGCGTGCTCTTGAACATTCCATCAATAAAGATACTATAATAAATATAGGTTTACCTGATTTCATACTTAATAAATAACAACAAATGGTTCAACAAGGGGTGCTGTTGGCTGAGTAGTTAGCGCGTTTGACTACAAACCCTGAGGTCTTGAGTTCGCGACTAGTTTCAGGCAAGCCAACAACATCACGCATTTTTCTTATGTGCATTGGTGTGTTATTGTGTTGGTTGTTGTTGGACTGTTAAAGTGATGAAGGCATAGTACTGATCACTTTGGCAGTACCGGCGGCGAGTAATACTAACATATCCTAATGCACTTCACAGCACCCTCATTCGTCGGTATTGTAGTAAAACCGTCGGCGAAGTAAAAGAACTAACAAAATGGCTACACAGCTTAAACAACTCGATTCCTCTACTTGACACCAGAGGGGCTTGCAACACTGCTCTACATAAAACGCGCAATATTAGGGTTGTAAATGAATTTAGCTTTCTATCTCTCTCCCACTTCACCACCAGTCCTCTCAACACTATCCCTTTCCCAAAGAAGGTAACACATTAATTAATTACCTGGTAGGCATAAATTGCCTGATTGTGTTACTTCTCTTTACAAAAAAAAGAATGATAGAATAAAAAGCAAATAGAATGTTTCCTATCATTCTTATATTTCACGATTTATTCATAGTTCAAAAAGAGCGATATTTCACCATTCATTCATAGTTCAAAAAGAGCGATTGAACTAGAAGACCGACCTAGTTCATTCAGGAAATATGAACTAGAATGACCGCACATTCAAATGAACTATTTGGCACAAGTCTACAAGTCTAAGACAGTAGCGTTCTTACTTTTAACAATTAACATTTCTTCACACTTCATATCCAACTGAACTTTTCATTTATTTTAATGCAATAAAAATAAAACAAAGCCTACTAATTAAAAAAAAATAATTGAATTCGTTTGTAATTACATGCTTTTGTTTTATATTTTTGAAATGGCGCATAATGAGCTGTATGGTTTGAATTCCTTATAACTTTTTTAATTATTATTATTTCTTTGTTTTTTTTCAGCATTTTGTGAAGAAGACTTGGGGAATTAATTATAAATCATTATACGAGCGAACAACGTACAAAAATAATTGAATTTTATTTTTCAAACCAACAGTCTATAGTGTTGACACAGCGTGCATATCGTCGTCATTTTAATGTGCGCATTGCACCCACAGCGTCAGCAATAAACCATTTGATTGGAAATTTTCGTCAACATGGATCTGTAAGAACCCTTCCTGGTGACGGAAGAACACCTACCGGGCACACTGGTCAAAATATTGATCGTGTACGGGAGAGCGTGCAGCATAGTCCATCAACAAGGAGGCGTTCGGCACAACTTGGACTATCACGGCGGTCGCTGCAGAGAATTTTGAGTACATTAGACTTGTTCCCATAAAGAGTTCAACTTGTGCAAGAATTGAAGATGAAGACTACCAGTAACGGCTTGAATAAGCCATTCGTTTCCATGAAAAAGCGGAGGAAAATCCAGACTTTATTCACAATTTGGTAATAAGTGATAAAGCACGTTTCCTCTTAAATTGGTATGTCAACAAGTAAAACTGCAGGATTTGGGCTACGGAAAATCTAAGAGCAGTTCATCAGCGATAATCACACCCACTTAATTGTGCTGTTTGGTGCGGTGTATCCTCCGAAAGAATGAAGAAAATGAAAGTGGTGTCTCAATCTCTGTCAGCGGTGGTGCATATCGGACGATGTTCGAACATTTTGTTTGACCAGCGGTGGAAAACCATCCAAATTTGTGGTTTCAACAAGATGGAGCCACAGCACATACTGCAGGTGCTTCAATGGCTTTGCTAAGGGACATATTCGGCGAATGCATTATTTCGCGCACAAGCGATTTTAACTGACCGCCACGTTTACCAGATTTAACAGCTCCTGACAGTTTGCTTTGGGGATATTTGAAAGAAAGAGTGTACGTTAACAAAGCAAGAGCTATACTCCAACTAAAAGCCAACATTCGAAATGAAATCATGGCCATTACACCCGAAATTTTGCGAAAAGTTATGAAAAATATGCTAAAAAGAGCACGTATGTGCGAAGCAGAAAATAGACATCACTTACAGGATATCACTTTTCAAAGCTAATTGCAAAAAATTCCCCAATAACATACTGTATTTAAAAAAAATATAATAATCGCATATATAAAAAAGTTATAAACCATTTAAACCATATAGCTCATTCTGCACCACCCTGTAGTTAGCCTTTTTTGATTTCGTTAATATTATCGCTTTTTTTATTGTAAAATGTTAAAATTTTGTAGGAACGTGCATATTCACATGGTACGCAATATTCAATAAAAACCTATTTGGAAATTATTGTTACTTACATGGTTTTACGTTTCATAGGACGATATGTATGTATACATGAATCAGCGTTGTCAACAAAAACGCGTAATTCTTGAAAAAATCACTGAATTTTATTTTGTTTAGCTTTATTTAAAAAAAAGTTGTTATATATCTGCCTGTTCTGTAAATCGAGGCGATTTAAAACGAATCGTTTTAAAAAAATTAAATCCACTAAAAGCAGACTTGTAGACTTTTTTGTAGTTTTCTATTTTTTGTAGTTTTCTATTTTTTAGAGCTTAATATATCATATTCGATATTAATTCGTTCTATACGATCATTATAGTTATTGCTACAGGTTTTTCATAGAAATGAGCGGGTTATCATAAAGAAAAAACTGTAACTTTTGAATCTGTTTTCATTCCTACTTAAAGACTTTGTACAATGAAGACCTGTCAGTTGTAGTTAACTCTGTAATAAATATAATTACATATATGTAAAAAAAGCCCACTTCAATGTACAAAACCAACAGGATTTTGTGTTAGATCAAATGATGTGCTTGTCTACAAATGAGGTGTCCGCCCGCAATTTTTCATAGTACCAAACCTTTCATGTCCTTTCAAATAAAATATTTTGAAAATCTGTCAAGAAATATCGAAGTTATGTGATAATTAATATGTCAGGCTATCCTTTGTCCGCCCGATTTTCACTTCTATGGGATGAAACTGCAAGCAATTCATTTGAAACAAAATTTTTTTATTAGTTCATAAATGGAGGACTATGCGATAATCAATATTTTCGGCGGAGGGGAGAATGCCCTACAGATTTTCGAAAAAAATTTTTGAAAATTGGATAAAATTTTCCCACCAATTTTGGAAAAAAGTTATGCAACAAATCTGCAGGCAAACCCTTTAAAACAAATGGCCGAATTTTGATTGGGGGGAGCGAATTTCCTCACCGATTAAAAAAAAATGTGGAACCAAAGAGCAAGCAAACCCTTTCAAACAAAAAAAGACCTTTGAAAATCGGTTCATAAATGCCAGAGTTATGCCAATACAAATATAAAAAATACGCACGAATTCATAACTTCCTGCCTTTTGATGTCGGGTAAAAAATAAAGCAAATTACAAATGCCTTTTTCAGGATACTTTGGCATTTTAGAGGACTTTCTAGCGGGAAACAATGTCATTTGTAATCAATACTTATTAGGAGGAGACTGAAACCTTTCGAATGAGACAAAATTTATTAACATCTGATCGCTCTAAAGTTATTCAATCTTGAATATGACGAACATTTCTCAAAAAATGGCCGAGATGCTCAAGTTCAGACGGCTATAAAAAGAAACCATAAAAAGTATCGGGTTAGTTCTTACGCCACGTGATGCGCACGTCAGAGTAGAATATACATATGTTTATGTATGAAAACCTTCGTGAAAACGGAAAGTTTTTGAAATCTGAAGTGCCAAACAAACGAAATACGTACAATAATTAGTTTTAATGGGGTTCGACAATTAGTTTTAATGGGGCCCGACAAAAAAGACAAAAATGAAGCACCACCGAATGCCCGAATCAAATTTTTCATTCTTCTGCAAGACTGCAAAAAACGTGCTCAGGAAATAGTTGCATTAGCAAAGAATTTTATACTTGAAAAAAATTTTTTAGATAAAGAAATTAATATTTGAATTTTGGGTTTAGTGCCACCGTCAAAAAATAAAGCACCAAAAATGAGACTAAAAAAGCAACGAGCACTAACTCCAAAATTTTTCGCGTCGAAAAGTTGAAAAAGCACTAAAAACGGTGCGAAAAGCACTGAGTTGACAACGCTGAGATGAATGTATATGGATATGTTTTATTTTTCTTCATGAACCTCAGAACTTTACGAAAAGAAATAAATTAAAATTGAAAAAAAATCCTCAAATTAAAAATATATTACAAATGCTTAGCCACCGTTTTATTTCATAATAGGTATCCAAAGTATATACATACATATACATACAGTTTTTTTGCTTGGTGAAGGGTATTTAGAATCGGCACAGCCGAATATAACACTTACTTGTTTTTTAATAAAAACCGCAGAAATCTTTTTTAAAAATATTGATGGCTGCAAAGTTCGCACTTGTTGACCAATAATTTGCTTCTTTTGAGAATGAAAGTTGAAAAAATTTTAAGAATCTGTTATAAAATTTGTTTAACCCTTTCAGACATTCTGTCTAATATCCCTGTAGGAAATGCGAATAGTGAAATTGTAGTGATTTACTAGAGACATTGTCAGTAGTACTACTCACCAGGTGTACACCAGCCAATGTAACCATCTATTGATATTTAACATTAGCTTGTCATTGAAAATCCACCAGTAGCCCGTAGCGCTACTGACTAAGTAGTTCTTTTGGGAGGATATGGAGACATTGGCACCAAAGATTCACTAGAAAATTTTAAGCGCTCTTCTAGCCTACAATATTGATATTTCCTCGCTCGATGCCGATAGTGAAATTGTAGTGATTTACTAGTGACATTGTCAATACTACTACTGACCATGTGTACCCCAGCCAATGTAATCGCCTAATGACATATAACATGGGCTTGTCAATGAAAATCTACAAATAGACTTTAGCACTATTTACACGGTAGTTTTTTTACTACCATATGGAGACATTTGAACTAAAGATTAACTACTACATTTTCGTCACCCTCGTCTACAATTTTATAGATAAGGGTTGGAGCAATACACTTAAACACATATATATTTTTTTAATATTATTTTTTATTAAAAATTAAAGAAATTATTTTTAAATATTTAGATTGAAATATTTTTGAAATTTATATACCTTTTTCGATTGTAGGTTAAAATATACATATTTTCAGTTAAAAGTTTATATTATTCTACTAAAAACATTTGTTGAATTGAAACAGTCAATCAGAAGCGGCAGCGGCTAGCCGCCGATCGGCTTGCAACTCTGCTATTAACTTCACAGCATAATAAAAAAAAGAAAACAACTATTGACGCTTTCGCTGACAATGTTACCAGAAATACACTTGAACTGTTGTCTCTAACGTATCTCTACTCGCGCACAAAATGAAAGTTGTCGACATTTTAACTAGTGCAATTGTCGCTAGAGAAAAAGAGTGTTGACATAGAGACATATGGTTCTAGGCTGACTAGAGGGATATTAGACATTTCTCTTTTTGAAGTCATTTAGCGTCGATGCTAATAAACAGATATCTACAGTGAATACGGTTATGAAAAGAGTGCTTATTGCATTCTATACATATGTGATTTAAACATATAAAATCTTATTACTTTTTGTTAAATTGAGTTATTTTCATAACTATTCAGTGCTTGTTTATAGTGGAAATTACATTATTTTAAGCTCTAAAAAAATGTGTAAGTATTAATTGAGTGATTGTTAAGCTATTTGTATATGAATTTCAATTACTTTTATAATATTATAGTATTTAAGACGCATTTGAATGCACGTCCATATATTGGACAAATTTACTTTGCGGGTATAGTTTTTGGAATTTGCAAGGAAACATTTACATACGAATATTTGGTGCTTTATTTTCTAAAATGGCTACAAAACGACAACTAAGTGAAGAGGAAATCTTGAAACAGTTGGAAGAAACTTCAGATCTAAGCGATGCAGAAGAAGATAATGAGGTTGACCAGCAGTTTCCTCCTAGCCAGTTTCCTGAACAAGTGGTGCAAGTTAGTGGCCACGAAACATTGCCAGAAGAGTTTGAGGATGAAGAAGTTATAGATGAGATTGAGGTGCCCAATCTTTCGAAAACGGAATTTACGACTCTAGCATTGAATTGAGTCAGTTGGTAGATTTAGTTCCACAGAGCCCTTGCGATGACTCTAAAAGCACCAAAATCCAATTTACTCAAAAAATATATATATTGTATGGAAGAATAGGCTTGTGCGAAGTCAAGAGCTTGTTGGATTTGTTCCACCAAATGATAATAATGTTTTAGAAACGCCAGTTCAGTATTTGCAAAAATATTTCGATAATGAATTTTTTGACAAAGGCGCATTTTATATGAAATTGTATGCCGTTCAGCAAGGCAAGTCATCTTTCAAACAATCCAACGAAGATGAAATCCGTTTATTTTTGGACTTCATGTTATGGTAAGTTGTTTAAAATTTCCTCGAGTGCGTATGATAAACGATTGAAAAGCGATTGAAAAAGCTTTTTTTTATTACGAAACGATCTACATGTATCAGATATTTCAGCTCGGCCAAAGGAATGTCCGGATAGAATGTACAAAGTAAGACCCGTAATTAAGCAGGTGCGTCGCCGGCTTCACCAGTTGCCTTTGGAGGAAACCCTTTGCAACGACGAGCAAGTAATTCCATTCCAAAGGAAAATTTACTGGCCTACAGTATATCAAAGGCAAAACATGCCTTCAAAGTGTTTTTTTGTGCGGTAAAAGTGGAATGCCCTAGATTTCATTGTTTGCCAAGGTTCTGCAACACCACTTAGCCAAATATTAGTCAAGACCGTAGGAAGTGGATCAGCTATTGTACTACAACTGGCAGAGCGTATTCCAATGAATTCTCAGGGTCATTATTTATATTTGGATAATTACTTCTCATCTTTACAATTATTTGAAATTCTCCTGGATAGAGGTATTTACGCAGCTGGAAGTGTTCGAAGCAATGGACTCAGCAACCCACCTCTGCCAGATCATAAAGTATTGAGTAAGCGTGGACGAGGCTCTGCTTCGGAATGTTGTAGTGAGAACAGAAAAGTGATATTTACAAGGTCTTTAAAATTCATCCGCTTGTTTATTTCTGAATCAGTTTATACATTTTTATTATTAAATTTTTAGGTGGTTTGACAACAAAGTTGTAATCTTAGCTTCAAACTTTGTGAGTGTTGGGGCATATGATATGGCGAAGAGGTGGGACAGAAAATATCAAAATATGTAGAAATAAATCGTCTCAAAGTTGTGAGTTTATACAATGAAAATATGGGTGGAGTGGACATCCTAGATCAAATGCTACAGTACTACAGAATCAACATTTGTACTTCAAAATGGACCGTGCGTGTAATAATCCGTTTTGTTGATTTGGCACTCACTGCTTCATGGCTGGACTTCCACAAAAAATATATTAGATTCTCTGAATTTTCGTGCTGATGTAGCAAATGTTTTAATTAAATTGCAGAAAACAGATAATGATATTGATATACCTCGTAAAGTTAAGAATTACAAAGATAAAACGACTCATATATATTTTTCCTTGTCATCTACAAAATACCTCTCATTGAAGTTAACAGTTTTTTCGTATTAACATTGTCTGTAGAATAAGTTTTTGGTTAAATTTTATATTATTTTTTCAATAACATATATTTTTTCTGTTTAATGACAACTGTTTCAAAACGAAATTTTTATGGAATAGGAAATATTAAAATTTCATGTTACTATCGTTAACAGAGCCAACGTTTGAGTTATAGAATAAGGCTATTAGACTTTTATATATTTTCTTAGTTTGTATTTAGTGTGCATATAAAAATTAACTCTTGTCATTATAATCTACCTTCGGGCAGTCTTGAGGAGGGATTTTATCTTCTGGGCTTATCGCAGAGCGGCTTCGCTAAGTTAAGATTTTGCATAGCCGGCATACGGCCAGGCTTAAGGGTTTTCTCCAGTAGGTAGGAACTGGGGTCGCGAGACCAATTAAAATTTTAAAGTTTCGGTAATTGAAATTTGAAATTTTAAATTGTTAAATAAACAAATGTGTAATTTGATACCCGTGGAAAAAAATGAGAGTGCCCTGTAGGCAAAATGTGTATAGTAAAAATTGTGAAAAATTATAGTGCGGGTAATGCTTTTGGTGTTATAGACATTTAGGGTGTGGTTCTTAAGGGGTGATATTGAGACATTGGGTAGTGAGTTTGGAGCTTGAAAGTATTGGCTTACTATAGACAATGTGGTTCTAATGGGGTGATATTGAGACATTGGGTAGTGAGTTTGGAGCTTGAAAGTATTGGCTTACTGCCTATTTCACAATGTCGACAGAGTTCTTTCTTTCGTATAAATACATTTAAAACAAAAACAAATTTTAAAATTTTGTTTTTATTTCAAATGTAATTGTAAGAAAGAAAGAATTCTTTCGACATTGGGAAATAGGCAGTTAGTATATACTGTGTGGTTCTTATGGGGTCATATTGAGAGATTGGGTAGTGTTTTAGATTATATGTGGAAATAAAGAGTGTAGACAAGTTTGGTGACAACGTCACCAAACTTGTAGATAAAAAAGTCGACTTGGGTTCCTACGTGCTATTATTATTTTTTTGTTCTTGATAATTTTTTGTGGTGCTTGTGTTTACATTTAAAATGTAGTTGTGTTTATTTAAGCATGTCCGTTCACCAATTGACTGGTGGAGGGTTTGTATATATTCAGAATGTGGTTATGGAAGTGTTAAAAGGGGGGGTGCTAAGAATGTGGTTATGGAAATGTTAGAGGGGGGGGGGGGGGTGTTAAGTTCCAATTAATATGTATGCATATACATACGTACATACAATAAGTACAAGTGGGGGTATTTTTTTGCATCAAATAATCGCATGATCGTTTGGATTTGTAGTTGTGTTGCTTAGTATGACAGATGGTCTGAAATGTTTGTTTACGTTAAATATGCATGCTTAATCTTGTTGGTGTTTTTGTTTATTCAGGTGGATGTGTTGGAGAATGAGTCGTCATCCTAATTCTTGTTTGTTGGTGGGGGGTTGGTTAGAGGTTGTGTTTACATTAATAGTCTGTACATGTGGATTGATGTCTGTCTGTCCATATTAATATCTTGTTTATTTTTTGACAATGGAATTTGATTTTCACAACATTATGAAATTGCAGTGTGTGTGTGTATATGTGTATGTGTGTGTGCATATAGTTGCGTATGGGTACATCTACATACATTTGTATGTGTTGCCCTTGATTTTGTGCTGATCGTGCGAATTCTTGCTGTTGCTATGTACATAAATTTAATAATATTTTTACATATGGATTGATGTCTGTCCGTGAGAATATATATTTGTGTATGTGAGATGTTCATAGCTTGATGTTTTTTCAATTTGTTAGTGTGAGTATTTCTATATGTCTGAATGTGTGAATTTGAGTCTGTCCATGATTTGGAGGTATGTATGTTGTTAAAATAGTTTGAATTGTTTTTGTAGGCGACATGTGATGTACATATGTAGTATAAAATGTTCTGATGTATGTGACCTTTCCTATTTTTTATATGTTTACGCTAAAATCCGTTTGTTTACATCTATGTTTTATAATACTGTGGACGATGATTTTTTTTTTATTTTGTCAAGAGTATCTTTGTTCTATGTATGTTAAATTCAATTTTTTTATATATAAAGTTTTAAAATGTTTTGTTTCTATTTATTTAAGCATGTCCGTCCATTTTTGACTCAACGTCAGTCGGTTGGTAAACGGTTTGTAAATTTTCATTATGTGGTTATGGAATTGTGAGAGGGGAGGAGCTGTGTTAAGTTCTACTAAATGTTCTGAGTACGCAATCGCATGGGTATGAAATTTGACAATATGTGTACATATCTGCAAATTTATTTGATGTATGCATGTACATACATACAAATAAGTGTTTGCTCTATGTTTGTATTAATTTTTTTCAAGTGAGAACTTTTGTTTTTTTGTTGCAAAATATTCGCATGATCGTTTGGACTTGTAGTTGTGTGTAGCTAATAAATATGCTGATATATTTTATTTGAAATTTGAAATATGTATTTTGTTTGCAGAGGTTTCTTTATGTACAAGTGCATTTCAGTTGTTCAATATTTTGGGAACATAGTATTGATAACCAGAGTTTTTGAATAGGGTTGATGGATATTTTGATTTCTTTATTTTAATGTAACAATTGTAGATAGATGTTAAGTTGACATTATTATTTTATGGGGTTTTGTCTGTCCGAGTATTGCTTCGTTGCCGAGACGAAGGTGTCGTTATGGCACCTTCGTTTATTTATTTAAGAAATAGTGGTTCGTATTGCTAGACAAAGGAATTTGAATTTCACAATACATAGTATGAAATTTTATTATATGTTATGTTTGTGTATGAGTATTACGTCATCATTTTTTTGTAGGTGTGTGTTGGGTTGAGTATGTGTATACGATATATGTCTGTTGTGATCGATTTAGTATCTATATAAATTTTGCTATTTTGTACGTTGTTTATGTATGTATGTATGTATGTATGTATGTATGTATGTATGTATATAAATTTCTTTTTGAGGTTGTACATATTAATTTTTCTTTTAAAATTTTTTTATGTATTCTTAATTCTGCTGACTTGGATATTTTTTGTTTATCATTTGAACTGTACAGATAACGATTGTATAGTCTTGGGCTTGTAGTGGCAGTTGTTGTGCATATACATCACTATTTTTTATCACTTTGTGTGATTGTTTTACAATGAGCTCTACACGAGGACCAGAAGATTAATTTTTTAGGGGGGAAGTCATGGAAGGTTTTCATAACTCGGAAAATTTATTTTAGTATTCGACGGTTATATTTTTGAGGGTGAAAGGTCTATCAATATACTTATTACATGGTTGTTGTTCTTTAATTTGAAGGCTTATACCTATACATGGAAGACAGGAACATTAATTATTTCTATCACTTTTACATCCGATATTTTTAATAATTTTAATGAGTTTATTTGATATACAAAATTATTTCTTTACATTAAATATTTTATCAAATAGGGATTTTATAAGTTAACTTTTCTCTTGTCCGCTGGAAAGTAGTAGATGGTATTAGTATGGTGTGATCGATAGATAATCTTTGTATTGATGTGTTCTATTGTTTGAGTTTTGTTTTATTTTTCCGAAGCGTGTCATTGAACGTACATATGTATGTATATTACTTAATAATACATACATTTTCTTATACTGATTTGCTAAACAAGGTTAGTTTATTTGTTATTTTTTTATTTTTGATGCACAGAGTAAAGCTGGTTGTTTTAAAACACCAGCGTTTAATAAAACATTCTAAAAATATGAAAGAAGCAAGTGTTTATTATAGAGATTGTGATGATTACATGTTTGAAAAATTTTGATACAAATAAATGCAAAATCTAAGATGAAAGTATTTATTTAGACTTTCTAGTTTAATTATTTGAATTAATGTAAATTCAAATTATTATTATGAATGACATTCAGTAAAATCTGTTGACTAATTCCATACCGAAACTGAATATACAAATACGTACTATTTTTAAAACTCATATTACTACACATATCCTTGAAAATTAAATTTAATTGTAGATATATTTCGGAATATTATTACTCGATATCTTTTTGATTATTACTAAATTACAGGTTGATAAGAAATCAACTACCAATATATTCCCATTAGATTCATGTGCTTAATTCAATACAATAATGGGATAGTCTTAAGAAAAACATAAGGGAGAACTTAAAAAAGCAAATATATAGGCCTTTTATATTGGGTGTTTTTTATTGAGGTATAGAACTTTAAGTTGGCATCACTTTTTTAACTGGCGGCCATTTTGTCAGCTGTCAAGTGATTAATATTTAGTTTGGTTTGCCATTTCATCATGAACAGGTTGACAAAAGAACAACGCTTGCAAATCGTGCAAATTTATTTCGAAAATAATGGTTCAGTTCGCGAAGTTTACCGCAAGCAAAATCGCAAAATTTTGTTCAGTGATGAGGCTCATTTTTGGTTGAATGGCTACGTCAACAAGCAAAATTGCCGCATTTGGAGTGAAGAGAATCCACATGAGACCCTTGAGACGCCATTACATCCACAAAAACTGACTGTTTGGTGTGCTCTATGGGCTGGTGAAGTCATTGGGCCATACTTCTTCCGAAGTAATGCTGGAGAGTCAGTTACCGTTAATGGAGACCGGTATAGAGCCATGATAACCGACTATTTTGTTCCCGAATTGGATGGCATGAATGTGGATGAGTTGTGGTTCCAACAAGACGGCGCTACATGCCACACAGCGCACGTCACAATCGATTTATTGAAGGAAACATTCGATGAGCGCATAATTTCGCAGAATGGACCTGTCAATTGGCCACCAAGATCGTGTGATTTGACACCATTGGATTATTTTCTTTGGGGATATGTGAAGTCGCTCGTCTACGCCAACAAACCAGAAACGTTAGGGGACTTGGAAGCCAACATTCGTGGCGTTATTGCCAACATACGGCCCCATATGCTCGAAAAAGTGGTTGAAAATTGGACCTGTAGAATTGGCTTTATTCGAGCCAGCCGCGGCGGCCACATGCCCGAAATCATATTTAAACATTAATGGCATAAAATTATCCTTCTAATAAAGTCAAATTGATGGACATTAAAACGATTTTCTTGTGTTTTATTTCAATTCGAAATTCTATACCTCTAAAAAAAACACCCTGTAGTACACATGTACAAATTTCGATGGTATTTAGGAATCAGTGAATATACCAAACTCAAATATTGTTAGATAACAGTAAAAGCATATTCCATTTGCGTACAGTTATCATATTAAGTATTCCTTTAATTCAACATTAGACATATGTACTATATATACATGCATATTTAGAATATTTATAAGAGAATTTTTAAATAATAATGTATCTGTGCATATTCATATTAAAGAAAATTATAGTGAACGATAAAAACGCATTACTAAATTATATTTTATAGACTAATTTCGATTTATATTATCAAGTCATCAAGTTCGAACACACTAGAAGGTTTTTTATACGATGATGGTTGATATGATGACGTTGCTAACAAAATAACTGAATTGTCAATGAATTCTACTTAATTATATGTACAGGTATCTATCTCCTCGTGTAATCATCTGAATTAGTGTCGAAGAAATGATTACTAATAAGTCATATACTAAGGGTGATTATGAATATGTTGGAAAAGTATGTACTACATTCAAATGTAGTACTATGATGTAACACAGGACTTTACAAATAAATAAAATTATCTAAGTTATTTAGTTGTAAACAACTTGTATGACTATGGTATATGTTATTACCTACCATATTCCATTCTTCATTGGTTGAAGATTCATAAAATTTTAATTTAGATGATGTAAGGGAAGTTTACATCATTTACAAACATTTGGATACATATTAGATTAGACCCATAGAAATGTAATAACTTAATTGTTATTAGATTAGACTTAAAATACCATCAAGATTACAAAATTGTCAAAATGCTTTATCATTTTGTGCAGAAAACAAGAAAACTCAAAGCAAGAAACAAATTAATTTAGTGGACAATAAGATACTTAAAAGTATACGACAAAATTGTGTAGTCTATTTATATATAAGATGTAACTCACTAACTTTAGAAATATCTAACAATGTATTCAACAAGGATTCATTGCAAGTAAAACACATAGAACTCTTAACTTTAACTGCTCTGAGGGAAATGTTATACCAATTGTTTTGAATGTACTTGTTGTATGACTAGTGAAAATGGGAATGGTACAAAATCTTCCTGAGTTGTAACCGGTGAAAATAATCACATCACAAAACTAGAACAAAAATTATAGGAAAATTCCTTTATTATACAGCAGATTTTGTTCCAAATTAAAATCATTTGTTTATAGTACAGTAATTTAACTAGTATTAAGACCCCATCATATGACAAGTAGCTTAAGTTTAGGTCTAGAACCTATCACTGGGTATCTTAATTATGTCAATTGACCACTTGGCGAATCAGTCACGTGACCTGTCTTGTGACAGGTTCTTTTCTCTCTCTAGGGTAATTGAATAGGTTAAGGAAGAATATTAGTTTCAATATCCGCCAGCGATTATTAGATAAAAATTCATTTGAGCAAAAATTTCTTATTAAAGAATACCGTCGGAAAAAAGATTTTGAAATAGTGTGTATGAATGAAAGAATATAGCTAAAAGGTTGTGTGCTTTAGCGGCTGTCTATAGGCAGCCCTGACGTCATCGAATAGAAAAAACGTTGGCGTTGTCTGAGCATTAGCAACTGCTCTACTAGCAGAGAAAACAATTATTGTTGGATCAACACCATTCTTCTCAAGTTTTTTGCTTACTTGCAAATTTTGGTTTGCTTATAAGTTTAACTGTACTCTTGGATCCTGCATAATCTTGATTTGATTTGTGTATATCTTGAATTTGAATTACACAACATTATGAAATTATATTAAGTTTCTTTCTTTCGACATTTACAAAGTCAAAAAAGTTTTGATAATCTGATAAGTTATTCAATCAATTTTTAAATCACAAATTTCTTTTATATTCCTAAGGAAAAGTTGATTCCTAATTATCCTTTAGAAAAAATAATACAAGACAATGAATATTTTATTTTTTATTTAATAAATTTAATTAAAATGGTTGAAACATTGCATAATGCGATTCCATTAAATTTTCTAATATAGCTTTCCTTAGAAAGTATATCGAGCACCTACATGTATCAGGTCCTTCCTCACAATTCGGATCGTACCAGGGACAGCATTTGAAATGTCCTTCTGTGTTGTCTTCATCTTCCATAATATCAAATTGATCATTCTCGTCCAGCATATTTTGGAAAAATATGATCATTTCCCAATGATCGTATAGTCTAAAGTTATCAAAATCTGATATGAATTTATTTAGATTCCTTCTTATTTGACTCATTTTGTTAATATTCCGTATAAATTTTGTTGCTGCTTTCTTTTTCAAAGGAATCGTGGATACTGCTAATTTTTCCCTAAATATTTAGCTACAAAGTGTGTAAAATTATGTATTATTGTTCTTTCATTCTCTTATTCCCTTTTCGATTTTCCTACAAATATATAAGGAAAGATTCATATTAATAGACCTCCCTATCACTATCTCTCTCCCTCTCTCTCTCTATAATGATCTCCACACATACTCATATACATTATTTCGGAACAAATATTTTCGGTTAGGCTTCTTGTAGTCATCGTCGCTACTTCCATGATCAATTTCAATTGAATATTCAAAGTGACAAGATCTATATAAAAATGAGCTCTACAAAAAATTTAACAACAAAATTTAATTCTCTAAACAACAAAAGTTTAATTTACATAAATATCCTGGTCAAAATATAACACGGGTAACAACAAAATATGGACCAACACTAAGAGTTGAGATGGAAAAAATATAATGTTTCTACCTAAAAGATATAATACTCTGACAGATGATCAAATTAATGATCTCTCGAGTGGAATATTTCAACAAGATGGTGAACAAATCTTAAACCTTGAGAGTGAGATGGACGAATTTTTGATTCAAAATGCTCAATATCCCATTTGGGAATAAAAAAAAAATAAATAAATTCTGTATAGTAAATTATAAATAAATAAATAAAAATGCATTAAAGAGTTTTGTGAAATATATATATATATATATATATATATATATATATATATATATATATATATATATATATATATATATATATATATATATATATATATATATATATATATATATATATATATATATATATATATATATATATATATATATATATATATATATATATATATATATATATATATATATATATATATATATATATATATATATATATATATATATATATATATATATATATATATATATATATATATATATATATATATATATATATATATATATATATATATATATATATATATATATATATATATATATATATATATATATATATATATATATATATATATATATATATATATATATATATATATATATATATATATATATATATATATATATATATATATATATATATATATATATATATATATATATATATATATATATATATATATATATATATATATATATATATATATATATATATATATATATATATATATATATATATATATATATATATATATATATATATATATATATATATATATATATATATATATATATATATATATATATATATATATATATATATATATATATATATATATATATATATATATATATATATATATATATATATATATATATATATATATATATATATATATATATATATATATATATATATATATATATATATATATATATATATATATATATATATATATATATATATATATATATATATATATATATATATATATATATATATATATATATATATATATATATATATATATATATATATATATATATATATATATATATATATATATATATATATATATATATATATATATATATATATATATATATATATATATATATATATATATATATATATATATATATATATATATATATATATATATATATATATATATATATATATATATATATATATATATATATATATATATATATATATATATATATATATATATATATATATATATATATATATATATATATATATATATATATATATATATATATATATATATATATATATATATATATATATATATATATATATATATATATACAATTGTGTTTTTTATTTAATATTTTCAGTTATTTCATAAAGAAACTTAAGACATGAATGACCACAGTAAATGTATTAAAATTCTGATGTTGATTATAGTTGTATTTTATATTTGTGCCCAGATATTTGAGTACTTCCGAAGGAGGTTGTAAGTTTCCAAAACTATCGAAATATTCTTTTTCATTGATGTTTTTATAATATGCTACCCAATGTGTACCAGGTCCTGTTGATATATCCAAATTGATTATGCCACATTCTTTTTTCTTTGGTCGTTTTAGTAGTGAGTCCAACAAGAAAACTCCTCTAAAATGTGGAATTTTGTTTGAAAAATTTCTCAAGTCGACTTCTGATAGTGGTCTATTAGATAGCATTTTTAAGAGTTTTTGTCTGCTCTTTATAAACTAAACCATAAATCTTTTTATATGGTTTTACCAACAGCTATAGATTCCATCGCTTTATTATGGCGAGTTGCTTCATCAAGCTGATTTTTTGTATTCTTTGTCGCATTTACAGCCTTAGCTATAGCAGCACCTCCAGTGGTTAGACTTTCAATTGCACCCAGAGCAGTTAAAATCGGTATTAGTGGTAAAAAACCACCAATTTTTGGTACATTTATTATGCGAGGTATTATAACTTGGGATTTTCTGCCTTTTAATGTTTTGTTGATCGTTTTACGTGCTATTCTAATAGCATTGTTAATGTCTGAAGGTTTTTTCTCCTTTTGTATATTTGTTGCAGCTGTAATTGATGAACTGAACAATTTTTTACCATTTAATTTAGGTTTCTTAACATTTTTCTTTTTCTCCACACCCATACCAAATTTTGTTTTGGCTTTCATAGCGTTAGTAACCATATATACAAATGATTTTTCTGCAAGACTGCTATCTTTTGATAAAACTCGATACCAAGCTGACTTCTCAAGAATTTTATCAGCTTGATGTCTAATATTTAAATACATATTTATTTTTAGAATAAGCTATGTCGTGATTTTACAGGCAGAGTCCAATAAACTGATTCCTTTATCACCTCGATTTAAACGTTTTCGTAGTTTAGTTTCAGGTCCACAGTATTGATATCCAGGAAGATGAAGTTCAACAGGAAGAGAGTTTATTATTTTATCTAGTAAACCTGCTCCAACGAAGGTGTTTTTATGACTAAATGACTTTTGATAATGTATAACCATCTTATTTATTTATTTTTTCTATAATAAAAGGTAACAAACATGAATTGCATTTAGTTATAAAAATGCAGTTAGTAAAACAACATAAAAATATTTTAGCTCGAAACATTGATGATTTATCGAACATCTGTTCAAAAATAAAACATAGTTCACTCTTACCAAATTCTATTCGTGCTCTAATAGTGGGACCATCAAATTGTGGAAAGACTAATGTTATGATTGGCTTACTAGAAAGTCCTAATGGACTAAAGTTTGAAAACATCTATTTAAGTAGTGGGGAACTGGGGCTTTGTCACCAATTAAAATTGTCAAAATTTGTGAAATTTTGTAATTTATTGCCTAAATTTGGGTAATTAGTGTCAAGGGTGTGTTTGACAAGGGTTTAGGTGGTGTTTTTGTATGTCGGTGCATGTAACTAGTTATGTTAGGCACGCGCAGAGGGTTTTACGATGGCTTGTACGTGATAATTTTCATTTATGAGCTTAAGTGTGAGGTGACGAGGGTTCGAATGTGTGTTTTTATGTTTGTTTTTTTTTTTCATTTATTGTTTAATTGTATATGAAAGGCGTGGGAAAAACGAGCTGTATGAATTTTTGTATAAGTGTGGATTGAAAAGGATTTTGGTTTTAAAGTGAGTTTTGGGAAATAGTATTAATGAACTTGTCAGTGAAAAAAATTAACTGTGTTTTAAAATTCTAATCTTGTACAATTAAGAAATATTTTGGTTGGGTTGGTGTTTTGTTTTTCATTTATTGTTTAAGTGTACGTTTCCATTTATTGTTTAAGTGTAGATTGAAAAGGATTTTGGTTTTAAAGTGAATTTGGTTGGTTGGTAATATAAACTAATAGTTAGAGTGTTAAAAAAAGACATAATATGTGTAATTTAGTTTTGTAATGAAATGGAAATTCAAATGCAGAGAACGTATGTCTTTATGTTTAGTTTATTTTCTCTGTCCTTTGTCTGGTTTTCCTGCTTCTGTCTGTCTTTTCCTGTGGTTAAGTGCTTCACAACAAAAATTAAAAGGAGAGATAAAAATCTTTGTTTAAGAAATGTTGATCGTGTGGGTATGAATGCACTTAGGAATAAAAAATTATTATTGATTGTACAAAGTGTGAATTTTTTTAAGTCTCCCTGTCTGTCTGTCTGTCTATCTGTCTCTCTGTCTGATGGAATTAAATGTAGGCCAATGTTTGGCTGTTTGTTAGAATGAGTTGTATGGATTTTGTTGAAGTAATTATTTTTAGTAATAAACATGGTATCGATTTTGTAATGTAATGTAATGTTGTTGTTGTTGTAAGAAGAAAGTGTGGTTGTCTTGATTATGAATAGTTTGGTATAGTGACAGAGTGACGGCAGAGCGACAGACTGGCAGACTGACAGACTGTCAATAGAAGCAGAGGATAGAGAATTTGTTAAGCAGAGATAAACGCATGCTGTGGTTAAGTGGTTCAAAAGAAAAATGAAAAGGAAATTCAAATGCAGAGGACGGAGCTGTAGGCAGAGGGACAGAGCGAGAGCGATGACAGATAAAAGAGCAAGCGCGTAACAGCTCAAAAGTGCGCAATCATATAATTGATAGTAAATTCATACTGCTTGCTGACATTTGCCTCTGTCTCGTATACATACCATATACATATAAAAAAATGATTGAACAAAATGTTGTATATTTTAAATCTACATATTTTATTTAAAAAAATATCGTAAATATATGTTGTAGCAATATAAGTATAGAAAATTAAAATTAAAATCTTTACTTATTTTCCTGATAAAGTAAATATGCATTTCTTAAAGCACAAACTCCATAGTTGTGGTAGCTACAATAAAAATGTTCCGGATATTTAAGTTGTATTTGCTTAAAGTTGATACAGCCAATATCCTCGATGTTAAAAACTCTGACTTGAAGTAATTTTTCAAACCATTTCTTCTTTTCCATACCCTTAACATAGATTGTTGAATATTTTAAATTGGTTTTTAAAAATTTTACAACACTCTTAAATGATATTGATCCGTCATTCCAATTCAGATGATGAAAGTTTTTGTTAGCCAATTTGCTTCATTTTGTTTTGCTATTGACAATCTTTTGAAGTTAAACGGTGGTTTAATAATAAAATTTATATACTCCTCGTTGTTAAAAACAATTGCTATTTCCTTTGCAATGAAGGTGTTTGAATTAGATTTAAATCCTTGCATATCGATGAAAACTTTATCCCCCATCATCTTATTTTTTTTTTTATTTTTTTTTTTATTTACATGATTTTACGAACTTGACCTTTTAATGGTATGTATTCTATTAAGCGATCGTGGATGAGAATGCAAAAAGCTGATGTATCAGTGGGAATGTTGGAATCTGTTTCAATTTCAATTTTTATATCAACAGGACCGTTCGAGAGAGATTCGTTTTGGTGACTGACATCTACTACCACTATAGGCACACTATTTTTGAACTCTTGAGCAGTTAGAAGCGGTTGTGATTCTCTCATGTAGTAGCTTTGTTGAAATCGTAGATACATATCATATAGAATTGCATAACGGTCATTTTTAAATTTAATATTAAGATCATCATATGGGTACGATTCGGAATTTAAATGCACTTTTAAATTGTTTAGATTACAGTGAACAAACTTATTCTCTTGTTGAAAAGCAATCAATACAAAACGGGGTCGTTCTCTATTTGCAGCCAATTTAACATTCCATATATGGCTAGTTCCTGTATTTAGTTGAGGATTAATGTGACAATCCCAACTGCGAAATGCCATCGGTATAGAAGCACCATTGTTAATAATTTTAATCATATTCAATTTGCTAAGATCGGATAATTGTACATGTGGAATTCTCCATGAGATGTTTGAGATACTAATTTTTGGTTTGTCAGTAGCAATAGTCGAGTATACGAGTTTTTCATCGTTCTTATTACGTAAGAGAATCAATTCATGTTTACCGCTCAGTATAATTTTATTATAGTCTTCAGCAAAACCTAAAAATAGTTTCAGTGGTACATAGAAATTAAAGTATCCATTTAGAATATTCAAATCATCAAGTTTGTTCCATCCAGCATTATACATGCCAACACTTTCCGTTGGTGATAAAGAAACGAAATTTTTTAAGGTGCTTGAAATGCCTAAATGTCTTGTATGATCAATTTCTATACCGTTGAGCTCATATCTAATTTCATCAAATAGATGTGCCACAAAGTTATTTTTCAATTTAAGATTTAAAAAAGAAGATATTTTGCTGTTATTATCATCTACAATACTTCCCTCAACATATATGTAGCTTTCGCTGGGCAGCACATACAAGTCTTGATTTTGTATTGAAATTCGAATCTCATCATTGTTATTGAAGGATTGTATGTACGGTGTATATGTGTGGTAGTCCTTTTTAATTATACTCTCGTCTGATAGAGGTTTTTCTAAAACATCTAGTATGGAGCTCATTTCTTTACCAACTTTAAATTGAGGGACTTCAAAAATTGTTTATTTCCTTGTGACAGATGTTTTTTGTGTGATGATCTCTTTAATTGTGGTTTGGTTTTTAATAGTGTTTTACAAGTGTATCCAATTTTATCCTTAAATTGCTTGGCGTTGTATATTATCATTATTTGTTAGATCCCAGATGTAGTCGTATTGTAATTTCTTCTCCTCGAAAATTAATTAAATCACCGTTCTGATCAACGATTCGCAGAGTTAGAGAACTTATCTCTCGGCAGTTAACGGGCAAATAGATAAGATTTCTAGGAATCTCAACAATTTTATACCCTGGTGGGACGTTGATCGCGAATTCATGTAATGTATGTGCTTGTGAATTATTCATATATGTATTAACGACTATATTACATTCAACACGTAGGATATTCACTATGAAAATATTGACGGGGAGATCTGAGTAATGATCTTCGTTGGGAGCTAGAATTTTCTCATTGAATCCTAAAAGTTTTCCAATTGTATTATCCTTATTAAAGTATATGAGGTCCTTAGAGCTATTAACTCTAACTTGCATTGTATTGTTATTAGCCTCAATATCAATTTTATTTTCCGGACAGTACTGCTTATATTGATCTTTAATATAATCAACTATATCATTCAATTCATAGGATCCTATTGGTATTTTAATTACATGTTCACCTATATGAAATATATTGTTATAATCATCTACATTAGGTATGCTATTATATGAATGAAAATCAGTTAGAGCACATTCATATCCACCATTTAAACCAATAGGAGGAAAGTAATTAGCTGATAACTCGGATGAGTTTGAGTTCAGAGTAAGTGTTATTGACATTATGGTTGTCAGATTATTAATAAATGAAATTAAACAGAACACTTTGTATAAAAAAGAATTTGCATGCTCATTTATTTGTTTTTCTTTAATATATTAGTTACAAAAATAGGCTTATGTTTAAACTTTACTACAATATTTCATTTTTATTAATCCATGAATTATGTTGATTAGAAAATCCTAGCCATTTAACGAATACTTTATCTCCTTTAGTTTTGAGAACTCTTTCAACCAGGTATGTGTTGGGAAATTCCGTTTTTATGAGTTCTTCATCATAGAATCCGCCTTTAATAGGATTACCACAATAGTCTTCTAATATGTATGTAACTGGATATGTATTTTGAACTGTTTTAATTGTGAAAATTTCTGTTGTCCAATTGGGGGTGTATCCTTTTTCAAAAACATGTTTATATTTACTTATACGCACATGATCTCCAACATTGAATTTTGATAATTTGAACAGTTTTAAACGGTTATATACCGTACTTAATAATTTTTTCTCATATCTAGAGGTAACTTGAATAGGTGCCATTTTGATGGTACGATGAATTTTTCTATTATATGTATTAATCAAGTCTTTGTAAATGTCAAACCAGTTATAAGAACCATTGAAGCTAAACTCTTTCCACATCATTCCTTTTAATGTTCTATTAAATCGTTCCACAATTGATGCTTTCATTCTGATATACGTTGAGTAGTGATTAATGTTGTATTTATCCATCAATTTTCCAAAGAGTTTATTGAAAAACTCTTTACCGTCGTCTGTTTGTAAGTTTTTTGGCACCCGTCCCAATTGAAAAACAAGTTCCATTGCCCGGACTGTTTCAAGCGCAGTTTTTGTTTTAAGTGGTACAGCCCATGCGAATTTCGAAAATGTATCAATTACTGTCATTAAATATCGATAGTTCTTATTGTCTGTAGAATAGTTCCCCATTTCAACTAAATCAGCTTGCCAAAGATCATCTATTCCTTTCATAACAACTCTCCGACGTGGAAAATTTTTTCGTGCTTGCTTATGCAGCTCATTTACTAAAGATCTTTTTGAAGTCATTATTTAATGTATTTAGGATTTTACTGAATATATTGTATTCAGTGTGAGTTCTTTTAAGTATTGTGCGCCATCAAATTTCTTTCATACCCATAAATTAACTCATTTGTCTTTCTAATTTCTTTTTCGAAGAATAACTTCATGCTTAAAATTTTTTCTTGAATTTCATTGAGTTTCTGATTTAAATTCATGTTGATTTCAAGTTGTATCTCTTCAATTTGACTTTGCAGAAACAACTTATTGACAACATCATTTTCCTCCAATGCATTTGCAACATTTTTGATCCTTTTGTTTTGGACATCAATGCTATGAGTTGTATCCATAACGAACCCCAACAGCTTAGGAACATTTTTCACTAAAACTGTGCCACTTGTGCCATTAAGATAGTGCCCAAACTTGTCAATGGACATGATTTATGTAGATAAGTACTATTCTATAATGTTTGCTAGTATGACCTGCAGCTTGTGATGCCAGCAATAGCCTAAGGCGATCTACTAACTCATTGGGATCATCCCAGTATATATAGTTAGGTTTATGTGCGTTTAGTTTCATCAAACCATCTCCCTTATAAGTACTTTTTATTGTATTAAATGATGAAGTTGACGAGTTATTTTCATTCTGTTTTCTAAACAATTTGCTGATAATATGCTTATATTTATACGCTGTCGTTCCTTTTATTTGTCCATCAGGTCTATATTCTCTTTTGTATGCATTTGTGCTAACTAAAATTTTTTTATATAGTTCTAGTTCATGTTTATCATAATGTTTTGGTATTTTGTGAAACAGTAAAGAAAATAAACCCGGTGTAAAAGCCCATATTTGATTTCCAATCATTATTTTATTTTCTGTAAGTTTAATATTACTATTACCAAACTTCCATTCATTATTAAAATCTTTATGTGGACCATAGAGAGTATCTAATTCATTTCTGCTTTCCAATAGTGCTAAGTCAGTATAACTCGTATTATTATGTGAATTATTTAGGGTTTCAGATTGAGAGTAAAAATCATCATTATCATCATCATCACCATCAGTATAAGCTTCATCATCCTTAGCAGCATTTGCGTTTCGATCACTAAGTGAGGTGTTTTTATTGAATAACGTTTTTTCAGCAAGTTTCTTTGGAGTGCTTGTCTCTAACTTAAATTGTTGTTCGTTAAATGGGAAATTTGAGTTTTTAGAAATTTTCATTTTTAAATCACCCCTTTCTGCTTTAATACTTCTTTGGTTATTTTTAGAACTATTCACAAATTCTCTTAAAGGATCTATTATTGGTTTAAATGTGTCTTTAAATAGCTCATGTGTATCTGCTTCACCAATTTTTATACTACGGAATTTTTTCTTTAAAACATTTCTTGTCTTTATTAGCTCTTTTAAAACTTCTTCATCCATTTTCAGGTATCAGATACGGTATCAGATCAGCTATCAGATCAGGTATCAGCTATCAGATATCAGATCAGGTATCAGCTATCAGATCAGGTATCAGATATCAGATCAGGTATCAGATCAGGTATCAGAACAGGTATCAGCTATCAGATCAGGTATCAGCTATCAGATCAGGTATCAGCTATCAGATCAGGTATCAGATATCAGATCAGGTATCAGCTATCAGATCAGGTATCAGATATCAGATCAGGTATCAGCTATCAGATCAGGTATCAGAACAGGTATCAGCTATCAAAAACAGGTATCAGCTAGCAGATTATATTTTCTATATTTCAGGAAATAAGTAGATGTATTATGTTTAACGCCAAATTAAATACTAATGTTTTACTTTTATGTAGAGTAATTTATATCGTTATGAAATATTCGAATAATTTTCTATAGCGACCATTGTTTAATTCATTATCTTTGCTTATCACCAAAAATCCATATTTTTCCTTCCAACACTCTCTACAAATTTCATTAAACTTTTCATAACTCATGTCGCTGGCAACATGATCACAATAAACGTGTTTCATGTTTGTCTCATCTTGTTTAAACATTATAATCACATTTGCATTGTCTCTTATTAAATGTTTGGGAATTCTCGTATAAGTTTGACATAAGTAGAATGAATCGACATCCTTATGTCGTCCCATGCAAAAATATGCTCGTATATTATTTTGCTTCTCACATGCAACATCATCAAATATCATAATTGAATTAATTTTAGCTTCATTAAGGGGTATAACTGATTCATTATCTGTAAATGTATAATATCCCATCCCTTTAATTGGTGAAATCAATTTCTTCAAGTATTCATATTTCGGTTGATATAGAGATTTTGAGTATAAATAGATGTTTTCAAACTTGAGCCCATTAGGACTTTTTAGTAATGCAATCATGACATTCGTCTTTCCACAATTTGATGGCCCAACTATCAGAGCACGAATAGAATTTGGTAAGAGGGAGCTATGCTTTATTTTTGATCTGATGTTCGATGAAGCATCAATATTGCGAATCACAATATTTTTATGTTGTTTTATTAACCGCATTCTTATAACTAATTGCAATTTATAAATGTTACTTTTATTATAGAAGAAGAAATAATATGGTGTACATTATAGCAAAACATTCAGTCATAAAAAACCAGTCGTTGGAAAAGGTTTAGTTAATAGATTAATAAACTCTATACCTGTTGAACTACACCTTCCTGGATACCAATTTTGTGGCCCCGGAACAAAATTACAAAAACGTTTAGATCGCGGTGACAAAGGAATAAATTTATTAGACGCTGCATGTAAAAGTCACGACATTGCTCATTCCAAAGACAAGGATTTAAATAATAGACATCAAGCTGATAAAATTCTTGAAAATAAAGCTTGGGAGCGAGTTCTTTCAAAAGATAGTAGTCTTGCAGAAAAATCATTTGCATATATGGTTGCTAACGCAATGAAAGCAAAAACAAAATTTGGTATGGGGTTGAAGAAGAAGGTTCTAAAAAGAAAAAAACAAAATGGCAAAAATCTGTTCAGTACATCAATTAAAGATGCAACGAAAATATTGAAGAAGGAAAAGCCTCAAGACATTAACTCTGCTATTAGGATTGCTCGTAAAGTTATCAACAAGTCGTTAAGGGGAAAGAAATCACAAGTTGTAATACCACGTGTAATTAATGTCCCAAAAATTGGCGGCTTCTTACCTTTGGTACCTATTCTTACTGCTCTGAGTGCAATTGGAAGTCTTTCTGCTGGCGGAGCTGCTATCGCAAAAGCAATAAATGCAGCAAAGAATGCTAAACAACAACTTGATGAAGCAACGAGGCACAATAAAACAATGGAAGCAGTAGCAATGGGGAAAGGATTTTATCTTAAACTCCTCTAAAGTAGGGAATGTTTGTTGAAAAATTTTTCAGATCAACATCAGATAGTGGTTTATTGGGTAGCTTTACGAAAAAAATTTTCAACAAACATTCCCTACTTTAGAGGAGTTTAAGATAAAATCCTTTCCCCATTGCTACTGCTTCCATTGTTTTATTGTGCCTCGTTGCTTCATCAAGTTGTTGTTTAGCATTCTTTGCTGCATTTATTGCTTTTGCGATAGCAGCTCCGCCAGCAGAAAGACTTCCAATTGCACTCAGAGCAGTAAGAATAGGTACCAAAGGTAAGAAGCCGCCAAATTTTGGGACATTAATTACACGTGGTATTACAACTTGTGATTTCTTTCCCCTTAACGACTTGTTGATAACTTTACGAGCAATCCTAATAGCAGAGTTAATGTCTTGAGGCTTTTCCTTCTTCAATATTTTCGTTGCATCTTTAATTGATGTACTGAACAGATTTTTTCCATTTTGTTTTTTTCTTTTTAGAACCTTCTTCTTCAACCCCATACCAAATTTTGTTTTTGCTTTCATTGCGTTAGCAACCATATATGCAAATGATTTTTCTGCAAGACTACTATCTTTTGAAAGAACTCGCTCCCAAGCTTTATTTTCAAGAATTTTATCAGCTTGATGTCTATTATTTAAATCCTTGTCTTTGGAATAAGCAATGTCGTGATTTTTACATGCAGCGTCTAATAAATTTATTCCTTTGTCACCGCGATCTAAACGTTTTTGTAATTTTGTTCCGGGGCCACAAAATTGGTATCCAGGAAGGTGTAGTTCAACAGGTATAGAGTTTATTAATCTATTAACTAAACCTTTTCCAACGACTGGTTTTTTATGACTGAATGTTTTGCTATAATGTACACCATATTATTTCTTCTTCTATAATAAAAGTAACATTTATAAATTGCAATTAGTTATAAGAATGCGGTTAATAAAACAACATAAAAATATTGTGATTCGCAATATTGATGCTTCATCGAACATCAGATCAAAAATAAAGCATAGCTCCCTCTTACCAAATTCTATTCGTGCTCTGATAGTTGGGCCATCAAATTGTGGAAAGACGAATGTCATGATTGCATTACTAGAAAGTCCTAATGGGCTCAAGTTTGAAAACATCTATTTATACTCAAAATCTCTATATCAACCGAAATATGAATACTTGAAGAAATTGATTTCACCAATTAAAGGGATGGGATATTATACATTTACAGATAATGAATCAGTTATACCCCTTAATGAAGCTAAAATTAATTCAATTATGATATTTGATGATGTTGCATGTGAGAAGCAAAATAATATACGAGCATATTTTTGCATGGGACGACATAAGGATGTCGATTCATTCTACTTATGTCAAACTTATACGAGAATTCCCAAACATTTAATAAGAGACAATGCAAATGTGATTATAATGTTTAAACAAGATGAGACAAACATGAAACACGTTTATTGTGATCATGTTGCCAGCGACATGAGTTATGAAAAGTTTAATGAAATTTGTAGAGAGTGTTGGAAGGAAAAATATGGATTTTTGGTGATAAGCAAAGATAATGAATTAAACAATGGTCGCTATAGAAAATTATTCGAATATTTCATAACGATATAAATTACTCTACATAAAAGTAAAACATTAGTATTTAATTTGGCGTTAAACATAATACATCTACTTATTTCCTGAAATATAGAAAATATAATCTGCTAGCTGATACCTGTTTTTGATAGCTGATACCTGTTCTGATACCTGATCTGATAGCTGATACCTGATCTGATATCTGATACCTGATCTGATAGCTGATACCTGATCTGATATCTGATACCTGATCTGATAGCTGATACCTGATCTGATAGCTGATACCTGATCTGATAGCTGATACCTGTTCTGATACCTGATCTGATAGCTGATACCTGATCTGATATCTGATACCTGATCTGATAGCTGATACCTGATCTGATATCTGATACCTGATAGCTGATACCTGATCTGATAGCTGATCTGATACCGTATCTGATACCTGAAAATGGATGAAGAAGTTTTAAAAGAGCTAATAAAGACAAGAAATGTTTTAAAGAAAAAATTCCGTAGTATAAAAATTGGTGAAGCAGATACACATGAGCTATTTAAAGACACATTTAAACCAATAATAGATCCTTTAAGAGAATTTGTGAATAGTTCTAAAAATAACCAAAGAAGTATTAAAGCAGAAAGGGGTGATTTAAAAATGAAAATTTCTAAAAACTCAAATTTCCCATTTAACGAACAACAATTTAAGTTAGAGACAAGCACTCCAAAGAAACTTGCTGAAAAAACGTTATTCAATAAAAACACCTCACTTAGTGATCGAAACGCAAATGCTGCTAAGGATGATGAAGCTTATACTGATGGTGATGATGATGATAATGATGATTTTTACTCTCAATCTGAAACCCTAAATAATTCACATAATAATACGAGTTATACTGACTTAGCACTATTGGAAAGCAGAAATGAATTAGATACTCTCTATGGTCCACATAAAGATTTTAATAATGAATGGAAGTTTGGTAATAGTAATATTAAACTTACAGAAAATAAAATAATGATTGGAAATCAAATATGGGCTTTTACACCGGGTTTATTTTCTTTACTGTTTCACAAAATACCAAAACATTATGATAAACATGAACTAGAACTATATAAAAAAATTTTAGTTAGCACAAATGCATACAAAAGAGAATATAGACCTGATGGACAAATAAAAGGAACGACAGCGTATAAATATAAGCATATTATCAGCAAATTGTTTAGAAAACAGAATGAAAATAACTCGTCAACTTCATCATTTAATACAATAAAAAGTACTTATAAGGGAGATGGTTTGATGAAACTAAACACACATAAACCTAACTATATATACTGGGATGATCCCAATGAGTTAGTAGATCGCCTTAGGCTATTGCTGGCATCACAAGCTGCAGGTCATACTAATCATAATAATGAGATTGTCTCAATTATCGAGGAATTATATGAAGCAAACATTATAGAATAGTACTTATCTACATAAATCATGTCCATTGACAACTTTGGGCACTATCTTAATGGCACAAGTGGCACAGTTTTAGTGAAAAATGTTCCTAAGCTGTTGGGGTTCGTTATGGATACAACTAATAGCATTGATGTCCAAAACAAAAGGATCAAAAATGTTGCAAATGCATTGGAGGAAAATGATGTTGTCAATAAGTTGTTTCTGCAAAGTCAAATTGAAGAGATACAACTTGAAATCAACATGAATTTAAATCAGAAACTCAATGAAATTCAAGAAAAAATTTTAAGCATGAAGTTATTCTTCGAAAAAGAAATTAGAAAGACAAATGAGTTAATTTATGGGTATGAAAGAAATTTGATGGCGCACAATACTTAAAAGAACTCACACTGAATACAATATATTCAGTAAAATCCTAAATACATTAAATAATGACTTCAAAAAGATCTTTAGTAAATGAGCTGCATAAGCAAGCACGAAAAAATTTTCCACGTCGGAGAGTTGTTATGAAAGGAATAGATGATCTTTGGCAAGCTGATTTAGTTG
This sequence comes from Panzeria rudis, assembly GCA_956483635.1. Classification (NCBI taxonomy): domain Eukaryota; kingdom Metazoa; phylum Arthropoda; class Insecta; order Diptera; family Tachinidae; genus Panzeria; species Panzeria rudis. The sequence goes on from OY101449.1 coordinate 64,518,935, forward strand.
AAATGGGGAACTATTCTACAGACAATAAGAACTATCGATATTTAATGACAGTAATTGATACATTTTCGAAATTCGCATGGGCTGTACCACTTAAAACAAAAACTGCGCTTGAAACAGTCCGGGCAATGGAACTTGTTTTTCAATTGGGACGGGTGCCAAAAAACTTACAAACAGACGACGGTAAAGAGTTTTTCAATAAACTCTTTGGAAAATTGATGGATAAATACAACATTAATCACTACTCAACGTATATCAGAATGAAAGCATCAATTGTGGAACGATTTAATAGAACATTAAAAGGAATGATGTGGAAAGAGTTTAGCTTCAATGGTTCTTATAACTGGTTTGACATTTACAAAGACTTGATTAATACATATAATAGAAAAATTCATCGTACCATCAAAATGGCACCTATTCAAGTTACCTCTAGATATGAGAAAAAATTATTAAGTACGGTATATAACCGTTTAAAACTGTTCAAATTATCAAAATTCAATGTTGGAGATCATGTGCGTATAAGTAAATATAAACATGTTTTTGAAAAAGGATACACCCCCAATTGGACAACAGAAATTTTCACAATTAAAACAGTTCAAAATACATATCCAGTTACATACATATTAGAAGACTATTGTGGTAATCCTATTAAAGGCGGATTCTATGATGAAGAACTCATAAAAACGGAATTTCCCAACACATACCTGGTTGAAAGAGTTCTCAAAACTAAAGGAGATAAAGTATTCGTTAAATGGCTAGGATTTTCTAATCAACATAATTCATGGATTAATAAAAATGAAATATTGTAGTAAAGTTTAAACATAAGCCTATTTTTGTAACTAATATATTAAAGAAAAACAAATAAATGAGCATGCAAATTCTTTTTTATACAAAGTGTTCTGTTTAATTTCATTTATTAATAATCTGACAACCATAATGTCAATAACACTTACTCTGAACTCAAACTCATCCGAGTTATCAGCTAATTACTTTCCTCCTATTGGTTTAAATGGTGGATATGAATGTGCTCTAACTGATTTTCATTCATATAATAGCATACCTAATGTAGATGATTATAACAATATATTTCATATAGGTGAACATGTAATTAAAATACCAATAGGATCCTATGAATTGAATGATATAGTTGATTATATTAAAGATCAATATAAGCAGTACTGTCCGGAAAATAAAATTGATATTGAGGCTAATAACAATACAATGCAAGTTAGAGTTAATAGCTCTAAGGACCTCATATACTTTAATAAGGATAATACAATTGGAAAACTTTTAGGATTCAATGAGAAAATTCTAGCTCCCAACGAAGATCATTACTCAGATCTCCCCGTCAATATTTTCATAGTGAATATCCTACGTGTTGAATGTAATATAGTCGTTAATACATATATGAATAATTCACAAGCACATACATTACATGAATTCGCGATCAACGTCCCACCAGGGTATAAAATTGTTGAGATTCCTAGAAATCTTATCTATTTGCCCGTTAACTGCCGAGAGATAAGTTCTCTAACTCTGCGAATCGTTGATCAGAACGGTGATTTAATTAATTTTCGAGGAGAAGAATACGACTACATCTGGGATCTAACAAATAATGATAATATACAACGCCAAGCAATTTAAGGATAAAATTGGATACACTTGTAAAACACTATTAAAAACCAAACCACAATTAAAGAGATCATCACACAAAAAACATCTGTCACAAGGAAATAAACAATTTTTGAAGTCCCTCAATTTAAAGTTGGTAAAGAAATGAGCTCCATACTAGATGTTTTAGAAAAACCTCTATCAGACGAGAGTATAATTAAAAAGGACTACCACACATATACACCGTACATACAATCCTTCAATAACAATGATGAGATTCGAATTTCAATACAAAATCAAGACTTGTATGTGCTGCCCAGCGAAAGCTACATATATGTTGAGGGAAGTATTGTAGATGATAATAACAGCAAAATATCTTCTTTTTTAAATCTTAAATTGAAAAATAACTTTGTGGCACATCTATTTGATGAAATTAGATATGAGCTCAACGGTATAGAAATTGATCATACAAGACATTTAGGCATTTCAAGCACCTTAAAAAATTTCGTTTCTTTATCACCAACGGAAAGTGTTGGCATGTATAATGCTGGATGGAACAAACTTGATGATTTGAATATTCTAAATGGATACTTTAATTTCTATGTACCACTGAAACTATTTTTAGGTTTTGCTGAAGACTATAATAAAATTATACTGAGCGGTAAACATGAATTGATTCTCTTACGTAATAAGAACGATGAAAAACTCGTATACTCGACTATTGCTACTGACAAACCAAAAATTAGTATCTCAAACATCTCATGGAGAATTCCACATGTACAATTATCCGATCTTAGCAAATTGAATATGATTAAAATTATTAACAATGGTGCTTCTATACCGATGGCATTTCGCAGTTGGGATTGTCACATTAATCCTCAACTAAATACAGGAACTAGCCATATATGGAATGTTAAATTGGCTGCAAATAGAGAACGACCCCGTTTTGTATTGATTGCTTTTCAACAAGAGAATAAGTTTGTTCACTGTAATCTAAACAATTTAAAAGTGCATTTAAATTCCGAATCGTACCCATATGATGATCTTAATATTAAATTTAAAAATGACCGTTATGCAATTCTATATGATATGTATCTACGATTTCAACAAAGCTACTACATGAGAGAATCACAACCGCTTCTAACTGCTCAAGAGTTCAAAAATAGTGTGCCTATAGTGGTAGTAGATGTCAGTCACCAAAACGAATCTCTCTCGAACGGTCCTGTTGATATAAAAATTGAAATTGAAACAGATTCCAACATTCCCACTGATACATCAGCTTTTTGCATTCTCATCCACGATCGCTTAATAGAATACATACCATTAAAAGGTCAAGTTCGTAAAATCATGTAAATAAAAAAAAAAATAAAAAAAAAAATAAGATGATGGGGGATAAAGTTTTCATCGATATGCAAGGATTTAAATCTAATTCAAACACCTTCATTGCAAAGGAAATAGCAATTGTTTTTAACAACGAGGAGTATATAAATTTTATTATTAAACCACCGTTTAACTTCAAAAGATTGTCAATAGCAAAACAAAATGAAGCAAATTGGCTAACAAAAACTTTCATCATCTGAATTGGAATGACGGATCAATATCATTTAAGAGTGTTGTAAAATTTTTAAAAACCAATTTAAAATATTCAACAATCTATGTTAAGGGTATGGAAAAGAAGAAATGGTTTGAAAAATTACTTCAAGTCAGAGTTTTTAACATCGAGGATATTGGCTGTATCAACTTTAAGCAAATACAACTTAAATATCCGGAACATTTTTATTGTAGCTACCACAACTATGGAGTTTGTGCTTTAAGAAATGCATATTTACTTTATCAGGAAAATAAGTAAAGATTTTAATTTTAATTTTCTATACTTATATTGCTACAACATATATTTACGATATTTTTTTAAATAAAATATGTAGATTTAAAATATACAACATTTTGTTCAATCATTTTTTTATATGTATATGGTATGTATACGAGACAGAGGCAAATGTCAGCAAGCAGTATGAATTTACTATCAATTATATGATTGCGCACTTTTGAGCTGTTACGCGCTTGCTCTTTTATCTGTCATCGCTCTCGCTCTGTCCCTCTGCCTACAGCTCCGTCCTCTGCATTTGAATTTCCTTTTCATTTTTCTTTTGAACCACTTAACCACAGCATGCGTTTATCTCTGCTTAACAAATTCTCTATCCTCTGCTTCTATTGACAGTCTGTCAGTCTGCCAGTCTGTCGCTCTGCCGTCACTCTGTCACTATACCAAACTATTCATAATCAAGACAACCACACTTTCTTCTTACAACAACAACAACATTACATTACATTACAAAATCGATACCATGTTTATTACTAAAAATAATTACTTCAACAAAATCCATACAACTCATTCTAACAAACAGCCAAACATTGGCCTACATTTAATTCCATCAGACAGAGAGACAGACAGACAGACAGGGAGACTTAAAAAAATTCACACTTTGTACAATCAATAATAATTTTTTATTCCTAAGTGCATTCATACCCACACGATCAACATTTCTTAAACAAAGATTTTTATCTCTCCTTTTAATTTTTGTTGTGAAGCACTTAACCACAGGAAAAGACAGACAGAAGCAGGAAAACCAGACAAAGGACAGAGAAAATAAACTAAACATAAAGACATACGTTCTCTGCATTTGAATTTCCATTTCATTACAAAACTAAATTACACATATTATGACTTTTTTTAACACTCTAACTATCAGTTTATATATTACCAACCAACCAAATTCACTTTAAAACCAAAATCCTTTTCAATCTACACTTAAACAATAAATGGAAACGTACACTTAAACAATAAATGAAAAACAAAACACCAACCCAACCAAAATATTTCTTAATTGTACAAGATTAGAATTTTAAAACACAGTTAATTTTTTTCACTGACAAGTTCATTAATACTATTTCCCAAAACTCACTTTAAAACCAAAATCCTTTTCAATCCACACTTATACAAAAATTCATACAGCTCGTTTTTCCCACGCCTTTCATATACAATTAAACAATAAATGAAAAAAAAACAAACATAAAAACACACATTCGAACCCTCGTCACCTCACACTTAAGCTCATAAATGAAAATTATCACGTACAAGCCATCGTAAAACCCTCTGCGCGTGCCTAACATAACTAGTTACATGCACCGACATACAAAAACACCACCTAAACCCTTCTCAAACATACCCTTGACACTAATTACCCAAATTTAGGCAATAAATTACAAAATTTCACAAATTTTGACAATTTTAATTGGTGACAAAGCCCCAGTTCCCCACTACTTATTTATACTCAAAATCTATTAATTACACCTATTAAAGGAATGGGATATTACACATTCACCGAAAATGAAGCAGCTATTCCCCTGACAAAGCTAAAACTAATTCAATTATGATATTTGATGATTTTGCATGTGAGAAGCAGAATAATATAAGGGCTTATTTTTGTATGGGACGACATAGGGATGTTGATTCATTCCACTTGTGCCAAACTTATACCAGAATTCCCAAGCATTTAATAAGAGACAATGCGAATATGATTATAATGTTTAAACAAGATGAGACAAATATGAAACATTTTTATAGGGATCATGTTGCCAGCGATATGAGTTATGCAAAGTTTCATGAAATTTGTCGATTGTGCTGGAAGGATAAATATGGATTTTTGATGATAAGCAAGATAATGAATTAAACAATGGACGATACGGAAAATTATTCGATTATTTCATAACAATATAAATTGCGCTACATAAAAGAAAAACTTTAGTATATAATCTGGCTTTAACCATAATACATCTACATAGCTCTTGAAATGTCAACTATACCTGATCTAATTATCTACCTAATAAGCTGATCTGATCTGATACCTAATAAGCTGATCTGATACCTAATAAGCTGATCTGATACCTAATAAGTTGATCTGATACCTAATAACCTGATCTGATAACCTGATCAGGTACCTAATAAGCTGATCTGATAACCTGATTAGATACCTAATAAGCTGATCTGATACCTAATAACCTGACCTGATAACATGATCAGGTACCTAATAAGCTGATCTGATAACCTGATCAGATACCTAAGAAGCTGATCTGATACCTAATAACCTGATCTGATACCTAATAAGCTGATCTGGTAACCTGATCAGATACCTAATAAGCTGATCTGATACCTAATAAGCTGATCTGATAACTTGATCAGATACCTAATAAGCTGATCTGATAACCTGATCAGATACCTAATAAGCTGATCCGATAGCTGGAAAATGGATGAAAAAATGTTAAAATAGTTGGTTGCGACAAGAAATGTCTTAAAGAAAAGCTTCGTAGTATAAAAACGGGCGAAACAGACACACGTGAACCACTAAAAGATACATTTAAACCTTGTAACGACAAAAGTTAGCAGCAGCTTCGTTTTTGGTCGTACAAGTATTTTTGTCTATGAATTATTGTATCTTATCTACGACTGTTTATAATTATTTTACGATTAACCATTATTTTTGCAAGTTATTATTATAACAATTACACAGGTTATGTGTATTTATACTTTTGCCAAAATTATGAATTAAAATATTTATTTTGCTAATAATTTACGAGGTTAAATTTAGTAAATGTTGAATTCGCCTTATTTTCAAATATTAAACATTCGTTAGATGGAGTCGCCATCTATATGTGACTTTAATCTTTAATTTAAATTATTTACAATAAATGCAACACTTAGAATAGTAAGTTACATTTTATAACAACCAAGTATTGTCAAATAATTTTAGTATATAAGCAATTATTGTATGAAGACAAACCAGTTGTGGGTAGTAGAACTGCTAACAACAGCTTGACTTAGAAACTTCCAGACAGCAAATTATTGTGAAGTAGTAGTTGAGTGGTCGAACCACTGGACTTTTACCTAACAGTATCTGCTGGCCAGACTCACATTGTTGGTAGTTGAACTGCTGACAGACAGGCTGGACGTACCGTCAGTGAGCATATTGCGCAGTAGGTGTGTGGTAGTCGAACTGCTGTCCTCCTGCCTATCATTAGCCGCTGAACAAAAGTACTATCGACGACACCCGCGACATAACGTCAGTGCGCCCTTGAGCAATAGGTGTGTGGTAGTAGAACAGCTGTACTCCTATTTATCATTAGCCGCTGAACACACTGACCATTGTACGAAAATAAAATTTTATCAACACATACGACGTGTGTTTATTTTTCTTTTGTCCCCAACAAATAAATTTTTGTAACGAATCCTGGACACCGGCGAGTATACCCCAGCGAAGAAAATAACGTCGTTACAATGGCGCCCGAGCAGGGACGTGAGAAAAATGGATACAATTATTATCGTGCCTAATGCGTCGAGTGTTAAAAATATATATATATATATATATATATATATATATATATATATATATATATATATATATATATATATATATATATATATATATATATATATATATATATATATATATATATATATAGTTATATATAATGGGTGATTTTATAAGAACTATCGGAAAGTAAAAAAAAAACACATAAAATTCAGAAAAATGTATGAAATATTTATTTGGATCGATAGTTGGGTCGATATAATTTAATGTTTGAAGATTATTTCATGCAAATGTTGGCCGCGGCTGCGCCTCAAATGGTCCATCCGCTTAGTCCAATTTGGCATACTCTTTCCAACATTTCGGCCGGTATCTCACGAATAATGTTGGCAATGTTGGCTTCCATTTTCCATTGGTCCATTGTTTCGCGTGCTGTGTGGCATGTGGCACCGTCTTGTTGAAACCACATGTCATGCAAGTCAAGCTCTTCCATTTTGGGCAGAAAAAAGTTTGTTATCATCGCACGGTAGCGCTCACCATTCACAGTAACGTTGTGATTCGCATCATCTTTGAAGAAATACGGCCCAATGATGCCGCCAGCCCATAATCCGCACCAAACGGTTGTTTTTTGTGGATGCATTGGTAGCTCTTGCAATGCTTCTGGCTGCTCTTCACTCCAAATACGGCAGTTTTGCTTGTTCACGTATCCATTCAACCAGAAATGAGCCTCGTCGCTGAACACAATTCTTCGATAAAAAAGTGGATCTTCATCTAACTTTTCAAGAGCCCATTCACCAAAAATTTGGCGTTGTGGTAGGTCGTTTGGCTTCAATTCTTGCACCAGCTGTATCTTATAAGGCTTCACACCCAAATCCTTCCGCAAAATTTGCCACGTAGTGGAGTAACAGAGGCCCAATTGCTGCGAACGGTGCCGAATCGATAATTCACGGTCATCACCAACACTGGCCGATACGTCTGCGATATTTTCTTCAGTTCGCACTCTACGTAAACGTGTTGGTGGTTTAATGTCCAACAATGTAAATTTGGTGCGAAATTTTCTTACAATAGCCCGAATAGAAGCCTCAGTAGGTCGATTAAACTGACCATAAAATGGAAGAAGCGCGCGATGAACTTTCTTAACAGAGCACGCATTTTGGTAATAAAATTCAATAATTTGCAAGCGTTGTTCGTTTGTAAGACGATTCATGATTAAATTATAGACCAAACTGAAGATGTTTGACAGTGACACAAGATACAAAACGTGCGTGAGCTGTCAAAACTAGTGTTGCCAAAAAGATAATAGCAAAAAAATCACTCGTTATATATATATATATATATATATATATATATATATATATATATATATATATATATATATATATATATATATATATATATATATATATATATATATATATATATATATATATATATATATATATATATATATATATATATATATATATATATATATATATATATATATATATATATATATATATATATATATATATATATATATATATATATATATATATATATATATATATATATATATATATATATATATATATATATATATATATATATATATATATATATATATATATATATATATATATATATATATATATATATATATATATATATATATATATATATATATATATAATAAAAATAAAAATAAAATAAAAAGGTTTTTTTCTAGTAAAATAATATATGAAATAAAATATAAGAGAATTAAAAATTAAAATTAACTTTTGTTTAACAAATGAAAGAAATGATAATAAAGAAACGAACAAAAAAATAAATTAAAAAAAATCTTTATGTTTTAAGAAAGAAAAAGAAAACAAAAATATAAGTTCTCTGAACAAGAGCAAATATATAAACTAACAAAATAGTAGTGCTTTTTTTCAAATGAAAATAAAATAAATTTTCTGGTGAAAAAGTGAAGCGAGAGTAAATCAAATAAAATAAAACAAAAATCTATCAGTGACTTAAAGAATAAAATACTATTTGGAATAGATGAGACGAATAACAGAGTTAACTAACTGTGGTTGTAAAATAAAAATCAAATATATATAAAGAAAAAGTACAAGCATCAATACAAAAAAAAATCAAATTAAGAGATTTATTAAATCAAGCCAGGTAAATAAACAAAGTGCAATTGTGCAATTGCTTTTATAATTACCATAAAAAAATTACAAAAGGATAGAAGTCCAAACGGTTGTATTAACTAGAACAAAAACCTAAAATTGGTGCGGGTGAGTGAATTAAATTAAAAAAAAAAAATTTTCTTTCAAAATATTAAATTGGAAACAAGCTTAAGCCAAAAGGAATTAGAATTTTTGAAAAAAAAAATCAATCAAAAGTGATAAATAAATAATGTTGAAAACAAGTTGGGCTTATTCGCTAAAACGCGACGATCTACTAAGCAATTTAAAAGAATTTAATTTGGATACCGCGGGCACTGTAGAGGAGATTCGCAAGCGTTTCGCGAAATGCATAGGTTCCGAACACGATGAGGATGACACCAAACGCCTGGTGGTGCTGCAAGAACAGTATGAAGCACACAACGCTAAACCTTCAACCGAAAACGATACCCACAATGAAGCCACACAACAAAACATTACAATACCTTCAACATCGCGTACTAATTCCGAAACAAGATTTATCCTGGTGGACCACGTGAGAAAATGGGGAATTGTATATGACAGTGAAAGCGAACCACTAGCATTTATAGAGCGAGTGGAAGAGCTAGCCGAAATATACGAAGTAGCCCTCGACAAACTACCGAAAATTATGCCTGAATTTTTGCAAAATCGTGCACTAATCTGGTATCGTAGTAATAACGGACAGTGGCAGGTATGGAGTGCATTTAAATCTAGTTTTCTCGAATTTTTTCTTCCTTCCAGATACCTTGAGCAACTCTAAGATGAGATTCGAGCCACGAGACAGCAACAAAATGAAGTGTTTAAAGAATATGTCCTCGCAAATCAAAATCTGATGCGTCACTAAAACTTATCCAAGGAGCAACAGCTCCAGCGCATTTTTAGAAATTCCCGCCCAGAATTTCAATGGTATATAAAAAGAAATGATTTTTCTACGCTTACTCAGTTAATACGGTTAGCCGAAGACCTGGAGAGTATACCAACTACAAATCAACCAGCCCACAACGAAATACCTCGTTCCGTATCAAACACGGGAACAACACAACAAAATCAGCTCACTCACCGTAACTACTACAACAATTCGTTTTCTCGAGGAAACCATCATGAAAACCACGCTACGGGAAACTCCAAGGGAGATCGACGGAAATAAGGGGTGTCGACTCTCCTCAAAAGCAAATAAATACCCCCTTCAGTAAATACAATAGTCACAGCACCGAGACAAAAACACAACATCAAAAATCTATAACAACTCATCAGGGTGCAAAACTAAAAATACAACCGCAAAGCAATCCGATATTGGCCTGCCCAGACTTTTCGAAAACATTTACCTTGCAGACGGACGCCAGCGATTATGGACTAGGCGCCGTACAACAATTCAACTTCTCCATACAATACCGAAAAGGTAAATATAATGTTGTAGCTGACACGCTATCACGTCAACCCGTAGATATAGCGAACCTAGCCAGTTGTGAACCTGCACCAGGGAATGAGTGTCCTTGGATAGCAAAGATGAAAAAATGGTCTCTGACAATCCTGAGAAGTACAGTGACTTTTCAATTATGGAGAATCAACTATATCGACGTTTCACAAGGCAAATCAATGATGAGGACGACATCCCCTGGAAGTTATGTGTAGCAAAGCCACATAGGGCACGTGTTCTACAAGAAAATCATGACAGCACCACTGCAGGCCATTTTGGTATGTTCCGAGACGTCAGAAAATCAAAAACGCTACTACAACCTTAGACGCCGTACATGGAAACCTAAAATTGGTGAGCTTGTTCTTGTAAAACAACACCCGCTATCGAAAGCTATCGATAGTTTCGCAGCTAAGCTAGCCCCAAAATTCGGAGGCCCATATGAGATTAAATCATTCGTTTCGCCGGTAATCGTAAAAATTCAATGTACCCGGACTAAGGAATTAAAGACTGCTCATCTGACTGAACTTAAACTGTACGTGCCTTAACATTTCATTCCCTAATTGTTTTGTTTTCTCTCACTTCAGATACAGAAATAAGAAGAAAAATGGACCACCAGCAACACTTTGAAGAGACCTGGAAGAAGTTCAGAAAATCTATGGAGGACGAGCAAGCCAAGAAAAGAAGAACTATATTCACAGATGACGAAATGCCCTCCACCAGCAAGAAAGGTCGAGATAGCTCTGGCCCTACTAACCGCTCCAAGCCTACATGGACATGTTTCCGTATGAGCACCGCTAAAACACACGCTACTATGAAGACAGCACATGAAACAACGCCCCCTCCAGACTTAACAAAAATTGCAACAAATAACCTGGAACGCCATAACCCATCCGCAAACACACCAATGCGTAAACACGAGAAGCACACAAATCATGATGTCAACAACACGAATACCGTGACAGGCCCAGCTGAAGAAGAACCACTGCCTAACGTTGCAGCGCGAACGCCTGTTAGTCCGACAGTCGATGTGCCACCTACTCCAGGCAACAATACAGAGGAATTCCTAAATAACTCACCAGCGAGAAGCTTCTATTCAGAACAGCAAGAAGACGACCATGACTGGTTCAGCTCACTCTACTGTGGAGCAGCCCAGCCTCCAACACCGGGAAAGGGTTACACTTACTCACCCCTTTCACAATAGGCAGAAGTAATTGTCATCGATGATGACGAACAAAACGGGTATACATCGGCATATGAAGAAAAGGGTTCACCGTCACCACATAGCGAAGCCAAGTCAGTAGCCGTAGAGGGTGAAGAGATATCATCTGAGATGGAAGAAATATTGCGTGCATCATTTGGGGAATTTGACGACACGGTCAATTGCCGAGACCACTGTCCTACACCATCCTCGGCATCCACTAGCACATCGGAGTCATGCACACCCAAACATCAAGGCTGGTTCACTATTGATGTGCGGGATAAACGCTGTCACAATATTGGTGGTTTCACAGGTTATGAGAGGAATATAACCTACCGATTCTGGGTAGATATGCTAACAGAACACCCAGCAATCTGTGCTCCAACAACCAGCATAAGAGGTTCATCCAGTACCTCGTCATCAGGTACATCCACAACATCCTTGATCGAAGTCTCCCCAAGACCCGCTGATGACTACCAGCTACGACAAGTTACACCAGAACGAGTACCCTGGCGCCGCCTGTCTGGCAGCTCATCGTCATCGTTTGTTCTACAACCAAACCCCACGTCACCATGTTTATCCATACTGGCATCACCTTTGTCCATCAACTTGTCATCAAGAACAACGAGCCCCAGTTCGGTAAAGTCGTGCGAGCCGTTAGCAACAAACAGAAAAGAAGTCGAACCCACATCACCACAAGGTTCACCATTTCGGGTGCCAACTCCTAAGCCGCCCACAAATAATTTATCACCCCGGCAGCCGCAGAAAGAAAATTTACACACCTTGCCACCCGAGTTGCAAAACAAGATCCGCTACCTCCAACAAAACAGGAAACCCAACCATCGAAGCAAATTTAAACAATGGATAAACGGGAAGCTGTATAATGTGGTTATAGCCAAGAGTGGTATAGTCAAAGTCAGCATCCTGGAGTAAATGCAAATCCTGTCTACCCGAAGAAAGGAGGGAATGTAACGACAAAAGTTAGCAACAGCTTCGTTTTTGGTCGTACAAGTATTTTTGTCTATGAATTATTGTATCTTATCTACGAGTGTTTATAATTTTTTTACGATTAACCATTATTTTTGTAAGTTATTATTATAACAATTACACAGGTTATGTGTATTTATGCTTTTGCCAAAATTATGAATTAAAATATTTATTTTGCTAATAATTTACGAGGTTAAATTTAGTAAATGTTGAATTCGCCTTATTTTCAAATATTAAACATTCGTTAGATGGAGTCGCCATCAATATGTGAATTTAATCTTTAATTTACATTATTTACAATAAAATGCAAAACTTAGAATAGTAAGTTACATTTTATAACAACCAAGCATTGTCAAAGAATTTTAGTATATAAGCAAGTATTGTATGAAGAAAAGTCAGTCTGCGTTTGGTCGTTGCCTACACAGACATAAGCAGATATGGCAACACTGACGTATGTCAAAGGGCCATATCAGGTGTTGCTTAACCCCATTTTGTGAGGAGTAAAAATATATGTGGCATCCTGAAAACAATGCGAAAAAAGCAGCAACTATACATTACCAAATGTTCAGAAAAAAATTAATCAGTCAAAATAAAAAAAGTAAACAAACAAAAATTTTTGTTGAAAAATTTTTATTTTTACTAAAAAATATTTAAAATAATACAAAATATGTATGCATTAAATGAAATTCAATGTTTTTTTATATATAAAATTGGTAAGTATAAGCTGTAAAGAAAAAATATGCTTTTAAACTGATTGTTTACAATTATTTGTTTATTAACTTACAGGCGCATGTTGGTGGATAGCTGACCACATCACGGCTGCATTGGACGAGTGGATGGGCGTGAGAGTAAGTACTCCTGGATTATCTAAAATGACAAGGAAAGGTTGGATTCAATTTTTAATTATTATCTTATATACTAAGTAGACAAAAAAATTGATTACAGCTAACCTGTTGCAGATCCACTTGGCCTCCGAAAATATACTAAAATTTGTTGTGAAGTGACATTTGTCAATAAACAACAAGTCTGCCAACCTGTTGTTCAACCGATTCTCCACCGGAAGTGGGCGGAAATCTACGGTAAGTTCCTTTTTTAGCTGAAAATAAAAAAGTTAATGCTTTTACTAAAATGTTATTTTTTATTATTTATATTAGACATACCGTGTAAAAGAAGACCGGAATATGAAGCCCGACGAAGCTGTTGACTTGTTGGCCAACTAACTGGCCACCGGAAGTGGAAGGAAATCCACGGTAAGTACGTTTTTTGACTGAAAATAAAAAAGTTAATGTTTTTATTAAAGTGTTACTTTTTATTATTTATTGTAGACATACCGTGTAAAAGAAGACCGGAATATGAAGCCCGACGAAGCTGTTGACTTCTTGGCCAACTAACTGGCCACCGGAAGTGAGCGGAGACCTACGGTAAGTTCCTTTTTTAGCTGAAAATAAAAAAGTTAATGCTTTTACTAAAATGTTATTTTTTATTATTTATATTAGACATACCGTGTAAAAGAAGACCGGAATATGAAGCCCGACGAAGCTGTTGACTTGTTGGCCAACTAACTGGCCACCGGAAGTGGGCGGAGATCTACGGTAAGTTCCTTTTTTAGCTGAAAATAAAAAAGTTAATGCTTTTACTAAAATGTTATTTTTTATTATTTATATTAGACATACCGTGTAAAAGAAGACCGGAATATGAAGCCCGACGAAGCTGTTGACTTGTTGGCCAACTAACTGGCCACCGGAAGTGGAAGGAAATCCACGGTAAGTACGTTTTTTGACTGAAAATAAAAAAGTTAATGTTTTTATTATAGTGTTACTTTTTATTATTTATTGTAGACATACCGTGTAAAAGAAGACCGGAATATGAAGCCCGACGAAGCTGTTGACTTGTTGGCCAACTAACTGGCCACCGGAAGTGGGCGGAGATCTACGGTAAGTTCCTTTTTTAGCTGAAAATAAAAAAGTTAATGCTTTTACTAAAATGTTATTTTTTATTATTTATATTAGACATACCGTGTAGAAGTAAATCAACATTCTGAGCCCTACAAGGCTGTTGGATGACTAGTTGACCACCGGAAGTGCACAGAAATCTATGTCAAACTGATTTATAGATGATACTATAAATTAATTTAATGAAAATATTTATATATATCTTGTTTTTTAATAAACTTCATTTTTTAATGTATCATTAAAAAAATAAAGCTGATTTTTTTCGACATTATCGAGTCTCGATCCATCATGTTTTGCTATAAACAGCATCACCTCTTGTAGGATGTGGTTCTTCACCACGCAGGATGGTCTTGAGTAAGGAGAAGCTCAAAATGCACAAATACATGCGCAATATGTGTATTCGCTACACTTACTCCTGGATTAAATAAAATTTAAACAAATTTGAGGTAGCTATCCTTTATTTGTTTTTTTTTTTTAATTATCCTTGATGCCATCCCAGCAAACAAAAACTTAGGCGTTATAAAAATTCAAATAAAATTTAAAATAAACAAAAAATCTTTCTTTAATTAATTTAATACTTTTGAAAGTGGATTTCATATTAAATCATTTTTTTTAATATCAATTCCACATGTTTGCTGGGATAATAAAAATAATACAATTCAATTGAAAGAAATAACAATACGTATAAGAAAAGATATGTATATAAGAGTACTTAAACATAACATTTAATAGATTTCATAGCAAATTAAACAAAAATGATGCTAAAAATTAAAATAATTTTAAAGATTAAGCATACAATTTTTATTATTATTTAAAGTTTTGTAAAAGTGGATCATGTATGGTAAAGTTTTATATGTTCTGATTTGTTTAAGTCTTTTATATACATATAATGTTCATGCGATCAAGTTATGTTTTGTTAGTGTTGTGTTAGTAAAAAATGAGGTAGAGTGTTTATGTTTGAATTAAATTAAATAAATATCATAAATATTAGCAGAATGAAAAAGTTAAATAAATATTTTATTTACAAAATGAATTTAAAAGATATTAATTAAAGAAAAATTATGCTAATTTTCCTAGTCAAGAAATGAAGCTCTGAACTAATTTTTAAGGCATATGTGGCAAAAACTGAATGAGGAAATAAAACAAAAGTGTATCCACGCAAGACGACTTTCTGTCCTGTTTATATGTGCATATATTGAAATAACTGGTATTTGTGTGTAAATGCAGATAAAATGAAAGAAATTAGTTTGAGTCGAAATAAATACTCCGAAAATACAAATTTGAGACGATACAAAGAAATAAGTTCCAAATTAAAAAAAATAACAAACTGTGTAAAAAAATCTACTTGTTTGAGACGCATAAAATTTTTTGCTTAAAATTTGGCTCTTTTAACTTTGCATTAAAATATCTAAGAATAAAATAAATTCTTATTCTAATAAAAAGATTTAAAATATCTTCATGTTTAACTACATTACAACACAAATACGGTTTTTCTTGATAAAGTTTGTCGAAAATTATTTGTCGTATACCCTGTCGGTGGCAGTTCTTATTAAATAAATCATGAAATTTGTTTTCTAAATTTCGGAAATAGTCAACGAAGCCTTGTGGAGGATTAACTAAATGACAATTGTCGAACTGTTTCTCATGTGTAAAATAGTAGTCATTTGGAATTTTTTCGTTGTCTTCAAAGGTTGGTAAAGGGGAAGTGCATACATGTGTTTTATGTAGTTTGTAATAAAAGTAACCACATATGTAAACAAATGCATTTCTTTCCAATACTGTCTTCTCCTCGTTGTCAAGGCATTTGTCATGAACGTCCGTCTCTCTAATGGATGGGCATGGATTAGGTAAAGCATGAAATTCATCCCACTGGGTGTTGTTTGGGTCAAAGCTGTAAGCCAGGTCTACAATCGAAAAGTCCAAAATTTTGTCCTCTGGAGAAATATCTTCACAGTTTCCATTAACAACAACATTAACATAATGAAGTCCCCAACGCTTTTGAAATGAGCTCGAAAAGTTTCGTGGTGTTATACGGACGGAATTTCCAGAACCCTTTCGAATTTGTCCAAAAAAGTGCTCTAGATGGTCTTGTGTTAGTCTACGAGTCTTCAGTCCCTGAAAACCTTCTTGATTAAGATATGCCCAAAGACTTTTTAAGGCCGAAATGTTCGTAAGCCAACCGGAAGTGAATTTAAAAGTCTTTGTTATGTTAGTTCCCTTTTCGTCTATGATTTTAAAAGTTTTAAGTTGTTTAGAGGCATGTCGCAAAAGTTCTAATTGGTCTTCTGAGCCCCTGAAAACACGTCTTTCTGTACGGCTATTTAAAATGTCAAAAAGGTCGTTAAAAAACTCTAAATATTCGGCCGTATTAATGTATGATAAGGATTTCCTAGGATCTAATTTACCTGAAGCTTGCAACGTGCGCATACCTTTAGCTACTGTCCGACTTAAAACCTGAGCTGCTAAGTCTACTCTCATGCGCTGAAAATTGTTTGGATTAATGTGCTCCGTACTTAGCTTAGGAGCACATTTTAACGAATTAGAATCTGTGTGAAAAAAGTGCTTTACATCTGTCCATGATATAAGTTTATTGTTGAAAAAAATTTTGTAATCTAAATTGAGAAGGCAATTACGTGCACTTTTTAACAAATGAGGACTATCATGCATGAAAAAAATCCTTTCTTTATTAACTATAAAATACGGCCTCTGCTCGGTAACCTGAACAATCTTGGAAAAATTTACAAAATTGGCTCCCTGATCGCAAACAAACTGGCAAGGTTTTAAGCCTATTGCTTGTAATTTTGAAATAGCCTCAAATATATACTTCTGCATAACAATTCCTTTACAGTTACCCTGAACAAAAAAGTAGGATACTGCTTGCGACCAACTATTGCCACCTATACCACTTGCCATTATAACCATAGCGCTAGTCGCTAAATTTCTAGAACGATTTTCGTCCCCGAAATCCTCTAGACCTATTATTTTATCCTTGAACCTATCATACTCAAGAAAGGTTTTCAGAGACATTTCGTCACAAGATACACTTATGTATTTTTCCTCTTCTTGAAATTCTCGCGCACGTAATTTCAACGCTTCAAAAGTACCATTTAAATTGCCAGGAGTCTTAGGCCAGTCCTTTACAAAACGACGTAAAGTTCTTACGTCAGGCCAATCTAATAATTTAGATAAATAGCGATAAACTAATGGGGATAGAAAATATACCGCTAAAGCAATCAGTTTTAACCCGATGCTATACCGACGATTTTTAGTTTCCCGATTATGATTAACTAAACTATTTTCTAAACATACTGACAACGAATTAGATATTTTAGAAGACATGTCATTCTTCTTTTTCAACTCCAATTCCAAATTTCCAACTTTTTGTTTGTACTTATCTAATTCCTTAGATAATCTAATATTAGCTGCTCTATAAGTAGAATTCAAACGTTTTTCTGATAAATAAAGTGTTCGGTATTTGTCCAAAGCAGCTTGTATTGTCTTTAATTTAAGAGAAGAGTCAGGCTTATGCGGCAAATTGTTCGTAAATATGTCTTCATTTATAGCTAAATCGTCCATGTCATGGCGTATTAATCTAGTCGAATTGTCATTTGTTCGTCTGTCTTTGCTTTGTGTAGTATTTGGAATCGGAGTTACACTGATTAAATTTGAGCACGGCGATTCTACATTTGACGTATTTACATTTAGTAGCGGGTTTTCTAAATTTGACATGTTTACATTTAATCGCGGTAGTTCTACATTCGAAACATTTAAATTTGACACATTTAGTTCAGGAGATTCATTTCTTGGTACAGCAAATTTCGATATTTTGTTGCCAAAAATGAATTCCTCCGAAAAATGCCGAGTACATGCATATAACCGCTTCGTATTTGTTTTAACGCATAAAATGCGAAGCCATTCTGCACGTCTAAAAATTAAATAAAGGCAGTAAATATTAAAGGACATAAGTTAGGAGATTAGTTTATTAAATAAATATGAAAACGATAACACTTAATCCCATCCACCAAATTTTATACAAGAAGCAACGGAATCCATATTTTACTTAAAATCTCAATATATCGTCAGCTGAAACGCAAAATGCCCTAACTAACATTTTCATGATGAATATTTACGCGAACCGGTTTCGATTATGATTATGTAAACGAAAAAGAGAACTTCTTGCAATGACAAGATTATTTGATTGATCGTGATTTTAAATAATTAACCCTTTCGGTAAAACAATCAAAAAACAAATTTTTAGACGTTGTTTTATAAATATCTAAAAAAGATTTTGATCTTAAAACCCTTTCGCTAAAACATTCAAAAAACAAATTTTTAAAATTTCACTTTTTAATTTTTTCGTCAATTGGATGTCTTTTTTTTCAAAATTTTGCACTTCACCATGATTCTTTTTTCAGTTAAATTGAAAGCATATTCTATATGAAATAAAATAAGCCTTTAATTTTGAAAATCGATTAGAAATTGGCAAAGTTACAAAATTTTTTGAAAAACACTAATTTATATGCTAATTAACACTTTAAAATGTCATTTCTGAACCGATTTGTATTTTTTTACGGTTTTAAATAGGCCACAGACGTTGTTTTATAAATATCTAAAAAAGATTTTGATCTTAATACCCTTTCGCCAAAACATTCAAAAAACAAATTTTTAAAATTTCACTTTTTAATTTTTTCGTCAATTGGATGTCTTTTTTTTCAAAATTTTGCACTTCACCATGATTCTTTTTTCAGTTAAATTGAAAGCATATTCTATATGAAATAAAATAAGCCTTTAATTTTGAAAATCGATTAGAAATTGGCAAAGTTACAAAATTTTTTGAAAAACACTAATTTATATGCTAATTAACACTTTAAAATGTCATTTCTGAACCGATTTGTAATTTTTTTACGGTTTTAAATAGGCCACAGACGTTGTTTTATAAATATCTAAAAAAGATTTTGATCTTAAAACCCTTTCGCCAAAACATTCAAAAAACAAATTTTTAAAATTTCACTTTAATTTTTTCGTCAATTGGATGTCTTTTTTTTCAAAATTTTGCACTTCACCATTATTCTTTTTTCAGTTAAATTGAAAGCATATTCTATATGAAATAAAATAAGCCTTTAATTTTGAAAATCGATTAGAAATTGGCAAAGTTACAAAATTTTTTGAAAAAAACACCGATTTCCACATTTAGCAAAACTTGTAAACTTGCATCCTTTCTGAACCAATTTTTGGGTTTTACTCGGTATACGCAATAACTTTGCTATAATTTTAATGTCTACTTACAGACATCCATGCCGTATCAGTTCAGTCTCAATGGAAATCAGCGTCGACACTATTTCACACACACCCGTTCTACGTTCGCGTTCGATTATTGTCCACCATAGCAAACACAACTTATATAATAACTTTAAATCGTCAATGAAAAACAAAAAACAAGGAACGGGCACTAAAACAGCACTTATAGTAAAAGTCCGGCACTGTGGCGGACGTATGCAAGCACCTCCGTCTGGAACTAACGAGACGATATTTTAATTTGCATTGCACTGACACGGCACGGCACGAATGTCTGTAAAGACCTTTTAACACAACAAATTCCAATTGGCTATCTTTTTGCCAATTGGAAGTAAAGCCGGAAATAGTTACATATGCTAAGACGAATAGTCTCAGTTCAATAACCAACTTTCCGGCTTTATAAAATTTATTTTCATCACACACAATAATTTTAGGAACTAACCTTGACTGATCCTTCGGAAAGCGATGAGGACGGTCCATTTGTGGGCAACCCATTATACATCTGCGACTCCTGAAAACCAAAGAAATATTTATAAAATTTATTTTACAATTTACAAAATAATACTTACATTTTCCTTGAATTTGTTTCAGCTTTTTTCTTCTTCTGTAAATGTTTCTTCCACAGAGTTTCTTCTTTTCTCATCAAACAGGTATTCACTAATGAACTACTAGCTAAAAATTGGCGCAAAAATATGAGGAAATTCTGCCAAAAAGTCCGCCAAAACAGAATTTTCCTATATTTTTCCGCCAATTTGTAGAAATTTTTTTCCAATAAAAAGGTAAACAAAAAAATATCAAATTTAACCCCGAATGAAAGAGACAGACATATACAAGACAAGAATTTTCTGTCCTTTAACAATTATGGGGTTAAGTTAATGATGCCACTATGAGTAAAATTTTGCTATTTTTAGTTACAAATATTACCGCAGGATGGCCGTGTCCTATCTGTGTATAATCTGTGGTTGCCTAGGTAAGACAAACCAGTTGTGGGTAGTAGAACTGCTAACAACAGCTTGACTTAGAGACTTCCAGACAGCAAATTATTGTGAAGTAGTAGTTGAGTAGTCGAACCGCTGGACTTTTACCTAACAGTATCTGCTGGCCAGACTAACATTGTTGGTAGTTGAACTGCTGACAGACAGGCTCGACGTACCGTCAGTGAGCATATTCAGCAGTAGGTGTGTGGTAGTCGAACTGCTGTACTCCTGCCTATCATTAGCCGCTGTACAAAAGTACTATCGACGACATACCGTCAGTGCGCCCTTGCGCAATAGGTGTGTGGTAGTAGAACAGCTGTACTCCTATTTATCATTAGCCGCTGAACACACTGACTATTGTACGCTTACTCATACGGTGTATAGCTATTTCTTTTTGAAAATAAAATTTTATCAACACATACGACGTGTGTTTATTTCTCTTTTGTGCCCAACAAATAAATTTTTGTAACGAATCCTGGACACCGGCGAGTATACCCAAGCGAAGAAAATAACGTCGTTACAACCTATAACAGATCCTTTAAACAAATTTATAAATAGTTCTAATAATATCAATGGAATTATGAAAAAAGAAAAGAATGAGATGAAAACAGAAATTGAACATAATAACAGTTCTAATCATCTTAAGAAACCATCAATTAAGTTGGAGACAAGTACACCAAAGAAACTTGTAGGAGAATCAATATTTGATACCAGCAATTCAGTTGCTGATCCTAATGGTGAAAGTACTATTGATAATGATGATGACGATTTTTACTCTCAAAATTCAAATGCTGAAGAGAGTTACACTGACTTATCTGTTTTGGAAGGAAGAAATACTAACTATGGTCCACATAACGATTTCAATAATGAATGGAAATTTGGTGATAGTAAGCTCAAATTAAATGAAAACAAAATACATGTCGGTAGTCAAATATGGGCTCTAACACCAGGACTATTTTCTCTAATGTTTCATAAAATACCAAAAAACTATGATAAATATGAACTAGAACTCTACAAAAAATTTTAATTAATACAAATGCGTACAGAAGAGACTATAAACCTGATGAACAAATCAAGGGAACGAAAGCCTATAAATATAAACATATTATTAAAAATATGTTTAAAGAGAAAAACCCACAGACTTTATCAAAATCAATACCAAATAAGACAATATCTAATTATAAAGGTGATGGATTGATGCAGTTTAAACCTCATAAACCAAACTATATATACTGGGATGATCCAAATGAGATAGTAGATCGACTTCGACTACTGGTATCATCACAAGCTGCTAATCATAATAACGAAATTTTATCAATTATTGAAGAACTTCGCGAAGCTAATATAATAGAATAATCTATATAAAGTATGTCTGTTGATAAGTTTGGACATTATCTAAACGATACAAGCAATATAATTTCATTGAAAAATTACCCTAAAATGTTGGGGTTCTTTATGGATACAAACAACAAGATCGATGTCCAAACAAAAGAATCAAAAATGTGGCAAAAGCTGTGGAAGAAAACGATGTTTTCAATAAATTGTTTCTGCAAACTCAAATCGAAGAAATAGAACACAAGCTATTAAAATACTTTAAGGAAGATAACAACAATATTCATGATAGTCTAAGAACTCAAATCGAAATGCTACAACATGCAATAATATTACAGTTGGAAGAGAATAAGAAAATGCAAGGAACTATTTCCAAAATCAAAAAATTTTTGGAAGACAGATACCTACAAAAATTTTTTGAAAGTATACAAAAGAAAAGTTAATGAGAAGATTTATAGATTTGAAAATTACATGTTTGTGTCAATAGCTAAAAGTGTATCAAATAGATCACAACACATCGAAAATAATTCTTAATACTAAAAAATGGCTTCAAAAAGAATTTTAGTAAATGAACTCCATAAACAAGCTCGAAAATCTTTTTTACGTCGTAGAGTTGTGATGAAAGGAATAGATGATCTTTGGCTAGCTGATTTAGTTGAAATGGGAAATTATTCTATGGACAATAAAAATTATAGATTTTTGTTAACTGTAATTGACACGTTCTCCAAATTTGCATGGGCACTACCACTTAAAACAAAAACTGCACTTGAAACAACCCAAGCCATGTCAGATATTTTTCGATTGGGACGAGTACCAAAAAACCTACAAAAAGATGATGGTAAATAACTTTTCAATAAACACTTTGGAAAAGTGATGGATAAGTACAACATTAATCACTAAACACTATTCAGAATGAAAGCATCAATAGTAGAACGATTTAATAGAACATTAAAAGGGATGATGTGGAAAGAATTTAGTTTTAATGGTACATACAATTGGCTTGATATCTACAAAGATCTGTTAGAATCATATAACAGAAAAGTTCATCGTACCATTAAAATGGCTCCAATTAAAGTCAACTCTTCAAATGAGAAAAAATTATTGAATACAGTATACAGTCATTTGAAAATGTATAAAATATCGAAATTTAATGTTGGTGATCATGTGCGCATAAGCAAATATAAGCATATTTTTGAAAAAGTCTATACTCCAAACTGGACAACAGAAATTTTCACAATTAAATCTATTCAAAATACATATCCCACAACATACATATTAGAAGATTAGCGTGGAAATCCTATTAAAGGTGGATTTTATGATGAAGAACTTTTAAAAACAAGATTTCCTAAATCTAGTTGGAAAGATTATTAAAACCAGAGGAGCCAAAGCAGTTGTTAAATGGTTAGGATTTAGTAACGATCACAATTCATGGATAAGTAAAGATGAAATATTATAGTTGAAACATTATCAGCAATTATTATACATACATACTTAGTACTTAAGATTATAATGTAAATTTAAAATAAAAAAGATGAAATTAATATGTAACTCCTTTTTATAAACAATTTTGTGTTGAACTTATTTATTCGTAATCAGACAGTCATAATGTCAATAACACTTACTCTAAGCTCCAAATCATCACAGTTATCTGCTAATTACTTCCCACTATTGATTTAAATGGAGCATATGAGTGTGCTCTAACTGATTTTCATTTATATAATAGCATCCCAAATGTTGATGTCTACAACAATTTGTTTCATATAGGTGAAAATGTGATTGAAATACCAATTGGATCTTATGAATTGAATGATATTGTTGATTATATAGAGGAACAATATAAACGCTACAATCCAGAAAATAGAATTTTTATAGAAGCCAATAACAATACAATGCAAGTTAAAGTCAACAGCTCTAAGGATGCAATATATTTTAATAAAGAAAATACTATTGGAAAACTCTTGGGATAGTAAAATCCTAACTCCAAACGTAGATCATTATTCTGATCTTCCAGTTAATATTTTCAAGGTGAATCTGTTGCGAATTGAAAGTAGTATCGCTGTTAATACATATACGAATAATTCCAAGGCGCATACACTACATGAATTTCCGATTAATGTGCCTCCAGGCTATAAAATAGAAGAGATACCTCGAAATCTTATCTATTTACCGGTGAACTCCAGAGAGATAAGTTCACTAGCTCTACGAGTAGTTGATCAGCACGGTGATTTAATTAATTTCCGAGGAGAGGAAATAACAATACGAATTCATTTAAGACCAACTAAATAATGCTAATATTCAACTCGAGTATATCACAGAATATAGCAACAACACCATCATACAAACCTAAAATATTATCACGACCTAAACCACAATTAAAGAGGTCAGTTCATCAAAAAACTCTAACGACAGCAAATAAAAATTTTCTCAAGTCATTGAATTTTAAATTGAAGGCAAAATGAGTTCAATAATAAATGTCTTAGATAAACCCTTATCTGATGAAAATATAAACAGAAAGGACTATCATACATATGTGCCATACCTACAATCCTACAACAATAATGATGAAATTCGCATTTCAATTCAAAATCAAGATTTGTATGTGTTACCTAGTGAAAGTTATATATATGTTGATGGATCTGTTGTAGATGAGAAAACCTCCACATCTACAGACAACTTTAAATTAAAAAACAACTTTGTTGCATATCTCTTTGATGAAATTCGTTATGAACTTAATGGTATTGAAATTGATCATACAAGATATTTAGGAGGTACAAGTACCATAAAAAATTTGGTTTCTTTATCGCCAACGGAAAGCACTGTAATGCAGAATGCTGGCTGGAATAAAATTGATGATTTAAAACTTGTTAATGGATATTTTAACTTTTATGTACGCTTAAAAATGCTTTTGGGTTTCGCTGAAGACTACAACAAAGTCATACTAAATGGGAAACATGAATTGATACTCTTGCGTAATAAGAACGATGAAGATCTTGTACACTCGAGCGTTTCCACAGAAAAAGCAAAACTTTCAATTTCACTCGTCTCATGGAGAATTCCACATGTACAATTATCTGATTTTAGCAAGTTGAATATGATAAAAATTATTAACAATGGTGCTTCTATACCGATGGCATTCCGTAGTTGGGATTGTCATGTTAATCCACAACTTAATACAGGAACAAGTCATATCTGGAATGTTAAACTAGCTACAAGTAGAGAACGACCCCGTTTTGTATTCATTGCTTTTCAACAAGAAAATAAGTTTGTTCATTGTGACCTGACAAATTTAAAAGTACATTTAAATTCAGTATCATATCCATATGATGACCTAAATATCAAATTTAAGAATGAACGCTATGCAATTTTATATATGTATCTAAGATTTCAACAGAGCTATTACATGAGAGAATCTCAACCGCTTCTAACTGCTCAAGAATTTAAAAATAATACACCGATTATTCTAGTAGATGTCAGCCATCAAAATGAATCGCTCAATAACGAACCAATTGATATAAAAATTGAATTTGAAACAGCTACAAATATTTCATTAAAGACATCAGCTTACTGCATTCTTATTCATGATCGCATAATTGAATATGTACCCATAAAAGGACAATTCCGAAAAGTCTTATAAATTAAACAATGTGGATGATAATATAGTTTGTATAGATATGCAAGGATTCAAAAGTGATTCAAATGATTTCATCGCAAAAGAAGTAGCGATCGTTTTCAACAACAACAACAACAACAACAACAACAACAACAACAACAATGAAGCCATAAATTTCATTATAGAACCCCCCTTTGATTTTAAATGTCTATCGCCAAAGAAGCAAAAAGAAGTAAACTGGTTAACAAAGAACTATCATCACCTAAAGTGGAACGATGGATCAGCCACATTTCAAAGCGTCTGCAAGTTTTTAAAAGTTAATGTACGCTATTCTAAAATATATGTTAAAGGAGAAGAAAAGAGACAATGGCTAGAAAAATACTTGAAAAAAAGAGTTTTTAACATCGAGGACTTTGGATGCATCAACTTTAAACAAATGGAAATTAAATATCCCGAGTATTTCTATTGTAATTATCATACATATGGTATTTGCGCATTAAGAAATGTTCTTTTACTAACAAAATAAATATCTTGTTTAAAATAATTTATGTATACAAATTATTATTATTATTATTATTATTGTCTTAAAATTAACAATTTTAAAACTTTTTAATCACTTAAATATATTTAATAAAAACTAAATGCATAGAAAAAAATTAAAACAAGTGTTTTTTATTTCAAATACAACACAACTAAATAATAACTAATAAAATTTTGTTATCAAATGATGACTCATTCTCAAAAAATGTGCAGCTGAATAAACAAAGTCATAAACATGATTCTGCAAAACAAATATTCAAATTATTATCCCAAGAAATAAACAAGACGGACATTTGAAACGACATACACACATTCTTCACAAATCTAAAGATAAGAAAAAAGAAACACACACACACCCCCATCCCCCACACATCCACGCACCCACAGCCATGCACAAAGTAAATGTAAACACAAGCACCACAAAAAGTTATCAAGAACAAAAAAATAATAATAGCGACACAATAAACCCCGTAGGAACCCAAGTCGACTTTTTTATCTACAAGTTTGGTGACAACGTCACCAAACTTGTCTACACTCTTTATTTCCACATATAATCTAAAACACTACCCAATCTCTAAATATGACCCCATAAGAACCACATTGTCTATACTAAGCCAATACTTTCAAGCTCCAAACTCACTACCCAATGTCTCAATATCACCCCATTAGAACCACATTGTCTATACTAAGCCAATTGTTCCTAGGTCACTATCTCAACACAACCACAACCCACGAAGCGACGGAAAACGTCCAGGGTCTATGGTAGGTATCGAACCCCACTCACCCACAGATACACCCATATCCGAAATTTATATAACACAAAACATTATATATAATATAATTTTACACTAACACTTTAACTCAATAATAATTCATCACAATTTTTTAACAAAATTTTACCTACAGGGTACTTTCATTTTTTTCCCACGGGTATCAAATTACACTTTTGTTTATTTAACAATTAAAATTTCAAATTTTAATTACCCAAATTTTAAAATGTTAATGGCCGCCAGGACCCCAGTTCCCTACTACTTATGCAAATGCGGTGTAGCCCTTTCTACTCTGCCATTTATCTTTTTATTTTTTTATTTTTATTTATCTATCATTACAGCATTTGGAAAATATTTAAAAAATATTATATATATACACAATATTTGAGATTTTACTTAAAAGTATTTCAGCAAATAGAATTAATTTAGTGTTATAAAGAAAACGAATTTAAATTTATATTCACATGTTCAATGAAAAAAGATAGTAAAAACCTTATTTTTACAAAATAAATATTTTAAGAAGTTTTAAGGTTAGCACTTTTTTGATCTTCATGACTGAAGATGTAAAAGTGCTAACTCTGCAAATTTCTTATTATTTCATAGTCAAAAATTAAATAACTATACTAATATATATATATATATATATATATATATATATATATATATATATATATATATATATATATATATATATATATATATATATATATATATATATATATATATATATATATATATATATATATATATATATATATATATATATATATATATATATATATATATATATATATATATATATATATATATATATATATATATATATATATATATATATATATATATATATATATATATATATATATATATATATATATATATATATATATATATATATATATATATATATATATATATATATATATATATATATATATATATATATATATATATATATATATATATATATATATATATATATATATATATATATATATATATATATATATATATATATATATATATATATATATATATATATATATATATATATATATATATATATATATATATATATATATATATATATATATATATATATATATATATATATATATATATATATTTAGACATATATATATATATATATATATATATATATATATATATATATATATATATATATATATATATATATATATATATATATATATATATATATATATATATATATATATATATATATATATATATATATATATATATATATATATATGTATATATATATATTTAGATGACTAAATGGATCATAATAATAGCACTTATTACAACCGCCAGGGCCCAAACACTCGATGTACAAGACCTATCGAACAATAACGGTTACATACCAATCAAAACGGGGGAAGTAAAAACCGTTGAACACTACATCAAGATACTGCATATAATAAACACAACAGAATACGAACGGACAACAGAATACGAACGGACAACAGAAATAATCAAAACCAACATCGACACTCTGAAGACATCAAGTACCGAAGCAAAAAAAACTTCTAGATACAGTAAATAAGAATTTTATGCTATTAAAAGCAAAAATAGAAAATCTCAACCCACATCTCCGAAAGAAACGGGCTCTCTTAAACATTGTAGGTAAGGGACTAAAAATAATTGCAGGTACTATGGACAGTGACGATGAAGAACAAATAAGTAAAACTCTTACATTGCTACTTGCAAATGACAAAAACTTAACGAACAGGATGGACAAGTTAATGTATATAAACAACGTCATGAATTCCCAAATCCAGAATATTACCAATCACATAAACTACCAACAAAACATTATCGGAGATTATTTAAATAAATTCAAAAATTTTATAGCAAATAAATTTTCAACCTTAGAAGACGAGATAACATTTATAGAACACATATACCAGTTTAAACAACGATATCTCACTTTTTCGCCACCACATAGATGACATCGGACAAATTAATTTTTCGGGCAAAGTAGGAATCATCCCAACAGATATTTTAACCAAAACCGAACTTAACCTAATCACAGACTTTGACAGCTACACAAACAAAGTAGCAATAGCACTCCATGAAAGTAACATTATATTATTCCTCTCAATACCACAATTATCAAAAGATCCACTATCGATGGTGACATTCATACCAATACCTGACAAGAATAACAAATCCCTAGAACTAAACCATTTTGATGTACTCATGGACTTAGAAAATAATATTTATAGTACATACATTAAAGATAATTTAAAAAGAAATCTAATAAAAATCAATGACAATTGTTTGAATAATATATTAAATTTTGAAGAAGCCAATTGCAAAATGCAAACATTTAACAAACAAGAAATAGTCGAAGTAATTCCGGGAATACTGGTTCTCAAACATTTTAATGATAACATATCCCATAATTGTAACAAGGCTAAATTCAAAATTAGTGGTAACTATTTAATTAAATTTGAAAATTGTGAAATATATGCATTAAATAAGACTTTTACGATTGTTAAAATAAAATTACACGACAAATTTATCCTACCAAATCTTATAACTAAAATTAAAGAAGATAGTAACACAACGCTAGCAGACATAAAAATTAATCTTTATATCTAAAACAATTAGAATACGAAAAAACACTAAAACAAGTATTATATGAGGATAAAAATTCGAAAATAATCAGTTTTGACATAGATGTCTCAATTATTGTATCAATATGTGTCCTAGTTATTTTTGTATATTTCTTTAAGAACAGACAAACATATATTCCAAATGTACAATTAAAAAACGAAACTACGATAAATAACCCAATAAAAATAATATAATAAATAATAATGTATTTCGTCGGAGCCTCAAACTAGTGGTGGGGATGTTATAATGTCTCCCACTATTCCCCGTGTTATAATGTCACCCGTTATTCCCTTGACACGAGCTAACATAATTTAATATACATATGTACATGCATAAACATATGTATATACATACATACTTTAACTTTTTTATACAAAAATTCTATTTTATTTTATTTTAATACATTTTGCCAAATTTAATTCCAGACATTTTTCTTAGGAATTATTTCCAAATCAATTGCATTTCCGTTCTCATAACGAAAATGCAATTCATCCTACTTTATTTTACCAAATTATTTCATTTTTCCTAAGAATTGTTATTAATTATATTTTTGATTAAACAATTTTCAACATAAGTTTGTTTTGTTCCCAACACCAATAACGGAAACAAAACACACTTATGATTAGTAGGCAAAAACCGATGAAGAAACATTTTTCTTATAAATTTATTTAGTAAGCAAAAACCAATTGTAACTTAGCATATAAGAAAAGAAATTAAAATAAAAAAGACAGTTGATTGCACATTATCACTAAAGCAACGTGTTTTTTTTTAGTTCTTGAAAATTAAACACCTTTTACTTTGAAGCTGGTAGTTTTCGTTGTTGTATAGAATTTTTGCATTTTTGGCAAAGCCATGTTTCATGGGGTTGGTTCTTGTCGGCATCAACGCATTGTAAATGAAATGCTGACTTACATAGGCTGCATGATATGATGTTTTCGTCGACAGTTTTATGGCAGATTTCACAAGTGTTTGATTTCGTGGTTAGCTTTTCTGTTTGGTCTTGAGTGGCTGTGGAGTTAGGTGGTTGACCCTGTAAAGAAGGTGAAGAGTCCATTATAGGTATTGAGACTTACGGTATATCGGCCAGATGGGATTCTTCAGTAGTCCAACGAATAGTGGGCACCAAATCACACGTAATACGTCACAAAAATAGTTTTAAAATTGTTAGCGAAGAAATTGGTCGCTGGCCCCTGGCATCTACTGTGGATTATAAACAAAGAGTTTATCGTTTTCAGTTTATATAAATTTCAATTAAACTTTATTTTTAATAAACTTATACAATTTACAATTTTATTTTATTTTCTACGATTTTTAACTCTTGTTAAAATTCTTTTTGGTGTAGCTACTAACAGCTGTTAAGTATTTTTATTTACTGACTTGCCAAAAAGAAAAAATATGGCGTTTTGAACATATCAAACCGCGTGATTTTTTCGGACTACAAACCGGCTTTATATCACAAAATTATTTATAAAAAATTCACTCAAATTAAGTTTGTAAATATATGTATGTATGTATAAGTGTGACATTTACAAAAGTTGTGTTTAGCTAGCATAGGGCGTCAAGTTAACAATATTATTAGCAGTGGCGATAACAATTATATATATATATATATATATATATATATATATATATATATATATATATATATATATATATATATATATATATATATATATATATATATATATATATATATATATATATATATATATATATATATATATATATATATATATATATATATATATATATATATATATATATATATATATATATATATATATATATATATATATATATATATATATATATATATATATATATATATATATATATATATATATATATATATATATGTATATATATATATATATATATATATATATATATATATATATATATATATATATATATATATATATATATAAATTAAATTTATCCGGAGGGTTGGGGATGGTCCTATCTGTATGCAAATGCGATGTAGCCCTTTCTACTCTGAAATTTATCTTTTTCTTTTTTTTTTTCTTTGCATTTGAAAAATATTTAAAAAATATATATATACACAATATTTGAGATTTTACTTAAAAATATTTCAGCAAATAGAATTAATTTTGTATTATTAAGAAAACGAATTTAAATTTATATTTACATGTTCAATGAAAAAAGATAGTAAAAACCTTATTTTTACAAAATAAATATTTTAAGAAGTTTTAAGGTTAGCACTTTTTTGATCTTCATGACTGAAGATATAAAAGTGCTAACTCTGCAAATTTCTTATAATTTCATAGTTTGAATATCTGTAATTTTACTAGTCACTGCTGGAAAGAAATCTTCTTTGTATTTTGTAAGGAGGCGAATTTTTAGATTTTTATTTTGAATTATTTGAAGCTTTTTAAATATGTTTTTGCGCATTTGGTTGACCATATTTGGCATCCGTATGTCATTATCGGCCTTATACACATTCTGTACAGCAAAATCTTGTTTTTCTGATTTACTGTTGATTTACGATTTAGAAGTGGATATAGTGCCCTACTGCATCTTATTCTTTGGTGCACGCTTGCTGAACGTGATTTTAAATGTGAGTTTTTTATCTAAAGTTATCCCCAAGTATTTAACAGCGTCAAAAAAGCGTATGTCTAATCCCTGAATACAAAGTCTAATACTAGGTATGCGCTTGGGTGATTTGTTAAATGGGAATATGATTGCTTGTGTTTTACCTTCATTGATTTTGACTTTCCATTTTACAAAGTAGTTTTTCGCGTGAATAAGAGCTTTTTTCATTCTTTTGACTAAAGCGTTTGAGACTTTTCCCGTTGTTAAAATGGCAGTATCATCTGCATACAATGCTGCAGTATGGTCTTTTAGTAACTTGAAGTCAGATATAAATATTGAATATAAAGTTGGAGATAACACAGAACCTTGAGGAACACCTGCTTGGATTCTGCGTTCACTAGAGCATTTATCATCAATATGCTCCATAAAAGATCTTTCACTTAATAAGCTTTTTATTAACTTTTGTAGATTTATAGGGTAGCCTAACTTATGGAGCTTATATATCAACCCATCGTGCCAGATGGAGTCAAAAGCTTTTTCAATATCCAATAACACCACTCCAGTGCTTTTTCTATTAATTTTGTTATGTTCAATAACGTTTATAATCCTTTTAACCTGGTGTATGGTTGAGTGCTCTTTGCTAAATCCAAACTGTTCTCTTTGTATGATTCCATTATTCTCTGTGAATTCATTTATTCTATCTACTGTTATTTTTTCAAATACTTTATCTAGAATATTTAACATGCTGATTGGTCTATAGTTTTCTGGAGATTTTGCATCTTTACCTGGCTTTGGTATAGGTATCACTTTTGCAGTCTTAAAAAGTTTAGGAAAATAGCAATTTTTTAAACACCAATTAAATATTTTTTAATAAAATGACATTAATTCCATCATTGCCCGGAGCTTTTGAGTTTTTAACTGTATTTACGTAGTGTTTTACTTCATTTCTTGTTGTTGATAGTTGCTGAGAACGATTTACGATTTCTTGATTGTCCAACCATTCCATATGCTTTATTACCTTACGATCAAGATTTGATCTAATATTGTTTGTGGAACTGTGCACTTTTTCTAAAACATCTGCTATGATATCTGTGCCCATTAGGAATAACGACTAAACTCGATTTCGGCAAGTGGTCAAAAGAGCATTTCTAAATCGTTCTATAAAATCAGGGAACTTATATTAATCTAATCTTGGTATGTTCGATGTTAGCAATTTTATTCTATATTAATTTGTAATTTAATTTATAATGAAACAAGAGCTAACTTAAGAGCAATAAACAAGAGTATAATGATAAATCAACCTTTTCCCAACTCGACTTTAGCTGTTATTCCTTGTGACCACAGATATTAGCTTTTTCAAAATTATTGTGAAACACAGCGCCATCTATTGTTAAACTTTCACATGTTTGCCCTTTTCCCTTAATTGCTTTTGTCAACTTCCAAAATTTTTTATTACCTGCTGGCAACCTTTGCAGAAACTGAAACCAGCTTTTGTTTTTGTCTTCTTTAACATGAAAATCTATAAACAATTTCAGCTGTTTTAAGGTACACTTAATTAAATTTCTTTCTGAAGTACTAGGACATCTTTGAAACTTTCTTCTGTACTTATTTCTTTGGCCTATCAAATATAAACTAATTGGAGAAAGCTTCTTCTGCCAAACTTGTTTTTCACCCATAGGAATTTGTTTCGAGGATTCTTGAAGAATATAGGTAATTTCTGCTAAGACTGGTTCGATGTTTAATTCGGTAAAGATTGCTGTTTGCAAATTTTGCTTTTTTGTCTCATTATCCACCCATTTTCTTATTTCATTCCAGTTTGCTGATTTGTATAAGGGGATTTGCATTCTATGTTCTGTAATTCTACCAAATACTTTGCAAATTATAGGTGCATGATCTGATTTAAGTAGATTTGGAATGGTTTGAATGTGTGAAACATCTAAAGTTGAGTTTGTAAGCCATTGACTTCTGATATTTTGTAATCCGTACACGAGATTACGTGAGACTTTGGAGACATATTATACAAGGCCAAGATAAAATTATCTGATATGTGATGGAAATCGATCGATTTCAAATCACGCTGATTTATAAAAAATTTCGAGGCTCAGACCATTTTATTCGAACTTAAATTCGGTTTCACTGTATCGTGTGATATACAGGACACCTATTTGGCTATTATTAGATTTGTAAAATCACGCGATCTTAAATCGATTAATTTCCATCACATACCAGTATATACAAAATTTCAGTTTCTTATCTCAAGTTCAAATACTTAGTAGCAACGTACTGATTTTTGCCAGCGCAATTAAGTCATATCTATTAAAGCCAAACGGACTTATTTCCCAAATAATTGCGCAATAATTTAAAATGGCCTTATTACCAGTGCAGAGCATTTACGGCATTATTTCTTTGTAAGGCTGAGGACACACGGGCATTTTAAAAACGCACCTTTCTAGTTTTTTGAGCTTAATATATGGTTTTTGAACATTATATCAGTTATTGTAGATATTGTAACCGGTGGTGCCGAAGTGAAAGGTGTTGTGTTTGATATCATTATATTATTTCATTTATTTAATATCAAATATAATTAACACTTAAAATTAGATGAAGGTATCAAAAGCTTAAAAGAATAATCTAGAATGTGTATCTATATCCTAGTGATGCACTTGTTGTGAATGGTTACTTTTAACAAGTGATCAACATTATAAAACAGGGATGTTGAAAACAATAAGGGCGCTACAATTCTCCCACTCTTAAAAGGAACTTTAGGTGTTGACCAACATTAATCCAAGACGTACTGTTCCAAATATTTTGGAGCTTGGCGCTGGCGAGTTGTGCTACGGACTGATGAACGACTTTGACTTGTTGACGGTTCCTGATTAGCTGGTGGTTGGTGAATTGCAGATGATTCTTGAGGTTGACTTATTGGTGGTTCGTTTTCAGATAGTTCCCTTTGGTTTTCTGAATCGGCCGTAGATGCCGAACCATGATGAAACATTATTTGTTGATCTAAGTTTTGCTGATTATTATTTTCCAAGGATTGACTAGGAGGGGAATGAACGTTGCTTAATGTTCCATCTTGAACGTATGTGGCAATTAACTGGTTAATATGTCTCTTAAATGTGTATCCATTATCCAATTTTACCATGTAGTGAAGACGACCCATTTTTTTTAATAATGGTGCCAAGTTTCCATAATGGCTTGTTTAAAGTGTAATACCGGGCTTGTACCCTATCTCCCACGCTTAATTGTCTTGATGGAAGATTTTGTTGCTTATTGCCGTGCATTTGTAACGGTTTTAATACGTCTAAACGACTTCGTATTTGACGGCCAGGTAGAGCTCTGAAGGAGTTTTCCCATTTTTCAATGGTGTAGCACGATACTTGAAAATTATTTCTCTTACCTTTGACTGCATTGATGACGATTCGTTTGACATAGCTGCAAGTTTGTGCTTCAGCGTTTGAATGTTCCTTTCAGCTAGCCCATTGGTAGCTGGATGTCCAGGTGCGATAAATTTTTGAAAAATACCGCAATCCTGACAAAAATTAGAGAACTCTTCACTTTTAAAAATGGTTGCATTGTCGGAGATCATGACATCTGGATAACCGTTTCTTGCTAAAGTATTGCATAACATTTCTATAGTTGAAGCTGATGACGGTGCTGTTGTGCATGTACCAACTTCTACCCATTTTGACTTACCGTCCACGACAACCAAAAAATAGTGACCTTGGTAGGGGCCCGCGTAGTCAATGTGAATTCGCTGCCAGTTGTTGTCTGGCTCCTCCCAGCGATGAAGTGGTGCTTTTGCTGGACTATTTTTAGTAGACGCGCAAGCTGGACAAGTGCGTACAAATTTTTCGATATCTTTATCGATGGACTTCCAGTATACGTAACGTCTGGCTAATTCTTTCATTTCTGTTGTACCTGTATGTGTATGATGAAGTTCCTGTAGAACTGCTTCCTGTAGTATGCTTGGAATAATTACTCGCTGACCTTTGAACAAAACGTTGTGATCAATTGTATACTCTGAATCAGGTGGTGTGTTGTGCTGTAATTCAAACAAAATTTTTGAAAGTGTAACATCTTTTTGTGTTTCTCGTTGAATTGCCTTAAAATTTAAGTTTCTCGAACTTATTTGACTGATAGATGCATTACATATTTGGTGGACTTCTTTATCAATAAAATTTGTTGAACTACCTTTTTGATTTAAAGGTGCCCTTGAAAAACAGTCTGCACTCTGGTTTTCCGACGAATTTTTGTGTATGATTTCGTAGCTATATCCGCTTAAAAATGCAGCATATCTTTGCAACCTCTCTGAAGTCATCTGTGGTAATTTAGCATTTTGGTGGAAATTTCTCATTAATGGCTTGTTGTCCGTTACCAGTTTAAACATACGCCCGTATAAATATTCATGAAAATGTTGCACTGCATAGAAAATGGCTAACGCTTCTCTATCTAGTTGTGAATAATTTTGCTCAGCGCTTGATAGTGATCTTGACGCAAATGCGATTGGCCTTTCCTCCCCATCGACTAGATGCGAAAGAACCCCAGCTATACCAGTTGGACTGGCATCGCAGGCAAGTTGAAGACGCAATTCTGGATTAAGCGGCATTAAAACTCTATCACTTGCAATTTCCTTTTTAAGCACCTGAAAAGACCTTTGGCATTCAGCAGACCAATTAAATTTTACGTTTTTGTGTAATAGTTTACGCAATGGTGCGGTTATGGTCGACACATTTAATATAAATCGAGAATAATATGTGACCATTCCCAGAAATCGTCTCACATCATCAACTGTTTTGGGTTGCGGCATCCTTAAAATTGCGTCTATTTTACGAGAAGATTTTAATACTTTGTTCTGTTCGATTGTATGCCCTAAAAACTAAATTTTTTTACGAAGAATAAGCATTTTGACCGATTTAAATGTAGATCGAATTTTTGTAATTGTTTGAGACAGCATTGCAAATTAGTTGTGCACTCTTCTAATGTTTTGCCATGTATAATAATATCATCGAAATACGATTCGGTATTGGGCACATCACGTAAGATTTGGTCTATAATTCTATTGAACTCGGCTGGAGCAGTCTTTATGCCAAATGATAACCTATTCATTTTGTAAGTACCTCGGTGCGTTGATATAGTTTGAATTAGGCTTGATTGTTCATCGACAGGTATATGAAGGTAGGCTTTGTACAAGTCTAACCGACAAAAGTATTTAGCATTTCGAAGACTATTGAAAATGTGTTCCATTTTTCTTATCGGGTAATGAGCATCTACTAATCGTTGATTTACCCCAACTTTGTAATCCACGCACGAGCGGACTCCACCATCAGTTTTTGGTATAACCACAAGCGGAGAGCCCCAATCGCTATTTGAGATTTTTGAAATAATTCCTGCACATTCTAAATTATTTAATTCTTTTTCAACGCGATCTGTTAAAGCGTATGGAATTTGACGTTCTTTTGTATATACAGGTGACGCAGATTCTCTCAACTTTAACGAAACCACATAGGTTGGAACACATCCGATTTTTTCCTCAAAAACGTTTGCGAAATCGGCCATTATTTTCTCAATACCATTTTGATTATTGAAAACATCTGTAGTGTTGTAACCTGAACCAGATTTATCTAGATCAGCCAGGTTGATATTGAGACCTCGAATCCAAGACCGCTCAATTAACGCTGCACAATTGTCCGGAACAATGTATATTTCATCTGTTGTTGAAACGCCATTAAATTGTATATTAACCTGGACTTTACCATCTGGAATAAAGGTATTTTGAGTATAAGATCGAAAAATTATGTTTGTAGGATTTAATTTTTTATTCAATTTTAATTCCTGGAATTGTTTCCTAGGGATAAAAGTAAATCCCGACCCGGAATCCACTTCGAACTTGACTGGTTGCCCTTCAATTTTAATAGAGGCATAATATCGTTCTGAACCATAATTTTGATACACGTCAATTATCTTGTAGACACCGTAGTTTTCACCATTTATATTTTGAACTTGATTTGTTGTTTTTTTATTCCCCGAGTCTGCTTTTAACAAAGTTGTAATGCAAACTTTATTCACATGACCCGTTTTGTTGCAACTTGAACATTTTAATTTTGTTTTGGCAGTACGACAGTCCCTTGTATTGTGGTTATTTCTACCACAACGGAGGCATAATCCAGCAATACCTAGTTCTTGATAATTGACTTTTGCACTTTTCGATTGTTGAGCTGGCTGTTGCTTGTTATGGTGCCTGAACTTTCTACCAGAAATTTTATTAATATCAGGGGTACTGTTTACGTTTAGTGCCGGGCCAACTTTATCAGTGAGTTCCCTAGCATCAGCTCTAGCAGCTTCAAGTGCTAAAGCTTTTGTAACGATTTCATCAAACTTGTCGGTACTCGACTGTAGGAGCTGTTCCCGAATGCTGTTATCACGAACTCCCCTAATGAACTGAGCACGTAGAAAAATATCTGCAATTGAAATTTTGCAGTCACATGGGGACATAAAATTACAATCAATTACTTCTGAACGAAGAGCAGCAACAAAATCAGCAATAGACTGTTGTTCATTCTGATACTTTGATAAAAAACGATGTTGAGCCACCAACAAGTTCCTCTTT
Source organism: Panzeria rudis (assembly GCA_956483635.1). NCBI lineage: Eukaryota > Metazoa > Arthropoda > Insecta > Diptera > Tachinidae > Panzeria > Panzeria rudis. Next base: position 64,557,967 of record OY101449.1, read on the forward strand.
GGAGAAAAATGAGTGGCCAGTTTTCCCAGCAAATCTTCGTACGTTAAATCAGAAGGTAATTTAGGTGCTGTCAATGCTGTAATGGTGTTGAATGTTGCTGTACCAATTGAATTTAAAAGCAGTTTGGCACAATATACTTTGTTTGCGTTGATTCCCTTCATTTCCATATAGTTTTCAAAACGCTGTATGTAGTTTTTGTATGGCTCCTTAGTTGGATCGAACTGATCGAAATTTGGTACTAACACTGTGTTTGCTGATGTACTTTGCACTGGAGTAGCAGCCGTATTTGTAGCCTTTAGGATTTCCCCCAACATTTTCTGTTGCACGGCCATGAATTGCTTGAATTGCTCGGCGTCCATTTTGTATTTTATATACTTTAAATGTAAAATAGATGAATTGCGCTTTTCATTAATTTTACAAATTCTCCTTGAATTGTATTCTTGATTTTCTTCTCTCGTCGCCAACTATTGTAACCGGTGGTGCCGAAGTGAAAGGTGTTGTGTTTGATATTATTATATTATTTCATTTATTTAATATCAAATATAATTAACACTTAAAATTAGATGAAGGTATCAAAAGCTTAAAAGAATAATCTAGAATGTGTATCTATATCCTAGTGATGCACTTGTTGTGAATGGTTACTTTTAACAAGTGATCAACATTATAAAACAAGGATGTTGAAAACAATAAGGGCGCTACAGTAGATAAGAATAAGAGAGGCGAATGTAGTCCACAAAACCAGCTTATATGGCTTATAAATCTCAAAGTGCGTTTTGAAAACGCAAGTGTTGCCACAGTCTTAGTTTATATAAAAGATCATACGGGGTTTTTACAGATGGATTTATTGAGGGCGCCGCAATTTTTTATTTAATGTTCAATTGTATTAAAAAATTAGATATATGGAATAAGCTAATGAATTTATATACAGCAGTGATATTATTTGGAGAGTAGTCAAGTGAGTCAGGGAATAACATGGTATTTTTTAGGTGGCATGCAATAACGTTCATGGAAGTAATGTCCGTAGACAGTTTTACACATAAAAAAGGAAAAATGTTGATGGGCATTATTTCCATTTCGAAAAGAGTATAATATCCGGTGTACTGGTGTCGCAGACTAAAATGTTTTTTCCTAGTCCGCCTTCGGCCGTTCTTACGGATTTTCTCGTCTGAGTATGTCGAATAGTGGCTTCGCTGAGTAAGGATTTTTGCTATGCAACGTGGGAATAACGTCCATGGTCATTATTTCCATGGACGTTTTTTGAATGCCACCACTTTTTAATATCAAATAGTATAAAAAAGTACGATCGTATCAACTTTTCCATCGATGGCTCACACACATGTTTTTAATTTTGTTCCAATCTAATTTCATTTTTCCAGTGATGACACTAAAATTACCGAAAGATGTAATGTGAAAGATGAAGAATGATGTACATATTTAGCCCTGTACAATTCTTATGGGGAAATTATACCATCTTGGCAATTGATGAAAGATGAAAGATGTGCGTAGATGTAAAAAGCCTATAACAAACTCAATATAAAGATAAGAACATTAAATAGTAGTTTGTTTTTCGTTGAAAAACAGTACACTTCGTTGTGTTCGGCACAGCACATTATTCTTCATCAGCATTGTCAACTCAGTGCTTTTCGCACCGTTTTTAGTGCTTTTTCATCTTTTCGACGCGAACAATTTTAGAGTTAGTGCTCGGTGCTTTTTATGTCTAATTTTTGGTGCTTTTATTTTTTGACGGTGGCACTAAACCCAAAATTCAAAAATTAATTTATTTTTCTTAAAACGTTTTTCAAGTGTAAAATTCTTTGCTAATGCAACTAGTTCCTGAACACGTTTTATGCAGAATAATACAAAAATAGATTCGAGCAATCAGTGGTGCTTCATCTTATGTCTTTTTTGTCAAACCCAATTAAAACTAAGTGTCGAACCCCATTAAAACTAATTTTTGTACGTATTTCGTTTGCTTGGCACTTCAGATTTCAAAAACTTTTCACAAAATTTGGCGTAAGAACTAGCGCGATACCTTTTATGGTTTTTTTAATAGACGTCTAAGCTTGAGTAACTCGGCAGGGCTGCCAAAAGTGTCGATTTTTCGGCATTTTGCCGATTTTTCCATTAAAGAATTAGCAAATGCCGATTTTAGGCGAAAAAATTCCGTTTTTTATCAAACCAATATATAACACAACACCGATTTCAAACCAAATTTTTGTGTTTTGACAATAACAATATTTTATAACTTTATAAAAAAAGTAGTGAAATTCATTCAATAGATATCGGAGGCAAAAAGCTATTTTTACCTACAATATAACTGACTACCAGTTTATCGGTATTAAGAAAAATTTGTTTTCTTACAATTTCATTTAAAACGAAATTTTTAAGTTTGTTTTATTTTTAAATGAAATTGTGAGAAACAACAATTTCCTTCGATATCGATAAACAGGGTATAATAATTTGGTAAATTTTTATATAGAAATGCTCACCCTCATACGGAAACTGTTTGATTTTGAAGTTAACAAATGTAGTAATGAAGAAAAAAATTAGCACTATTTTTGATACTCTTAGAAATTCCAGAATTTTATACACTGAAGTTTCTTGCATTTCTTGCTCAAAAGAATGAAAATAACTTATAAATTTTTTGGCAAACAATTTCTGAAAGAAAGCTAATTGATTCCACAAAGGCTTTTCTAATTTTAGCAGAGTTTATGAAATAAATTGTGCTTCGTCCAAATTCATCTGCACTAAATATTTTCCCACACAAAATAAATATTCTTGAGATTCTCTGCAGAAACACCCATAGACTTGGCAAAAAATCGAACCTACGTCATTCCGGTTACTACTCGTAGCTATTCACTTACAGTCTAGCTATTAAACTATAGTCTAGCACACTTATCGCCATACTATGGGGGTAAGTAACTAAGCTAAATCTCGATGTTCCTTAGAAAATTAAGCTTTAGAAGGCATTCTTTGTTCTAAAGATTATTTGAAACTAATAAAACCAATAGTTTTGACTATGATTAATTCGGAAATGTTTTCATTCGAAAAATCATTCATATTCCATAGAATTTATTTAAGCTCGTAAAATCGTTTTTATGTTATCCATTTATGTTTATAAACCTTATGAAAATACTGGCGATTGTTATTTTTAATTTTCTTATTATTAAAAATTAATAAAACCACAAAAATTGTTTAGTTTTATTTATGCCGATTTTCCTCCCGATTTTTCAAATTGAAGTGCCAAAAATGACGATTTTTGCCCCAAAAAGTGCAGATTTTTCATCAAAATTCATTTGCAGCCCTGTATCAAGATTTAATAATTTTTTTCTCATTTAAAAGGTTTCAGTCTCCTCCTAATAAATATTGATTAAAAATGACATAGCTTCCGTTAGAAAGTCGTCTGAAATGCCAAAGAATCCTGAAAAAGGAATTTGTGTGTATTTTTTATGTTTGTATTGTCATAACTATGTCATTTGTAAACCGATTTTCAAAATAATTTTTTTGCTTGAAAGGGTGTGCTTACTATTTGGTTCCACAATTTTTTTTCGAAAATAGGTGAGGAAGTTCGCTCACCCCAATCAAAACTCTGGCGTTTGTAAACCGATTTATTTTTGAAAGTATTTGCCTGCAGTTTTGTTGCATAATTTGTTTCCAAAAATTGGTGCGAAAATTTGCTCCACCAAGCACAAGTCTGTCATATGTGAACCGAATAAAAAAAATTTTTTTTTAAAAAATCTGTATATATCCCCCAGAAATATTAATTATCCAATTTTTAAAATTTGTTATTTTTATTTTTTGTTTCAAATGAATTGCTTGCAGTTTGATCCCATAGAAGTGAAAATCGAGCGGACAAAGCGGTAGTGGTAATTATCACATAACTCCGACATTTCTTGAGAGATTTTCGAAATATTTATTTGAAAGGACATGATAGGCTTGGTACTATGAAAAATTGAGGGCGGTCACCCCATTTGTAGACAATCACACCATTTGATCTAATACAAAATTGCGTCGGGTTTTTAATCTGGTACATAAGATCTTTGCATTGAATTTGCCTTTTTTGACATATGTATTATATTTATTACACAGTTAACTACAACTGACAGGTTTTTATTGTACAAAGTCTTTAAGCAGGAATTAAAACAGATTCAAATGTTACAGTTTTTTCTTTATGATAACACGCTGATTTCTATGAAAACCTTTAGCAATAACTATGATGAATATATAATGAATTAATGTCGGATATGATATATTAGCTCTAAAAAATAGAAAAGTACAAAAAGGTCTCAGAAATTTTTGCTTTAGTGGATTTAATTTTTCTAAAACGATTCGGCAGGTATGTAACAACTTTTTTAAATAAAACTAAAAAAATTAAAATTCAGTGCTTTTTTTCAAGAATTACGAGCTTTTTTACTTGATTCAGTGTTTTTTGAAAGTTGACAACGCTGTTCTTAATGTATATTTTGTGTATTTAGCATTAGTATTCGTTTGGCTCTCGTGCATGCATACTTGAGTGCGTAGTTGTATACGATGAAAAAAGAACACTATAAAACGCTAAAATATAATGTATGTAGTACGCAACCACTACAATTGTATGTTTTTTGACAAAAAAAAACAACACGCTACATAATGTTTGTTACTTGCATTAAAAAATCGTTGTGTTGTGTTCGGGTTGTGTAAATATACACAAACACTAAAAAAATAGATATCGTTTCTGCTTGTGTATACAGTACACAAAATAACGTTCGGTTTATTTTCGGACATTGTTTTTATATGTATATCTTTGTGAAGGGTATATAAGATTCGGTAAAGCCGAATATAGCACTCTTACTTGTTTAATATCGTTAGCAATTCGGTGACGGAATAGAAAAATAGATCTTCTTGCAATGACAACCCTATGTAAAAATCATTAGTAATGCATTAAACACATTCACCACAACAATAGAATACATGTATGTATACGAAAATGATTATTTTCACGGCTACACGACTGCAGGTTGTTGTCCATGCTTACTTTTGTTGCGTAGTCAAATTAAACTGATTTCTATTTTTGTTGGCTACAAAACAAAAACAGTGTTGACAATATAACAAAATATGTAAAGCAAATGAGTGCTTAGAAATACTTTTTATTACAAAATAAAAATTACAAAATTTAAATGTTACAATATATGTATATGTATTAGGGTATTCATTTTAATCGACTTTTCAATTGTTCGATTAATCAATTAATCGAAATTGAGTTTTTTAAGTTACTCGAGCAATTGAGTAATACTTTTATTTCGTTCGAGTTATTCGAGTAAGCTTTACTGCTACAAATTATTCGAGTTAATCGGAAAATGTTTGAATTTAATCGGTTTTTTGTACATTTTTGTGGACAAAAATAAAACAAAACAAGTTTTTTCGCGTTTTTATACATTTTAATAATAAAATCAAAATAAAACACAACATTTCTACATAAATTAGATTATAAACTGGTCCTTTAAAATAATTTTTTTTTTACTATTCAAATGTCGCGCTTTGAGTAAATTTTTGCGCCAAGAAATATTTAATATCATTCCGACCTGTCCTGTATTCAATGCAGAAAAAAATAATCGGAATTGGCATAACATTATTGTTGTTATAAATAGAAATACGGTTACACTTTGGAAATATTTGCCAAAAAAACGTTACCACTACTTTTGCTCAAAGATTGTTTGATTTAACTTGTTTTTTATATCACAAAATGTTTATATTATTTTTAATAAATGCGAACCCATATTTAAAAAAATATTGTAATTAAAGGAAATACAATTGTAACTTGTTACGTTTTTTTCCGCAAATATTTGCCAAATGTGACCGTACCTTAAGGCTTTTATAATTCCGAACATTACATTCGATATTTTACGAAACATCTAGTTAACTAATTGCTCTCGAAATATCTTCTTTATTTCAAATAATTTTTGTTTGATGTTTATATTTCCGAAATTTTTTAAAAGACATTTGATGTTGGTTGCTTTCTCCCTACATTATTTACTTAGTTTTTTGATCAAGCGGACCATTAGTATGAAATTACGTTCGAATTGAATGGCAAATTTCATATAAATTAAAAAATTTTTCCACTTTTTATTAAGAAATCTTTAAAAACCCATTAAAGAAAAGAAAATTTACATAAAATTTTTTAATCGAGTTATTCGATTAATCGGCCTAAATTACTCGAATAAATTTTTACTCGAAATTGAATTTTTTTAATGTTCTTATAGTAGGAGTTACCTTCGGGCTAGTGATGGTCAAACCAAAAATAAATAAAACTAATTCATTTTATTTTAAACACCCAACGTTTCGTTTGTTTGCTTCAAACTTCTTCAGGGGTATATTTTATTTATAAAATCTAGCAACAAAACAATAGCTTAATAAATTTAAAATTCAACAATTGTTTAGCAATTAATTTTCAACTTACAAATTCTTGTTTTACATGTTAATATTTATCACTCATTACTTATAAATAAAAAACTGGACTTCACGACACAGAATTTGTATAAATAAAAAATAAATAATTAAATAAAAACAATACTACACAAAATTTTATTTGTCAACCTTAACGCTAATATCACAGAACTTGAACTAAATAAAACTATTGCAGCAGAATACTGTAGTTTGGTGTTATCTTTATCCTCCTTTGTATTCATTGTCCTTTGTATTTTTTGTTGTATCCTTAAACTTTCGAGAGTGTAACGTTTATTTGCTTTCTTCTCTTTGTCCAATATTTTTATATTTTCTAAATCAACTATATGTTTACATTGTTTTGCGTGAAGGGATAACGCTGTCGCCTCTTTTCCCTTCCTTATATCAGCTTTGTGTTCATTTACTCTCGTCCCTAGCTTTCTTTTTGTTGTCCCAATGTAAACTAAATCACAGCTTTCTCTCTCATTTCCATTGCATTTGATTTCGTACACAACATTGTTTATCTTTAATTTGTCAAGTTTTGTTTTATTATTTGTGAATAGGTTTCTTAAAGTTCTGTTTGATCTGTGTGCTATTCTTGTTGTTGGATCTTCGATTATATTATGTAGTGCTTTTGTTTCTGTAAGCTTTGGAATGTATGGTACACTGTAAAATTTCATATTTGTTTTTGTTTGTTGGTTTGTGGAAGTTTTATTTTCGTTTTTAAGAATTTTATTAATTAAATTATTTATTATGTAGGATGGGTAGTTATTTTTTCCTAATGTTTCCCATATCGTGTTTATATTTTGTCTTTTGTATCTTTTGTCACTTAATTGTAAGACTTTTTTGATGAAATTGTTGGCCGTATTCAGTTTCATTTGTAGCGGCTGTGTTGAGTGATAGTTCATTATTCTTCCTGAAGAAGTAGGCTTTTTGTACCAATTTGTAATAATTGTACCATTGTCGTTAATTATATAAATGTCTAAGTAAGGTATTGCACTATTTTTCTCATTTTCTATCGTAAATTGTATTTTATTATGGTACGCGTTTAGTGTTTTTAATATAATTAGTTCGTCAGATTTATTTATGACAGCAAAAATGTCATCCACATATTTCGTCAAAAACTTAATTTTAATATTTTTTGATTTTAATTCTTCGATTGCATCGTCCAAAAGGGTGTCAAGTACAATATCTGCTATAGTTGGGGATAAAGGATTTCCCATAGGCATACCATACGTCTGATGATAAAATTTATTGTCAAAATTGAAATAATTGTTTTCATTTAAACAGAACTGTAGTATTTTTAGGAATAATTTCTTCTCTATTGCTGTGTGTTCTTTTAGTTGTTGCCATTTTTCCAGTATGTTCTTAATTGCTAGGTGAATCGGTATATTGGTAAACAATGATACCACGTCGAAGGAAACCATTACTTCGTTGTCATCTATTTTTATTTTCTCTAATTTTTGTTTCAATTCAAATGAGTTCTTTATGTTGTAAGTAGGCGATATAATAGTTTTTAAAATATTTCCTACGTATTTTGATAGATGGTAGCACGGCAAATTCACTGATGATGAGATAGGTCTGAGGGGTATATTTTCTTTGTGGATTTTCGGTAAACCATATAATTGAGGAGAAGCTGCTGCGTGTGTTGTCATTTTATATTTTTCAAATTTTGTTATAATGTTCTTTTTGTATAATTCCGTTATTATGCTGTTATTTCGTGTTTGGAGTTTTTCAGTGGGATCTGTTTTTATTGGCTTATAGGTTTTTTTGTCATTTAGCATCGATTTCATTTTGTTTTTGTAATCATTTTTGTACATTATTACCGTTTTATTGCCTTTATCTGCTGTCGTTATTGTTATTTCATTTTCATATTGTTTTATGTATTTCCTAGTCTCTTCATATGTGCTAAGAATAAATTTCTCCTTTTCACTATTTTTTAATTTTCTTTTATAACTTGCGATTCTATTGGCGATCCTTGATCGTGTAATTTCTTTTTGTGTCTCATCTTTTATATTCTGTACCCACTGCTCAATGTCTGCAATCAGTGGGATTGGAGCGAAATTCCTCCTGTTTACAGGCAAAGAGAATTTGTTCCCTAGCGATAATATCCACTTCTTCTCTAGATCGAATTTTATGTCTGTAAGGTTGACAAACCATTCCTCGTTAAATATAATATTGTATTGTTTAAATTTTTGTTTTTTTAGTTTGTCTATTTTTAATACGTGTATTTGTTTAATTTTCGTTCTTACATTGTAGAATTTTTTCCATTGTTCTTTTTTATATTTCTCCCATTCTATTTCTCTCAGTGTATCTTTGATCTTTGTTTCTGTTTTCTTAATTTGTTCTTGAATATGTGCCGTATTAGTATGTGTCTCTTTTATTTCTATATTTAATAATTTTGTATGTAAGTTTGTTTCTATTTTTGATAATTCAATTTGTGCTGTTCTTGTTCTGAATAAAAGGCTTAGTCTATGTGTGCTGTCTTTTACATGGGTTGGTGTAATTTTCATTCGTCTGCATTTTTGTAAATATGATGCTCTTTCAATAGATTTTGCCAATCTCTCAACATCTCTACTGTATTCTTTCAATAACTTACATGTTGTTGTGTTGTAAGTTTCCCTTATTTTTTGGAAAAAGCTTTTGTTGTTATATGTTTTTTCATAGCTAGATCTTAAATTTTCTTCTTCCTTCATTTTTCGGCTGGCCCTCCGAGTGTATTATATTAACTTGTTGTTTAATGACCAATTGTAATTAATTAATGTTCTTATAGTAGGAGTTACCTTCGGGCTAGTGATGGTCAAACCAAAAATAAATAAAACTAATTCATTTTATTTTAAACACCCAACGTTTCGTTTGTTTGCTTCAAACTTCTTCAGGGGTATATTTTATTTATAAAATCTAGCAACAAAACAATAGCTTAATAAATTTAAAATTCAACAATTGTTTAGCAATTAATTTTCAACTTACAAATTCTTGTTTTACATGTTAATATTTATCACTCATTACTTATAAATAAAAAACTGGACTTCACGACACAGAATTTGTATAAATAAAAAATAAATAATTAAATAAAAACAATACTACACAAAATTTTATTTGTCAACCTTAACGCTAATATCACAGAACTTGAACTAAATTAAACTATTGCAGCAGAATACTGTAGTTTGGTGTTATCTTTATCCTCCTTTGTATTCATTGTCCTTTGTATTTTTTGTTGTATCCTTAAACTTTCGAGAGTGTAACGTTTATTTGCTTTCTTCTCTTTGTCCAATATTTTTATATTTTCTAAATCAACTATATGTTTACATTGTTTTGCGTGAAGGGATAACGCTGTCGCCTCTTTTCCCTTCCTTATATCAGCTTTGTGTTCATTTACTCTCGTCCCTAGCTTTCTTTTTGTTGTCCCAATGTAAACTAAAGCACAGCTTTCTCTCTCATTTCCATTGCATTTGATTTCGTACACAACATTGTTTATCTTTAATTTGTCAAGTTTTGTTTTATTATTTGTGAATAGGTTTCTTAAAGTTCTGTTTGATCTGTGTGCTATTCTTGTTGTTGGATCTTCGATTATATTATGTAGTGCTTTTGTTTCTGTAAGCTTTGGAATGTATGGTACACTGTAAAATTTCATATTTGTTTTTGTTTGTTGGTTTGTGGAAGTTTTATTTTCGTTTTTAAGAATTTTATTAATTAAATTATTTATTATGTAGGATGGGTAGTTATTTTTTCCTAATGTTTCCCATATCGTGTTTATATTTTGTCTTTTGTATCTTTTGTCACTTAATTGTAAGACTTTTTTGATGAAATTGTTGGCCGTATTCAGTTTCATTTGTAGCGGCTGTGTTGAGTGATAGTTCATTATTCTTCCTGAAGAAGTAGGCTTTTTTTACCAATTTGTAATAATTGTACCATTGTCGTTAATTATATAAATGTCTAAGTAAGGTATTGCACTATTTTTCTCATTTTCTATCGTAAATTGTATTTTATTATGGTACGCGTTTAGTGTTTTTAATATAATTAGTTCGTCAGATTTATTTATGACAGCAAAAATGTCATCCACATATTTCGTCAAAAACTTAATTTTAATATTTTTTGATTTTAATTCTTCGATTGCATCGTCCAAAAGGGTGTCAAGTACAATATCTGCTATAGTTGGGGATAAAGGATTTCCCATAGGCATACCATACGTCTGATGATAAAATTTATTGTCAAAATTGAAATAATTGTTTTCATTTAAACAGAACTGTAGTATTTTTAGGAATAATTTCTTCTCTATTGCTGTGTGTTCTTTTAGTTGTTGCCATTTTTCCAGTATGTTCTTAATTGCTAGGTGAATCGGTATATTGGTAAACAATGATACCACGTCGAAGGAAACCATTACTTCGTTGTCATCTATTTTTATTTTCTCTAATTTTTGTTTCAATTCAAATGAGTTCTTTATGTTGTAAGTAGGCGATATAATAGTTTTTAAAATATTTCCTACGTATTTTGATAGATGGTAGCACGGCAAATTCACTGATGATGAGATAGGTCTGAGGGGTATATTTTCTTTGTGGATTTTCGGTAAACCATATAATTGAGGAGAAGCTGCTGCGTGTGTTGTCATTTTATATTTTTCAAATTTTGTTATAATGTTCTTTTTGTATAATTCCGTTATTATGCTGTTATTTCGTGTTTGGAGTTTTTCAGTGGGATCTGTTTTTATTGGCTTATAGGTTTTTTTGTCATTTAGCATCGATTTCATTTTGTTTTTGTAATCATTTTTGTACATTATTACCGTTTTATTGCCTTTATCTGCTGTCGTTATTGTTATTTCATTTTCATATTGTTTTATGTATTTCCTAGTCTCTTCATATGTGCTAAGAATAAATTTCTCCTTTTCACTATTTTTTAATTTTCTTTTATAACTTGCGATTCTATTGGCGATCCTTGATCGTGTAATTTCTTTTTGTGTCTCATCTTTTATATTCTGTACCCACTGCTCAATGTCTGCAATCAGTGGGATTGGAGCGAAATTCCTCCTGTTTACAGGCAAAGAGAATTTGTTCCCTAGCGATAATATCCACTTCTTCTCTAGATCGAATTTTATGTCTGTAAGGTTGACAAACCATTCCTCGTTAAATATAATATTGTATTGTTTAAATTTTTGTTTTTTTAGTTTGTCTATTTTTAATACGTGTATTTGTTTAATTTTCGTTCTTACATTGTAGAATTTTTTCCATTGTTCTTTTTTATATTTCTCCCATTCTATTTCTCTCAGTGTATCTTTGATCTTTGTTTCTGTTTTCTTAATTTGTTCTTGAATATGTGCCGTATTAGTATGTGTCTCTTTTATTTCTATATTTAATAATTTTGTATGTAAGTTTGTTTCTATTTTTGATAATTCAATTTGTGCTGTTCTTGTTCTGAATAAAAGGCTTAGTCTATGTGTGCTGTCTTTTACATGGGTTGGTGTAATTTTCATTCGTCTGCATTTTTGTAAATATGATGCTCTTTCAATAGATTTTGCCAATCTCTCAACATCTCTACTGTATTCTTTCAATAACTTACATGTTGTTGTGTTGTAAGTTTCCCTTATTTTTTGGAAAAAGCTTTTGTTGTTATATGTTTTTTCATAGCTAGATCTTAAATTTTCTTCTTCCTTCATTTTTCGGCTGGCCCTCCGAGTGTATTATATTAACTTGTTGTTTAATGACCAATTGTAATTAATTAATGTTCTTATAGTAGGAGTTACCTTCGGGCTAGTGATGGTCAAACCAAAAATAAATAAAACTAATTCATTTTATTTTAAACACCCAACGTTTCGTTTGTTTGCTTCAAACTTCTTCAGGGGTATATTTTATTTATAAAATCTAGCAACAAAACAATAGCTTAATAAATTTAAAATTCAACAATTGTTTAGCAATTAATTTTCAACTTACAAATTCTTGTTTTACATGTTAATATTTATCACTCATTACTTATAAATAAAAAACTGGACTTCACGACACAGAATTTGTATAAATAAAAAATAAATAATTAAATAAAAACAATACTACACAAAATTTTATTTGTCAACCTTAACGCTAATATCACAGAACTTGAACTAAATTAAACTATTGCAGCAGAATACTGTAGTTTGGTGTTATCTTTATCCTCCTTTGTATTCATTGTCCTTTGTATTTTTTGTTGTATCCTTAAACTTTCGAGAGTGTAACGTTTATTTGCTTTCTTCTCTTTGTCCAATATTTTTATATTTTCTAAATCAACTATATGTTTACATTGTTTTGCGTGAAGGGATAACGCTGTCGCCTCTTTTCCCTTCCTTATATCAGCTTTGTGTTCATTTACTCTCGTCCCTAGCTTTCTTTTTGTTGTCCCAATGTAAACTAAATCACAGCTTTCTCTCTCATTTCCATTGCATTTGATTTCGTACACAACATTGTTTATCTTTAATTTGTCAAGTTTTGTTTTATTATTTGTGAATAGGTTTCTTAAAGTTCTGTTTGATCTGTGTGCTATTCTTGTTGTTGGATCTTCGATTATATTATGTAGTGCTTTTGTTTCTGTAAGCTTTGGAATGTATGGTACACTGTAAAATTTCATATTTGTTTTTGTTTGTTGGTTTGTGGAAGTTTTATTTTCGTTTTTAAGAATTTTATTAATTAAATTATTTATTATGTAGGATGGGTAGTTATTTTTTCCTAATGTTTCCCATATCGTGTTTATATTTTGTCTTTTGTATCTTTTGTCACTTAATTGTAAGACTTTTTTGATGAAATTGTTGGCCGTATTCAGTTTCATTTGTAGCGGCTGTGTTGAGTGATAGTTCATTATTCTTCCTGAAGAAGTAGGCTTTTTGTACCAATTTGTAATAATTGTACCATTGTCGTTAATTATATAAATGTCTAAGTAAGGTATTGCACTATTTTTCTCATTTTCTATCGTAAATTGTATTTTATTATGGTACGCGTTTAGTGTTTTTAATATAATTAGTTCGTCAGATTTATTTATGACAGCAAAAATGTCATCCACATATTTCGTCAAAAACTTAATTTTAATATTTTTTGATTTTAATTCTTCGATTGCATCGTCCAAAAGGGTGTCAAGTACAATATCTGCTATAGTTGGGGATAAAGGATTTCCCATAGGCATACCATACGTCTGATGATAAAATTTATTGTCAAAATTGAAATAATTGTTTTCATTTAAACAGAACTGTAGTATTTTTAGGAATAATTTCTTCTCTATTGCTGTGTGTTCTTTTAGTTGTTGCCATTTTTCCAGTATGTTCTTAATTGCTAGGTGAATCGGTATATTGGTAAACAATGATACCACGTCGAAGGAAACCATTACTTCGTTGTCATCTATTTTTATTTTCTCTAATTTTTGTTTCAATTCAAATGAGTTCTTTATGTTGTAAGTAGGCGATATAATAGTTTTTAAAATATTTCCTACGTATTTTGATAGATGGTAGCACGGCAAATTCACTGATGATGAGATAGGTCTGAGGGGTATATTTTCTTTGTGGATTTTCGGTAAACCATATAATTGAGGAGAAGCTGCTGCGTGTGTTGTCATTTTATATTTTTCAAATTTTGTTATAATGTTCTTTTTGTATAATTCCGTTATTATGCTGTTATTTCGTGTTTGGAGTTTTTCAGTGGGATCTGTTTTTATTGGCTTATAGGTTTTTTTGTCATTTAGCATCGATTTCATTTTGTTTTTGTAATCATTTTTGTACATTATTACCGTTTTATTGCCTTTATCTGCTGTCGTTATTGTTATTTCATTTTCATATTGTTTTATGTATTTCCTAGTCTCTTCATATGTGCTAAGAATAAATTTCTCCTTTTCACTATTTTTTAATTTTCTTTTATAACTTGCGATTCTATTGGCGATCCTTGATCGTGTAATTTCTTTTTGTGTCTCATCTTTTATATTCTGTACCCACTGCTCAATGTCTGCAATCAGTGGGATTGGAGCGAAATTCCTCCTGTTTACAGGCAAAGAGAATTTGTTCCCTAGCGATAATATCCACTTCTTCTCTAGATCGAATTTTATGTCTGTAAGGTTGACAAACCATTCCTCGTTAAATATAATATTGTATTGTTTAAATTTTTGTTTTTTTAGTTTGTCTATTTTTAATACGTGTATTTGTTTAATTTTCGTTCTTACATTGTAGAATTTTTTCCATTGTTCTTTTTTATATTTCTCCCATTGAAAATTAATTGCTAAACAATTGTTGAATTTTAAATTTATTAAGCTATTGTTTTGTTGCTAGATTTTATAAATAAAATATACCCCTGAAGAAGTTTGAAGCAAACAAACGAAACGTTGGGTGTTTAAAATAAAATGAATTAGTTTTATTTATTTTTGGTTTGACCATCACTAGCCCGAAGGTAACTCCTACTATAAGAACATTAATTAATTACAATTGGTCATTAAACAACAAGTTAATTGAATTTTTTTGTTTGATCGACCATTATTTGACTTTAATTATTCGATAAGTCGAGCAAACATTATTCGAGTGAATGCCCTAATATGTATTGAGTTTTTAAATAATAAAATGTTCATTGTTATACATATGTCATGTATTTCTATAATATTGAGTTAAGTTCATGTACATGTATGGAATCATGTATGTTTTTCGGCTTAAGTCTCGCTTTTCCACGATCATACTGGAAGTTAATTTCTATTTTTGTGGGCTACTATGAATAAATTAGTGATGCTACAATGAGAAATATGAAATAATTAGGAGCTTAATAAAAATATTCTGAAACAAGTCAAGAATCGCAACATTGTTACAAATAAAATTATGCGGTAATAGCACTTTTTAACGTAAAAACTTTAGTATTGTTTTGCGCCCACTCTTGTTTCCGGAGTTACGGGGTTCAAAACTTTAATTTTTTATTGATCATAATTCCTACAATATATAACAGATATAAACGATGACACCTATCATTATAAAGAGTTCTGAAATATCTTTGCACTGGTCTACAACATTTTTAAATCCATTAACCCATTGCTAGCAAAATGGAATTTAAAATAATTTTTATATGACTTTTCACGTAAAAGCACCGTTATCTTAAAAACTGACCGATACAACGATACACGCATATGTTTAGTTTAATATAGAATCTTCCAAGCTTTAATTTGATATGTAATTGGAAGCTGTCATCGATGTATTTCGTAAGTTATGGCACTATAAAAATTAGATTTTAAAAATAAGTTAACTCATAAAATCATTTTTAAAGTACCATAACTTACGTATTTCATTGCTGACAGGTTTCAAAAATACACCAAATAAAAGCATGGAAGGTTCTGTATAAAAGTGGATACATGGTTATGTATTGTTATATCGACTAGTTTTTAAGATAACTGTGATTCTGTGTGAAAAGTAAGATATCAAAATTTTAAAGTTGCATTTCACAAGCAATGGGTTAATAGATCTCAGAAATTTATACACCAGTAGGAAGGTATTTTACAGAACTTTACATATCATTTATATCTGTTCTTAATTCTAGGAGTTATGACTAATAAAAAATTAAAGTTTTAAGCCCCGTAACTCCAAAGCCAAGAGAGATCTTCCAAAAAAATCCTTTAACATTCTCTGGTTAAAAAGGCAACTACGTCATGATACTTTTCCGAAAAAATAATGACCAACAGACAAACTAAAATTGCATTTTCCTTAATTCCGATATTTTTTTAAATATGGGTTCGCATTTATTAAAAATATTATAAAAATAGCATTCTCCGGCATAATTGACTTTATTTTGTGATATAAAAACCAAGTTAAATCACGCTAACCCCGGGCAAAAGTAGTGGTTACGTTTTTTTGGGTAAATATTTGACAAGTGTGACCGTACCTTTAGTCAGTATTCTATTTGATTTAGTAATGAGAACATCAAAAATTCAAGTATTAAAAGTGCAATAACAATAACGAGATATTAAATAAATAAATTTATTTGCTCTTACATTTTGCGACATCTAAGTATATTTTGAATAAGCGCTTTTATTTTTATACACGTGAAACATTTCAAAGTGGCACGACCGAAATATGCACTTCTAAAACAAAATGTCATCTGGTAAGATATTTCTGCCGCTTTCAAAATAATTAAGTAGCTGGCTACACGGCGACAAATGAAGCTAGCGAATGTATTTAATGCATAATGATCTAAATTTGCACTACTTCAGGATCGCAAGCTTTACATTTTCATGACTTCTTTGGAGTGTCTTTTTTTACTGGGTATCTGCCTATTCATTAAATCCGACACGGAATTCGATTGGAAATGGAATAACAGATTCTGAAATTCTTTATACTAAAGCAGAAACAAATTTGAAAATATTTTAAAAATTTGTTTTTGTTTTTAGTAGTATAAATATGAGGCTTCTGGTACAGTGTATTTTTCCCATAAGGATCAATCTAATTAGAAAATGTGCTCCCATAAGGATCAACCATAAGTATCAGTCTAATTAGAAAATCGGCTCCCATGCGGATCAATCATAAGGACCAATCTAATTAGGAAATATGATAATTCTGATACATACATATTTTTCATAAGGCTCAATCCAATTAGAAAACTGTGAGGTTCTGGCACACGAGTATTTTCCCATAAGGCTTAAACCAATTAGAAAATTAGAAAAATATGATAATTTTGATATATATTTTCCATAAGGCTTACACCAATTAGCAAAAATTGAAAGAGAAACTCGAATGAGATATTTTATTAATAAAAAGTTTAATATAGATATATTCTCCATAAAGAACAATTCCAATGAAATTCTCATTTGAGTAGTTTTATTAAAAACTAAAATGAGATTTCAATTGTCTCACAAAAATTGATATAAAAGTCCATTCAGAATTTTATT
This sequence comes from Panzeria rudis, assembly GCA_956483635.1. Classification (NCBI taxonomy): domain Eukaryota; kingdom Metazoa; phylum Arthropoda; class Insecta; order Diptera; family Tachinidae; genus Panzeria; species Panzeria rudis. The sequence continues at coordinate 64,575,241 of OY101449.1, forward strand.
TTTAGTTATTGTTCTTCAAAGTTACTTGAAATTACGTTCAACAAAATGGTAAGAAGATTTGTATATTATTAGAATGTTTTTTTTATTTTTTTATTATATGGACGTTTTAGAAATACATATGTATATACAATTTATTTATTTTTCTTTGCTTTTAGATCTATCAACAAATAATTAACATAGCGCAAGGAATAAAATCAGACTTCACGAAAATTGATGATATTCCTGTAAATGAACCTTACAAAATTTTAAATTTTGAGTGGAAGGTTACACAGTATGGATCAAAAGTCATTGCATATTTAGACAACAATAAGTGGCGCAAAGAATCGTTAAATATTTGAATAGAGAGGACCCCTACTTAGCTAAAATGAATGATAAAATTTGGACAATTATTTACAAAGGACGACAATCCCCAAATGGCGCTGCAATATTCGAACTAAACTATAGCTAAATTTTTAATTGCCATTACAATTTTTCTGTTGTTGAAATATATTTTTAATATAATAAATGTGTGTAGTAAGTGCAATGAAACCTGATTTTTTATTTTCATTGTAAGAAAAAGGATAGGACAATAAAATTTATTGAAAAGTTAAACATGCATGTGCAGGACTTAAGGTTATACATATTCTACATTCGCTTTATTTTATTTTATTTTATGTATATTATTTGTTCTATAAAAAGGATATGCGAAAAACTCATAACAAAGGAAAGACAATTTAAGAAAAATAGGATGTAAAAATTTTCATATAAAGTAAAATATCTATTTGTATGGAAAAAAGTATTAAGACAGACATGCGACTGCATGCTTTTTTTGACATGTCGCAGTGACAAAGGAAAAATTATTTAAGAAAAACAGGACGTAAACATTTTCAAATAAAGCAAACCAGCGCGTGTATGCTTTTATGCATGTCACAGCATGTGGGTGCGTTGGCAAAGTCTAATATTTATTTGTTCTAAGAAAAAGGGATGGGAGGAAATACTCATAAGAAAGACATGCGCATGATTGCTTTTCTTATCCATGTCGCAGTATGTTGGTGCGTCGACTAAATCTAATTTTTATTTATTCTGAGAAAAAGGATTTGGGTCACAGTATGTGGGTGCGTCGACTAAATCTAATTTTTATTTATTCTGAGAAAAAGGATTTGGGAAAAAACTCATTAAAAAAATTTAATATGTATATGAAGGACAAACAAATGTTTCTGCTTAATTGTTAAAACTCAACAATAGTCAAGGTCATAAATGTGCTACAGTGTTTTATTACATATTTGAGAAAAGGATAAGGAAATTCTCAAACAAAAGTAAAATATCTCTGTATGAAAAAAGTTTTAAGAAAGACATACGCATGATTGCTTTTCTTATGCATGTCGCAGTATGTGGGTGCGTCGGCTAAATCTAATTTTTATTTATTCTGAGAAAAAGGATTTAGGAAAAACTCATTACAAAATTTAATATGCATATGAAGGACAAGCAAATGTTTCTACTTAATTGTTAAAACTCAACAATTGACAAGGTCATAAATGTGTTACAGTGTTTTATAACTTAATAGAAGGGGAAAAAGTATATGAGGAATTCGAAATCAAAGATAATTATTTGTAGATGAATGTATGCATGTAGTAGTGTGTCCAGAAAAAGTATAAAATAACACATTTTTTCGAACAAAATTCTAGTTCTGTGAAATTATCGCAAAGTGATAGAGTTATTAGTTACGGGAAAAATATTTGTTTTTTTCTTAAAATTGTCTCACAAAAATTTATATAAAACTGCATTCTTACCATATTGTTGAACGTAATTTCAAGTAACTTTGAAGAATAATAACTTAATATAAAATGCCATCCAATAAGTTCATTTGTGATATATGGAAAGTCATTACATTTTCGACATGGTCGAATAAAAAACGGCATTACTTAAAACAACATAATGTTGTTTTAAGAATGGAAAATTATAAAGGCGATTTTCAATAAATCGTTAGAAACAAGAACATCCGCAGAAGCAGATACAACAACAACACCAGCAAAATCAGCAGAAGCAAGAACATCAGCAGAAGCAAGAACATCAGCAGAAGCAGCAAAATCAACAATACCAAAAACTTCCACAGAAACCGAAGCATATCTCCAGCTTCTAGATGGGGCCGATGATATTTTTCTCAATATCATCGAACCTGAAATACCCCCGACAACAATAGCAACAACAACAGAAACCGAAGCAACAACATCAATAGAAGCAATTGATATTAGGGAAATATTGACGTTGCCCCCATTTGATGTAAAATCATACTTGGCCATATATGATGGTCAAGATGAAATATTAATGGATGCTGTAAATAAAATCTTGCTAGACGGAATTACAATTTAAGAAACTTTTAACTATTGAATAAATATAAAAATTAAAAACAATATATTCTTTCATTAATTTTTATTATTTCACTTTATTATTAATTAGATTTTTTGGAAATTACAATAAATAATAAAATTAAAATAAAATAATAAAATTTCATAAGTGTGGTTGCTTCTTTCTCTATTTCAATATTACGTATCCTATGTTGTGCACATGAACAGCTATCTGGTCCACATGTTTCATTTTCATTATACCAACAGCAATTGTCATAATGCTCTCCATATTTATTTAAAGTTGTTTTCAGGTTATTTCCCCCTTCTAGATGGGATTGAATATTCATGATCTTATATTTATCTTCATCGGAAATAATATGAGAACACCGTTTTAAGAAATCGTATATATCTTTTAGTATCATCTTTATTAACGAGACTGACTACATATATAGACAATGTGTTCGTGAATAAATCTTAATGATGTTAGATTTAATATTTATAAAATTTTTTGCTATTTTTTAGTTAAACAAACTAAAAGATATCAGTATATTACAGTAGTTTTCTTATTTCATTTGTTAGGGGAATGTATTCAAACATTTTGTCATGTATAATTAAGCAATATGCAGATGTATTAGCAGGAATATATTTTAAGGTTTTTAGTTCAATTCGAATGTCAATTGGTCCAGATTTGACTGATTCATTTTGATGAGTAACATCCAAGACAATTATTGGCGCCATGGCTTTAAAATTTTCTCTTGTTAATAGTGGTTGTGGATCGCGTGAATAATAACTTTGTTGAAACTTTAAATACATGTTATATAGAATTGCAAAACGATTTCTATCAAATTTAAGATTTAGATCATCATAAGGATAGATGTCAGAGTTAAGATGCACTTTTATATCAGTCAAATCACAATGCTGAAACTTATTCTCACTATTTCGAAGTCCTAAGAGCAGGAAACGCGGTCTTTCGTTTTCGGTGGCTAGCTTAACATTCCATAGAACTGTTGTACTTTCTGGAAGTGAGGGATAATAATACATATCCCAACTTTTAAAAAAGTTATATTTAACGGATAACGGCTGTTAATTGTTTTAAACATTTGCAATTTATAAGCATCAGCAAGTTGAATGTGTGGCACTTTCCAAGTAACATTTAAAATCGATAACTTAGTTTTTTCGCTTGCTAGTTGAGATTTAAAAACTTGTTTATCATCTTTAGATCGCAAAAGAATCAACTCATTTTTGGAATTAACTATTATTTTATTAAAATCTTCAGCAAATCCGAGTAGTAATTTTAGTGGAACACAAAAATTGAAATAGCCGTCTACAAGTGTAAGATCATCATTTTTGAAGGGTGACCATCCTGCATTTAATAGATTATCGCTTTCAGATTTGTTTAATGAAACATAGTTCTTCAATTCTGTTGCAACACCCAAGAGACGTGTACGATCAATTTCTACTCCATTGATTTCATATCGAATTTCATCAAATAGATGTCCTACACAATTGTTTAGGAGACGTATAGATGTAGAAATTGTGGAGTCTTCCTTTGTTGCAAGTCCTTCAATATATATAAGACTCTCGCTTGGTGGACATACAAATCTTGATTTTTAATTGCGATACGAATTTCATCATTATTTTTAAATGACTGCAAATATGATGTATAGCTATGATACTTCTTTTTAATAATTGTATTATCAAATTGTGGTTTTTGTAATATGTTAATAATATTACTCATTGTAAATATATAGTAAATGTTTTCTTTATTTTTTAGATGAAATCCTAAATTTCTTAAAAACTCCTTATTATTTTTACGAAGAATATTATTTTGCTGTTGTATTATTCCTTAATTTTTTGGTTTTTTCTCTTCTTTTAATTGATTATTACAATTTGATGGCTTTCCAGTTTCGTCTTCCGTTGATAAGGATAGAATGAATGGCGAACGTTTTTGCAATTCAGTTTTATTAAATATAATCATTCTCTCATAGGTTTCAAATGTAATCGTATTGTTATTTTTTCTCCACGAAAATTTATCAAGTTTCCGTCTTGATCAACAACTTTCAAAACAAGACTATTTATTGTTCTTGAATTTACAGGTAAATATATCACATTCGACGGAGCCTCAGTTATTTTATAGCCGGGGCTAACGTTAAGTGAAAACTGATGTAAAATATGCGCAGACGTGTTATTTATATATGAGCCGCTGACAATATTACATTCAACGATTACTGTATTAATTTTGGTTATATCAATTGTTTTATCGGAGCAATGTTCTCTACCAGGTTCCAATACTCTGGTGCTAAAACCTAATAAGGATCCGATTGAACTCGCCTTATTGAAATAAATTGAATCTGTAGTGCTTTTTATGCATGTTTGTAGAGTATTATAGTTAGCTCGTACATCAAGGATTCCATTTGCATTTATATCATGATATTTATTTGATAGTACTTCAGCAATATCTGATAATTCATATGATCCAACTGGAACTTCTATTTCATGATTACCAATATGAAATAAATTATTTTCTACATCGACGTTTCGAATTGAGTGATATGTATCAAAGCTTATTAAACCGCAAACATAATTCTCATTTAATTCGATTGGAGGAAAATAGTTTGCATTAAGATATGAAGAGTCTCCCTTTAATGTTAATGTAATTAATATATAATATATATATATATATATATATATATTGGGTGTTTTTTATTGAGGTATAGAACTTTAAGTTGGCATCACTTTTTTAACTGGCGGCCATTTTGTCAGCTGTCAAGTGATTAATATTTAGTTTGGTTTGCCATTTCATCATGAACAGGTTGACAAAAGAACAACGCTTGCAAATCGTGCAAATTTATTTCGAAAATAATGGTTCAGTTCGCGAAGTTTACCGCAAGCTCCGTCCATATGGTCGACATAATCGTCCATCAGAGCAATTAATTCGGTTAACCATGGATCGTTTTCGCACTACGTTTACTCTATGTGATAATACGCATCCGCAGAGACGTCGAACAGTGCGCACCGAAGAAACAATTGCCGCTGTAGAGCAAAGTGTTGAAGAGGACCCGAATGAATCGATTCGCCACCGTGCACAGCAATTGGAGCTTTGTCCATCAAATTGAAAATTGGACCTGTAGAATTGGCTTTATTCGAGCCAGCCGCGGCGGCCACATGCCCGAAATCATATTTAAACATTAATGGCATATAATTATCCTTCCAATAAAGCCAAATTGATGGACATTAAAACGATTTTCTTGTGTTTTATTTCAATTCGAAGTTCTATACCTCTAAAAAAAACACCCTGTATATATATATATATATATATATATATATATATATATATATATATATATATATATATATATATATATATATATATATATATATATATATATATATATATATATATATATATATATATATATATATATATATATATATATATATATATATATATATATATATATATATATATATATATATATATATATATATATATATATATATATATATATATATATATATATATACAGGGTGTTTTTTTTAGAGGTATAGAACTTCGAATTGAAATAAAACACAAGAAAATCGTTTTAATGTCCATCAATTTGGCTTTATTGAAAGGATAATTTTATGCCATTAATGTTTAAATATGATTTCGGGCCATGTGGCCGCCGCGGCTGGCTCGAATAAAGCCAATTCTACAGGTCCAATTTTCAACCACTTTTTCGAGCATATGGGGCCGTATGTTGGCAATAACGCCACGAATGTTGGCTTCCAAGTCCCCTAACGTTTCTGGTTTGTTGGCGTAGACGAGCGACTTCACATATCCCCAAAGAAAATAATCCAATGGTGTCAAATCACACGATCTTGGTGGCCAATTGACAGGTCCATTCCGCGAAATTATGCGCTCATCGAATGTTTCCTTCAATAAATCGATTGTGACGTGCGCTGTGTGGCATGTAGCGCCGTCTTGTTGGAACCACAACTCATCCACATTCATGCCATCCAATGCGGGAACAAAATAGTCGGTTATCATGGCTCTATACCGGTCTCCATTAACGGTAACTGACTCTCCAGCATTAATTCGGAAGAAGTATGGCCCAATGACTCCACCAGCCCATAGAGCACACCAAACAGTCAGTTTTTGTGGATGTAATGGCGTCTCAAGGGTCTCATGTGGATTCTCTTCACTCCAAATGCGGCAATTTTGCTTGTTGACGTAGCCATT
>OY101449.1:64586786-64604286 GCA_956483635.1 Panzeria rudis
TATCTAATTCAACGGCAATCATATTTTCTTCGAATATTTTCAAAGAATTAAATTCCGGCTTAGCAATAAGGGCACGCGCTCCATATCTCTTACCCTCATTTTCCCATTTATTAACTATTTTAATATTTTTACGCTTATCTACATTCTCCATTGTTTTGCCATATACCGCATTATTTAATAGTTTAAAAAAATCTCTTTCAAAAGCATTTTTTGCATTTGTTCTATGCAAACTATTTAATGAAATATATTTCCTTAACCAGTCTGATTGTGTGAATTTAAGTATACGATGGATCTTTTTTAATTTCGAACCATGTTTTAAACATTGTGGTAGGTTTTTGTAATAAATAACATAATTACATTTATCATTTAAATCGGAAATTAACTGCCTGGCTCACGATGTCGACAAGTCGAGTTCGTTCTCATATTTATATTGAGAACAATAATAAAAAAATTAAATTTGTTTTTGTTTTCAATATAATATGAGGTGGAGCTTTCGTTTCACTACAAAATGGTAAATCATTATGCTTATCATGAATTTGTATTGGATATATTAAATCAACTTTTAATATATATCCAATATTACCGTCATTCTGAATTGAATCCAGTGAAAAATTCGCAATGTCGACTATCCATTAAAAATTACCTTCTGGTAAAGCTTCTGACATTGCCCACCCATATGAATTATTAGCATCTAGATACATTAAGTATTTCGAAGGTAATTTATCATTGTAGTCACATAAATATTTATTATTAGCTATAGAATGTCTTAGTGAACATTGTACTATACCTCCTCGAATACCTTTTTGTATAAATGATATCATTTCCAAATCAGTCAGTAAATCTAATTTTATATTCGTCATTTTTAACATAGCATCCCAAGAAAGTCCTGGAGCCGTATAATAATGACATGGATCTAAGTTATAAATATTTTTACAAACTGATCTAAAGTTTTCAAAAACGTCTGTTAAAAGTAAAACATCAGTTTTTAAATATAACATAAGATAGTCATCTAGGGTTTTACAATTAAATTCATTCCATACTTCTTGTGCATGAGTGTAATCTTCTAAAGAACATTCTGTAGCTAATAATTTATTATAAAAACTACTTATGTTTGGTAGATTAGTTTCTCTAAGTTTTTCAATTGAATTCAAATAATTATATGGGAAGACACCTTTTCTTATAAGCAAGTTAAATTTATTCTGATCTTGAGGATACATTGATTTAACTGTTTTCAAGTCATCCTTTGATAAATTTTTTACTAGGTTGTCTAAGCTTGATAACATGAATCTATATGAATCTAAAAACCTTATTTCAATATTTTCGTTGTTGTCACCTTTAATTTTGTTTGATAAGGAAATGTATAATTCTTTATTTAATGGAATAATGTCGATGGGGCCATCATCGATGTTATTTAAATCCCTTACAAATAGATGACAATCATATGCTGAAAAATTGTGGAAAATTACTGGAATGAATTTTGGCACTTTGTAATTAAGATTGCATGAACTATGTTTATCACTGAGGTGACAGTGGTCTCTTACTTTACATTCATTTGAAATAATTTTCAAACAAATGTGACATATATTATTTTAAATTAAATTTATATTTTCCTCTGGGGTTAAGGGTGCCATTGGTTTTATTTTAGTTATGTAATTACTATTTAAATATTTTACGTCTTTCACTAAACTATTTATAAACTGCTTGGGGCATCTAAACCTTTAAAACTACGTAGAACATTTAGTTGATCATCGAAACTACACTTAATGTAATAGGAAAATGCGTAGGGTATGTGATTATCAACAAGTGTTGTTGATGAGCTGTCCCCATTCGGAATGCAAGTTTGAATATTTTCGAAAATACATTCCGAATCTGCGTATATTACAAACGGTATATCTATTTTGTTATTATAGTTATTAAATTCAATTGTGGACTAATCTGGCTGAGGGACATATCTTACATTACTGCTACAGTTTCTCTCATGATTTTCCAAGTCAAACATCTGGTAAAAATGCTGTAAACAGAAATCACACACAAAAATGACCCTTTTGCTCTTCGTTTGTTGCGATCTTATTAATCTATAAGTAAATAAATCGAAAAAAGAAAACCATCATAAATAAAATATATAAATAATAGATAGCAGCCTTATTTATAAAAAATGTTTTATGTTTATTAAGAGCTTATTTGACTACTGTCTATACAATAGTTGTCAAATAAACTCTTAATAAACATAATATATTTTTATAAATATGGTAGTAAATAAATAATATATATAAATCACAATTATTAAACTTACCTTGAACAATTTTTTATGTAAACATAATGCGAAATAATATTACTTCCAATATTTTTCTGTAAAAACAGAAGGTTTATATGTGTTGATTTTTTGCTTTTCGTTTTGTAGTATGGTCCTACAACAAGATCTTTTTCTATATCATATCCGAATACATTAATGCTTATATTTGAATTGTTCTTCTCAAAAATTGAAATATCTTTTATTTTTAGTGGAAAGCATAACCCACTAAAATTTAAGTCATATCCATTTAGAGTAATTATATCTTCAACGATGTTGACTCTATAACTGCTTGTTCTTTGCGGATTTTTGATGTTTGATATTGCTGACATCATTGCCCATTTAAAACAAAAGTCGTCGTTGTTTTTCACATTTATGCATGCTTTTTTTAATTCCAGTTTATGTGGGAGCTCTATGAATGTAGAACCTTTTAGTGGTTGATACTTATTAAGGTTAAGATTAAGTTTTAAAAGTTGAACAAGAGTCCAACCACTATCCCGCTCTTGAAACTCCTCCATTTTTTTCAAAATAGTTTGAATATTATTGGAATATTCTATATCAAAGTTTCCAATATCAAAAATTTCTTTCATTTTTGTTTGGAAATGCTGCACTTCAAGAAGGGTATTTTCCACGTCATTCACATTGGATTTCACATATAATCCTAAAAGCTCTATATTCATTTTTAGAGCGTCGTTAGCCTTTAAAAAATTACTCACTTCTTTTTTTAATGGGTCGCTAGCTTCCTCCATGAACTTCTCAGGCCATAAACACCCCTCATTTTTATTTTCATAGACTAACGTTATAATTCGTTTTTTAAAAGCATTGTCTACGATTATCACAGAACCTTTTCTTGAAGATGAAGCATGAGTTCTTTCATGCAATCTTAAATTATTTAAATTATTAAAAACTTTTTTACACTCGCAACATTCAATACTAGAACTCATTTCTGATGACGTTTTTGCTGCTTCTTTTGATGTTGTTGCTTCGGTTTCTGATATTGTTGCTATTGTTGTCGGGGGTATTTCAGGTTCGATGATATTGAGAAAAATATCATCGTCCCCATCTAGAAGCTGGAGATATGCTTCGATTTCTGTTGACGTTTTTGGTGCTTCTTTTGATGCTGTTGCTTCGGTTTCTGTTGTTGTTGCTATTGTTGTCGGGGGTATTTCAGGTTCGATGATATTGAGAAAAATATCATCGTCCCCATCTAGAAGCTGGAGATATGCTTCGGTTTCTGTGGAAGTTTTTGGTATTGTTGATTTTGCTGCTTCTGCTGATGTTCTTGCTTCTGCTGATTTTGCTGGTGTTGTTGTTGTATCTGCTTCTGCGGATGTTCTTGTTTCTAACGATTTATTGAAATTCGCCTTTATAATTTTTTTATATAGTGGGGTATTCCATATAGGCTTTCTTAAAACAACATTATGTTGTTTTAAGTAATGCCTTTTTTTATTCGACCATGTCGAAAATGTAATGACTTTCCATATATCACAAATGAACTTATTGGATGGCATTTTATATAAAGTTATTATTCTTCAAAATTACTTGAAATTACGTTCAACAATATGGTAAGAATGCAGTTTTATATAAATTTTTGTGAGACAATTTTAAGAAAATAACAAATATTTTTCCCGTAACTAATAACTTTATCACTTTGCGATAATTTCACAGAACTAGAATTTTGTTCGAAAAAATGTGCTATTTTATACTTTTTCTGGACACACTACTACATGCATGCATTCATCTACAAATAATTATCTTTGATTTCGAATTCCTCATATACTTTTTCCCCTTCTATTAAGTTATAAAACACTGCAACACATTTATGACCTTGTCAATTGTTGAGTTTTAACAATTAAGTAGAAACATTTGCTTGTCCTTCATATACATATTAAATTTTTTAATGAGTTTTTCCTAAATCCTTTTTCTCAGAATAAATAAAAATTAGATTTGTTTATATTATTTGGCCAATTTTGTAGTTTGGTATTGTTGATTAAATAATCTTCAGCTAATAAGGCCTAACGCAGTTTATGTCAATAAAAAACTTTTTATTACATATTTACCCAACGTTTCGTCAATTTTTTGTTGACTTTTTCAAGGGTTTCGTCTATTTAAAAATAAAAACTTAATATTATTACAAATAATCACACCAAAAATTATGGTTAACTTACAAAATGATATTATAAAATCAATTTACATTTAAATATTAGTGTTTCTAAAATAAGTAAACTGCTAAAAAAATTTTTTATATAAAGAATTAAATCAAACACAACTTAAAAATTAATATCACAGTTAAAATTTCCTACTTATTGCAACGCTGTAGCTCGTATTTATGTTGTTAGTGTCTTCTTTTAAGTTCATCGTTCTGTTGATATTTTGTTGTATACGTAGACTTTCTATAGTGTATCTTTTTTTCCCTTTGTTTTCTATATCTAGTATTTTAACATTATCAAAATCAGCTGCATGTCCAGTATTGAGTATATGCTGTGATAATGCTGTTGTTTCTCTCTGTTTTGTGATGTCTTTTTTATGTTCACTCATTCTTGTTTCCAAAGTTCGTTTTGTTGTTCCAATGTATATTAAATTGCAGTTTTGTTCATCATTGCCTTTGCATTTTACTTCATAAACAACATTGCATTGTTGTTGTTTTTCTACTTTGTCTTTCATATTGGTGAAAACTGTATTAAGTGTAGAATTAGGTTTATAAGCAAATTTTATATTTTCTGTTTTTATTGTTGTTTTTAACTTTTTGTTATCTGTTAAGCCTGGTATAAAAGTTACACCGTAAAAAATATTTGGTTGATTATTGGTATTGCTATTTGTTTTGTTTTGGGAATAATTATTGTTGAGTTTAAGTTTTGTCTCATATATTAAATTGTTAATGAGATTTATTGGAAAACTATTGTCTTTGAGTAATTTAGTGATTTTATTTATATTCTTGGTGTGAAATTGTTCGTCACTTATATTTAATACTCTAAAAATGAAACTTTTGGCCGTATTAATTATTTGCGTTTTTGGTTGTGTTGCATTAAAATTCATTAGTCTTCCTGATGCTATATCTTTTGCATACCAGTCGAATAAAATTTTGTTCTCTCGTCGTTGTAAAAATATATCTAAATATGGTAAATTGCAGTTTTTCTCCATTTCAACAGTAAATTGTATTTTAGGATGGAAGCTGTTGAGTGCCTGTAGAATCTCATTTTTATCGTCAAGTTTAATTATAGCCAAAACGTCGTCTACATACTTAACTATGTATTTCAAACTTATATTTTTCTGTTTTAATTCAGCTAGTGCTTCGTCTAAAAGGCTGTCAAGTATTACATCTGCTATTGTTGGTGACAATGGATTACCCATTGGCATTCCAAATATTTGATTATATATGTTGCCGTCATATACGAAATAATTGTTGTCGGTAAGACAAAATTTTAGTATTTTTAAGAATTGGGATTTTGGGATTTTTGTGAATGTTTCAATAATGTTCCATTTTTTCATTATATTTCTAATTGCAATATGTACCGGAATGTTTGTAAATAGTGAAACTACATCAAATGATATTAATATTTCATTGTTTTGCAGTGTGATGTGTTTAAGTTCGTCTTTTAATTGTTTTGAATTTTTTATATTATATTTTGTAGATATTATATTTTTAATTACTTGCCCAATGTGCTTTGATAAATGGTAGCAAGGGACGTTCATTGAAGAAACTATCGGCCGTAGTGGTGTGCCTTCTTTATGAATTTTGGGTAGGCCATAGATTCTGGGGGCAATCCCAGAAGAACAAAGTAAGCGTTGTTTTTGTGATATGTCTATACATTCACTTTTGTACAAATGAGTAATTATTGTGTTGTTTTCTTTTTGTAGCTTTGCTGTTGGGTCAATCCTCATTGTTCTATATGTGCTTTTATCGTTAAGTAGTGATATCATTCTTTCTTTGTAGTCCTCTTTATACATTAACACAGTTTTGTTTCCCTTGTCTGCTTGTGTTAGCATAATATTTTTGTGCTGCTTAAGAAATCTTTTGGTTTCCTCATAAGCTGCAGTTATAAATTTTTCTTTTGGAGAGTTGTTAATTTTTCTTCTAAATGTTGTTATATTAGTGGCTAGCTTAGTTCTTGTAACGTCTTTTTCTTTTTCCATATTTTCACCCATCGTTTGTATGCACTGTTCCAAGTCAGCAATGACATGTAAAGGAGAAAAATTTTGATCTCTTATTGGCAGCGAAAATTTTTTCCCTAATGATGTTATCCACATACAATCCTTCGGAACTATAATATTTGTTTTATTTATAAACCAATTCTCATTAAAAACAAAACCATGTAATTTAAAATATTTTTCTTTAAGTGTATTCAGCTTAGCGTTCTGTTTTGCGTTTATGATTATCTGCATTTGTTTTGATCTTTCCATTTGTTTATAAATGAAACTCGTATAATCTTCAGTCGAGAGTAAATTATGTATACCTGTTTTTAGATGGTGAAGCTTTCGTCTAATTATTGTAATATTTGTATTTGTTTGTGATATCTCTAGGCTTAAAATTTTTTTATGGAAGTTGTTTTCTATTATATTCAGTTTTCTTTTAATATTGTGACATTGAAAAAAGCTGCTTACTTGTGTTGTTGTATTTTTTGTATGATTTGGTATTATTCCATATTTTCTAGTTGATAATAAGAACTTTAATCTTTGTTGTTGTTGTATTAGCCTTTTTGTTTCATTACAATACTCTTTCAATGTTTTGCAAGTTTCGTTGTTGTATTTAAGATTGATGTGTTTGAAATATCCCTTCATGTTTAATTATTTGTTTTTTTGGTGATATGTGAAAAATATTATGTTCAATTATTCAAATAGTGTGTTTCGGCAAGCTATCCGATATGATATTGTTGTTTATATTATTTGGCCAATTTTGTAGTTTGGTATTGTTGATTAAATAATCTTCAGCTAATAAGGCCTAACGCAGTTTATGTCAATAAAAAACTTTTTATTACATATTTACCCAACGTTTCGTCAATTTTTTGTTGACTTTTTCAAGGGTTTCGTCTATTTAAAAATAAAAACTTAATATTATTACAAATAATCACACCAAAAATTATGGTTAACTTACAAAATGATATTATAAAATCAATTTACATTTAAATATTAGTGTTTCTAAAATAAGTAAACTGCTAAAAAAATTTTTTATATAAAGAATTAAATCAAACACAACTTAAAAATTAATATCACAGTTAAAATTTCCTACTTATTGCAACGCTGTAGCTCGTATTTATGTTGTTAGTGTCTTCTTTTAAGTTCATCGTTCTGTTGATATTTTGTTGTATACGTAGACTTTCTATAGTGTATCTTTTTTCCCTTTGTTTTCTATATCTAGTATTTTAACATTATCAAAATCAGCTGCATGTCCAGTATTGAGTATATGCTGTGATAATGCTGTTGTTTCTCTCTGTTTTGTGATGTCTTTTTTATGTTCACTCATTCTTGTTTCCAAAGTTCGTTTTGTTGTTGTTGGGTAAATATGTAATAAAAAGTTTTTTATTGACATAAACTGCGTTAGGCCTTATTAGCTGAAGATTATTTAATCAACAATACCAAAAATTAGATTTAGTCGACGCACCCACATACTGCGACCCAAATCCTTTTTCTCAGAATAAATAAAAATTAGATTTAGTCGACGCACCCACATACTACGACATGGATAAGAAAAGCAATCATGCGCATGTCTTTCTTATGAGTTTTTCCCCCCCATCCCTTTTTCTTAGAACAAGTAAATATTAGACTTTGCCAACGCACCCACATGCTGTGACATGCATAAAAGCATACACGCGCTGGTTTGCTTTATTTGAAAATGTTTACGTCCTGTTTTTCATAAATAATTTTTCCTTTGTCACTGCGACATGTCAAAAAAAAGCATTAATAGTTTTTTCCATACAAATAGATATTTTACTTTATATGAAAATTTTTACATCCTATTTTTCTTAAATTGTCTTTCCTTTGTTATGAGTTTTTCGCATATCCTTTTTATAGAACAAATAATATACATAAAATAAAATAAAGCGAATGTAGAATATGTATAACCTTAAGTCTTGCACATGCATGTTTAACTTTTCAATAAATTTTATTGTCCTATCCTTTTTCTTACAATGAAAATAAAAAATCAGGTTTCATTGCACTTACTACACACATTTATTATATTAAAAATATATTTCAACTACAGAAAAATTGTAATGGCAATTAAAAATTTAGCTATAGTTTAGTTCGAATATTGCAGCGCCATTTGGTGATTGTCGTGCTTTGTAAATAATTGTCCAAATTTTATCATTCATTTTAGCTAAGTAGGGGTCCTCTCTATTCAAATATTTAACGATTCTTTGCGGATGATAAAACCACTTATTGTTGTCTAAATTAGGGATGTAACGAATGCCGATACCGATACCGATATATCGGCGATATTTCAGATTTTCCGATACATCGGTATCGGCGATATTTTACTGTCGATACGACGATACTTTTAAACATTTTTTCAGAGTTTTTTTCTGACAAATTATTTATTTTTTATTAATTTTACCATGAACTAAACTCATTTCCTTATTTTTTAAATCTTATCAATATCAATTTTAAAAATTAATAATATTTTATACTATTATTTTGTAAAAAAATTATTTATTTTTTGTTAATTTTACCATGAATTCAAATTCAGTTCGTTGTTTTTTAAATCTTATTCCAGCAAAAAAAAGACACTCCAAAGTAGTCATGAAAATGTAGAATTCGCGATCCGGAAGTATTGCAAATTTGGATCATTTTTAATTAGTGTTACATATCCTTGCCATTGCAAGAAGTTCTGTTTTTCGATTACCAATCACCGAATTGGAAGCGATGCTCGGACAAATTTCTTTTTCGGTGTTCTATAATGATTTTTCCTCAAGAAAAAAGGATAAAAAATTACCCATTTTCACAATTTTTTTAATGCGAGTATGGCGAGAATTTTTTAAAATTATAAAGGAATTTAAATTTTTTTCTTGCTTTTCTACTAATTACACTATGCGATAAATAAAGACTTTTGGAAAAACACAAGAACTGGACAGTACAGGTTCGATTGTCCTACAATGGCGTAGTAAAACCCTTTACTCAGTTTGGCGAATTTGGTGACCAATTTTTTTTATGGACCTCCAAATTTTCTAAAAATCAGTGGGGCCTCAAAAAACGGTGTCATCAGCTAATTCAAACTTTATAATACCGCTTAACTGTATATGACAATAATGTAGCTAAGAGTCTGTTTAACAGATTTTTTTTAACATTTCATGGCAAAAAAAATTTTTCGTTAACTTTTTGTTCACAAAATTAAGGAAAAAATGTTTTTTCACTTTTTTCAGAATAATTTACAGGGACTTGTAATTTTTAACTAACAATATTTGGCAAACTTATAGTTACGGTAGAGCTGAACCACTTTTGTGAACATATCAATACAATCTGCACGTATCTAGGCACTCTAATAGCTCACACAGACCACTTTTTACCTTAAAAATTTCAGTTTTTCACTATTTTTTTATGCAAAAAAATTTTTTTTTTTTGAAAACAGCAACATAAAAAGTGGAACAATAACAAGGAAAGCAAAAAAAATGCAATAAAAATATAGCCTAACTCGTAAAAAACGAAAACTTTTAAGGTAGAAATTAATTTTTCTGGGCTGTTTAGGGTGCCCAGATAAATTCAGATTGTATTGACATGTTTACAAAAGTTGTTCAGCTTTACCGTAGCTATAACTTTGCCAAATATTGTTAATAAAAAATTACGAGTCCCTGTAAGTTATTCTGGAAAAAGTGAAAAAAAATTTTTTCCCTTAATTTTTCAAAAAAGGTGCACAAAAAAAATTTTTTGGCATAAAATGGTAATAAAATCTGTTTAGCGAACTCTTAGCTACATTATTGCCATACATAGTTAAGCCGTATCATCGAGTTTGAATTTTCTGTTGGCCAAAAGTTGATGACACCTTTTTTTGAGGGCCCGCTGATTTTCCAAAACTTTGGAGGTGCATAAAATGAAATTGGTCACCAAATTCGCCAAGCTAAGTATAGGGTTTTACTACCCCGTGGTAGTACAATCGAATCTATACTGTCAAGTCCGTTTGTTTTTTGGACTGTTGCACTGTGTTATCTGCATATTTTTAATATAGATTTTTTGGAAGCAAAGAAAATGTAGGTCCTTAAAAAATACTCGCAATTTTTTATACTGGGTTAATATCAATTTTAAATATTAATAATCTCTTACACTGTAATTTTGTATAATAAAAAAATTGCACTTGAGTTTTGTTAATCTAAACTTTAAGTCAATTTCAATATTCGTATCGGTATCGGCGATATTTATTTTTAAGTATCGGTATCGGTATCGGATCGGCAAAACGGCGTATCGTTACATCCCTAGTCTAAATATGCAATGACTTTTGATCCATACTGTGTAACCTTCCACTCAAAATTTAAAAATTTGTAAGGTTCATTTACAGGAATATCATCAATTTTCGTGTACTCTGATTTTATTCCTTGCGCTATGTTAATTATTTGTTGATAGACCTAAAAGCAAAGAAAAATAAATAAATTGTATATACATATGTATTTCTAAAACGTCCATTTAATAAAAAAATAAAATAAAACATTCTAATAATATACAAATCTTCTTACCATTTTGTTGAACGTAATTTCAAGTAACTTTGAAGAACAATAACTAAAAATAAAATTCTGAATGGACTTTTATATAAATTTTTGTGAGACAATTGAAATCTCATTTTAGTTTTTAATAAAACTACTCAAATGAGAATTTCATTGGAATTGTTCTTTATGGAGAATATATCTATATTAAACTTTTTATTAATAAAATATCTCATTCGAGTTTCTCTTTCAATTTTTGCTAATTGGTGTAAGCCTTATGGAAAATATATATCAAAATTATCATATTTTTCTAATTTTCTAATTGGTTTAAGCCTTATGGGAAAATACTCGTGTGCCAGAACCTCACAGTTTTCTAATTGGATAGAGCCTTATGAAAAATATGTATGTATCAGAATTATCATATTTCCTAATTAGATTGGTCCTTATGATTGATCCGCATGGGAGCCGATTTTCTAATTAGACTGATCCTTATGGTTGATCCTTATGGGAGCACATTTTCTAATTAGATTGATCCTTATGGGAAAAATACACTGTGCCAGAAGCCTCATATTTATACTACTAAAAACAAAAACAAATTTTTTAAATATTTTCAAATTTGTTTCTGCTTTAGTATAAAGAATTTCAGAATCTGTTATTCCATTTCCAATCGAATTCCGTGTCGGATTTAATGAATAGGCAGATATCCAGTAAAAAAAGACACTCCAAAGAAGTCATGAAAATGTAAAGCTTGCGATCCTGAAGTAGTGCAAATTTAGATCATTATGCATTAAATACATTCGCTAGCTTCATTTGTCGCCGTGTAGCCAGCTACTTAATTATTTTGAAAGCGGCAGAGATATCTTACCAGATGACATTTTGTTTTAGAAGTGCATATTTCGGTCGTGCCACTTTGAAATGTTTCACGTGTATAAAAATAAAAGCGCTTATTCAAAATATACTTAGATGTCGCAAAATGTAAGAGCAAATAAATTTATTTATTTAATATCTCGTTATTGTTATTGCATTTTTAATACTTGAATTTTTGATGTTCTCTTTACTAAATCAAATAGAATACTGACTAAAGGTACGGTCACACTTGTCAAATATTTACCCAAAAAAACGTAACCACTACTTTTGCCAGGGGTTAGCGTGATTTAACTTGGTTTTTATATCACAAAATAAAGTCAATTATGCCGGAGAATGCTATTTTTATAATATTTTTAATAAATGCGAACCCATATTTAAAAAAAAATATCTGAATTAAGGAAAATGCAATTTTAGTTTGTCTGTTGTTCATTATTTTTTCGGAAAAGTATCATGACGTAGTTGCCTTTTTAACCAGAGAATGTTAAAGGATTTTTTTGGAAGATCTCTCTTGGCTTTGGAGTTACGGGGCTTAAAACTTTAATTTTTTATTAGTCATAACTCCTAGAATTAAGAACAGATATAAATGATATGGTAAAGTTCTGTAAAATACCTTCCTACTGGTGTATAAATTTCTGAGATCTATTAACCCATTGCTTGTGAAATGCAACTTTAGAATTTTGATATCTTACTTTTCACACAGAATCACAGTTATCTTAAAAACTAGTCGATATAACAATACATAACCATGTATCCACTTTTATACAGAACCTTCCATGCTTTTATTTGGTGTATTTTTGAAACCTGTCAGCAATGAAATACGTAAGTTATGGTACTTTAAAAATGATTTTATGAGTTAACTTATTTTTAAAATCTAATTTTTATAGTGCCATAACTTACGAAATACATCGATGACAGCTTCCAATTACATATCAAATTAAAGCTTGGAAGATTCTATATTAAACTAAACATATATATATGCATATATATAAATATATATATATATATATATATATATATATATATATATATATATATATATATATATATATATATATATATATATATATATATATATATATATATATATATATATATATATATATATATATATATATATATATATATATATATATATATATATATATATACATATATATATATATATATATATATATATATATATATATATATATATATATATATATATATATATATATATATATATATATATATATATATTGTTATCGCCACTGCTAATAATATTGTTGACTTGACGCCCTATGCTAGCTAAACACAACTTTTGTAAATGTCACACTGATACATACATACATATATTTACAAACTTAATTTGAGTGAAATTTTTATAAATAATTTTGTGATATAAAGCCGGTTTGTAGTCCGAAAAAATCACGCGGTTTGATATGTTCAAAACGCCATATTTTTTCTTTTTGGCAAGTCAGTAAATAAAAATACTTAACAGCTGTTGGTAGCTACACCAAAAAGAATTTTAACAAGAGTTAAAAATCGTAGAACAATGCATACAAACAATTGAAGACAACTCTAATAAGGAAAAAGACATAGCAAGAACAAAACTAGCCAACATGATAATATCATATAAGAGGAAAAATAATAATACACCGAAAGAAAAATTCATTCTGAAGGTGTTTAATGCCACAAGATCTTTTCTAAAAAAACAAAAAGACGTTATAATCGTACAAGCCGACAAAGGCAATAAAACCGTTGCGATGTTCAGGACTGAATATGAGAAGAAAATGAAAGAACTTCTGGATGATAAAAATACGTACAGATTAATTAGGGGTCACCCTAGTGCGAAATTATAAAAAATTAACAATAGAATAGTATCCGAACTATCAAGGAACGGAAATATTGACAATTTTGAAAAACGCAAATTACTATGTTCAGCAGCCACTGCACCATATATGTATTACCCAAAATTCATAAGCATGGGACTCCATTTAGACCCATTGTATCTTCGATACAAGTGCCATGCTACAGCCTTTCTAAACATATTGGACAAATTCTTAAACTATTAATTTCCAGAGACTACAACATTAAAAATTACAAAACATAAATATTGGGGAAAAAGACATATTAGTTTCATTTGATGTCATTTCTTTGTTTACCAACATCCCTGCACAAAATGCCATAAGAAATATCATGAAGAAATGGCATATTATAAAAAATCACACAACTGTTAGCAGATCGAAATTCTTAGAAATTCTGCAATTTTGTCTTAATGACAATAATTATTTTGGTTACAATGACAAAGTCTACAGTAAAATTTTCGGCATGCCAATGGGGAACCCGTTATCACCAACTATAGCCGATATAGTTCTTGACAACATACTAGACGATGCGATATCATAATTAGAAAATAGAAATATACACATAAAATACATTGCAAAATATGTAGACGAAATTTTCGCAGTAATTGACCATGATGATCGGGATGAAATCCTCAAAACACTAAACTGCCAACATACAAAGTTCACCATGGAAATAGAAAAAGAGCGAACAATTACATACTTAGATACAAAACTTATCAGGCATGATGCAAAATTAATTTTTGATTGGAATTCAAAGGAAACAGCGTCCGGAAGAATAATGAACTACAACGCAACGCAACCCAAATCATAAACGCAGCAAAAAATTTAATAGGAAGAGTCTTAAAGATTAGCGACACGCCATTCCATAAAACAAATATTCAAAAAATTTACAACATACTCATTAGCAAAAGTTTTCCGAAAAAAATTATCTACACCCTAATACAAGCATCTAAACATCGTTTGCAACACAAAGGAAATAGCACCAACACTGATAACACCACTAATAAGATTTTTTACAGTGTAAAATACATTCCGAGACTCACAGATAACAGAAACATAAAAAACGTAATAAACAACAATAACATTAGTTTTTCTTATAAGTAGGGATGTAACGAATACCGATACCGATATATCGGCGATACTTCAGATTTTCGATACGACAATACTATAAAAAAAATTTTCAAAGTTTTTTTCTGACAAATTATTTATTTTTTGTTAATTTTACCATGAACTAAACTCATTTCGATATTTTTTAAATCTTATTAATATCAATTTTAAAAATTAATATTTTATACTATTATTTTGTAAACAAATTATTTATTTTTTGCTAATTTTACCTTGAATTCAAATTCAATTCGTTGTTTTTTAAATCTTACTCCAGCAAAAAAGACACTCAAAGAAGTCATGAAAATGTAGAATTCGCGATCCTGAAGTATTGCAAATTTGGATCATTTCTAATTAGTTTTACATATTCTTGCCATTGCAAGAAGTTCTGTTTTTCGATTACCAATCACCGAATTGGAAGCGATGCTCGGACAGATTTCTTTTTCGGTGTTCTATAATGATTTTTCCTCAAAAAAAAAGGATCAAAAATTACCCATTTTCATAATTTTTTTTATGCGAGTATGGCGAGTATATTTTTAAATTATAAAGGAATTAAAATTTTTTTCTTGCTTTTCTACTAATTACACTATGCGACAAATAAAGGCTTTTGGAAAAACACACGAACTGGACAGTACAGGTTCGATTGTCCTACAATGGGGTAGTAAAACCCTTCACTCAGTTTGGCGAATTTGGTGACAAATTTTTTTATGGACCTCCAAAATTTCTGAAAATCAGTGTGGCCTCAAAAAACGGTGTCATCAGTATTTGGCCAACAGCTAATTCAAACTTTATAATACCGCTTAACTATATATTGCAATAATGTAGCTAAGAGTCTGTTTAACAGATTTTTTTTTTTAACATTTCATGTCAAAAATTTTTTTTCGTTAACTTTTTGTTGACAAAATTAAGGAAAAAATTGTTTTTTTTTTCACTTTTTTCAGAATAACTTACAGGGACTTGTAATTTTTAACTAACAATATCTGGCAAACTTATAGTTACGGTAGAGCTGAACAACTTTTGTGAACATATCAATACAATCTGCACTTATCTAGGCACTCTAATAGCTCACACAGACCACTTTTTACCTTAAAAGTTGTAGTTTTTCACTGTTTTTTTGCTAAAAAAAATATGTTTTTTTTAAATAGTATATTCAAGTGCATACTTCTCTGTTGCGTTTCACTAACATTTTGTGCCCAGAAAAATAATATGTTCCTGTGCTTTTTTTGAAAAAAAAAAATTTTTTTTAATTATTTTATTCACTTTTTTCAGTATAACTTATAGGGACTCCAAATTTTTCATTACCATTATTTGGCAAAACAACAACAAACAATAAAAAATAGTAAATACTAAAATCAGCAACATAAGAAGTGGAACTATAACAAAGAAAGCAAAAAAATTCAATAAAAATATAGCCTAACTCGTAAAAAACGAAAACTTTTAAGGTAGAAATTAGTTTTTTTTGGGTTCTTTAGGGTGCCCAGATACATTCAGATTGTACTGACATGTTCACAAAAGTTGTTCAGCTTTACCGTAGCTACAACTTTGCCAAATATTGTTAATAAAAAATTACGAGTTCCTGTAAGTTATTCTGGAAAAAGTGAAAAAAAAATTTGTTTCCTCAATTTTTCAAAAAAAAAAGTGCACGAAAAAATAGTTTTTTGGCGTAAAATGGTAAAAAATCAGTTTAGCGAACTCTTAGCTACATTATATAGTTAAGTGGTTGGCCAAAAGTTCATGACACCTTTTTTCGAGGGCCCGCTGATTTTCCAAAACTTTGAAGGTCCATAAAACGAAATTGATCACCAAATTCGCCAAGCTAAGTATAGGGTCTTACTACCCCGTGGTAGTACAATCGAATGTATACTGTCAAGTCCGTGTGTTTTTTGGACTGTTGCACTGTGTTATCTGCATATTTTTAATATAGATATTTTGGAAGCAAAGAAGATGTAGCTCCTTAAAAAATACTTCCATTTTTTTATACTGGGTTAATATCAATTTTAAATATTAATAATCTCTTACACTGTAATTTTGTATAATAAAAAAATTGCACTTGAGTTTTGTTAATCTAAACTTGAACTCAATTTCAATATTCGTATCGGTATCGGAACCGGTATCGGCGATATTTATTTTTAAGTATCGGTATCGGATCGGCAAAAGGGCGTATCGTTACATCCCTACTTATAAGCCTAATAGGCTTTTTACACCTGCATACATTTCGCAGGAACGCATGGACAATTTTGAAAATGTGAAACATGGATTTACATTTGCAACATCTAACATCTACCATCTTCAAAATGGCAGATATATGAAAAGTCACAATGTTCGTAATAAACTAAAAACTGTAAATTTATTAATAAAACCAAGAAATTAATTATTTGTAATATAAAATGAGAAAAGCAATAATTAGTGCATTGTTTTTAATTAATAAAAATCCATCTTAGAGGAAGGAGATAAAACTATTACATATTTAATTATTGTTGCATAAATTTTCACACATACATCTGAAAAGTCTTCACATCAGGGATGGAAAAATTGGTACAATTGTGCCACTCTTAGTACAATTCAGATTTTAAAAGTACAATGGTATACCAATGGCTTATATAGTACAATTAATATTTTTTGTATTTATTAGAAATTCTACTTATTGCATCTCTTCCATTGTTATAAAATATTTTATATTTTTCGTCCACTAGTACTTATGTGACTTTTTACATGAATTAAATTTTAGTTTTGCGAAGTATTGAAAGCAAAGTTCGCCTTAAAAATAG
>OY101449.1:64609286-64744534 GCA_956483635.1 Panzeria rudis
TTCGCAATGTCGACTATCCATTAAAAATTACCTTCTGGTAAAGCTTCTGACATTGCCCACCCATATGAATTATTAGCATCTAGATACATTAAGTATTTCGAAGGTAATTTATCATTGTAGTCACATAAATATTTATTATTAGCTATAGAATGTCTTAGTGAACATTGTACTATACCTCCTCGAATACCTTTTTGTATAAATGATATCATTTCCAAATCAGTCAGTAAATCTAATTTTATATTCGTCATTTTTAACATAGCATCCCAAGAAAGTCCTGGAGCCGTATAATAATGACATGGATCTAAGTTATAAATATTTTTACAAACTGATCTAAAGTTTTCAAAAACGTCTGTTAAAAGTAAAACATCAGTTTTTAAATATAACATAAGATAGTCATCTAGGGTTTTACAATTAAATTCATTCCATACTTCTTGTGCATGAGTGTAATCTTCTAAAGAACATTCTGTAGCTAATAATTTATTATAAAAACTACTTATGTTTGGTAGATTAGTTTCTCTAAGTTTTTCAATTGAATTCAAATAATTATATGGGAAGACACCTTTTCTTATAAGCAAGTTAAATTTATTCTGATCTTGAGGATACATTGATTTAACTGTTTTCAAGTCATCCTTTGATAA
The DNA here is from genome assembly GCA_956483635.1 of Panzeria rudis. NCBI lineage: Eukaryota > Metazoa > Arthropoda > Insecta > Diptera > Tachinidae > Panzeria > Panzeria rudis. The sequence goes on from OY101449.1 coordinate 64,609,925, forward strand.
ATTTTTTACTAGGTTGTCTAAGCTTGATAACATGAATCTATATGAATCTAAAAACCTTATTTCAATATTTTCGTTGTTGTCACCTTTAATTTTGTTTGATAAGGAAATGTATAATTCTTTATTTAATGGAATAATGTCGATGGGGCCATCATCGATGTTATTTAAATCCCTTACAAATAGATGACAATCATATGCTGAAAAATTGTGGAAAATTACTGGAATGAATTTTGGCACTTTGTAATTAAGATTGCATGAACTATGTTTATCACTGAGGTGACAGTGGTCTCTTACTTTACATTCATTTGAAATAATTTTCAAACAAATGTGACATATATTATTTTAAATTAAATTTATATTTTCCTCTGGGGTTAAGGGTGCCATTGGTTTTATTTTAGTTATGTAATTACTATTTAAATATTTTACGTCTTTCACTAAACTATTTATAAACTGCTTGGGGCATCTAAACCTTTAAAACTACGTAGAACATTTAGTTGATCATCGAAACTACACTTAATGTAATAGGAAAATGCGTAGGGTATGTGATTATCAACAAGTGTTGTTGATGAGCTGTCCCCATTCGGAATGCAAGTTTGAATATTTTCGAAAATACATTCCGAATCTGCGTATATTACAAACGGTATATCTATTTTGTTATTATAGTTATTAAATTCAATTGTGGACTAATCTGGCTGAGGGACATATCTTACATTACTGCTACAGTTTCTCTCATGATTTTCCAAGTCAAACATCTGGTAAAAATGCTGTAAACAGAAATCACACACAAAAATGACCCTTTTGCTCTTCGTTTGTTGCGATCTTATTAATCTATAAGTAAATAAATCGAAAAAAGAAAACCATCATAAATAAAATATATAAATAATAGATAGCAGCCTTATTTATAAAAAATGTTTTATGTTTATTAAGAGCTTATTTGACTACTGTCTATACAATAGTTGTCAAATAAACTCTTAATAAACATAATATATTTTTATAAATATGGTAGTAAATAAATAATATATATAAATCACAATTATTAAACTTACCTTGAACAATTTTTTATGTAAACATAATGCGAAATAATATTACTTCCAATATTTTTCTGTAAAAACAGAAGGTTTATATGTGTTGATTTTTTGCTTTTCGTTTTGTAGTATGGTCCTACAACAAGATCTTTTTCTATATCATATCCGAATACATTAATGCTTATATTTGAATTGTTCTTCTCAAAAATTGAAATATCTTTTATTTTTAGTGGAAAGCATAACCCACTAAAATTTAAGTCATATCCATTTAGAGTAATTATATCTTCAACGATGTTGACTCTATAACTGCTTGTTCTTTGCGGATTTTTGATGTTTGATATTGCTGACATCATTGCCCATTTAAAACAAAAGTCGTCGTTGTTTTTCACATTTATGCATGCTTTTTTTAATTCCAGTTTATGTGGGAGCTCTATGAATGTAGAACCTTTTAGTGGTTGATACTTATTAAGGTTAAGATTAAGTTTTAAAAGTTGAACAAGAGTCCAACCACTATCCCGCTCTTGAAACTCCTCCATTTTTTTCAAAATAGTTTGAATATTATTGGAATATTCTATATCAAAGTTTCCAATATCAAAAATTTCTTTCATTTTTGTTTGGAAATGCTGCACTTCAAGAAGGGTATTTTCCACGTCATTCACATTGGATTTCACATATAATCCTAAAAGCTCTATATTCATTTTTAGAGCGTCGTTAGCCTTTAAAAAATTACTCACTTCTTTTTTTAATGGGTCGCTAGCTTCCTCCATGAACTTCTCAGGCCATAAACACCCCTCATTTTTATTTTCATAGACTAACGTTATAATTCGTTTTTTAAAAGCATTGTCTACGATTATCACAGAACCTTTTCTTGAAGATGAAGCATGAGTTCTTTCATGCAATCTTAAATTATTTAAATTATTAAAAACTTTTTTACACTCGCAACATTCAATACTAGAACTCATTTCTGATGACGTTTTTGCTGCTTCTTTTGATGTTGTTGCTTCGGTTTCTGATGTTGTTGCTATTGTTGTCGGGGGTATTTCAGGTTCGATGATATTGAGAAAAATATCATCGTCCCCATCTAGAAGCTGGAGATATGCTTCGATTTCTGTTGACGTTTTTGGTGCTTCTTTTGATGCTGTTGCTTCGGTTTCTGTTGTTGTTGCTATTGTTGTCGGGGGTATTTCAGGTTCGATGATATTGAGAAAAATATCATCGGCCCCATCTAGAAGCTGGAGATATGCTTCGGTTTCTGTGGAAGTTTTTGGTATTGTTGATTTTGCTGCTTCTGCTGATGTTCTTGCTCCTGCTGATTTTGCTAGTGTTGTTGTTGTATCTGCTTCTGCGGATGTTCTTGTTTCTAACGATTTATTGAAATTCGCCTTTATAATTTTTTTATATAGTGGGGTATTCCATATAGGCTTTCTTAAAACAACATTATGTTGTTTTAAGTAATGCCTTTTTTTATTCGACCATGTCGAAAATGTAATGACTTTCCATATATCACAAATGAACTTATTGGATGGCATTTTATATAAAGTTATTATTCTTCAAAATTACTTGAAATTACGTTCAACAATATGGTAAGAATGCAGTTTTATATAAATTTTTGTGAGACAATTTTAAGAAAATAACAAATATTTTTCCCGTAACTAATAACTTTATCACTTTGCGATAATTTCACAGAACTAGAATTTTGTTCGAAAAAATGTGCTATTTTATACTTTTTCTGGACACACTACTACATGCATGCATTCATCTACAAATAATTATCTTTGATTTCGAATTCCTCATATACTTTTTCCCCTTCTATTAAGTTATAAAACACTGCAACACATTTATGACCTTGTCAATTGTTGAGTTTTAACAATTAAGTAGAAACATTTGCTTGTCCTTCATATACATATTAAATTTTTTAATGAGTTTTTCCTAAATCCTTTTTCTCAGAATAAATAAAAATTAGATTTAGCCGACGCACCCACATACTGCGACATGCATAAGAAAAGCAATCATGCGTATGTCTTTCTTAAAACTTTTTTCATACAGAGATATTTTACTTTTGTTTGAGAATTTCCTTATCCTTTTCTCAAATATGTAATAAAACACTGTAGCACATTTATGACCTTGACTATTGTTGAGTTTTAACAATTAAGCAGAAACATTTGTTTGTCCTTCATATACATATTAAATTTTTTTAATGAGTTTTTTCCCAAATCCTTTTTCTCAGAATAAATAAAAATTAGATTTGTTTATATTATTTGGCCAATTTTGTAGTTTGGTATTGTTGATTAAATAATCTTCAGCTAATAAGGCCTAACGCAGTTTATGTCAATAAAAAACTTTTTATTACATATTTACCCAACGTTTCGTCAATTTTTTGTTGACTTTTTCAAGGGTTTCGTCTATTTAAAAATAAAAACTTAATATTATTACAAATAATCACACCAAAAATTATGGTTAACTTACAAAATGATATTATAAAATCAATTTACATTTAAATATTAGTGTTTCTAAAATAAGTAAACTGCTAAAAAAAATTTTTATATAAAGAATTAAATCAAACACAACTTAAAAATTAATATCACAGTTAAAATTTCCTACTTATTGCAACGCTGTAGCTCGTATTTATGTTGTTAGTGTCTTCTTTTAAGTTCATCGTTCTGTTGATATTTTGTTGTATACGTAGACTTTCTATAGTGTATCTTTTTTCCCTTTGTTTTCTATATCTAGTATTTTAACATTATCAAAATCAGCTGCATGTCCAGTATTGAGTATATGCTGTGATAATGCTGTTGTTTCTCTCTGTTTTGTGATGTCTTTTTTATGTTCACTCATTCTTGTTTCCAAAGTTCGTTTTGTTGTTCCAATGTATATTAAATTGCAGTTTTGTTCATCATTGCCTTTGCATTTTACTTCATAAACAACATTGCATTGTTGTTGTTTTTCTACTTTGTCTTTCATATTGGTGAAAACTGTATTAAGTGTAGAATTAGGTTTATAAGCAAATTTTATATTTTCTGTTTTTATTGTTGTTTTTAACTTTTTGTTATCTGTTAAGCCTGGTATAAAAGTTACACCGTAAAAAATATTTGGTTGATTATTGGTATTGCTATTTGTTTTGTTTTGGGAATAATTATTGTTGAGTTTAAGTTTTGTCTCATATATTAAATTGTTAATGAGATTTATTGGAAAACTATTGTCTTTGAGTAATTTAGTGATTTTATTTATATTCTTGGTGTGAAATTGTTCGTCACTTATATTTAATACTCTAAAAATGAAACTTTTGGCCGTATTAATTATTTGCGTTTTTGGTTGTGTTGCATTAAAATTCATTAGTCTTCCTGATGCTATATCTTTTGCATACCAGTCGAATAAAATTTTGTTCTCTCGTCGTTGTAAAAATATATCTAAATATGGTAAATTGCAGTTTTTCTCCATTTCAACAGTAAATTGTATTTTAGGATGGAAGCTGTTGAGTGCCTGTAGAATCTCATTTTTATCGTCAAGTTTAATTATAGCCAAAACGTCGTCTACATACTTAACTATGTATTTCAAACTTATATTTTTCTGTTTTAATTCAGCTAGTGCTTCGTCTAAAAGGCTGTCAAGTATTACATCTGCTATTGTTGGTGACAATGGATTACCCATTGGCATTCCAAATATTTGATTATATATGTTGCCGTCATATACGAAATAATTGTTGTCGGTAAGACAAAATTTTAGTATTTTTAAGAATTGGGATTTTGGGATTTTTGTGAATGTTTCAATAATGTTCCATTTTTTCATTATATTTCTAATTGCAATATGTACCGGAATGTTTGTAAATAGTGAAACTACATCAAATGATATTAATATTTCATTGTTTTGCAGTGTGATGTGTTTAAGTTCGTCTTTTAATTGTTTTGAATTTTTTATATTATATTTTGTAGATATTATATTTTTAATTACTTGCCCAATGTGCTTTGATAAATGGTAGCAAGGGACGTTCATTGAAGAAACTATCGGCCGTAGTGGTGTGCCTTCTTTATGAATTTTGGGTAGGCCATAGATTCTGGGGGCAATCCCAGAAGAACAAAGTAAGCGTTGTTTTTGTGATATGTCTATACATTCACTTTTGTACAAATGAGTAATTATTGTGTTGTTTTCTTTTTGTAGCTTTGCTGTTGGGTCAATCCTCATTGTTCTATATGTGCTTTTATCGTTAAGTAGTGATATCATTCTTTCTTTGTAGTCCTCTTTATACATTAACACAGTTTTGTTTCCCTTGTCTGCTTGTGTTAGCATAATATTTTTGTGCTGCTTAAGAAATCTTTTGGTTTCCTCATAAGCTGCAGTTATAAATTTTTCTTTTGGAGAGTTGTTAATTTTTCTTCTAAATGTTGTTATATTAGTGGCTAGCTTAGTTCTTGTAACGTCTTTTTCTTTTTCCATATTTTCACCCATCGTTTGTATGCACTGTTCCAAGTCAGCAATGACATGTAAAGGAGAAAAATTTTGATCTCTTATTGGCAGCGAAAATTTTTTCCCTAATGATGTTATCCACATACAATCCTTCGGAACTATAATATTTGTTTTATTTATAAACCAATTCTCATTAAAAACAAAACCATGTAATTTAAAATATTTTTCTTTAAGTGTATTCAGCTTAGCGTTCTGTTTTGCGTTTATGATTATCTGCATTTGTTTTGATCTTTCCATTTGTTTATAAATGAAACTCGTATAATCTTCAGTCGAGAGTAAATTATGTATACCTGTTTTTAGATGGTGAAGCTTTCGTCTAATTATTGTAATATTTGTATTTGTTTGTGATATCTCTAGGCTTAAAATTTTTTTATGGAAGTTGTTTTCTATTATATTCAGTTTTCTTTTAATATTGTGACATTGAAAAAAGCTGCTTACTTGTGTTGTTGTATTTTTTGTATGATTTGGTATTATTCCATATTTTCTAGTTGATAATAAGAACTTTAATCTTTGTTGTTGTTGTATTAGCCTTTTTGTTTCATTACAATACTCTTTCAATGTTTTGCAAGTTTCGTTGTTGTATTTAAGATTGATGTGTTTGAAATATCCCTTCATGTTTAATTATTTGTTTTTTTGGTGATATGTGAAAAATATTATGTTCAATTATTCAAATAGTGTGTTTCGGCAAGCTATCCGATATGATATTGTTGTTTATATTATTTGGCCAATTTTGTAGTTTGGTATTGTTGATTAAATAATCTTCAGCTAATAAGGCCTAACGCAGTTTATGTCAATAAAAAACTTTTTATTACATATTTACCCAACGTTTCGTCAATTTTTTGTTGACTTTTTCAAGGGTTTCGTCTATTTAAAAATAAAAACTTAATATTATTACAAATAATCACACCAAAAATTATGGTTAACTTACAAAATGATATTATAAAATCAATTTACATTTAAATATTAGTGTTTCTAAAATAAGTAAACTGCTAAAAAAATTTTTTATATAAAGAATTAAATCAAACACAACTTAAAAATTAATATCACAGTTAAAATTTCCTACTTATTGCAACGCTGTAGCTCGTATTTATGTTGTTAGTGTCTTCTTTTAAGTTCATCGTTCTGTTGATATTTTGTTGTATACGTAGACTTTCTATAGTGTATCTTTTTTCCCTTTGTTTTCTATATCTAGTATTTTAACATTATCAAAATCAGCTGCATGTCCAGTATTGAGTATATGCTGTGATAATGCTGTTGTTTCTCTCTGTTTTGTGATGTCTTTTTTATGTTCACTCATTCTTGTTTCCAAAGTTCGTTTTGTTGTTGTTGGGTAAATATGTAATAAAAAGTTTTTTATTGACATAAACTGCGTTAGGCCTTATTAGCTGAAGATTATTTAATCAACAATACCAAAAATTAGATTTAGTCGACGCACCCACATACTGCGACCCAAATCCTTTTTCTCAGAATAAATAAAAATTAGATTTAGTCGACGCACCCACATACTACGACATGGATAAGAAAAGCAATCATGCGCATGTCTTTCTTATGAGTTTTTCCCCCCCATCCCTTTTTCTTAGAACAAGTAAATATTAGACTTTGCCAACGCACCCACATGCTGTGACATGCATAAAAGCATACACGCGCTGGTTTGCTTTATTTGAAAATGTTTACGTCCTGTTTTTCATAAATAATTTTTCCTTTGTCACTGCGACATGTAAAAAAAAAGCATTAATAGTTTTTTCCATACAAATAGATATTTTACTTTATATGAAAATTTTTACATCCTATTTTTCTTAAATTGTCTTTCCTTTGTTATGAGTTTTTCGCATATCCTTTTTATAGAACAAATAATATACATAAAATAAAATAAAGCGAATGTAGAATATGTATAACCTTAAGTCTTGCACATGCATGTTTAACTTTTCAATAAATTTTATTGTCCTATCCTTTTTCTTACAATGAAAATAAAAAATCAGGTTTCATTGCACTTACTACACACATTTATTATATTAAAAATATATTTCAACTACAGAAAAATTGTAATGGCAATTAAAAATTTAGCTATAGTTTAGTTCGAATATTGCAGCGCCATTTGGTGATTGTCGTGCTTTGTAAATAATTGTCCAAATTTTATCATTCATTTTAGCTAAGTAGGGGTCCTCTCTATTCAAATATTTAACGATTCTTTGCGGATGATAAAACCACTTATTGTTGTCTAAATTAGGGATGTAACGAATGCCGATACCGATACCGATATATCGGCGATATTTCAGATTTTCCGATACATCGGTATCGGCGATATTTTACTGTCGATACGACGATACTTTTAAACATTTTTTCAGAGTTTTTTTCTGACAAATTATTTATTTTTTATTAATTTTACCATGAACTAAACTCATTTCCTTATTTTTTAAATCTTATCAATATCAATTTTAAAAATTAATAATATTTTATACTATTATTTTGTAAAAAAATTATTTATTTTTTGTTAATTTTACCATGAATTCAAATTCAGTTCGTTGTTTTTTAAATCTTATTCCAGCAAAAAAAAGACACTCCAAAGTAGTCATGAAAATGTAGAATTCGCGATCCGGAAGTATTGCAAATTTGGATCATTTTTAATTAGTGTTACATATCCTTGCCATTGCAAGAAGTTCTGTTTTTCGATTACCAATCACCGAATTGGAAGCGATGCTCGGACAAATTTCTTTTTCGGTGTTCTATAATGATTTTTCCTCAAGAAAAAAGGATAAAAAATTACCCATTTTCACAATTTTTTTAATGCGAGTATGGCGAGAATTTTTTAAAATTATAAAGGAATTTAAATTTTTTTCTTGCTTTTCTACTAATTACACTATGCGATAAATAAAGACTTTTGGAAAAACACAAGAACTGGACAGTACAGGTTCGATTGTCCTACAATGGCGTAGTAAAACCCTTTACTCAGTTTGGCGAATTTGGTGACCAATTTTTTTTATGGACCTCCAAATTTTCTAAAAATCAGTGGGGCCTCAAAAAACGGTGTCATCAGCTAATTCAAACTTTATAATACCGCTTAACTGTATATGACAATAATGTAGCTAAGAGTCTGTTTAACAGATTTTTTTTAACATTTCATGGCAAAAAAAATTTTTCGTTAACTTTTTGTTCACAAAATTAAGGAAAAAATGTTTTTTCACTTTTTTCAGAATAATTTACAGGGACTTGTAATTTTTAACTAACAATATTTGGCAAACTTATAGTTACGGTAGAGCTGAACCACTTTTGTGAACATATCAATACAATCTGCACGTATCTAGGCACTCTAATAGCTCACACAGACCACTTTTTACCTTAAAAATTTCAGTTTTTCACTATTTTTTTATGCAAAAAAATTTTTTTTTTTTGAAAACAGCAACATAAAAAGTGGAACAATAACAAGGAAAGCAAAAAAAATGCAATAAAAATATAGCCTAACTCGTAAAAAACGAAAACTTTTAAGGTAGAAATTAATTTTTCTGGGCTGTTTAGGGTGCCCAGATAAATTCAGATTGTATTGACATGTTTACAAAAGTTGTTCAGCTTTACCGTAGCTATAACTTTGCCAAATATTGTTAATAAAAAATTACGAGTCCCTGTAAGTTATTCTGGAAAAAGTGAAAAAAAATTGTTTCCCTTAATTTTTCAAAAAAGGTGCACAAAAAAATTTTTTTGGCATAAAATGGTAATAAAATCTGTTTAGCGAACTCTTAGCTACATTATTGCCATACATAGTTAAGCCGTATCATCGAGTTTGAATTTTCTGTTGGCCAAAAGTTGATGACACCTTTTTTTGAGGGCCCGCTGATTTTCCAAAACTTTGGAGGTGCATAAAACGAAATTGGTCACCAAATTCGCCAAGCTAAGTATAGGGTTTTACTACCCCGTGGTAGTACAATCGAATCTATACTGTCAAGTCCGTTTGTTTTTTGGACTGTTGCACTGTGTTATCTGCATATTTTTAATATAGGTTTTTCGGAAGCAAAGAAAATGTAGGTCCTTAAAAAATACTCGCAATTTTTTATACTGGGTTAATATCAATTTTAAATATTAATAATCTCTTACACTGTAATTTTGTATAATAAAAAAATTGCACTTGAGTTTTGTTAATCTAAACTTTAAGTCAATTTCAATATTCGTATCGGTATCGGAATCGGTATCGGCGATATTTATTTTTAAGTATCGGTATCGGTATCGGATCGGCAAAACGGCGTATCGTTACATCCCTAGTCTAAATATGCAATGACTTTTGATCCATACTGTGTAACCTTCCACTCAAAATTTAAAAATTTGTAAGGTTCATTTACAGGAATATCATCAATTTTCGTGTACTCTGATTTTATTCCTTGCGCTATGTTAATTATTTGTTGATAGACCTAAAAGCAAAGAAAAATAAATAAATTGTATATACATATGTATTTCTAAAACGTCCATTTAATAAAAAAATAAAATAAAACATTCTAATAATATACAAATCTTCTTACCATTTTGTTGAACGTAATTTCAAGTAACTTTGAAGAACAATAACTAAAAATAAAATTCTGAATGGACTTTTATATAAATTTTTGTGAGACAATTGAAATCTCATTTTAGTTTTTAATAAAACTACTCAAATGAGAATTTCATTGGAATTGTTCTTTATGGAGAATATATCTATATTAAACTTTTTATTAATAAAATATCTCATTCGAGTTTCTCTTTCAATTTTTGCTAATTGGTGTAAGCCTTATGGAAAATATATATCAAAATTATCATATTTTTCTAATTTTCTAATTGGTTTAAGCCTTATGGGAAAATACTCGTGTGCCAGAACCTCACAGTTTTCTAATTGGATAGAGCCTTATGAAAAATATGTATGTATCAGAATTATCATATTTCCTAATTAGATTGGTCCTTATGATTGATCCGCATGGGAGCCGATTTTCTAATTAGACTGATCCTTATGGTTGATCCTTATGGGAGCACATTTTCTAATTAGATTGATCCTTATGGGAAAAATACACTGTGCCAGAAGCCTCATATTTATACTACTAAAAACAAAAACAAATTTTTTAAATATTTTCAAATTTGTTTCTGCTTTAGTATAAAGAATTTCAGAATCTGTTATTCCATTTCCAATCGAATTCCGTGTCGGATTTAATGAATAGGCAGATATCCAGTAAAAAAAGACACTCCAAAGAAGTCATGAAAATGTAAAGCTTGCGATCCTGAAGTAGTGCAAATTTAGATCATTATGCATTAAATACATTCGCTAGCTTCATTTGTCGCCGTGTAGCCAGCTACTTAATTATTTTGAAAGCGGCAGAGATATCTTACCAGATGACATTTTGTTTTAGAAGTGCATATTTCGGTCGTGCCACTTTGAAATGTTTCACGTGTATAAAAATAAAAGCGCTTATTCAAAATATACTTAGATGTCGCAAAATGTAAGAGCAAATAAATTTATTTATTTAATATCTCGTTATTGTTATTGCATTTTTAATACTTGAATTTTTGATGTTCTCTTTACTAAATCAAATAGAATACTGACTAAAGGTACGGTCACACTTGTCAAATATTTACCCAAAAAAACGTAACCACTACTTTTGCCAGGGGTTAGCGTGATTTAACTTGGTTTTTATATCACAAAATAAAGTCAATTATGCCGGAGAATGCTATTTTTATAATATTTTTAATAAATGCGAACCCATATTTAAAAAAAAATATCGGAATTAAGGAAAATGCAATTTTAGTTTGTCTGTTGTTCATTATTTTTTCGGAAAAGTATCATGACGTAGTTGCCTTTTTAACCAGAGAATGTTAAAGGATTTTTTTGGAAGATCTCTCTTGGCTTTGGAGTTACGGGGCTTAAAACTTTAATTTTTTATTAGTCATAACTCCTAGAATTAAGAACAGATATAAATGATATGGTAAAGTTCTGTAAAATACCTTCCTACTGGTGTATAAATTTCTGAGATCTATTAACCCATTGCTTGTGAAATGCAACTTTAGAATTTTGATATCTTACTTTTCACACAGAATCACAGTTATCTTAAAAACTAGTCGATATAACAATACATAACCATGTATCCACTTTTATACAGAACCTTCCATGCTTTTATTTGGTGTATTTTTGAAACCTGTCAGCAATGAAATACGTAAGTTATGGTACTTTAAAAATGATTTTATGAGTTAACTTATTTTTAAAATCTAATTTTTATAGTGCCATAACTTACGAAATACATCGATGACAGCTTCCAATTACATATCAAATTAAAGCTTGGAAGATTCTATATTAAACTAAACATATATATATGCATATATATAAATATATATATATATATATATATATATATATATATATATATATATATATATATATATATATATATATATATATATATATATATATATATATATATATATATATATATATATATATATATATATATATATATATATATATATATATATATATATATATATATATATATATATATATATATATATATATATATATATATATATATATATATATATATATATATATATATATATATATATATATATATATATATATATATATATATATATATATATATATATATATATATATATATATATATATATATATATATATATATATATATATATATATATATATATATATATATATATATATATATATTGTTATCGCCACTGCTAATAATATTGTTGACTTGACGCCCTATGCTAGCTAAACACAACTTTTGTAAATGTCACACTGATACATACATACATATATTTACAAACTTAATTTGAGTGAAATTTTTATAAATAATTTTGTGATATAAAGCCGGTTTGTAGTCCGAAAAAATCACGCGGTTTGATATGTTCAAAACGCCATATTTTTTCTTTTTGGCAAGTCAGTAAATAAAAATACTTAACAGCTGTTGGTAGCTACACCAAAAAGAATTTTAACAAGAGTTAAAAATCGTAGAACAATGCATACAAACAATTGAAGACAACTCTAATAAGGAAAAAGACATAGCAAGAACAAAACTAGCCAACATGATAATATCATATAAGAGGAAAAATAATAATACACCGAAAGAAAAATTCATTCTGAAGGTGTTTAATGCCACAAGATCTTTTCTAAAAAAACAAAAAGACGTTATAATCGTACAAGCCGACAAAGGCAATAAAACCGTTGCGATGTTCAGGACTGAATATGAGAAGAAAATGAAAGAACTTCTGGATGATAAAAATACGTACAGATTAATTAGGGGTCACCCTAGTGCGAAATTACAAAAAATTAACAATAGAATAGTATCCGAACTATCAAGGAACGGAAATATTGACAATTTTGAAAAACGCAAATTACTATGTTCAGCAGCCACTGCACCATATATGTATTACCCAAAATTCATAAGCATGGGACTCCATTTAGACCCATTGTATCTTCGATACAAGTGCCATGCTACAGCCTTTCTAAACATATTGGACAAATTCTTAAACTATTAATTTCCAGAGACTACAACATTAAAAATTACAAAACATAAATATTGGGGAAAAAGACATATTAGTTTCATTTGATGTCATTTCTTTGTTTACCAACATCCCTGCACAAAATGCCATAAGAAATATCATGAAGAAATGGCATATTATAAAAAATCACACAACTGTTAGCAGATCGAAATTCTTAGAAATTCTGCAATTTTGTCTTAATGACAATAATTATTTTGGTTACAATGACAAAGTCTACAGTAAAATTTTCGGCATGCCAATGGGGAACCCGTTATCACCAACTATAGCCGATATAGTTCTTGACAACATACTAGACGATGCGATATCATAATTAGAAAATAGAAATATACACATAAAATACATTGCAAAATATGTAGACGAAATTTTCGCAGTAATTGACCATGATGATCGGGATGAAATCCTCAAAACACTAAACTGCCAACATACAAAGTTCACCATGGAAATAGAAAAAGAGCGAACAATTACATACTTAGATACAAAACTTATCAGGCATGATGCAAAATTAATTTTTGATTGGAATTCAAAGGAAACAGCGTCCGGAAGAATAATGAACTACAACGCAACGCAACCCAAATCATAAACGCAGCAAAAAATTTAATAGGAAGAGTCTTAAAGATTAGCGACACGCCATTCCATAAAACAAATATTCAAAAAATTTACAACATACTCATTAGCAAAAGTTTTCCGAAAAAAATTATCTACACCCTAATACAAGCATCTAAACATCGTTTGCAACACAAAGGAAATAGCACCAACACTGATAACACCACTAATAAGATTTTTTACAGTGTAAAATACATTCCGAGACTCACAGATAACAGAAACATAAAAAACGTAATAAACAACAATAACATTAGTTTTTCTTATAAGTAGGGATGTAACGAATACCGATACCGATATATCGGCGATACTTCAGATTTTCGATACGACAATACTATAAAAAAAATTTTCAAAGTTTTTTTCTGACAAATTATTTATTTTTTGTTAATTTTACCATGAACTAAACTCATTTCGATATTTTTTAAATCTTATTAATATCAATTTTAAAAATTAATATTTTATACTATTATTTTGTAAACAAATTATTTATTTTTTGCTAATTTTACCTTGAATTCAAATTCAATTCGTTGTTTTTTAAATCTTACTCCAGCAAAAAAGACACTCAAAGAAGTCATGAAAATGTAGAATTCGCGATCCTGAAGTATTGCAAATTTGGATCATTTCTAATTAGTTTTACATATTCTTGCCATTGCAAGAAGTTCTGTTTTTCGATTACCAATCACCGAATTGGAAGCGATGCTCGGACAGATTTCTTTTTCGGTGTTCTATAATGATTTTTCCTCAAAAAAAAAGGATCAAAAATTACCCATTTTCATAATTTTTTTTATGCGAGTATGGCGAGTATATTTTTAAATTATAAAGGAATTAAAATTTTTTTCTTGCTTTTCTACTAATTACACTATGCGACAAATAAAGGCTTTTGGAAAAACACACGAACTGGACAGTACAGGTTCGATTGTCCTACAATGGGGTAGTAAAACCCTTCACTCAGTTTGGCGAATTTGGTGACAAATTTTTTTATGGACCTCCAAAATTTCTGAAAATCAGTGTGGCCTCAAAAAACGGTGTCATCAGTATTTGGCCAACAGCTAATTCAAACTTTATAATACCGCTTAACTATATATTGCAATAATGTAGCTAAGAGTCTGTTTAACAGATTTTTTTTTTAACATTTCATGTCAAAAATTTTTTTTCGTTAACTTTTTGTTGACAAAATTAAGGAAAAAATTGTTTTTTTTTTCACTTTTTTCAGAATAACTTACAGGGACTTGTAATTTTTAACTAACAATATCTGGCAAACTTATAGTTACGGTAGAGCTGAACAACTTTTGTGAACATATCAATACAATCTGCACTTATCTAGGCACTCTAATAGCTCACACAGACCACTTTTTACCTTAAAAGTTGTAGTTTTTCACTGTTTTTTTGCTAAAAAAAATATGTTTTTTTAAAATAGTATATTCAAGTGCATACTTCTCTGTTGCGTTTCACTAACATTTTGTGCCCAGAAAAATAATATGTTCCTGTGCTTTTTTTGAAAAAAAAAATTTTTTTTAATTATTTTATTCACTTTTTTCAGTATAACTTATAGGGACTCCAAATTTTTCATTACCATTATTTGGCAAAACAACAACAAACAATAAAAAATAGTAAATACTAAAATCAGCAACATAAGAAGTGGAACTATAACAAAGAAAGCAAAAAAATTCAATAAAAATATAGCCTAACTCGTAAAAAACGAAAACTTTTAAGGTAGAAATTAGTTTTTTTTGGGTTCTTTAGGGTGCCCAGATACATTCAGATTGTACTGACATGTTCACAAAAGTTGTTCAGCTTTACCGTAGCTACAACTTTGCCAAATATTGTTAATAAAAAATTACGAGTTCCTGTAAGTTATTCTGGAAAAAGTGAAAAAAAAATTTGTTTCCTCAATTTTTCAAAAAAAAAAGTGCACGAAAAAATAGTTTTTTGGCGTAAAATGGTAAAAAATCAGTTTAGCGAACTCTTAGCTACATTATATAGTTAAGTGGTTGGCCAAAAGTTCATGACACCTTTTTTCGAAGGCCCGCTGATTTTCCAAAACTTTGGAGGTCCATAAAACGAAATTGATCACCAAATTCGCCAAGCTAAGTATAGGGTCTTACTACCCCGTGGTAGTACAATCGAATGTATACTGTCAAGTCCGTGTGTTTTTTGGACTGTTGCACTGTGTTATCTGCATATTTTTAATATAGATATTTTGGAAGCAAAGAAGATGTAGCTCCTTAAAAAATACTTCCATTTTTTTATACTGGGTTAATATCAATTTTAAATATTAATAATCTCTTACACTGTAATTTTGTATAATAAAAAAATTGCACTTGAGTTTTGTTAATCTAAACTTGAACTCAATTTCAATATTCGTATCGGTATCGGAACCGGTATCGGCGATATTTATTTTTAAGTATCGGTATCGGATCGGCAAAAGGGCGTATCGTTACATCCCTACTTATAAGCCTAATAGGCTTTTTACACCTGCATACATTTCGCAGGAACGCATGGACAATTTTGAAAATGTGAAACATGGATTTACATTTGCAACATCTAACATCTACCATCTTCAAAATGGCAGATATATGAAAAGTCACAATGTTCGTAATAAACTAAAAACTGTAAATTTATTAATAAAACCAAGAAATTAATTATTTGTAATATAAAATGAGAAAAGCAATAATTAGTGCAGTGTTTTTAATTAATAAAAATCCATCTTAGAGGAAGGAGATAAAACTATTACATATTTAATTATTGTTGCATAAATTTTCACACATACATCTGAAAAGTCTTCACATCAGGGATGGAAAAATTGGTACAATTGTGCCACTCTTAGTACAATTCAGATTTTAAAAGTACAATGGTATACCAATGGCTTATATAGTACAATTAATATTTTTTGTATTTATTAGAAATTCTACTTATTGCATCTCTTCCATTGTTATAAAATATTTTATATTTTTCGTCCACTAGTACTTATGTGACTTTTTACATGAATTAAATTTTAGTTTTGCGAAGTATTGAAAGCAAAGTTCGCCTTAAAAATAGAAACATTGAAAGTGGTCCAATAATGTTAACTCACGAATCGTAGCCTCTGCTAATTTAAAGGTCTTGCTAGTAATCACAAAAAATGTGACTACTCTATGCACGCATGTATAGAGTACTCCACAAGGGACCAGGAGTAGTTACAAAGTGGTCCAAATGTATGCAATAAATAGGGTCCATTTAACATTGCGATGTCCTAGGACTGGAATATGTGGTCCAGCTTTGAATTACATCTTGCTACCCGAAAAACTAACCCTATGTAACTACTCCATGGAGCACCTACATGAGGCTAGTTTTGAAACTAGTCCATGTCACTACTTGATGGAGCACTAAAGTGTTCGTGTTTTAACGATTGGTTATGTTATTTGCAATCGTTAAAACGCGAACACTTGTCGCTTAACTACAAACTCTTGTTTGCAAATGACATGGTCCATGACTGCATTACATAGGACCATGTTGGAACTACTCCATTTCAACTAAAGTGGACCACGTGGTCCAATAATTTTTGCTGGGTATGAGCAATTCTACGCAAGCTTGCATATTGTTCTATCCCGTATTTTGTATTTAAATAGTATTTGATACTTTGAACAGGTTATGTATCAGAACGGTAATATTTTTTCCCCCAAAAAGTTCATTTTTAAATTCGCTCGTATTAAATTGCGATATACTTTACACTTTTATTTTTCACAAAAACTTCTGTTATTTTATACATTTTATTTTAAAATTTTAAAGAAAATCAAAGAATATTAAATACAATTTTTTTTAAAACATGTATAAAATTTTATGAAATTTTGTTAAAAAATTTTAAATAAAATTTTTTGCATGCATACAATAATATGAAATATGAAAACTAGGACTGATATATTTTATATTTTTCGTCCACTCGTAGATATGCGACTTTTTATATGAATTAAATTTTAGTTTTGCGAAGTATTGAAAACAAAGTTCGTCTTGAAAATAGAAATATTGAATGTTAACTCACGAAACATATAAAGGTCTTGCTGATCATGATACATATGAGCAAATCAAAGCAAGCTTGCATATTGTGCTATCCCGTATTTAAATAGTACTTGATACTATGAACAGGTTATGTATCAGAGGTAATATTTTTTCCTCGAAAAGTTCATTTTAAAATTCGCTCGTATTAAATTGCGATATATTTTACACTTTTATTTTTCACAAAAACTTCTGTTATTTTATACATTTTATTTTAACTTATTTTATTTTAAACACCAAAATTTGAAAGAAAATCAAAGAATATGAAATACAATTTTTCTTATAACACTTGATATTCATGTGTAAAATTTTATGAATTTTTTGTTTAAAAATTTTAAATACAATTTTATGCATGCATAAAATAATATGAAATATCAAAACTAGGGCTGATATGGCACTACTTTGAATTACCCAATATTAAAGTCTGAAAATTTCATATTTTTATATATTTATTTGCATTGTATAAAAGGTGAATATTTCGGAGCTTTATTGAAAATATATCGTTCTACCTTCGAATAGCTACTATGTCCAAATTAATGACCTATTTTCGATTAGCTAAATCCGACTTAAACACCAAAATTATCGAAAAATGTAGGATGATACAAAATGAGATAGGAACATCTTTTAAAGATGTAGAATGATGTAGATTTTTAGCCCTGTATAATTCTTATGGGAAAATGTTGTCATCTCCGCAAATTGATGGTAGATGTTAGATGTTGGCAAGTGGAAAAAGCCTATAACCACACACTAAATTCGATTTTTACTAACATTAAAACACCAATACAAAAAGAACAACAAATCAATGTTGTTTACGAAATAACATGCAAGGGAAATGACAAGCAAAAATGCGAGCGAATGTACATAGGAACAACAAAGAGAAATTTATCAACAAGAATATCTGACCATAAAATGGACATCAGCAGAAGAAAAGAGACAACTGCACTTGCACAGCACATTATTGAAACAGGTCATACAGCTGATTTTGAAAAAGTTAAAGTTCTTGATAAAGAAAAAGTAATGAGGAAGATATACACCAAAGAAAGTTTACATATACAAAAGAAAATACATAAAACAATAAACCTTAAAGAAGATACGGACAACATCAGCGCCAGTTACAAAGTTGCGATTGAATAAACTGTGATACCAGACTAAGATGTGTTTTAAACATTTTTATTTTTGTTAAATGTAGTTTAATTAAAAAAATGTAAGTTTAAATGTTTTACAATTTTTAGAACGAAATTATAATAGTTAATATTTTATATTAATTTTAAATTTTGAAAATAAAACAGAAGAAGTCGACATATAATAGACGAAACGTCGGGACAAATTGTAATTATAGTGTTTAATTACTTGGGAATACAAGTCTTATTAGCTTAATATACATATTTATATATAAAAAAATCAACAAGTTAATTTGTTTTACTTTTTATAGAAAAATATTACATATGTATGCTTTATTGAATACACACTTATAAGAAAAAAGTTTCTTATATCCGTATAAATGTATATAAGAAATAACTTTCTTATAAACTATAATTGCTTATAAGAAAAAACCGCATACAAGAAACAATTTTGTGAAATTTTTAAAGCTTCTTATATCCGCATTTCTGCACCGATTTTCAAAATTTTTTTTAAATTGAAATGCCTTGTTTGCAGTTTGGTCCCATATTTTTTCGAAAATCGGAGGGGGAAACTTGCTCACCCTTGTATATCTCTGTCATTTGTCAACCGATTCTCAAAATTCTTTTTTTGTTTGAAAGCCTTTGCTTTTAGTTTGGTCCACTAAGTTTTTCTCCAAAATCAGGGGACAAATCTGCCCCCCACTCCCAAATATTGATTATCGCATAACGCCTTCATTTATGCACCGATTTTCAAAATTCTTTTTTTGCAAAGCTTTGCTTGCAGTTGGTCCCATACATTTTGTCCCAAAATCGGGTGGCAAATTCCCCTCAAATTGATTACCGCATAACTCCCTCATTTATGCACCGAATTTCGAAATTCTTGTTTAACGTTTTATGGTACATGCTTTTACGTTACCGGCTTCAACGATTTTGATTAAAATTGTAATTTTAGGGTTCGATCTAGATATGTATTATTTTCGGGAAAACTCTTTTTTCACGGTTTTTCATGCTTTTGATGAATATTGCAATTTATGGGTTTTCGTGCTATTGGTTGGTCTTATCGTGCGAATGAAAAGAATTCGGTGATTTTCAAAATTATTGCTTAGTAGAAGAGAGTGACAGACAAGACTGATAATGAAAATGGCTGCTGTCCTGAGTGAAATCGAAATAATAAGAGTCAATAAGAGGAGCAAAGATACATATACTGAGAGAGACAGATAGAGAGAGAAAGATAGAGCAGGACAATATAGCTGTAACAGCAATATGTTGGCAAATTAGCGTTTGGTGTAAAATACATACATATGTAAATATTTTGCGTTAATGAAGCAATAATTGAAGACAAAGATAGATAAAGTATATATAAACGTATGTATGTATGTAGGTGTGATCACCATGAAAGATGGATGAGTGTTTTGTAGTTTTTTTTTGTAGTGTACGTTTTTTAAATATTGTAGTTTTTTGTGCGTAGCAATTTTTATGTGTACAGTTAATTCCTTCAATTTACTGTTTTCACCTTCAATTCAATTTACTGCTTTCACACATATCGCGACCTTAGTATTGTTTTGGCCCATATGCCAAAAAGTCGGAATGGAGAAAAACAACAAAGAAGATTTACGTACAGTTTTCTCAAAATATATCCGATAGAATTTTTTTGTATTCTCACCACTGCTTCCGGCATGTGTTTGGAAGAAAAATTTACATTTTTATGAATTTTCATCAATTCGATTAGAAATTAACATATTTTTACTGAAAGTAAAATATCTTGTTATGTGCTTCAGTAACCACTTTTTTTATTTTATTTGTAAAAAGTAGCTTTTGTTGTTCCATGTGTATACTAACTGCTTTGTATTGAGTAACTTGTTATTGAGGTGAAATTTTCTACTTTTTATTGAAAATAAGCGTATAAATGTTTGTATTAATTGATGTTTGGGTTTGGATATCAATTAATAATAAATCTCTTTTATAGTGAGCGGAAGGAATGGAGAATTTTAGTAATCCGTATCGATCTATAATTGAGATTTTATTATAATAACTCCAAAAGGTAATTATAATAACGAGTTGAGAGGGGAAAAGAAAATACAGGGGGTTAGATTATTTTCTATAGTATTGGGTCTATTTGGGTTTCTCACCTTTTCTCATAGAATAAGTAGGTATGTAGGTACGTATTTCGATGATTAATAATTATGTAGATTTATTTGTAAGTATAGATTTAAGTAGTTTAATTTACATACAAATATTTTGGTCTTTAAATATATATATAAAAATGGTAAGTATATAGGTTTCAAAGCGTAGCTAAGTCTTCCTTATAGTTTGGCGGTGAAAATGCAAGTAAGTAGAAATGGTTAAGTTTTTACAAAAAGATGGCCGATGCCGAATACAGACGTTATTGGAACTTAACGAATATTAAGTACTAAATTAGTGTTAACAATTCATTTTATAAAGCAATATTATAAAGTAGCGATTATTTCAAGTTTAGTGTAATTTAGAAATTCATTGATTTTAATTAAATTTTAGGTAATTGATACAATTGAAAATAATTTACAATATGTATATAAAATATGTATATATTTTTCAGTGAGTGTTCAAACTTGTTTGGACATGGCGCCAGGCTCAAAGTTGGACAATTATTTACGTCTTATGAATGGAAAACAACACTTCCCGATCAATTAATCACCTTGACATCTTTCGGTTCAGGGTTGTTATTGGCACACAGAACATTGGCTAAGGAGCGAATGGCTTCGAATATAATCGTCTGATTTAGCGCTGTTGATGGTGGTGTAGGCTGTGAAGTGGTGGTTTCAACTACAGGCTGTTTTCCCTTGGTGGAGTGTTTCGTCTTGTTTTTATTTTTTGAGGGTTTCTTCTTTTTATGGTGTTGTGACTCATGAGGTTTGCTCTTCGGCTTTTCGCAGCTCTGAGGTTGAGGGTGTAGAAGCGTGTGATGAAATTTATCACATTTTCTGCAGGTGTCCATTGATACACAGGACCGCAAATCATTACTTCTTGCCAAACAGTTTACGCAATAGTGGTATCGTTCGACCACTGCTTCCCTCTTGTTGGTGGACATTGATAAAAATTGACGGCAGAATCGTAACGCATATTGTGTTTTACAAAGCGCGCATTTGTATAACTCTGGATCACGGCGAACCTTTTCAGATCGAGTTGTTGGTTTTTGTTATCGCTGCAGAAATAAAGAATGCATGGACTTATAAATGAAATGGAAATGAGAATGAGTTAGCGGGATGAGAATGATGATATGTAATTGGGAATGATTAGGGTTACTGAAACAAGAGAAGAATAATTCATAATAAATGTAGACTAAATTGATTTTAATTATGGCTTTCATCTTTAAGAAATGGTAGATAGCATAATTTGGCTATGGGGCGGGTGACAATTCCTGTGGATATGCGAACGTCCGCTATACGTACGTTATTGTCTGAACCTGCATAGGTTTTTTCTATCCTTCCTAAGCGCCATTCATTCGGAGGCTGTAAATCATCAATCAGGACTACGACATCGCCACTCTTCAAATTCGGTGTTGAGTTGTTCCACTTATATCTTTGGTGAAGAGACTTCAAGTAATCCACTTTCCATCGAATAGAAAAGTGGTGGTGGATCACTTTCAATTTTTCCCATCTATTGATCACAGACAGGTTCTGACAATTTTGCTCCGGCAGAGACAGTAGGGGTGCTCCTCTCAAAAAATGGCCAGGGGTTAGAGCCGTTAAGTCTGCCGGGTCTTCGGATAGAGCAGAAATGGGACGAGAATTAAGCACACCCTCTATCCGGGCCAAAACTGTAGAGAACTCTTCAAAGCTGAACCTTTGGGAGCCGGCTATTCGTTTAAAATGAAATTTAAAGCTTTTGACCGCTGCTTCCCATAAGCCTCCCATATGTGGTGCGTATGGTGGTATAAATTTCCACTCAAGGCCATGAGTAAGATATTTTTGAGATATATCTTGAGCGGAAATTTTGAGAAATTCTTTAAATTCTCGTTCATTGATTTTACTGGCACCAAGAAAATTTCTACCGTTATCAGTTACCACCCTTTGGGGGAGCCCCGCCTCCCAACGAAGCGAGAAACTCCAGCTTGGAACGCTGCTGAGGACAAGTCTGAGCATGGCTCCAAATGGATGGATTTTGTGCTGAAACACACAAATACACTGACATAACCCTTTACGTAGGTAGCTTTTCGTAAGGTGGATACTTTGAGTTCAAAGGGGCCAGCGAAATCGATCCCAGTAGTGTGAAATGGTAGAGAGAGATTACACCTTTCTGGAGGTAATGGGGCCATAATCTGTGAACATGGCTGTTGTTTGTAGATGATGCAAGTTTTGCATTTTCGTATTATGTGTTTCACTCGTGGTTTGAGTCGAAAAATGTGAAATTCTGTTTGCACCATTCGGCACATTTGAGCACACTCAGCATGACAAAGAAACTGGTTTAAATGGGTAAGATAAAGTTGAGCAAATCTTGAGTTACCGGGAAATATTATAGGGTAGCGCTCACTATAAGGGAGAGACGACTGGGTTAAACGACCATTTACTCTTAAAACTGAGTCAGAGTCAATAAATGGATTTAGCGTTTTTAGAGAGCTTTTGTCGGGAACGGGCTTACCGTTGTGTAAACATTGATATTCCTCGTAAAAAAAAGTTTTTTGAGCTAGAAGAATTAATCGAGATTTCGCTATTTTCATTTCGCTTTGAGATAAATCGGATTGAGTAACGTTATAAACCTGTGGCCTAACTTTTCTTATGCTTTTGTAAAAGAATCGAAACATATAGCAAACTACACGTAAGGCTTTGCTGTAAGATGAGAATCTGTGTAGTATGTCATCTTCATGAGCTTCAGAATGAAAAGTTTGAGTTTCTTGAGAATTCTCTGGTAGCTTCAGCGGGTTTCGCTTAGGCCACTCAGAAGAGGGTTTGTCTAGCCACGCCGGTCCGTACCACCATAGAGCATTGTGAGATCTTGAGGCTTGCAGCCACGAGTTCCAAGATCCGCTGGATTATAATGATTTGGTACATGTCTCCAAGTGGCCTTCGGGATTAATTGATGGATTTGTGCGACTCGATTGGCCACATAAGTTTCCCAGGATGAAGGGGGTTTCGAGAGCCAGCCTAGGACAATAGAGGAATCAGTCCACAGATATACTTCCATATCTTTGATATTTAAAGACGACGTTACATTGTGTACCAAATTCGCTAATAATACCGCGCCATTAAGTTCTAATCGTGGTAAGCACACAGTTTGGATGGGCGCTACTTTAGATTTTGCCAGGACTAGATTTGAGAACGTATTGTGCGTCTCTGTTCTGCATCTTATGTATACAGTGGCATAATATGCTGCTTTTGAAGCGTCAGAGAAACCGTGGATTTGAACAGTGTCTGATGTCGCGTATTGAAGCCATCTTGGGATGGATATTGACTCTATTTCTGAAAGGTGAGAGACCAGATTATTCCACGCTTGCAACGATTCTTGAGATATATCTTCATCCCAATCTAGCCCTTCTAACCATAGCTGTTGCATGAGTATTTTTGCTCTGATCACTATGGGCGCTAACCATCCTGCAGGGTCGAAGAGCTTTGCCACGGCGGAAAGAGTTTGGCGTTTAGTGATCTGTGTGGAATAGTTGAGTGGGACAAAGCTATAAGTGAATGCATCTGTGAGTGCATTCCACTTAATGCCAAGGGTTTTGGTGGAGCTCGCCTCGTGAAAACGAAGAAAATCTAAGTCATATAAATCTTCTTTTGGTATACAAGAGAGTAAATGGGGATCATTAGCTGTGATCTTTTTTAGGAGTAATCCTGCTGATTTTAGCGTATTGATAAGTTGAGTTTGAGCATTTAATGCCTCTTCTATTGAGTGACCTCCAGAAAGAATGTCATCGACATATGTTTCTGTGCGTAAAATTGCTGCAGCCTTTGGGAAATCGGATTCAGAATCCGACGCTAATTGATGAAGTGTTCGAATCGCCAGATACGGAGCGCAATTTACTCCAAAAGTCACCGTTTTTAGCTGGTAATCTTTTAGTGGGCCATCTGACTCATTCTGGAACAGGATTTGCTGAAATGGTCTATCAGCAGGGTGTACTAAAATTTGTCGATACATTTTTTGTATACCGCCACTAAAAACGTACTTATACTTCCTCCAATTAAGAATTATGCTTACTAAATCATTTTGCAGAGTTGGGCCTGTATAAAGTACGTCATTTAGGGAAAACTTAGACTTTGTTTTTCGTGAGGCATTGAATACTACTCTGACCTTCGTGGTTTTATGTTCTGGGCGAACAACCGCATGATGTGGCAAATAATACGAGTTATATTTGCCCTGAGATGAGCTTTCATGCGAAGAGGTTTCTTCCATGTGGTCAAGAGTCAGATATTCATTTAACACGTCCTGATATTGAACTTGCAGTTCAGGATTTTTAGCAAGAGTCTTTTCCATACTAGAGTATTGGGCTAGAGCAATAAATCGAGAGGGACCCAAAAAAACTTTCTCAGGAAATTCCGGTTTAAATGGCAATCTAACGACATATCTCCCATTTACTTGTCGGGTAGTAGTTTGAGTATAGTAGTTTTCACAAAATTCGTCTTCCACCGATTTTGGGCGCGCGCTTGGGATTTCTTCTTGCTCCCAAAATCGTTTCAATAAGTCATTGAGCTCAGTAGTCTCGGATAATTTGACTGAGGTTGTAAAAGACTGAATAGTTTGCGTTTTAATGGGACCACTGAGCACCCATCCAAAAATGGTGTTGTATGCCGAAGTTTGCCCGCAGATATTTTTCTTGATGCCTTCGATATTGAGAAGCTGCTCATAGTCGTTACCGAGGATGAGATCTATCTGAGCAGCTTTGTTAAATGTTGGGTCTGCTAAGTCCAATTCAGACAGTTCGGGTGAATGTGGGAATTCAAAAGTACACGCAGGGAGATGCTTGGTTACTTTTGGCAATACAATTGCCTTAATGGGTACTCTAAGATTGTATCTTTTAGCATAGAGCACTAATTCGCACTCTTTTGTTGCCGATTGTTTCTGACCTCCAATGCCAACAATCTCAAAATGAGATCTCTGATAAGGGAGCTGAAGGCGTGTTCGAACCTTTTCAGCTAAAAATGTTCTTTGTGAGCCTGGGTCAATTAGAGCTCGTATAGTGAAGAATTGTCCACCATGCTCTATTTGTACCAAAGCGGTACGTAGAAGAATGTTTCCATTGGTGGTCGAACAATTGCCTTGATATTGCCGTGAAGTACTTGGGAGTTCTTGGCTCTTATTTCCATCAGGCTGAGTTTTATGAGAAGAATTGCCATATTCCCTTCTGGCCTCTTTTTGTGTGAAATTTGTATTTGTTTGTGTGATATGCAGTATAGTGTGGTGTAGCTTTTTACACTGAAGGCAAGTGTGCTTGCTAGTGCAATTGGCTTTAAGGTGGGAAGAGGCTAGGCAGTTATTGCAAAACTTATTTTTGAAAACATAATCGACTCTTTGCTGTACTGAGAACGCTCGAAACTTAGGGCATGTTCTTAAAGAGTGATGTTCTCCACACAACTGGCAGTAAGATGCGTTTAAATTCTCTTGAGACGCGTATGTTTGTATATTGGGTTTGGGAGTACTTGAGAAATTAAAACAACCTTTTGAATTTTTGATGCTTGTAAGTCGTTCCACTGCTTCGTACCGACTTACTAGAAATTGGGACATTTGGGTCCATTTAGGAAGCTCACGGGGAGCTATTAGAGATTGTTCCCAAAGTGAAAGGGTACCTACTGGAAGTTTTGTGGAAACTAGGCGAATTAGTATGGGGTCCCAGCTTTCAACGTCAATTCCCAGAGCTTTTAAAGTGGCCAGGGAATCGTTTACGGATGATTGTATTCTCCGTATTGACTCACTTTCTTCATTTGTTGCCGCTGGTATATCAAATAGAATTTTGATTTGATTATCTACGAGAACTCGTTTGTTCTCGTATCGATTTTTCAGCGCATCCCAGGCCAGGGCAAAGTTATCGTTTGAGAGCGGATATCTCTTAACAATGGCAGCTGCTTCACCTTTCGTTTTATTACGAAGGTGATACAGTTTCGTGACCGGGGTGAGCTTAGAGTGATTAATGTACACCGCCGAGAACATATCACGAAATGAAGGCCATTGCTCGTAACTGCCCTCGAATACCTCCGTATCGCACGGGGGGAGTTTAATACAGTTGCTGTAGCTTTCTTGGAGATTATATTGATTATGGGCTAGGGCTGGGAGTGAGTATTGCGTTGACGACATAGCTTGAGATGCATCTACTGTGAAAGTTTTCATAGTTTCAACTATCAGAGAGAGCATTGCAGAGATAGTAAGATTCTAGACATTCATCAAAATTTACCATTGCAATTCCCCTAGCTTCAGCGTTTTCTTCACCTACACAAACCTTCATTAAATTTTCATAGGAGCTTACCAATCTTGTCTTTCTCTAGTTCCCTTGACTTAATGTCAAGAATGGACTCCGTTTGGTTTGTGGCAGTGGTCGTTTCGTACTTTTTGCAAAATTGCATTAAGTACTCACAATCGAATACAAAACGATCGTTAAGGGTTGCGGCAAGGTTATCCTCGTTCGGGGCTGGTGTAGAGTTAACACCGTTTTAATCTGACGTATTCATTTTGAGAAGTATTGATTTTTTTTATGTTTATAGGGAATTTTAAACTTTTAGTGAAATTTTAATTTCAATTTTGGTGAATTTTTCTAAATATTTATGTGTATTTTTAAATTACCTCTAGGGATGGCAATTTGTTTTAGTAAAGAAAAGTGTTTACACCGCAAATTATTTCTTAAAATTTCTCAATAAAGCTGTTTATCACGGCTTACTTGTTTTTAATCTATGGAGTGACTGAGTATTGAGTAAATGTGTGATCAGGAATGAAATCTTCTATAAATGTTTATAAATTTTGAGTAATGGAAAATTTTAATACCCTCTTTTCGTTGTATATTGCGCTTAAACACCACATTTATTTGGACTGAGTGCTAGAATTTGTATTTAACTTTCAATTTTTGTGTATTTTGGAAAAAAATTTTCTTCGCGATAAAATAATTGAGTAATGTTTTTTGTACTTTGTTAAAAAAATTTTTTTTATTATTATTTTTTTTAAGTGTAATTCAATTTAATTTTGACTTTTGAGGCTCAATTCAGTTAAGATATTGCCAATACTATGTATTTTTATTTGTATAAGCTTTATTTACTTATTCTTTTTAAGTCGACTGTATTTTTGGTTTTGAAATAAGTATAAAAACACTTGTTGCATTCATGCATTCACATACGTATGTACATATCTAAATAAATATGTATCAAAGTAAAAGAGCTGAGTATAACTATTAAGAGTAATTAACTTAAATTTATCACGATAAAAGTAATGAGTAATTAGGTATATAAAATGCGGGATGAACTATATTTATATGTAAATATGTGCAGATTATATAATTTAATTAATCCGATACTTATTTTATTTGGAATAAAATAACTATCTAAAATTTTGTTTTTGAATACCTGTTTCCAGGTTTTCTTCTTAGATCCTTATTTGTTGATGATCAATTGTAACT
Source organism: Panzeria rudis (assembly GCA_956483635.1). Lineage (NCBI taxonomy): Eukaryota > Metazoa > Arthropoda > Insecta > Diptera > Tachinidae > Panzeria > Panzeria rudis. The sequence continues at coordinate 64,638,256 of OY101449.1, forward strand.
TTCATGTACTTTTTGAAAGACGAAAGAGTGATAAATCCAATTTTTTCTGATCTTTGATTTTCTTTTTTACTTGTTTTTTTTATTTATTTTACAATACATCTCCTGTATTGGAAACTATACATATATACTTTAATTTCAAGTGTTCTCGTAAAATTTTGTTGTGGACTGTATGAATATTGTTTTAAGATCTTTTATTCTCTATGTTTTGAGCAGAATATGTATGCACTTATGCTGGAGAGATAATTTTATTTTATTGATTTTTTTTGTGAATGTTCTTATTCTTTTTTGTAAGGAATGCAACTCTTATTTATAAAATTCTTAATAAATGTAGTAATACTTATGATTGTGGTGAAGAGTAACCGAACAATTATCGTGTTACATACTGTTAAGAGAATGTGTATATAAATGCAGTTAAAATATACGTGTAAGAGTGGTGTTGAGTTAGAATTTGTAAAGAGAAAGTGTTTTAAGAGATTGCATAAGCAAATGCATTAAAATTCTCAAAAATGCACTATTGATATTAATTGATATTTGATTTTGTTAATACTGTATGTGTTTATATGGATATGTACATATGTATATATTATGCATGTAAATACCTTTTGCTTTTTTCAGCTATCCACAAATATGTCGATTTTTGCTGTTTAGTTTGTCTTATATACTTTTTTTATGTACTGCTGCTGACAATTTTTGGATCACTGATGAAAGAATTTTGTTCTTTATTTATTAGGTGTTAACGGGTTATTGATGTACCTATGTACCGCAAAATTAACTGTGTATGCATGTATGTATAAGTATTTTTACAAAACTCAAATTTTAAACGGTAGATATATATGTATATGTATGTATACAATTGAAAAAGTTATAATTTTATATAAGATTTTGCCAATATTTTGTTTTTGTAAACAACGGGTTTCTTTAATTTTTGCTTTTTGGGAACAATATTCCGCTTTTTCTCCACTTTTCTATATATAAGTATACATACAATTATTTTTAAAGAAACTTGAACTTTTCTTTTTTTTTACTTTAGATTTGAATATTTCACAATATTTAATTTTTTTTGCTATCTATGTACATATACATATTTTATTTATGCACTTATTCCGTTTAATTTACTTTACATACAAATTATGTAGCACATATCAAAGAATATTAATGTGCGTGATACCGGTAACTTTCCGTTTTTTTTTCGGGTTAAACGGTTGTGTAAATTGTTTTTCCAATTTTTTCAAAAAATTAGTTAAAACTTTTATTCCACTTTATTTATTTTTTGATATTTTAACTGCTTTTATATTTTTGTAAAATAAAGTTTGATTTTTTCGACTTACGGCTTGTTTGACTTTTACTTTTCAACTGATGCTCTGTGACTTTAAAAGACAATCATTTACCTCCAAGTTGTTAGTGGTGAATATTAAGCTCTTTGTTGTTTTCTTTGATGAGACTTTCCTTTGGTCTTGCTGTTTCAATCAGTAAAGGCTCAAGAATGGACCATGTAATAATTGATGTTTGGGTTTGGATATCACTTAATAATAAATCTCTTTTATAGTGAGCGGAAGGAATGGAGAATTTTAGTAATCCGTCTCGATCTATAATTGAGATTTTATTATAATTACTCCAAAAGGTAATTATAATAACGAGTTGAGAGGGGAAAAGAAAAGACAGGGGGTTAGATTCTTTTCTATAGTATTGGGTCTATTTGGGTTTCTCACCTCCTCTCATAGAATAAGTAGGTATGTAGGTACGTATTTCGATGATTAATAATTATGTAGATTTATTTGTAAGTATAGATTTAAGTAGTTTAATTTACATACAAATATTTTGGTCTTTAAATTTATATATAAAAATGGTAAGTATATAGGTTTCAAAGCGTAGCTAAGTCTTCCTTATAGTTTGGCGGTGAAAATGCAAGTAAGTAGAAATGGTTAAGTTTTTACAAAAAGATGCATCGGCCTTCCTTTTAGGGAAACCCGAATACAGACGTTATTGGAACTTAACGAACATTAAGTACTAAATTAGTGTTAACAATTCATTTTATAAAACAATATTATAAAGTAGCGATTATTTCAAGTTTAGTGTAATTTAGAAATTCATTGATTTTAATTAAATTTTAGGTAATTGATACAATTGAAAATAATTTACAATATGTATATAAAATATGTATATATTTTTCAGTGAGTGTTCAAACTTGTTTGGACAATGTTATTAGAAAAGATATTTACATGGAATAAAAAGTTAATATTGATGAAACTTGGTATTTTACTTGATTTCTGATTTTTATTTTTTTATTTATTTTTTATTTTTTTTTTATACAAAAAAATTTATCAAAAATGATGATATCGAGCACAATGAATGCTTGATATCTCAGAAACCAGGAACAATTTCGCGAAACAGTTTTTGGATTCTGAAAGAGGGCATTCAAAATATATATACTAGGGATGTAACGAATACCGATACCGATATATCGGCGATACTTTAGATTTTCCGATACATTGGTATCGGCGATATTTTACTGTCGATACGACGATACTTTTAACATTTTTTTCAGAGTTTTTTTAACAAATAATTTATTTTTGTTCAATTTTACCATGAATTAAATTCACTTCGTTATTTTTTAAATCTTATTAATATAAATTTTAAAAATTAACAATATTTTATGCTGTTATTTTGTAAAAAAGTTATTTATTTTTTTGTTAATTTTAACATGAATTCAATTTCAAGTCGTTGTTTTTTAAATCTTATTCCAGCAAAATAATACACTCCAAAGAAGTCATGAAAATGTAGAATTCGCGATCCGGAAGTATTGCAAATTTGGATAATTTCTAATTAGTTTTACATATCCTTGCCACTGCAAGAAGTTCTGTTTTTCGATTACCAATCACCGAATTGGAAGCGATGCTGCAACAAATTTCTTTTTCGGTGTTCCATAATGATTTTTCAAGGAAAAAGGATAAAAAATTACTCATTTGCACAATTTTTTTTTATGCGAATTTAAACTCAAAACTTTATTTTCATGTAAATTTAAGTGAATAGATATAAACTTAGAAGACTTTTAATAATTAAGCTATTAAGTTATTTAGAAGAATATTAGTTGATAAATGTTCTTTAAAAAATCGATTTTTTAAAAAGCATGGCGAGTATTTTTTAAAATTATAAAGGAATTAAAAATTTTTTCTTGCTTTTCTACTAATTATCTGCATATTTTTAATATAGATTTTTTGGAAGCAAAGAAAATGTAGCTCCTTAAAAATTACTTCCAATTTTTTATACTGGGTTAAAATCAATTTTAAATATTCTCTCTTACAATGTAATTTTGTATAATAAAAAAATTGCACTTGAGTTTTGTTGGTCTAAACTTGAACTCAATTTCAATATTCGTATCGGAATCGGTATCGGCGATATTTATTTTTAAATATCGGTATCGGATCGGCAAAACGGCGTATCGTTACCCCCTAATATATACCCCATACTGAACTCCATTTTTTTTTAAATGGTCGGTGGGCCAAAACAATACTAAGGTCGCAAAATGTATGTACATTAGACCGTCTTACTTTAAATTTTTTCGAAATTCCTTCATGAACATCGATTTTCTTAATCTTCTCTAAAAAGCAAGACTTTTGGTGTATAACACTTAAATATTGATGAAAGGGAAGTTTTCTCTCAAATCGTTTTTTGTTTTTTTAGGAAAAATGGATTTTTCCAAAAAACTCAAGCACTTCTTAACGGATTTGAACCTCATTACTTGCATTAGAAAGCTTATTAAATTTCCTAAATGTTTCTTAAAGCAACTTTGCCAGTTTGATCGATGGTGTTTTATTCATAGCATTACAGTTTCAGATTTTCAAATATGAACTTGTAATTTTTTTCCATTTATGGTTCCCTTTTCTTATATAAAAATTTAATTAGGCAAAATTTTATATTCTGTAAATGCAGTATGGTAGAACATTTTAAGATAAAGATTTTGATGTAAATAACAGTAGCATTCTGTTAAGAAAAACTGCAGTTTTAGACGAAATGCGTAAATGACTAAAGTCACTAAATACGTTGGACGAAATGGCATCCGCTTTAAATAGTCCAAGGCACTACATATGTATGTAAGTTAACAAAAAACAGGGTCTTAGTTTTTTGTAAAGTTTTTATTAAAATATAAATGAAATTAAAATATAATTATAAAAATGAACTTTTTTCTTTTATTTCCAAATATGATCTGCTTTGGCTTCAAAAAACCACAATTCATTTCAACCAACATTGTACCCAAAAAACGCTGAGTTTGCGTCTAATGTTTTCTTTGTTTTTAAGTTTCTTATCATTCTTTTGCAATTGTAGAATAAATAGCTGACGCAGATGGTTGTTGACTTTTATGTATTTCAACATCCGTATTGAAATTCTGAGTTGTGCTAACTCCTCCCTCGCCTAAATGAAGGACGTCCCCGGACTTCTTCAATCCCTAAACCGCAGATTCCAGAGCACGTTGCTGACGGTGTTTTCTAAGCCTATAGTGAAACCTGAAGCAACAGAATGCCAAAGCCAGCAATACAAGAAGAGTAGCAGCAGACAACAAAGGACCAGAAATCACTTGGTTTTTTAGGCCCTCTATATGTCGCAAGTTTTCAGCACTTAATCTCTGAAGGTATGGTAGACTCAGTATGTTTTCATGAATTGTAACATTAAGTAGGGCAATTATCGGTGACTCCGGTAATTTTGTTATTATACTTCTGTGATTTCTGTATAGGGTTTCATTAATTTTTGCTTCTCCACTGAAAGTCAGTAGAAATGTGCCCGTGATGGTGGTTTCTACGTCATCATTTGTTTTTACAGTAAAGGTGTCATCATTTACAATTACAACACCCTCATCAACTATTGTCACCGACTCAAGATGGGAAGGCCGAGAAGTGCAATATGCATGACCACCCGAATGGAGTTGCTGTGCGCATGTTGAATGTACCAGCTTCCTGCAGAATGATGTTGTTAGGGTTGCATTACAGTTTCCAATCGGTAACGTTTGATTTTCACAATCTGCCACGCCGTTTTCGCCATTAAAATTAAGAATTGTGTAGTTGTGTTGAGCAGGGTACAATGTTACTTTCTTGCAAACCATATCTGGTCTTGGATACGTAATTAAAAAATGTAAAAACTTATCATCTAATAGAACTCTTATACTAGCAACTTCCATTAAATCCTGTACAGTTACATTTGTAGAGTTCTTACTATTTATACCAAGCAAATCGTTAGAATCCAAAATCTGTGGATTTACTATACCGATTTTTGAAAGAGTTATTGACAACATCAAGCTTTCAAGCTCCGCGACAACAATTCTGTTTCTAGCAAGCAAGGTCTCGTACAAATGTTCTGTATCCACCATTTTAGCCTTGGTATTTTTTATTATAATATTGACTGTATCTGTCAAACTATTGATTTTCTCCTGTGTTCTTGTATTTATGAGAATCTGTCTATTTTCTGCCTGAATCAATTCCCTTTGATTAAATTTCACATCCTCGAAGTCATCGTAGTCAGGTGTCCCAGCAACCACCTTAAGTGCCGTGCCCAAAAATTTTATACTTCTTGTATGCCTACGATGAACATCTATTGTTGTTATTAATGTTCTTACATGTCCTATGTCCGAGTCTAATATTTTTTTCATGTGTGATTGGGGAAAATGTTCTTTTAGTCTCTCTGTATCATCAGCCACTTCAGAATACAATGTAAGGTTCGTTGTATGCCGCAAATACTCAAAATCCTGCCAAATTGTCACGTAACCATCTGATACAGGGATGTAGTTTGAATTGGAATAGTCTGTTAGTTTTGCGGTCACCACCGCGACAAGAAGGACCACCACAAGAATCCTACGGTTAAAAAGAAATCAATAAAATTTGACTTATCTCAAATTGTACTTATGGACCACCCTCCCTTTAATGAGAACGGTTGTCCCCAAATCGGCTTCTACAGTTTCCTCAACATATAATGGTGTAAGCTTATTGCCTAATCTTCTATTTGTTTTAACAAGAACCCTTTCACCCACTTCAAATGTTCGATTCTGTCTTGTTTCATTTAATCGTCTCATCTGAGACTCTTGGGCTTTCTGTACTCTGTTTCTCACATCAACCTCAAGCTCCAATCAATCAGAATGAATTACATCAATAGGCCTTTTGTTTGTGACCGTATGAATCGTTCTATTATATTCTATGGTTGCTAGTAATATTAACTGTACTGTATCACAAATGGATTTTTCTAGTTTAAGGCATCTAGCAATTTCTAAAATAGTACTATGTAATCTCTCGACCTGTCCATTCGAAGTACTATGAAGCGGTGGTGCATTGACAATTTCCACACCAAAATTGTTGCTCAGCATTGACTTTATTGTTTCAGAATTCAATGACGGTTCATTGTCACAAAATATTACTTTCGTACGAGGGAAGAAATTCATCAGCTGTAGAATCGGTGATTCTACATCTATTATAGTTCTCGAGTCTATAGGTTGAACTATTGCAAACTTGGAGAGTTTGTCTGCACAAGTTAAAAAATATTTTTTATCTGTTGAGAATATATCAATATGTAAAATTTCCCCCACATATGATGGAATTGGTGTCGCACCAATGACTTGTTTTTGCGGGTGGCGATCGTATTTCGCTTTTTTGCAAACTTTACAATTTATGACAACCTCATTTGCCAACTGTGTCATTTTTGGAAAGAAATAGTCTTCCAAAATTTGTTTGGTATTTTCTTGAGCTGCTCTATGAGCTCTGTTATGTTCAGTTACGACAATTTCTCTTTGTTCGTCTTTATTTGTGATATCCACAACTAAATTTTTTGCATAACGAAATGTTGTTGAGGGAAATGTCTTAATTAGTCTATGTTGTATTAAAGCCAAAATTGGTAGCTCGCAATGAATTGCATTTACCACATCTTCCTTTACAGTATCACAAATTTTAGCCATCAAAAGTGCTCTATCTGAAAAGTTAGGTCAAACGGTTTTCCGTAATCCGGGTAAAGTAACATAACATCCTCGGATGCTAAGACCTCTTTCAGTTTATTAAAAGCCTGAAGTTGCCTTTCGTCAAAATTCACAACTATTTTTTTAGACTGAGTGGCACTAACCTTGCCATTTTCACCTTTCTAGTATATCGGTCAAAGGCCCTGCAATCGATGCAAAGTTCCTAATGAAGCATCTATAATAACTTGCCAGTCCCAAGAAGGATCTTAAATCAAAAACCGTACTGGGTTGTTTATAATTTTTTATTGCATCTATCTTACTAGGGCTCGTTGTGATACCACCTCGCGATACCACGAATCCCAAAAACTCAACCCTTTCTTTGAAGAAGTTCGATTTCTCGCGAGAAACTCTCATATTGGCATCACAGAGCTTATCCAAGACCCAAGCGATGTGGTCGACATGGGTTTCCATATCTTTTGAAAAAATTATAACGTCGTCAACGTAAACGTGGCACGACTTTCCTATTTGTTCCCTAAGAACATCGTCGATAGCTCTCTGAAAAATGCTCGGTGCATTTTTAAGCCCAAACGGTAGTCTACAAAATTCATATTTCCCGTTTCCCACTGAAAAGGCAGTTTTTTCACGGTCCTTTTCTGCCAATAATATTTGATGAAATCCCGATTTAAGGTCTAGAGTAGTAAAATATCTAGCCTCACCCAAATTTGATAATATAACACTTACATTCGGAATGGGATACCTATCAGACACTGTTTTCGAATTCAGTTTTCTGAAATCCATAACAAGTCGTTTTTTAATGTTTCCATATTCATCAGTCCCTTTTTTATCTACCACCCAAACAGGGTTATTGTAGGGTGATCTGGATGGGCGGATGATGCCATCCTTTAAAAGGTTACGAACTGTGTTTACAAAATCTGCTACTCCCATTGGATATGGGTATAACTTTGAATATATTGGATTCTCATCCTCAGTGCGAATAGTCGCAATAATATTTGTGTTAAAGGGTAACGCTTCATCAGGTTCAGCGAAGACACTCTTTCTTTTTTCTATCATTTTTCGAAATCTCTCGGATACCTCTTGAGGTACCTCAATTTTTTCCACACTTGTAAAATTTACACTCATACATTTAAAAAACTGAATGGGCTCTGATCCAGTCTTATATTCCAGTTTTTTATTTTTTAAATCGAGCTTAGAATCTGCGATTTTTAATAAATCAAGTCCTATAATTCCGTCAAACGACGTCAGGTTTGGAAGAATGAAAAAGGTAGTATTTATATTGAAAAGATTAATAGTGCATTTATGTTTTATGGAATTGAAGCCATGAAGTGACCTCACCATAAATGTCTCATCAACATTCCTTACATGTTTTAATTCTGGTAATGGTTTTATATAGTTTTTTGATGCGCCTGTGTCTATTAATAATTTAATTTTCCTCCCTGCTATCATCCTTTCTATGTAGGGGAGCAGGGAGTCATGACTAAAAAATTAATTTGGTCATATTCCGAAATTTCATTTTCTATATTAGACACTTCCGCATCAGCTTCATACTGGTAATTTTGATCTACATGATCATTTCCTTCATGCGCCATATGATTGACACGCTGTTGCTTCAAGCCTGTGAACCTGGTGGCACCACTATTTGGTATTTTTATTGCCGGGCTCACGTTTATGTTCGGTTGGACTCGCCATTGATTATTAATTTTTTGGGGCTGTTTGAACCTTGATGATGAATCGATATCCATCGGTTCCACCTCCTGCTTTTGTTCTGTTGAGCTATCCTGTCGTCTGTCATAATAAGTATTTTTTCCTTGTGTGGTATTATTATTAACAAACCTAGCGTTTGTCGTAAAAAATTTCTGTTGTGTTTTTTCCTCCATACTTTTAGCATAATTGCTAGCACATGGTTTCAACCTCTTGAGCCAATGCCAGCGCTGATGGAAGATCCTTTGGCTTTGCCGAAAAAAGAATGTCACTTAAAGATTTTTTTGCGCCTGAAATAAAGACTCGTAATGCATCCATTCGATATTTTTCATTTAATGATGCAGCCAGATCACCATCATAATTCATTATTGTTTTATTTGTTAGAAGTGTGAGCTTCCGCTCCACTTCATCATAATACTCTAAAAGAGTTAGATTTCCCTGTCGAAGGGTAGACATTTCTTGTTCTATTAAATAAATAGGTCTCTTGTCCGCATAGGTGAAATCGAGTCTATTAATAATGGCCTTAAAATTTAGAGGGGTGTCAAAAGAAGCCAAAATCATATCGGCTGTACCCCTAATTTTATTTCGAATGATTCCCAAAGCCTGAAAGTGGGTGGAACTCCCATTATATTTTTCATAAACTCTATAAGCGGTGTGTGCTGCCTTTCTCCATGAAACATAAGTTTCATGCTTTCCTTCAAACTCTGGTAAAGATTTTGCTATATCTAAAGTTTCCCTGCACAATACGTTTACTCCAATAGTAGCTTCTTCATATCTTTCTACTTCCGGTACATTTACAGACAACTCGGTCACCCTTTTTCCTAATTCCTTTAATTTTTCTTCAAATTGTCTCTCCTGTACTACGAGAGCACTGCTAACTGCACTCTCCACAATAGTTTTTAACTGATCTGGAGTAATTGCCATTTCTAAGTCTTCTATAAGTTCTAAGCTTTTAAATTTCTTTAATAATGACTCAATATCTTCATTCATACGAGAGTATGCTTCACTTTTTTTCAAAAACAGAATTTCAATCGCAATTCAATATTTATTTCACTCTTAAATATTTCATAAGCACTCTACTTACATTGAAACGAAAAAACTTAATTTATTGATGAGTTTTCTTCAATATAGATAGTTGATTCCTTTGTTGGTTGCAGTTGCTTTTAATTTTAGTCCAATTGATGTGGTTTCCTCAACTGTTGATAGATAGCTGCTTCTTCTATTTTGTTGTAGTTTAGCTATTGTGTTTTTATATGAGATTTAGCACTCCTTTATATTCAATCGATGGGTTCCTCTAGTTTCAACACTCGTTGGGCGCCAGTTAACAAAAAACAGGGTCTTAGTTTTTTGTAAAGTTTTTATTAAAATATAAATGAAATTAAAATAAAATTATAAAAATGAACTTTTTTCTTTTACTTCCAAATATGATCTGCTTTGGCTTCAAAAAACCACAATTCATTTCAACCAACATTGTACCCAAAAAACGCTGAGTTTGCGTCTAGTGTTTTCTTTGTTTTTAAGTTTCTTATCATTCTTTTGCAATTGTAGAATAAATAGCTGACGCAGATGGTTGTTGACTTTTATGTATTTCAACATCCGTATTGAAATTCTGAGTTGCGCTAACTTGTATGTAGTTATTTGCATAGTTGCCAATTTTATTTTTCTAAAGTTATGTCTTCTTTATCCGTCTTTTTTTATTGTTTTTGAGGATAGTGTATGTATGCATATTAGGCAAATAACTTTTTAAAATTTTTGCAAATAGGAAAAATTGCGTAGCATAATCGAATTGAAAGAAAACCATGGACATTTTTATTTCGCAATTTTCGAACCCAAACCATCAAAGAACGCGGTATTCATTATTTGTACAATATTTTCCAGCGCATAATGGTATGTACCGCATAATGTAAAGTACATTTACGAGAGTGAAATAAACATGCACAATTGCTAAACAAAAGGATTAGTGAATATGACGTGATGGATTTTCCCCCAATAAGTGTGTTTGAAATTAAAAGGAAAAGTCTTAACACACATTTATGAATGAAGTGATCAATGTACATTAGGGGGTCTCGAAAAAAAAAAGTTCGCCGTACACCACCGAATACGAAGTAATGTTGTAAGACATTTTCAAAAAAAAATTTTTTAATTTTTTTGCCGAAAGTAGGGGTCGCCAAAATACATTTTTCGTTATATCTTCGACATTTATAGTCCTATCTCAAAGTGTGATATATCGATGTTTTCGTCTTGAGGAGGCCAATATTTTGATTTAATAGTCATTAACCTCAAATATCTCATTCTAGTATTTACCTACCAGATCTCAGTTTCTACCACCCTAATGTACCACCCTATTGTCAGAAAATTAAAGCCCGCAAAAAATCATTAAACTTTTGTTAAAGAAGTTTTTCGATATTTCCAACAGAACTGTTAAAAAATACAATTTATATTTTTTGCCGAATGTAGGGGTTAGCTTTTTGAGTATTTTTGTCAGATTTTCTGTATTTACTGTCGGATCTCACAGTGCGATATATCGATGTTTTTGTCTCGAGGAGGCCAATGGTCATCTTTAATATTCATTGACCTCAATATAACCGTTCTAATAGTTAAGGCTGTTCTTATGAAATATTTCCATAATTCCGGTAGATCTATAAGAAAAAAATTCATGTTTTTTGTCGACCCTAGGAAATGTGATTTTAAATTGATTTGAAATTGATTTGAAATTTTTCGTACAAAATTTTATACCCGGAAATCCATCTTTCGGTTAGACGTTAACGGGAGATTAAGTAAATTCGAGTTAGTTTAAATCCTCTAATAATGGAAGTAGTACCGTTATTACTCTCATAGTTTATCCGCTAGTACGTTCAGACGGCTATAAAAAGATTTTGTCTGCGCGAAATGAAGCAGCAGTAGGCATTCGTCAAATGTACGGTGCACAAGTTAAAAATTTCATAGACTTCGAAAGTGACTCATATTACCATATGATCAATTGGACCAAATTTGAATTGACTGAGCCGCCGTGCTTGCAGTTCTATATGCAAGACCAGCTGGAAGCATTACAGTTTTCAAAAGAAATAATCGAGATACCAGGTAGCACAAGAAAAACAACTTTGTTTGATAGTTTTGTTGACTAACATTAATTAATTTCACAGAATATCCGTGCCATTCTCAAAACACCGAGCGTTTTGTTCATGTAGTACATGAGTCTGCCATGGCTGTTACCGATGAGCAACGCCTAGGCCACATTTTTTCCAAGCTCGAAAGCCGTGAAAAATATAGCCAACTTGGGTCATTTCAAAATATGATTAAATAAAATTGTTTTAATATACACAGATCTTTGAATTTTTATTGTATTGGTACAGATATTATGGTAAGTTCGAAAAGAGTGTATCACTATTTAAAAAAGAAGATACTAGGCAAAAACATCGATATATAATACTATAAAATCCGACTGTGAATACCGAATATATGATAACTGTTTAAAAAGTCAACCCCTACATTCGGCAAAAAACATAAATTATATTTTTTTAACACTTCTGTTGGAACTATCGAAAAACTTCTTTAACAAAAGTTTAATGATTTTTTGCGGGCTTTAATTTTCTGCTATTAGGGTGGTACATTAGGGTGGTAGAAAATGAGATCTGGTGGGTAAATACTAGAACGGGATACAAAATACCATTGACTATTAAAGCAAAACATTGGTCTCTTTGAGACAAAAACATCGATATATCACACTTTGAGATCCGACTGTAAATGCCGAAGATATAACGAAAAATGTATTTTGGCGACCCCTACTTTCGGCAAAAAAAATTTAAAAAAATTTTTTTGAAAATGTCTTACAACATTACTTCGTATTCGGTGGTGTACGGCGAACTTTTTTTTTCTTGCCTATATGGCGAGACGCTCTAATGTACATATTTCATTCAAGCCTTGCTGTTAAATAGATCAGTTTCAGTGTGACTTAATACGAATCCTTAAAACTAGTTTTGTTAGAATATTTTATTTAAAAATTCAATATAAGTTTGTGTAATCATATTTATAAAGTTGTTTTTTTACACATACATACATATGTAATGGGTGTTTTTTATTGAGGTATAGAACTTTAAGTTGGCATCACTTTTTTAACTGGCGGCCATTTTGTCAGCTGTCAAGTGATTAATATTTAGTTTGGTTTGCCATTTCATCATGAACAGGTTGACAAAAGAACAACGCTTGCAAATCGTGCAAATTTATTTCGAAAATAATGGTTCAGTTCGCGAAGTTTACCGCAAGCTCCGTCCATTTTATGGTCGACATAATCGTCCATCAGAGTAATTAATTCGGTTAACCATGGATCGTTTTCGTACTACGTTTACTCTATGTGATAATACGCATCCGCAGAGACGTCGAACAGTGCGCACCGAAGAAACAATTGCTGCTGTAGAGCAAAGTGTTGAAGAGGACCCGAATGAATCGATTCGCCACCGTGCACAGCAATTGGAGCCATGATAACCGATTATTTTGTTCCCGAATTGGATGGCATGAATGTGGATGAGTTGTGGTTCCAACAAGACGGCGCTACATGCCACACAGCGCACGTCACAATCGATTTATTGAAGGAAACATTCGATGAGCGCATAATTTCGCGGAATGGACCTGTCAATTGGCCACCAAGATCGTGTGATTTGACACCATTGGATTATTTTCTTTGGGGATATGTGAAGTCGCTCGTCTACGCCAATAAACCAGAAACGTTAGGGGACTTGGAAGTCAACATTCGTGGCGTTATTGCCAACATACGGCCCCATATGCTCGAAAAAGTGGTTGAAAATTGGACCTGTAGAATTGGCTTTATTCGAGCCAGCCGCGGCGGCCACATGCCCGAAATCATATTTAAACATTAATGGCATAAAATTATCCTTCCAATAAAGCCAAATTGATGAACATTAAAACGATTTTCTTGTGTTTTATTTCAATTCGAAGTTCTATACCTCTAAAAAAAACACCCTGTATTAGTGATGTTACGAATATTCGTATTCGAATCGCCGAAGATTCGCCTCTTTCATGATATTAGTATTCGTATTCGCCAATTCGTTCCAAAAAACAATACATAGAAAATACTGAAAATTAAACAAAAAATATTAATTTTTACTAATTTCCCCCCGATTTTCGAAAAAATGTATTTGGCCGCTTTACGATTTATGGGATCAATCTGCAAGCAAGCCCTTTCAAACAAAAAAAGAATTTTGAAAATCGGTTAAACAATTACAGAGCTATGCGTGTACAAACATAAAAAAAGTAAAAAAACATACACACGAATTGATAACCACCTTCTTTTTTGAAGTCGGTTAAAAAGAAACAAAATATATTTCACAATGACATGGTATTTAAAAAGTAAAGTCCTGTTAAATTAATTTATTAATCATGTTAAAGTAATACTCAAAGCTCAGTAGAGGAATGTTGAACTTCAAAAATAAAAGTTTTGAAGTCTTTTCTCCATCAAGCCAGGTGCGCGGTGTGTAAATAAGAACCGCACCACTAAACATTCGCTCGCTCAGAACACTCGCCGCTGGTGTCACTAAATATTTCCTGGGTATATGTAAAATAAGCTCATATTTTCCCTTATTTACTTTCCACAAAAAATTTATAAAAGTGGTATTCAGGTGTTAAGTTAATAATTTCAAATTCCGTCATCGGAATATCATAATAATGTTAAATACCTATAGTATTGTGACAGTTTTTCTCAATTCATTGTTATTGATGCAAAGAGTAGTTTTTTTTCAATTAAATTTGAAATACTAGTGGTACTAACTAGTTAGATTGAATATTCGTATTCGAATTCGGCGAATATTGTTTCTGATATTCGTATTTGCGAATATCAAAAATTTATATTCGTAACATCACTAATATGTATATATTATGCAAGGGGGACCAAATTTCCCCCTGATTTGGGGAAAAAATTATTGGACCTAACTAAGAGCAAAGGCTTTTAAAAAAAACGAATTTTGAAAATCGGTTGACAAATAACTGAGTTATGCAAGCGGGAACAAATTTCCCCCTCCGATTATCGAAATAAAATTATGCGACCAAACTGCAAGCAAAGCCTTTCAAACAAAAAAATAATTTTTAAAATCAGTGCATAAACGAAGATGTTATGCGATAATCAATATTTGGGGGGGGGGGGGCAAATTTGTCCCCTGATTTAGGAGAAAAACTTATTGGACCAAACTAAAAGCAAAGGTTTCAAACAAAAAAAGAATTTTTAAAATTGGTTGACTAATGACAGAGTTATGCAAGGGGGAGCAAATTTCCCCCTCCCATTTTCGAAACAAATTTATGGAACCAAGCTGCAAGCAAAGCCTTTCAAACAAAAAAAAAGAATTTTGAAAATCGGTTTACAAATGACAGAGTTATGCGTACACAAACATAAAGAAAAGTAAAAAAATACGCAAGAATTGATAACCTTCTTTTTGAAGTCAGTTACAAAGCGTAAAAATATAATTTATAAAAATAGGCAAAACGGCAACGCTGGTGGCATTGTTTTTGTTTCTTTAGTATAAGTGAGTGTGCCGCACATGTGCCTAAATTTGCCACATGCTCACGTGCATGTATCACATAATTTCTATCTCTAAGCACACGCATATATACGTGTGCCAGTTTGATTGGCACACGTACACGTGCCAAAAGTAAGCACACAAAAAAGTGGCACTTACTCGTGTGCGTGTGCGACATTTTTTTGTGTGCTTATTTTTGGTGCATGTGCTGCACATGTGTGTGCAAATCCGTACCCTGCCTAAAACTATTTAAAAAACGCCTAATAATAAAGCGAGAGGGCTTTAACAAAACTTTACGACTATAAATTTTAACCGAACAAATTATGTTAACATGATAAGCTTAGATAACGAAAGCATTTTATCGGAGCCGCCATTCACTGCAAACATACCCTATGACTATTTGCTAGAGTACATAGAATTTGACGATCCACCGTTTCCGAATCCACAAATTCCTCCACACATTCAAGGAACCGAGCGATTTTTGCAACTACTGACTAGCGTTTTACGTCGAAGTATTGAAAGAAATCTCGATGGTGTTATGGCAGTCACGGTTGAAAGTCGAAACGCAACACCTAGGATGGACAGCAAACAAAACCTTAAAAATAAGTAATTCTAAAAAAAGTGTATTAATTCTTTCCCTTTTCGGCCTTAACAATTAAGTTTTTGTTTCGCATTTATATATAAAATAATTTTGTTTACTACCATTTGATTTGGCGGGTGAAGAAAGTAATTAAAGTTTAATATTTTTAAAACATCGCAAAATTGTTTATTTCAATTGTTATGAGCAGAACTTAACATTAAAAGCATTCCAATTTCTGGATCATTTTGAATATACTTGCTTATACGTTTTTATTTTTTATCTCAATTTTCGCATATTGTAAAAAATATATAAAATACGAAAAGAAAGGTTTCTCGTTAAAAACGGGAAGCTCGATTTTGATTTTAGACACATGGTTTCTTGGACAAACCCTCTTAGAATTCGTCGTAGATTACGATTTTGACAACCACTTGGTAGAGAAAAAAATGTACCCACACTAACGTACATATTATGAATGTACATATATAAAATCAGATTTGCAGTAGTTTACTTCTTGAAATGACATTGTATAAAATCTGCAATTCAAGGACATAAATCTGCAAATCTCACTATGTAGCCAACTTTAAGAGCGCGAAGTGGGCGGGCTTATCTATTTTTTAATAAATAAGTATTATTTTTTCATGAATTCAAACCGGAAAAAAGATTTTTATTTCCAATAAAGTTTAATTAAGTTGTACATATATTATTAATTTATTCATAGAATTTAAAATGAGTTTGAAATGTATTTTATGTCAAATTTTTCATAAAAAATTTTCTTAAAATAGATTTCAAATACATTTTATTTATTTATGAATATGGGGGTAATAATATATGTACAACTTAATTAAAACAGAATACATACCTATGTAGTTATTATTTTATTAATTATCTTTCAGGATGCTTCAGGAACCCCTACAACCAGAAATGTGAAAAGTATAACTTCAACTAGAACTGCAACGCGAAAACAGTATCATCAAAGTAAGCGGAAGAAACGTAAGGTTATTGCATCAGATGAAGATGAGGAATACAGCGATGATTAGTGAATGATATTAATATGCGATAAAACTATTAAATTGTTTACAATTGCCCTCATCGCTTAAAATTTAGAATCTTGTATGTTTTAGAATATTTTTTTCCACCGAACAAAGCAGAGAAATTTCAAGAAAATAAAAGAAATATTTGCCTTTTATTGGCGATAAGTACGAATATCTTTATTGTTATAAATAAAACATTAGCTTTGGTTTTCCATAGATAAAGAAGCGAATTTTTTATAGTATGTATGTACTATAGTATGTATGTATATTTATTACAAATTAATACTTTCTTTTAAATTTTGTTAAATATATGTAAATGTATGTACATACTAAAGAGCTGCACAAGCATAAGAAAAATGGCTTACAAGCAATTTTAATAAATACAAAGAGTGTGTCTAAAACTCTCTCATTACAAAACACATACTTCCAAAAACATTTGTTTTGCTTTACGATAAAACTATTGAAGAATAGAATGATACTGCAGTAGAACAATGCTGAAGTACAATAAATCTGAATCAGAACAAAGATGAAATAGAACATTACAACTGAAATAGAACATTCAAAACATGTTTGTATGTTTTGATTATAGATATAGACCAAAGAGGAATTTGCATAGGGAGAAACATTTGCGTTTTGTTATGAATATGAAAACGCTTAAAAAAGTTTTTGAGCAGCTCTTTAGTACATATATATATATATATATATATATATATATATATATATATATATATATATATATATATATATATATATATATATATATATATATATATATATATATATATATATATATATATATATATATATATATATATATATATATATATATATATATATATATATATATATATATATATATATATATATATATATATATACAGTAGTTTTCCGGTTTAACGAACATTCGATTCTGCGAACATCGCTTTTAACGAACAGTTCAAGATCAATTCGCTCCATTGATTATCTTATATAACGAACAAAAATATTTTTTGTGCTCAGTTTAACGAACAAATAAGATTTATAATATTAGTTAAGAAACTTATTTTAAGACATTTCTTATACAAATAACTAAAAACAAAGCGAGTAGAAAAAAGTACCGCTATCTTACAATAAAAAATACAATTCTAGTTATTTATTTATCCATATACTGGTTATTCTACATAAGTACTGCGTATAACGTACGTTTCAGTTTAACGAACGGGCCTGACAAAGTACTGGTTCGTTAAACCGGAAAACTACTGTATATATATATATATATATATATATATATATATATATATATATATATATATATATATGTATGTATATATATATATATATATATATATATATATATATATATATATATATATATATATATATATATATATATATATATATATATATATATATATATATATATATATATATATATATATATATATATATATATATATATATATATATATATATATATATATATATATATATATATATATATATATATATATATATATATATATATATATATATATATTAAGGCCGTTCACGACATAGTGGGAAAAAATTTTTTTTATCGGATCTAAACGCATAGTAACTAGCTTATTTTGTGCCACTTGGAGTGCAAATAAGACCTGCAAAAAATATATTCAATCGAACAACGTTTAGAGGTTGCTCAACGCTCCCAAAGATTTGCTATAGAATAGCTTTTGTATACCTATTTCTTTAGAAAATTTACTATTTTGTACCGGTGCCGATTTGTGAATTGGAAATTGATCATGATTGTAATATTTGTTTAAGACCCACTGTAAACAAGTTCTCAACACACTTACATACTTGTTGTTTTTTCCTACGTATTTTTTTAATCAATGTCTTCAAACAATAACAATTCGTTTTAAATCCGTTACTTTGCTTCTTCGCTGCATAAGCAAACGTCGCCTCGGCAGTTCGCTGCTTGGTAACAGCAAGTAAAGTGCGTAACTATTACTCAGTTTCTTTTCTTTACACAAAAAAAGTCAACAAAGCAGCAAGTGTTTCTCCTTCTCATTTACCCAGTAGTCAGTTTGAAGTTGACGCTTGAGAAACAAGCATACTAGACTATTCTGACAAAATATTCATAGCTTTGTCAATTGTGTGTAGCGTACGGTTTTTGAATAGTGTTTTAACAATTTTTACGTTTTGCTATAATATTAATTGCGCTTTATAATGGCTTCAAGTACAACTGCTGCTACTAAGACGAGACTCAAAACAAATATCTGGTTAATTGGACAGCCAGTACCTAATCTTCGCTTGAATGTACTTCCAACCGCATCTGATGTCTTAAAAACTTTTTTCCATCACCACAAAACCCTTAAAAAAACTGTTCCACAAAGTCTGAAGTCCACTACAGGAGAATTAATGGAAATTTGGGACAAAGCTCGTATCCCAATGGCTTTCCAACCAAACATCGTTTCTAAAATGAAATATCTTGTTCAGGAATACAATTTGCTGAAGAAAAACAAATCACGAGTTTCAGAGGCACAGAGTACTAGAGAAAATACGTTCTCAAACAAAATTGAACTGCTTTTCGATATCGCACATAAGGAAGCTGAAAGCAAAATCAGAATTGAAGAAGATGAAGTGTTTCTAAAGGATCAGCGAGGAAGTAGAAAGATGAAGATGGCTGGACTGGACACGGAATTGGCAATACGGGAACTGCGGATCCAGGAACGGAAACAAGAAAAAGAAGAAAGAAAACGACGTGAAGAGGTAAGAAAGACAGCTGCTACTACTACATTTAGCGCACTTGAAAATCTCGACGAAGATGGTGAGGAAGAGAATATGGAATATGATAAAATTGACGCAAGCTATGAAATTGAAATACCAACGTATTATCGGAAACAACTTAACAACATTTTTGTGTCATCTGGAGATAGCCCTCCACACAAATCACGTATTCTCCAGAACATGCTTGCTTCTCCTGATGTGACATCAACATTGGATCGTATAAATCTTTCTGATACTAAGTTCACCATCTTGGCTGCAGCAATTGCAAAAGCTGATGGGCAAGATCTGGATGATGGTTTCTTATCTCGTTCAACTGTACAAAGAAAGCGAGCAGCTCATCGATCTTATATTGACATGTCTGTGAGAGAAGGTTTCCTTACTATTGAAAAGCCACCACTATTGGTTCATTGGGATGGTAAAGTGATGAAAGACAGTACAAACAAACAGGACCCAAAATCAAATGTTGATCGGCTACCTGTAGTTGTCACGGGCCATCATCTAGAAAAAGTACTTGGCGTTTCCAAAATATCTTCAGGAACGGGAGACGCACAAGCAAAAGCAACATTCCAGCTTCTTGTCCTATGGGAAGTTGTGGATGATATTATTGGAATGAGCTTCGATACAACTGCTGCAAATACAGGAGCTACAAATGGAGCGTGTGTTCTTCTTGAGAAACAGATGGGCAGGAACTTATTATATTTTGCTTGTAGACATCACATTCACGAGCTGATTGTTGCAAATGTGTTTTCAGTGTTGTTTGGACCATCCAAAGGTCCTAATATATCACTTTTTCAACGATTTCAGCAAGGTTGGGCAAAAATCAATCATCAGAACTTCAAGCTCTTGGACGATAAACGCCTAAACACGCCATACCTACAAGATCTGAAAAAGGAAGTAACTTCTTTCCTCAAGGGTATTCTATTATCAAAAGAAGAATACATGCCTCGAGATGACTACAAAGAGATGGTGGAACTTTGTTTATTACTTTTAGGGGAGTTACCCACAGCAGATCAGTATCGTTTCAAGATTCCTGGTGCATACCACATGGCAAGATGGATGGCAAAAGTGATATACTGTTTGAAGATTTTTCTTTTTCGAGCAGAATTTAAGCTAACGGTAAAAGAGGAGAAGAATCTCACCGAATTTTGTTTGTTCGCGTGCCTCATTTACGTTAAAGCATGGATTTCTTGTCCTAAAGCAAGTGATGCTCCAGTAAATGATTTGCGTCTATTCAAACAAATAAAACAGTATTCAACTGTGAATGCGATTGTCTCAGAAGCAGCAATGAAGAAGCTAAAATCTCACTTGTGGTATCTTGGGCCCGAGCTGATTCCTCTTTCCTTGTTTTCCGATAAAATTCCAGTTCAGGAGAAACGAATGCTGGCAAACGAGTTAAATAATATTAAAAGTTTCCCGAAACACTGGACAGAAAGAGGAATCAAGCTGAATAGCTGCGATCGGTTAGAGAGCAAAAGCTTCCACAATCTGGTAAATTATACATCTGTCTGTGCTCTGAATGCCTTAAATATTGATCTGGAATTTCTCAACATTGATCCCGATTCGTGGAATGAATCACCAAAATTCCAAGAAGCCAAGCACATTGTTGATTCTTTGAGAGTGGTTAACGATGCAGCAGAACGCTCTGTTGCTCTAATGTCTGCCTTCAACGAATCTATTACGAAGAATGAGACAGAAATGCAGAAATTAATTCAGGTGGTAGAAGATCACAGAAAGAGAGTTCCCGATGCTCGAAAAGTTACACTTAAAGCGTATAATCCGCGATAACAAGATCATAATGCATTTTAGATTGTGTTAAGTGGTTTTTATGTAATGCTGATTAGCACATTTTGCTTAGATTATATGTATTAAAGTTCAATAAAAAGAAGTCCTTTGAGCAACCCCTAAATATTTTTCGATTTGTTTGAGTTTTTGCACAAAGCAATGTTTATAAAAAAGGAACAAAATAAGCTACTATGCATAATCAAATTCAAAAAAATTTTTTTTGAACAGCCCTAATATATATATATATATATATATATATATATATATATATATATATATATATATATATATATATATATATATATATATATATATATATATATATATATATATATATATATATATATATATATATATATATATATATATATATATATATATATATATATATATATATATATATATATATATATATATATATATATATATATATATATATATATATATATATATATATATATATATATATATATATATATATATATATATATATATATATATATATATATATATATATATATATATATATATATATATATATATATATATATATATATATATATATATATATATATATATATATATATATATATTAGGGTCGTTCAAAAAAAATTTTTTTGAATTTGATTATGCATAGTAGCTTATTTTGTTCCTTTTTTATAAACATTGCTTTGTGCATATATATATATATATATATATATATATATATATATATATATATATATATATATATATATATATATATATATATATATATATATATATATATATATATATATATATATATATATATATATATATATATATATATATATATATATATATATATATATATATATATATATATATATATATATATATATATATATATATATATATATATATATATATATATATATATATATATATATATATATATATATATATATATATATATATATATATATATATATATATATATATATATATATATATATATATATATATATATATATATATATATTATATATATATATATATATATATATATATATATATATATATATATATATATATATATATATATATATATCTGTAACGTAGAGCTTTAAAAATTAAAGCTTATTTTTATTCAAGATAAATAAACTTATGTTTGAACTGTATATATAAAATTTTTAATGCTGCATTCAAATTGCAATTGTACACAATTTTTAAAGTCTAGCAAAGGTATTAAACCCGATCAAAATTGTAATATTTTGCAAATAACTTAAGAATATTGAAGTAATAAATTTATTATTAATAAACAATTCTGTTTTATACGATATCAAATGTATTCAAATAGTTTGTTTAAAGCAAAGTCAGATAAAAATAAATTAAGTAAAATGCGACTTTGGCTCGCACACGAAGGGTTCCGTACGAATACACCTATGCATATCCCTTTTCTTTTCGTTTTTGTCCCTTTTTTCATTTTGGCAGTTTTTTCGTTGTGCTTTTTTGTTTAATTTTAGTTTTTTTAAGTATTTTTCGTTTTTTGCAATTTTTTTGTTTTTTGCCGATTTTTTTAGTTTTGGCGATTTTTTGGTTTTGGCGTTTTTTTCACTTTTAGACGATATTTTTAGTTTTATCGATTTGTTTTAGTTGTGGCGCTTTTTCGGTTTTGGGGATTTTTTTCGGTTTTTAGTGATTTATGTAGTTTTAACGATTTTTTTGTTTATGACACTTTTTTTCGTTCTGTAGATTTTTTGCCGATTTTTGGTTTTTTGTTTTAGCGTTTTTTTTTGTTTTGGCGTTTTTTTGGTTTCAACGTTTTTTCGCTTTTTGCTTTTCGACGATATATTTAGTTCTAGCAATTTATTTTAGTTTTGGCGCTTTCTTCAGTTTTGGCGAATTTTTCGGTTTTTTTTAGTTTAAGCGATTTTTTTTTGTTTTGTCACTTTTTTCGTTTTGGCGCTTTTTTTGTTTTTGCGTTTTGGTGATTTTTTTTCATTTTTGGCGATTTTTTTGTTTTTTGATGATATATTTAGTTTTAACGATATTTTTTATGTTTTTTGAGTTTTTTTTAGGTTTTTTGGCGATATTTTTAGCTTTGGAGATATTTAGCGTTTTAGCGATTTTTTAATTTTGGTGCTTTTTCCTTTAAGCGCCTTTTTTGCGATTTTTCGATTTGACATTTATTTTTAATTTTGGAATTTTTTAGTTCTAGCGTTTTTGAAAATTTCAAGAGTTTACCTCTTACGGTTTCCAAGATTACATAGTAAAATTACATTAACTAATAGAACACCCTTTAATTTTTATTGTTTTATATATCAGCGTTAATTGGTGTAGTATTTATATTCTGCAGACTATACCAATTAACACTTACTTTGAAAATTTAAAGTGTCTATATATATGTCTGTATATTACATTAGTATTTCAACATATTTCGTTGCTCGCTTTAGAACACCCTTTAATTTTTAACTGTCATATATTTGTTGGTGTAGCGGCGAAATTTTTACATATTCTGTGAAAATTTCAGGTCCGTATCTCTTATGGTTCACGAGAAAACATCCTGTGACAGACAGACAGCGTAGCGAAAACAATGGGGTTTCTTTACACTTTTGGTGTACGGAACCCTAATGATAAATCATTTTAAACGATCTTCGATTTGTTTAAGAACGAACAATATTTTTATAACAGATAATCCTCGATTTACGTTGTCCTTATATTAAAGCCTTGCACAAAACCATTTGAGAGAACATTCAAGACATCATGTCTTGGATTTCTGCAATGCTTTACTGTAGGGAAGTCTTGAAAAACAAAAACCGTCAAATATTGTTTGCAAGATATTGGTTTAAGTTGTTGTATGCATCGGAACAGAAGCAAAAACTTCGTGATGAAAGAATTTTTGGTGTTTGTTTTTTCTTTTATATGAAACTCTGGCTTTGTTGACATGTGCACACTAAAGTGCTGCGCAAAATATTCTAAATGTTTTGTGTTCTATTTCACACTACTTCCAAGCACTGTATTTCTCTGCAAGCACTTCTCAAGCAGCACTTGAAAAGTTTTTCTATGACACTACAGTTTTGTTAGTGCTTGTGTTTTCAAAACAAGTAGAATAAAAACACAAAAACAGACATTGAAATAAAGAAAGCATCGAGTGCAGTATAACATACATATACAAAAACGTAAATAGGAATTCAAAAAATTAACAGTGATCATTAGCTTAAAAAAAGAAATGGATACATTAAATGTAAGCGAAATGAGCACATTGCTAACAACTCAAACGGAATAAAGTCAAAATTTTTGTCTGGTGATCTCAAAGCGAGGACGCAGCAAAGTGTGAAACGTTTTCCAAAAGATTGAGACTGATCGTGGTGTGGAATAGGGATGACCAAGTGAAAAAAATACATCGATATTTATATATATATATATATATATATATATATATATATATATATATATATATATATATATATATATATATATATATATATATATATATATATATATATATATATATACATATATATATATATATATATATATATATATATATATATTTTTTTTTTTAAATATCGATCGGCATCGATATATATCGAATAAAAATATCGAAATATCGATATTTTTCAACACTGATAATTCATACGTAGTCCCTAAATTTTTTTAAAAATAAAACAAAAAAAGTACCTTTCTTATAAATAATTAAGCTGGAAAGAGTTAATTTCTAAGATCCTTACTGTTCCATCAATATTTCATGAAACATACATCAACAAAATTACTCTCAAAGAATGATAATTTTTCGAAAAGACAAAACATTATAAATAAAACAAAAGATTTTGTTAGTAATATTCTATTTGATGAAGACTGTGCCGAAATGTTTTTAAAAACTGCACGAAAAACAAAACCAAAGCTAAAAATATCGAATTTGATATCGACAGTATTATATATATCGACAGTAGCATATTTGGAAAAAAAACCGATATATTGAAATTAAAAATATCGACGATATATATCGATATATTTTAAAAAAAATATCGATATATCGATATTTTTGCCCATCCCTAGTATGGAAATACCTGGCTTTTTAATTTGTAGTAAATGTACAAACCACAGATTATACACGAATAGGACACGGCCATCCTGCGTTAATATTTGTAACTAAAAATGGCCAAATTTTACTCATAGTGGCATCATTAACTTAACCCCATAATTGTTAAAGGACAGAAAATTGTTGTCTTGTATATGTCTGTCTCTTTCATTCGGGGTTAAATTTGATTTTTTTTTGTTTACCTTTTTATTGAAAAAAAATTTATACAAATTGGCGGAAAAATATAGGAAAATTCTGTTTTGGCGGACTTTTTGGCAGAATTTCCTCATATTTTGCGCCAATTTTTAGCTAATAGTTCATTAGTGAATACCTGTTCGATGAGAAAAGAAGAAACATTTACAGAAGAGGAAAAAAACTGAAACAAAGCCAAGGAAAATGTACGTATTATTTTGTAAATTTTAAAATTAATTTTATAAATATTTCTTTGGTTTTCAGGAGTCGCAGATGTATAATGGGTTGCCCACAAATGGACCGCCTTCATCGCTTTCCGAAGGATCAGTCAAGGTTAGTTCCTAAAATTACTGTGTGTGATTAAAATAAATTTTATAAAGCCGGAAAGTTGGTTATTGAACAGAGACTATTCGTCTTAGCATATGTAACTATTTCCGGCTTTACTTCCAATTGGCAAAAAGATAGCCAATTGGAATTTGTTTTGTTAAAAGGTCTTTACAGACATTCGTGCCGTGCCGTGTCAGTTCAATGTAAATTAAAAAATCGTTTCGTTAGTTTTAGACGGAGGTGCTTGCATACGTCCGGCACCGTGTCGGACTTTTACTATAAGTGCTGTTTCAGTGCCCGGTCCTTGTTTTTTTTTTCATTGACGATTTAAAGTTATTATAAATATAAGTTGTGTTTGCTATGGTGGACAATTTAATCGAACGCGAACGTACAACAGGTGTGTGTGAAATAGTGTTGACGCTGATTTCCATTGACACTGAACTGATACGGCATGGATGTCTGTAAGTAGACATTAAAATTATAGCAAAGTTATTGCGTATACCGAATAAAACCCAAAAATCGGTTCAGAAAGGATGCAGTGTTATTTACAAGTTTACAAGTTTTGCCAAATGTGGAAATCGGCGTTTTCAAAAATCTTTGTAACTTTTCCAATTTCTAACCGATTTTCAAAATTAAAGGCTTATTTTATTTCATATAGAATACGCTTTCAATTTAACTGAAAAAAGAAGTATGGTGAAGTGCAAATTTTTGAAAAAAAGACATCCAATTGAAGAAAAAATTAAAAAGTGAAATTTTAAAAATTTGTTTTTTGAATGTTTTAGCGAAAGGGTTTTAAAATCAAGATGTTTTAGCGAAAGGGTTTTAAAATCAAGATCTTTTTTTAGATATTTATAAAACAACGTCAGTGGCCTATTTAAAACCGTTAGAAAATTACAAATCGGTTCAGAAATGACATTTTAAAGTGTTACTTAGCATATAAATTAGTGTTTTTCAAATATTTTTGTAACTTTGCCAATTTCTAACCTATTTTTAAAATTAAAGGCTTATTTTATTTCATATAGAATACGCTTTCAATTTAACTGAAAAAAGAAGTATGGTGAAGTGCAAAATTTTGAAAAAAGACATCCAATTGAAGAAAAAATTAAAAAGGTATTTTTTGAAAATATGTGTTAATAAAGCATGGCGTCTGTTGATTTTGCATCCGTTTTAGGGGCTATTCACATATTACGCAGCGCTATTTTTGGAGTTTTTTAACCACCCACAATTTTGATTATTCAAATTTGAATCATTTTATTCAAAATAATAAAGCAACAATATTTCAAATAAAATGAATTTAACACATCCCAATATAAAACGAAAGAAATACAAAAAACTAAAAAAAAACAAAAGCATAAAATAAAAAAAAAACACAAGAGAAAAATTAAAACACAAATTATGCAAATATAAATTATTTAAAACCATGATTAATCAAATAATCTTCATTTTGAATAATCAAATCTAAAATTATTTGATTAATCAGCATTTTGATTAATCAGGCTTCTTGATTAATCATAATTTTGATTAATCAAAAATATTATTAATCGATTAATTGCACTTCCATACTAAAATCTTTATTATAATTTCCTTATTGAAACGCTTATTAAGGATGCATATGTATGTACCAGATCTGTTAAAGAGTGAGACATATTTGGTTTTTAATACACTATGAATTAAATTAAATTAATTTTGTTCATTCCTTTGCAGCCTTAAAATGTACATAATACATACATATCGTTACCTAAAACGTAAAACGTCCTAGCTAACAAAAAAATCTAAATCGACTTTTTTACAAATTCCGTTGTATTTCACCGCACATATCATTGCAAAAAAAAATACAGACTTCACCGAACGAAAACAGCGATTTTATTAAAAAATCAAAAAGGAAAGAGGCAAGGACAGTAACATTATTTGTCTACTCCCCGTTTAACTTAACTTTATTTCATTTTGCTATAGCAGACATAATAATTAGGGATGTAACCGATACAGATATATTGGCGATACTTGAAATTTTTCGATACATCGATATTGGCGATATTTTACTGTCGATACGACGATACGGCATTTTTCGGAGGAATTCATTTTTGGCAACAAAATATCGAAATTTGCTGTACCAAGAAATGAATCTCCTGAACTAAATGTGTCAAATTTAAATGTTTCGAATGTAGAACTACCGCGATTAAATGTAAACATGTCAAATTTAGAAAACCCGCTCCTAAATGTAAATACGTCAAATGTAGAATCGCCATGCTCAAATTTAATCAGTGTAACTCCGATTCCAAATACTACACAAAGCAAAGACAGATGAACAAATGACAATTCGACGAAAGATAGATCAATACGCCATGACATGGACGAGTTAGCTATAAATGAAGACATATTTACGAACAATTTGCCGCATAAGTCTGACTCTACTCTTAAATTAAAGACAATACAAGCTGCTTTGGACAAATACCGAACACTTTATTTATCAGAAAAACGTTTGAATTCTAATTATAGAGCAGCTAAGATTAGATTATATAAGAAATTAGATAAGTACAAACAAAAAGTTGGAAATTTGGAATTGGAGTTGAAAAATAAGAATGACATGTCTTCTAAAATATCTAATTCGTTGTCAGTATGTTTAGAAAATAGTTTAGTTAATCATAATCGGGAAACTAAAAATGTCGGTATTGCATCGGGTTGAAACTGATTGCTTTAGCGGTATATTTCCTATGCCCATTAGTTTATCGCTATTTATCTAAATTATTAGATTGGCATGACGTAAGAACTTTACGTCGTTTTGTAAAGGACTGCCCTAAGACTCCTGGCAATTTAAATGGTACTTTTGAAGCATTGAAATTACGTGCGCGAGAATTGCAAGAAGGGGAAAAATACATAAGTGTATCTTGTGACGAAATGTCTCTGAAAACCTTTCTTGAGTATGATAGGTTCAAGGATAAAATAAAAGGTCTAGAGGATTTCGAGGACGAAAATCGTTCTAGAAATTTAGCGACTAGCCCTATGTTTATAATGGCAAGTGGTATAGGTGGCAATAGTTGGTCGCAAGCAGTATCCTATTTTTTTGTTCAGGGTAACTGTAAAGGAATTGTTATGCAGAAGTATATATTTGAGGCTATTTCAAAATAATAAGCAATAGTCTTGCCAGTTTGTTTGCGATCAGGGAGCCAATTTTGTAAAAGTTTCCAAGATTGCTCAGGTTACCAAGCAGAGGCCGTATTTTATAGTTAATAAAGAAAGGATTTTTTCATGCATAATAGTCCTCATTTGTTAAAAAGTGCACGTAATTGCCTTCTCAATTTAGATTACAACATTTTTTCAACAATAAACTTATATCATGGACAGATGTAAAGCACTTTTTTCACACAGATTCTAATTCGTTAAAATGTGCTCCTAAGCTAAGTACGGAGCACATTAATCCAAACAATTTTCAGCGCATGAGAGTAGACTTAGCAGCTCAGGTTTTAAGTCGGACAGTAGCTAAAGGTATGCGCACGTTGCAAGCTTCGGGAAATTAGATCCTAGGAAATCCTTATCATATCATAATACGGCCGAATATTTAGAGTTTTTTAACGACCTTTTTGACAATTTAAATAGCCGTACAGAAAGACGTGTTTTCAGGGGCTCAGAAGACCAATTAGAACTTTTGCGACATGCCCCTAAGCAACTTAAAACTTTTAAAATCATAGACGAAAAGGGAACTAACATAACAAAGACTTTTAAATTCATTTCCCGTTGGCTTACGAACATTTCTTTGGGCATATCTTAATCAAGAAGGTTTTCAGGGATTGAAGACTCGTAGACTAACACAAGACCATCTAGAGCACTTTTTTGGACAAATTCGAAAGGGTTCTGGAAATTCCGTCCGTGTAACACCACGAAACTTTTCGAGCTCATTTCAAAAGCATTGGGGACTTCATTATGTTAATGTTGTTGTTAATGGAAACTGTGAAGATATTTCTCCAGAGGACAAAATTTTGGACTTTTCGGTTGTAGACCTGGCTTACAGCTTTGACCCAAACAACACCCAGTGGAATGAATTTCATGCTTTACCCAATCCATGCCCATCCATTAGAGAGACGGACGTTCATGACAAATGCCTTGACAACGAGGAGAAGACAGTATTGGAAAGAAATGCATTTGTTTACATATGTGGTTACTTTTATTACAAACTACATAAAACACATGTATGCACTTCCCCTTTACCAACCTTTGAAGACAACGAAAAAATTCCAAATGACTACTATTTTACACATGAGAAACAGTTCGACAATTGTCATTTAGTTAATCCTCCACAAGGCTTCGTTGACTATTTCCGAAATTTAGAAAGCAAATTTCATGATTTATTTAATAAGAACTGCCACCGACAGGGTATACGACAAATAATTTTCGACAAACTTTACCAAGAAAAACCTTATTTGTGTTGTAATGTAGTTAAACATGAAGATATTTTAAATCTTTTTATTAGAATAAGAATTTATTTTATTCTTAGATATTTTAATGCAAAGTTAAAAGAGCCAAATTTTATGCGTATTTTTTTACACAGTTTGTTATTTTTTTAATTTGGAACTTATTTCTTTGTATCGTCTCAAATTTGTATTTTCGGAGTATTTATTTCGACTCAAACTAATTTCTTTCATTTTATCTGCATTTACACACAAATACCAGTTATTTCAATATATGCACATATAAACAGGACAGAAAGTCGTCTTGCGTGGATACACTTTTGTTTTATTTCCTCATTCAGTTTTTGCCACATATGCCTTAAAAATTAGTTCAGAGCTTCATTTCTTGACTAGGAAAATTAGCATAATTTTTCTTTAATTAATATCTTTTAAATTCATTTTGTAAATAAAATATTTATTTAACTTTTTCATTCTGCTAATATTTATGATATTTATTTAATTTAATTCAAACATAAACACTCTACCTCATTTTTTACTAACACAACACTAACAAAACATAACTTGATCGCATGAACATTATATGTATATAAAAGACTTAAACAAATCAGAACATATAAAACTTTACCATACATGATCCACTTTTACAAAACTTTAAATAATAATAAAAATTGTATGCTTAATCTTTAAAATTATTTTAATTTCTAGCATCATTTTTGTTTAATTTGCTATGAAATCTATTAAATGTTATGTTTAAGTACTCTTATATACATATCTTTTCTTATACCTATTGTTATTTCTTTCAATTGAATTGTATTATTTTTATTATTCCAGCAAACATGTGGAATTGATATTAAACAAAATGATTTAATATGAAATCCATTTTCAAAAGTATTAAATTAATTAAAGAAATATTTTTTGTTTATTTTAAATTTTATTTGAATTTTTATAACGCCTAAGTTTTTGTTTGCTGGGATGGCATCAAGGATAATTAAAAAAACCAATAAAGGATAGCAACCTCAAATTTGTTTAAATTTTATTTAATCCAGGAGTAAGTGTAGCGAATGTACATATTGCACATGTATTTGTGCATTTTGAGCTTCTCCTTAGGTTAGGTTAGGTCGAACAGGCTGCCGGTTTCTAACAACCGGCCCACTTGAGTCCTTTGATCCCTTTGTGATGCCTGGGATGGATAGTAGGGAAGTTCAGAGAGGTGTCCCTCCTATCCCAGAGGTTTGGTCGGTGTTAAACCAACCCGAGTATCTTATGAATGAATTTATTCCCCTAACGTCGCATTTCTCCAGGTCTGCTAGTTCGGGTAGTGACGGATTTCCTAAGTATGACGCCCTATTTCTATATAGTGCTGGACTTCTACAGAAATCGTTAAAAGGAAGATTTAATCTTCTGGCATGCACACCAATAAGACAGTGCCCTGTTATGACCGCTACGAGTATACGCAGCTGTTAACGAGGGAGCCCCAATATGTTTGCAGATCTTGCGAAGTTATACTGGGGCCAGATGGATCTGGAAACCTCACAAGTGATTTCATTTGTCCATCTGGTTTGCGCTTCTCTAAATAGTTGGTGCTGAATTTGTATTTTACAGCTTTTTAGTGGGACACCTACTAACCAGTCGATGTCATTTTCATGTAGGCGGCCACCGGCCTTGGCTAGACCGTCCGCGATAATGTTACCGGGCACACCCGCGTGGCCCGGTACCCAGAAGAACCCTAGGTTCGCATGTCTCGCCATCTCATTCAGAGATGCCCGGCATTCTTTAACCAATTCCGATGTTGTGTAAACACCAGATAGAGCATGTAGTGCCGCCTTACTGTTGGTACAAATTCGGATGTCCTGATCGAATATTCTGTAGTACCTTAACCAGTTGGCTGCCCTTTTGATTGCCGATATTTCAGCCTGAGTGATGCTACATTGGTTTGGTAGTCTAAAGTTTATCCTACGTTGCATTTGTGGGATGTAGAAACCCCCGCCCACTCTGATGCCCGACTTTGACCCATCGGTGTAGATCTCGAGCACATCCTCATATTGGTGTATGTAGTTTGCCTATGAGGATGTGCCCGAGAAGTCCACCAGGAATCTTTTGTCGGGCATCAGAGTAGGCGAGCAGTAGTCAGTGTGGTCGGGAAGATCTGAGATTTGCCCTTATATCGTCGCATGGGCTACGTTACCCCGTTTCCATGCACCTGAGGCATCTAGTCTAACCGCCGAGCTCATGGCCAGTTGTTTAATCATGAGTTCAGCAGGAAGCCAATGCAGCATGGTGAACAGTTCGATGGATGTAGTAGTGCGAGGTGCACCCGTGATCAGCAAAGCAGATGTTCGAAGAACCTTTTCTATTATTTTAGCGTATGTGGCTTTATTTAAGGAAGTCCACCAGACGACAGACCCGAGTATGGGCTTAACCACCATTTCAAAAAGCCAATTGACGTTTTTGGGACTTACGCCCCACCTGTTGCCGATCGCCCTTTTGCAGGTGTATAGAGAAATAGCAGCCTTGGCTGCCCTAGCTTGAACGTTGGGATACCATGAAAGCTTAGAGTCCAGTATAATACCGAGATACTTCACGCTATCTGATAACCTAAGGGTGACTCCGTTGAGAGTCGGTAACGTGATAGTCGGTGTCTTGTATTTTCTCGTAAAGAGAACAAGATCCGTATTTTGAGGGTTAGCATTAAGACCACTTTCAACGCTCCATCTACTTATGATACCTAATGCCGATTGAAGACGTTGAGATAGAGTATCTAGAAATTTACCAGCTATTGCTACTGCTACGTCATCCGCGTAGGCTACTGATTTAAACCTCATAGAGTCCAGTTCCACCAGTACCGAATTTATGGCGATATTCCATAGGATAGGTGACAGAACACCTCCCTGGGGAGTACCTCGCCTAACCGTTTTTTTAATAGTCGTTTGCCCCATCGTGGAGGAAATTACCCTATTTGTTAAGAGTCCTCGTATGAAGCTAATTGTTGACCAATGTTCAGTCTTTCTAGTTCCATAATGATGGATTCAGGTCGTACATTGTTAAAGGCACCCTCTATATCAAGAAAGGCCACGAATGTATATTCTTTGTTTGCCAGGGATTTTCAATGAATCCTACAAGCGAGTGAAGTGCCGTCTCAACTGATTTGCCCTTCGTATAGGCATGTTGGGAGGTTGATAGGAGGTTCGGAGAAATTGTTGATCTAAGGTGTAGATCAATTATCCGTTCCAAAGTTTTAAGGAGAAAAGATGATAGGCTGATGGGGTCTAAAATCTTTCGGGTTTACGTGTGTAGTTTTACCCCCTTTGGGAATAAAGACCACGGAACATTTGGTCCATGCTATCGAAATATACGACCAAGTTAGACAGGCCGAGTATATCCGAATGAGCCATGGAGTGATAACGTCTGCATTACGCTGTAGGTCAGCTGGAATAATGCCATCGGGACCCGGTGATTTGAACGGGTCAAAGCTGTTGATGGCCCACATTATTTTTTCCCTATTTAGGGTAATCGTGGCCATGTTAGAATGTATTGATGGTATGGCTGCAATCTCTCCCGTGTAGGGAGTGCAACCGGAAAAGTGCGTGTTCATTAGTACCTGTAGGGTCTCCTGACTACTGGTGGTCCATCCGCCACTTGATTTCTTAATGAAACTGGGGACAGTTGGAAGAGTAGCCAAGATTTTGTGAAGGCGACTAGTCTCAGAGGCACCCTCAACATTGCTGCAGAAGGACCTCCATGACGTTCGTTTCGCATCCCTGACGAGTTTCTTGAACCTGATTACAGAGGCTTTGTAGGCTGACCAGTTACCCAGTCTTTTTGCCTCATTGAATAGTCTGCGACTCTCCTTGCGAGTGTTCGCTATTTCAAGACTCCACCATGGTGGCTTTTTCTTCCCACGTAGTATATTAGGTCTGCATGATACGGCCGTCGCTAAGTTGAAGCATTTGTTAAATTGTCAACCGCGATGTCAATGTCGTGCCTATCGTTTATGATTGGCGATTGTGTAAGAAAGTCAGAGAGAATAAGCTTTTGCTCTTGCCAATTTGTTTTCTTCCTATTTATTATGGGCGTAGCCCGATCAGTTAGAATCCCTATAGTGAATTCAATATAGCGATGATCAGAGAAAGAACAGTCATTTGATACCTTCCATTCCCTAATCATATCAGTATGCGTAGAACTAACAAGCGTTCCTATTTGATATGACGAAAGTGGGTTCTGACCCGACATTTGATATGTCTAAGTTGTTACAAAGAATGAAATCAAATAAAGACTCACCCCTTGTATTTGTGTCAGAGCTTCCCCATACGACATGATGTGCATTTGCGTCTGCTCCGAGAAGGACTGGCAAGTTACGTTGGTTTGCCATTTTAATTGCATCGCGAACCTTTGCGGGCGGAGATTCGCATTCGTGCGCAATGTAGCTCGAGACGACTATTATCGTGCCATAGTCGTCTCCCAGGCTGATGTGGTGGTATCTTCGTCACTGAAATCAGATAAAAAAAGATATTTAGGTTGCCCCTGGCTACTATGCATGCTCTGATCCTACCTGTCTCATTCGCATGCAATAGCCTGAAGCCTTTCGTACCTAGTGCGCAAACCCTGCCTTTGTGAAGGCAGGGTTCTTGGACTAATGCGATCTCCTCCCCTCTTTCTATGAGCCGGAGGAGCATTGTGGTGGATGCTGTTTTAGAGTAGTGAAGGTTCACCTGAGTGACCCTCACCGCCATGGTGTAACGGCTTGATGGTGACGTTGATGTCCTCCTGCTCAGAGTCCAGAAGGTGATCCTAGTCAACTGCCTCGTCTAGCTGGTCAAAGAATTCTCCAACCCAACCTGAGTTGGAGTTGGTGTCCTCCTGAGAAGCTAGACTAGCAGTGTCATCGACCGACATTGCGTCTGGATCCGGTTGATCACCTTCCTAAGCAACTTTGTCCCTTTTGTCGCCCTTGAAGATACTAAGGAAGATGTCCTCAAAACCATAGAACATCTTCCCTTGTTTCTGCTCGAGCGGCAAAATAGACTCGTTGTTCAGAAAGATGACAACCCGTCTGTATGCTCCTACAGGTTCTGAAACAGAGACAACCTTCCAATTTTTGGTCGGTATGTATATCCTCTGGTTTCGATGGTTCATCGGGGACTCGAGCAGTGGCTCTAGGTCGACGTGGATCCTCATCTAGAGGGACCACATCGAGTCTAGCTCCTTCCCATAGACCTTCCAGAAGAGCAACCGCCTGCTTGTATAGCAGAATCGATCGCTCATCGAAGAAGGCCATGAGCTTTATTCGCCTCCCACGAGCCCATCCGGCATCTTCGGCTTTAGGGGTAGGCCCCGGATTGTCTTTAAGGACTTTCCAGAACACCCCCATCACCTTCTTTCGTACCATGTCCCACTTGGCGTAGGTCATGGAGTAGTCTGCGTCACCCCTATCAATGACAGCTTGAACAAGGTGGCCTTTGGCCACCTCGCTGAAGGTTCTGTGCACCGATCTGTGACGCTTTTCGATGGGCTGCAAATGAACCTCCTCATCTGAACGTTGCCGTTCAGATGACCAGATGACAAGACCATCATGCGTGGTGAAGAACCACATCCTACAAGAGGTGATGCTGTTTATAGCAAAACATGATGGATCTAGACTAGATAATGACGAAAAAATCAGCTTTGTTTTTTTAATGATACATTAAAAAATGAAGTTTATTTAAAAAACAAGATATATATTAAAATATTTTCATTAAATTTATTTATAGTATCATCTATAGATCAGCTGTTTCAGTTTAACATAGATTTCTGTGCACCTCCGGTGGCCAACTAGTCATCCAACAGCCTTGTAGGGAGAATGTTGATTTACTTCTACACGGTATGCCTGAAATAAATAATAAAAAATAAAATGTTAATAAAAACATTAACTTTTTTATTTTCAGTTAAAAAACGTACTTACCGTGGATTTCCTTCCACTTCCGGTGGCCACATAGTTGGCCAACAGGTCAAAAGCCTTGTTGCGTTTGACATTCAGGTCTTCTTTTACACGGTATGTCTACAATAAATAATAAAAAATAACATGTTAATAAAAACATTAACTTTTTTATTTTCAGTTAAAAAACGTACTTACCGTGGATTTCCTTCCACTTCCGGTGGCCAGTTAGTTGGCCAAGAGGTCAACAGCCTCGTCGGGCTTTATATGCCGGTCTTCTTTTACACGGTATGCCTGAAATAAATAATAAAAAATAACATTTTAATAAAATCATTAACTTTTTTATTTTCAGTTAAAAAAGGAACTTACCATGGATATCCGCCCACTTCCTGCGGATAATTGGTTGAACAACAGGTTGGCAGACTTGTTGTTTATTGACAAATGTCACTTCACAACACATTTTAGTCTATTTTCGGGGACCAAGTGGTTCTGCAACAGGTTAGTTGTAATAATTTTTTTGTCTACTTAGTATATAAGAAAATAATCAAAAATTAATTCCAACCTTTCCTTGTCATTTCAGGTAATCCAGGAGTACTTACTCTCACGCCCATCTACTCGTCCAATGCCGTGATGTGGTCAGCTATCCACCAACTTGCGCCTGTAAGTTAATAAGCAAATAATTGTAAAAAATCAGTTTAAAAGCATATTTTTTCTTTTCAGCTTATACTCACCAATATTATAAATAATAAAACATTTAATTTTATATAATCTGTACATATTTTGTATTATTTTAAATATTTTTTAATAAAAATAAAAATTTTTTCAAAAAAATTTTTTTTTGAAAAAGAACTAAAAAAATCAAGACAAGCAACTGAAGACTGTTAAAGGCATGTATAATAACAAAAACCAAACAAACAGCTTTGAGTGAATGTATTAAAAAAGAATACTCATCAAAAGCGAAAAACAATAAGTGTGGTAGTGTTGGATATTAATCAGATAGGTGAAATTTCAAAGCTGACTAAATTTAGTTGAAATAAAAATGCAAGAATTTACCATGGAAAATAAGTCTTGTATTCTATTTACTGGCAAAAATTAGTTAAATAGCTGATGTTTCATTGAAAAAAGCATCCACCTTCATAAGTGGTACAAGCGAACAAGAACGCTGATGATGACGAGCGTAGCGGCCGTCGAAATCAGTAGTACTGATCCGTTCTGCTAATCTGATTTGAATATTCCAGCACTCCACTCTTAATAAAAATAATTTGAATTTACATTAATTCAATTATTGAACTAGAAAGCCGAAATAATAAAAAAAAAAAAAAATTTTTCAGACTTTACCTATTAGTTCAAATAAAATAAAAATTACGTAAAATAATTACTATGCAATCGGCCCGTTGCAATAAGTTATATGCATGTGTTTACTTCTCGGTTGGCTGCCTAGAACTAAAAAAATGAAGACAAGCAACTGAAGACTGTTAAAGGCATGTATAATAACAAAAACCAAACAAACAGCTTTGAGTGAATGTATTAAAAAAGAATACTCATCAAAAGCGAAAAACAATAAGTGTGGTAGTGTTGGATATTAATCAGATAGGTGAAATTTCAAAGCTGACTAAATTTAGTTGAAATAAAAATGCAAGAATTTACCATGGAAAATAAGTCTTGTATTCTATTTACTGGCAAAAATTAGTTAAATAGCTGATGTTTCATTGAAAAAAGCATCCACCTTCATAAGTGGTAAAAGCGAACAAGAACGCTGATGATGACGAGCGTAGCGGCCGTCGAAATCAGTAGTACTGATCCGTTCTGCTAATCTGATTTGAATATTCCAGCACTCCACTCTTAATAAAAATAATTTGAATTTACATTAATTCAATTATTGAACTAGAAAGCCGAAATAATAAAAAAATTTTTCAGACTTTACCTATTAGTTCAAATAAAATAAAAATTACGTAAAATAATTACTATGCAATCGGCCCGTTGCAATAAGTTATATGCATGTGTTTACTTCTCGGTTGGCTGCCTAGAACTAAAAAAATCAAGACAAGCAACTGAAGACTGTTAAAGGCATGTATAATAACAAAAACCAAACAAACAGCTTTGAGTGAATGTATTAAAAAAGAATACTCATCAAAAGCGAAAAACAATAAGTGTGGTAGTGTTGGATATTAATCAGATAGGTGAAATTTCAAAGCTGACTAAATTTAGTTGAAATAAAAATGCAAGAATTTACCATGGAAAATAAGTCTTGTATTCTATTTACTGGCAAAAATTAGCTAAATAGCTGATGTTTCATTGAAAAAAGCATCCACCTTCATAAGTGGTAAAAGCGAACAAGAACGCTGATGATGACGAGCGTAGCGGCCGTCGAAATCAGTAGTACTGATCCGTTCTGCTAATCTGATTTGAATATTCCAGCACTCCACTCTTAATAAAAATAATTTGAATTTACATTAATTCA
Organism: Panzeria rudis; assembly: GCA_956483635.1. NCBI lineage: Eukaryota > Metazoa > Arthropoda > Insecta > Diptera > Tachinidae > Panzeria > Panzeria rudis. The sequence goes on from OY101449.1 coordinate 64,676,904, forward strand.
ATTATTGAACTAGAAAGCCGAAATAATAAAAAAAATTTTCAGACTTTACCTATTAGTTCAAATAAAATAAAAATTACGTAAAATAATTACTATGCAATCGGCCCGTTGCAATAAGTTATATGCATGTGTTTACTTCTCGGTTGGCTGCCTAGAACTAAAAAAATCAAGACAAGCAACTGAAGACTGTTAAAGGCATGTATAATAACAAAAACCAAACAAACAGCTTTGAGTGAATGTATTAAAAAAGAATACTCATCAAAAGCGAAAAACAATAAGTGTGGTAGTGTTGGATATTAATCAGATAGGTGAAATTTCAAAGCTGACTAAATTTAGTTGAAATAAAAATGCAAGAATTTACCATGGAAAATAAGTCTTGTATTCTATTTACTGGCAAAAATTAGTTAAATAGCTGATGTTTCATTGAAAAAAGCATCCACCTTCATAAGTGGTAAAAGCGAACAAGAACGCTGATGATGACGAGCGTAGCGGCCGTCGAAATCAGTAGTACTGATCCGTTCTGCTAATCTGATTTGAATATTCCAGCACTCCACTCTTAATAAAAATAATTTGAATTTACATTAATTCAATTATTGAACTAGAAAGCCGAAATAATAAAAAAAATTTTCAGACTTTACCTATTAGTTCAAATAAAATAAAAATTACGTAAAATAATTAATATGCAATCGGCCCGTTGCAATAAGTTATATGCATGTGTTTACTTCTCGGTTGGCTGCCTAGAACTAAAAAAAATCAAGACAAGCAACTGAAGACTGTTAAAGGCATGTATAATAACAAAAACCAAACAAACAGCTTTGAGTGAATGTATTAAAAAAGAATACTCATCAAAAGCGAAAAACAATAAGTGTGGTAGTGTTGGATATTAATCAGATAGGTGAAATTTCAGAGCTGACTAAATTTAGTTGAAATAAAAATGTAAGAATTTACCATGGAAAATAAGTCTTGTATTCTATTTACTGGCAAAAGTTAGTTAAATAGCTGATGTTTCATTGAAAAAAGCATCCACCTTCATAAGTGGTAAAAGCGAACAAAAACGCTGATGATTACGAGCGTAGCGGCCGTCGAAATCAGTAGTACTGATCCGTTCTGCTAATCTGATTTGAATATTCCAGCACTCCACTCTTAATAAAAATAATTTGAATTTACATTAATTCAATTATTGAACTAGAAAGCCGAAATAATAAAAAAAATTTTCAGACTTTACCTATTAGTTCAAATAAAATAAAAATTACGTAAAATAATTACTATGCAATCGGCCCGTTGCAATAAGTTATATGCATGTGTTTACTTCTCGGTTGGCTGCCTAGAACTAAAAAAATCAAGACAAGCAACTGAAGACTGTTAAAGGCATGTATAATAACAAAAACCAAACAAACAGCTTTGAGTGAATGTATTAAAAAAGAATACTCATCAAAAGCGAAAAACAATAAGTGTGGTAGTGTTGGATATTAATCAGATAGGTGAAATTTCAAAGCTGACTAAATTTAGTTGAAATAAAAATGCAAGAATTTACTATGGAAAATAAGTCTTGTATTCTATTTACTGGCAAAAATTAGTTAAATAGCTGATGTTTCATTGAAAAAAGCATCCACCTTCATAAGTGGTAAAAGCGAACAAGAACGCTGATGATGACGAGCGTAGCGGCCGTCGAAATCAGTAGTACTGATCCATTCTGCTAATCTGATTTAAATATTCCAGCACTCCACTCTTAATAAAAATAATTTGAATTTACATTAATTCAATTATTGAACTAGAAAGCCGAAATAATAAAAAAATTTTTCAGACTTTACCTATTAGTTCAAATAAAATAAAAAAATTACGTAAAATAAATTTTTTTTTTGTTTACCTTTTTTATTTTGACTGCATAATTTTTTTCTGAACATTTGGTAATGTATAGTTGTTGTTTTTTTCGCATTGTTTTCAGGATGCCACATATATTTTTACTCCTCACAAAATGGGATTAAAAACACCTGATATGGCCCTTTGACATACGTCAATGTTGCCATATCTGCTTATGTCTGTGCTGTATAGCGTCCTACCAAAATGAAGATTGGTAACAAGATATTTAAATAACAAAAGGTGCCTCTACATTTTTTTTTGCCTCTGGAAAAAAATTGGAAGAGTGCTGAGTCTAGTAGGAGGATAAAAGTTTTGTCCGGAAGTCTGCAAGCTGGATGAAGATTTATGCATATGGCGAGGTTTCCTAAAATAATAAAATAATTATAAAACAATATAACAAAATGTTTTAAATGATATTGCCCGGCTAATTCTGCGGTAGATGAGACTCGTCAGGGTCATGGGAGTTCCCCACGTTGGGATTTTTAAAAGTGACCGAACACCACCGCACACCGATTCCCACGGCATGAATTTGTGTGACCCGGAGTTTTGTTGCGGGTGGTTATAATGGCATAAAACGTCCATAAACAAACAAATGAAAAACTTTAGTCTTGATTGCAAATGTAAAGCTTTTCTTTTATGTGTACAAATATTCACTAGAAATATTTAACAATAAACATTACCAAGCTCCACTGTATATTTTTTATATAAACAAACTGGCTTATACTATATTCACACTGCTATAGTTTAACGTGTTTTGGCAAATATTTTAAGAAACTAACTTTGTTTAGTTCAGACTACAATTTTATAAACTTTCTATTCACAGCATGACGAATTCATAAAAGGTGGTAGCAAACCGGCAACTAAAAATTCTTTTCGTGTCCTAAATATTAATAATTTTGCAAAGTTATTAATTGAAATATTACATGTGTATGTACATTTTTCCATTTGAATTGAAAACTTGAACCAAAACCAAATACGCTGCTTGTTGTTATAGAAATGCTACAACCTTTTTTAATTTCGACTTTGTTTACATTTTTTGCCGCCATTACAAACCGTGTTCAATAAGCACTAAAATAAAAAAATCGACTGAACATACATCAAGAAGTACTTGGAACCGTGCCTTTTACTGGTTTTTGAATGAGTTTAATTTTGAAACACGTAAATTTTTTGACAATTGAGTATATGTGAAAACATCTAAAAATTAACGTGTTTGGCTCGTAAACACCTAAAATTGCCATAAACACGGTAGTGTGAATTGCCTATTACACTTATTTGTTGCTTGTTTGTGTAAATATATTTATTGCTTACAAAAAAAAATCCATTGTTTCGTTTCTGCCTATAGTTTGTGTGTGTGTCCACTGGCATATGATAGCTGTCAGTTGTTTTTGGTACACACGATACAGTGTCACAAAGGTAGCGTTGTTTTATTTTTGTGCAAGTAAAACAGAGATGTGAAGTTCATTATTTACTGGAAAGAAATGGTAGTATGTAGATTGGGCAAGCAACAACTATAAACTATCTACGATTTATGAGACCGTAGTACAAGAAAACGCGGTGCAGTTAAAAGCTGGTGACTAGAAGTGCAAGGAGCGTTAGGTAATTGGATCAGGTAGCTGATAAAAGAGTATGTGAGGAAACGTTAAGAAAATGTTAAAAAGTTTTTGTTATAACAAAATAAAACCAAGAAGAAAATATCATTGCTGCGAAAAAAGAAAAGATATTTCTAGATGTAAAAAGATGGCCGACTTTGCGCTGAATTATTGGGCTGGAAAAATTGGAAAATCAAAATAATGAAAACAGGTTGATAGGTCAGCGAAGATATATAGATGAGATAAAATCTTAATGTCAGTCAAAGCGTGAAAGCAAAACGGAAAACCCGTCAAAAGTGTATTTAATAATTATTGAAAGTAAAAAAATAAGAAAATTTAAGATTTATTATAAAAAGTTTGAGTGTATATACACAAATAAATAAGAACCATCAACGCTCTAATAGTGGCTTAGTTACAGTGCATTTAAAATAAAAATAAAAGTAAAAAAAGAATAAACGTAAGAAAAGCCTTTTATTGAGTTTTTATATAGAAAAATTACAACAAAATTAAACTCTAATCCTATAGCTGGCTACGGAAAAAGGCAAATAGGAGGAGATTGTAGTACGGAAAGCCCTCTCCATCACATCCGACACAGTTGGGATTAGTGAGTTCGAAGGCGCTGAAAAAAATCATCCAAGCCTAGTAGCCAGGTAACCTTATTTGTTTTATCCAATTTTGTGTCATATCTGTGCCAATGAGAGTAAAGAGACTGGCCAGTAAAACAACAAAAAACTCAAAAAAAAAAAGAATTAAGCAGAAGAACTATATTCCTGCCAAGCAAGGAAGAAAAGTGTTCATGATGAAAAGAAAAGGCAGAAAAAAATATATATACATAGTTATTCTGTTTTTTGACCTTCGCTTATTAATTTTAGTATCTAGTTTTTAAGAAAAAGGTCTCTTTTTTATATAAAAAACAATTAACAATAACAATTGTATTTTTATTGCAATATTTCGCTACTCCTTTGTGTAGCATCGTCAGGAAATAATTAATGTTGAAATTGATAATAATAATATTTGGAAAATAATTTGACATATAAAAATTTGAAATATATGCACAACAAACAAAAATAATGCAAAATTTAAAAGCAACACAAACATTAATTATTACAAATAATTAAAGCCTAAAACTATACTGTAAATAATGTATTAACATTTAACACAAACATAACAGAATATTTTCATGTTATTTATTGTATCAAATGTTAATAGTGCAAATAAAATTAATAAATAAAGCAATTTTTTTAATGCCTATAATAATGAGCTACAATTTTCTACATATGCCTTAACATTATTATCTGATTGTGATGGTACATTAATTTCGTGTACCAGTTCCGATATAAATCTACGTTAATCTATATACTGTAAATAAAGTATTAACATTTAACACAAATATAACAGAATAAATTCATGTTATGTAATGTATCAAATGTTAATAGTACAAATAAAGATCAATACATATGTATATTCATGTTAATTTGCGTATCAAATGTCTGTAATTTGTTACAAACCGGTTGACCTGGCGAGGATTCCAGCTAGCTCTTTTGACATTTCTACTCAGGCGGCTCCAACCCTTCTCGCCAGCCGCGTATTTGCACAAAAAAATAGAACAAACAACAAAAATGAACTCAAACACACAACAAAGGATACCATCTGAGACGATGCTACAGGAGGTAGATGAAAATTCTCCTGCCATGCCCTCCCAACCTTGTCATAAAAAAATATCCACAGACTTACTTTTGTTCATGATCCACTAATCCACCTGACCTCTTCCTTACCTTACCTTTCCACCATCACCCGTATTTAACAGACTACTCAGTCATAATTTCCATTTTCAAAATTACAATAAAATTTTTATTTCACATTATATACTAACTCTAATAAAAAAACTAAATTTCCAACTATATAATATTTTTTCCAAATTTCTTTTAAACATTAATGTAAATGTAATTTTTTAAATAAATTTCAATAAAGCAAAATTGTTTTGATTCTTAATTTAAATAAATACATTTTTTTTAATGTTGTTTTTTTCTTACTTAAGTTTTCTTATTTTTTCAGAAAAATTTTTTTTTCCTATAAATTCCCTAATCCTAATTTATACAAAAAAACAATAAAATATACAAATTCACTATTTTTAAATTTCTTATAAAATTATTTAGCAAATCCTACAAAATTTTTGCGCTATCGTGTTATAAACGTCGTTTCTTTTATTCAAATTATATCTTCCATTAAAAATTTTCCCTATATAGACCTGACCCAAAGCAAATTTTCCCAAATTTTTGGATTTTTATTAATTTTCTACTAAACCTAACCTGAAGGAGCTCCCTAAGGCTGGAAATGTACTATTTTATATTTTTTCGTGATTTTCTATGATTTTCGACACTAAACTTGCTGTGGACCTTTTCTATATTTGAAATTTGCTTGTGGCACAAATAAACAAAAAGCAAATAAAAACCACTAGTGCCCTCTCTTGACAATTGACCACGACTTAACAAAATAACGCAAATTACATTAAATATTTCCTACTTTTGGGGATAGCCTAAACTGTTATACACAAAACCTAACCCTATTGTAACAATTTAAACAAAAACAACCATTACACTATGCAATAAATAAATGTTTATATAAATAAAATCAAATAATAATATAATAAAAATATAATAAACAATAATAAATGAAATAACGATATACCAAGAATGTCTAACCAGTTTACTTAATTTTTTTTGATTTTTGGGACTTCTATAAATATCGTCCTCTTATTTTAAAGTTTTACTGCTTTTAACTATAAAATTCTGTATAAAATGCTTATTTCCTTTTTTTTATTTTTAACGCAGAATCTTTTATAAATTGTTTTTTCAATAGGCAAATTGCTTTATGTAAATTTTTTTATATATTTTAGTGCTCACACTTTTTTTTGTTTTTTAACTTTTTCTTAAAGAACAACAGAATGGTTACCTGGCTAGTTATTATAGTTGTTTCCTGAAGTAAATTTGGTTGATTTAACTTCTGTACCATGGGATGAAATTTTATGACCACGGACACCAAATATATTCCTGCCGCAGGACTTAATATATTGGAACCTTTAGCCAGGCTTCCTCTTTGGTCTTTAAACTCTAGCACCACACAAAAATCTTCTTGCAAATTTTACTTTTGATTATTTTCCTGCAGATCCTTTTACAAGGATATTTAGAACCACAGGACTTCTTAATTCTTGCACTTAGTTAATTTCACTTTACTTTTTTAACTATTTAAGTTTGCACTTTTTTATTTCTAAACTTGCGAGCACTTTGAATTATTTTTATACCATGATCTCTGATATTCGCTGCGAGATTTATCAAACCCCTCAGTTTTCCAAAAATTTTCCAATTTTCCATTTTCCTTATATGTATATAACTTTCCGCGCCAAATCTCCATCTTTTTCTTTATATACCCACTTCTAGAGCTTTCTTATATTTATAATTTTTTTGTGGAACTTTAAAAATTTTCCGCTTAAACTGTTTTTTTTAATCATAAAAACGAGTTTTTACTAGGGATGTAACGATACGCCGTTTTGCCGATCCGATACCGATATTTAAAAATAAATATCGCCGATACCGATTCCGATACGAATATTGAAATTGAGTTCAAGTTTAGATTAACAAAACTCAAGTGCAACTTTTTTATTATACAAAATTACATTATAAGAGAGAATATTTAAAATTGATAAAACATTGGAAGTAATTTTTAAGGAGCTACATTTTCTTTGCTTCCAAAAAATCTATATTAAAAATATGCAGATAATTCGTAGAAAAGCAAGAAAAAATGTTTAATTCCTTTATAGTTTTAAACAATACTCGCCATGCTTTTTAAAAAATCGATTTTTTTAAAGGACATTTATCAACTAATTAAAAGACTTCTAAGTTTATATTTATTCACTTAAATTTACATGAAAATGCAGTTCTGAGTTTAAATTCGCATAAAAAAAGGTTTGAAAATGGGTAATTTTTTATCCTTTTTCCTTGAGGAAAAATCATTAAGAATACCGAAAAAGAAATTTGTCCTAGCATCGCTTCCAATTCGGTGATTGGTAATCGAAAAACAGAACTTCTTGCAATGGCAAGGATATGTAAAACAAATTAGAAATTATTCAAATTTGCAATACTTCCAGATCGCGAATTCTACATTTTCATGACTTCTTTGTAATAAGATTTAAAAAACAACGACTTGAATTTGAATTCATGATAAAATTAACAAAAAATAAATAATTTTTTTACAAAATAACAGCATAAAATATTATTAATTTTTGAAATTGATACTAATAAGATTTAAAAGATAACGAAGTGAATTTAATTCATGGTAAAATCGAACAAAAATAAATTACTTGTTAAAAAAAAACTCTGAAAAATTTTTTGAAAGTATCGTCGTATCGACAGTAAAATATCGCCGATACCGATGTATCGGAAAATCTGAAGTATCGCCGATATATCGGTATCGGTATCGGTATTCGTTACATCCCTAGTTTTTACTGCGTCTTAATTTCTCCAATTATTCCTTTTCCCATATACATAAATTTTCTAGATGTTTCTCCGCATTTTCCGGAGTTTTCGCCCCTCAATATTTACACTATACCAGGCGCTAATAAAATTTAGTATGCTGTATTTGTTTTTAAATTTTTCATACTTTTCAATATAACTGACATTTGTATGACTGAATATGACGACCCCGTTATTACATTATTATCATGTGTAGATCCAACAAAAAAAATACATGGCTGCAAGAATGACATTCACATACACATGTTTACGCCATTGTTATATTTCATCCATTCATAACATAATTTATAGAGAAAAGACATGAAAGAGACTGAAGAAAATAAATATAAGAAAAATTTACTAATCGTGAAAGATATAAAAATAATGATGGAAAATAACAAAAAAAAAAAACTAAAAAATTTAAACAATATTGAAGTTAAAGTGAAAGTGCAAAAGTGAACTATAATCATAGAATTAAGAAAAAACATAAGTGAAACGCAAACAACAACAACTAAACAAAATGGGAAAACTAAACAAAACCTTACATATATAATCCGAAAGAAACCCAAAAAAAATACGGAAAAATTTCATTTATATTTAAACAGATTAGAAAATTGAATATCAAACGTATATATATATATATATATATATATATATATATATATATATATATATATATATATATATATATATATATATATATATATATATATATATATATGTACACCTGTATCTTGCGTTGATGAATTAACTTCATACAAGGTCAACAAAGCCATAATAAAAACATTCAAATGGTATGTATATAACAAAAACAAGTTGTGTTTATATATATATGGCAATATGGAACATCAGCTTAAGCCAACTTAATAAAAATAACCTCCTCTGAAAATTTTAAGCCTATACTCTAAAATACGCTTAAATTGACTTAAGCGGCTATTGCACACTTGCACGTACATACATACCCATATATACCATGTGTTTTGTTTATGTTTTTTTCTTTCTTTTATTTGCAGGAACTTGATGAATTTTCATATTTTTTGCCTTTGTTATAGCCACACAGAAATTTTGAATGAAACTTACTATTTCATGTGAATCAATAAAACTTACAAAAATCAAAACAATTTTTTTCGGATGTCAATAAAAATAAAAAAAATCTTTGAGCATAATTCCATTGTGTTTATGTTATTTATACAAAAAAATCATCCCGCAACAAATTCTGGGCTACATTTTCTACATCCGCCTTAAAATTAATTCTCTTATGTGGTGGTACATCAATTATGTGCAACATTTCTAATATAAATCTACGTTTATAGTTCTGTTCTGTATTTAAAACTGAAGTTAGGATAGTGATTTAATTGTGAACAATGTGATGATAATGCTGTCTTTTGTGAATTAATATGTCTGTATTTCTGATCAGATCTATGACCAGCAATCCTAGTTCTCAATTTATTCTTTGTTGTGCCTACATATACCTTATCACAATTCTCTAAGTCATTCCCAATACAAGGTATCTCATATACTATGTTCGACATGTCCAGTTTCGGTACTTTATCTTTTGTCTTACAAAAAAATCTGTTCAATGTGTTATATGATTTATGAGCGACTCTATATTTATTAACGTCAAATATACTTGATCTTTTTAATCGTTCAGATATTCTAGGTATATAAGTCATAGACTTGAAAATCTTCGGTTCAACCACATTTAATGTATTATTTATCCTTCTGAATTTATAATTACCTATTAATTTATAAATAAGCTGGATAGGAAAATCATTCTCACGAAGTATATTCTTAATTATCCTTTCATTCTTTCTATGAAACTCTCGGTCAGTTAACGTTAGTACTCTCTCTATCAAGTTATTTGCGGTGTTAATAATATTCCTCTTATTATGCTTGGAATAATAATTAATAATTCTCCCTGAAGCTGTTGGTTTTTAATACCAATCCGTTATCAAATTGTTACCTTTTCTTATTACTAATGTATCCAAATAAGGAAGCCTAGAGTTGTACTCTTTCTCTATTGTAAATCTAATAGAAGGATTAAATCCATTCATTGTTTTTAACATATTATCTATACCACATTCAGAAATAATGCAAAACAAATCATCCATATATTTGGTAATTAAATTTGGTTTTATATCAAGTTTCTCTGTACAAACGTCCAGTAATTTCTCCATCACTATATCAGCAACAATTGGAGAAGCTGGAGATCCCATTGGAAGGCGCTTACGTTGTAAATATATATTTTTATCATACCGAAAATATCTATTATCTTCTATACAAAATTTTAAGATACGAAAAAATAAGTTCCTGTCTATTGTTGTAAATTCCTTGATCAAATCCCACTTATCTTCTATTGTACTAATTGCCAAATCAACTGGAATGCTGGGAAATAAAGATACTACATCAAATGAAACTAATCTTTCATATTGCAATATACGTTTGTTCAGTAATCTCTTCTTAAAATCAAGTGAGTCTCTAATATTATAGATAGAATGTTTAGTAATCCTTTTTAATATATTCGTGATATATTTACATAGTCCATATGATGGAGAATTTACGAAAGAACGAATTGGTCTTAATGGAAAGTCTATTTTATGAATTTTCGGTAATCCATATAATCTAGGTGCAATAGCAACATTAGTCTTTAGTCTGTTTCTATCTATATTCGTAAGAATTTCTTTCCTATAAAGTTCATCAACTAATCCATTATTGATCTTTTGAAATATGTTCGTTGGATCTCTATTAAGTAGTTCATATTGCTCATCATCACCCACAATGTTATTAATTCTAATATTGTAGTCTTGTATATTCAAAGCTACAGTTGTGTTACCCTTATCAACCTTCAAAATATAAATATCCTTATTTCTCCTTAAGAAATTTTCTGCTTCATTAACCTTATCCAATATGTATCTATCTCTATTTGTCAATCTCATCCTATTAACATGACTATCAATCACAGTTGTCATTCTAGTTCTAGCTATTTCCTGTTCCTCTCTATTCTGTATTGTCTGTATTAAATCTTCTCCGTCTGTTATCATCTTTAACATGGGAAATTCTTCTCTTCTAACTGGTAAAGCAAATTTATGTCCAAGTGATAGTATCTATTGTACGTCTATTGGAATATCAATATCAGTTCTATTGTTAAACCATTTTTGGTTAAATCTTATTCCTAGTTCTTTCTTCTGTAAAATTCTTAAACTATCAAACTAACTATCAAAAAAAACAGAATAACTATATATAATTTGAAGAGCACGCAAATACCTGGATTTTGAGATGAGTTATACTCGATTTAAGAGGAATCAAGAACTTAGAAGTCTTATAAATAAATTCAAGACGATAAAGGCCGGGGCACATAGAATCCGTCATACGTCATCCGTTGCCTTTTTCAACTGACGTTAACGGAATGACGGATAATGTTGGCACAATGAGTACTTTGTTAACGGAGAGAAAATCAGCTGTTATTTATTTATTAATTTTAATTTCTTTAATTCTTTATTTTAATTCTTATTTCTTAATTCTTAATTTCTTTATTTTTTTATTTTTTTATAACAAAGCACCAAAACTTTATACAATCGAATAAATTTTAATTTAAATTATTTTATTTTTGAGCGAAAAACAAACCCACAACAAAGAACAAATCAAACAATTGTTGTCAAAGTACTCAACGTACGTTAAAAGTTAAAAGTTGGCCAACTTTGTACTTTGCGTTGACGGAGAAGTACTGTATGTGATCAAGTTCATAAGAAAACATGTATTTTAACTTAGCTGTCAGTTGAAAAAGGCGACGTATAACGTATGACGGATTCTATGTGTCTCGGCCTTAAGAGACAAAATTATTAAAGTGAAGTCAACGATAACGTTTCTAATACGTTGCAGGAATGCTGGTATCATTCTAAAGTTTATTTCAAGTTCAACCAAGAATGTTCTAAATATTTTCAAGATGGGGCTGCTTCCGGTTATCGATGGTATTATTTTTAAGTACACATTAGACATGCACAACAAAATTTTAAGATTAGTTATAAGACAAAAACATGATTTGCTTAAACATTTTCAAGGTGAGATAGGTTTGATAGAAATGCATTTACGAAGACATTTTACAGAAAGGGATATGGAAGAATTTCTAAGATATGAGGACAGACTAGCAGCATATTTTAATGAAAATGTAAGAAGAATTCATAGGAAAAAGTTTGATAGTTTAAGAATTTTACAAAAGAAAGAACTAGGAATAAGATTTAACCAAAAATGGTTTAACAATAGAACTGATATTGATATTCCAATAGACGTACAATAGATACTATCACTTGGACATAAATTTGCTTTACCAGTTAGAAGAGAAGAATTTCCCATGTTAAAGATGATAACAGACGGAGAAGATTTAATACAGACAATACAGAATAGAGAGGAACAGGAAATAGCTAGAACTAGAATGACAACTGTGATTGATAGTCATGTTAATAGGATGAGATTGACAAATAGAGATAGATACATATTGGATAAGGTTAATGAAGCAGAAAATTTCTTAAGGAGAAATAAGGATATTTATATTTTGAAGGTTGATAAGGGTAACACAACTGTAGCTTTGAATATACAAGACTACAATATTAGAATTAATAACATTGTGGGTGATGATGAGCAATATGAACTACGTAATAGAGATCCAACGAACATATTTCAAAAGATCAATAATGGATTAGTTGATGAACTTTATAGGAAAGAAATTCTTACGAATATAGATAGAAACAGACTAAAGACTAATGTTGCTATTGCACCTAGATTATATGGATTACCGAAAATTCATAAAATAGACTTTCCATTAAGACCAATTCGTTCTTTCGTAAATTCTCCATCATATGGACTATGTAAATATATCACGAATATATTAAAAAGGATTACTAAACATTCTATCTATAATATTAGAGACTCACTTGATTTTAAGAAGAGATTACTGAACAAACGTATATTGCAATATGAAAGATTAGTTTCATTTGATGTAGTATCTTTATTTCCCAGCATTCCAGTTGATTTGGCAATTAGTACAATAGAAGATAAGTGGGATTTGATCAAGGAATTTACAACAATAGACAGGAACTTATTTTTTCGTATCTTAAAATTTTGTATAGAAGATAATAGATATTTTCGGTATGATAAAAATATATATTTACAACGTAAGCGCCTTCCAATGGGATCTCCAGCTTCTCCAATTGTTGCTGATATAGTGATGGAGAAATTACTGGACGTTTGTACAGAGAAACTTGATATAAAACCAAATTTAATTACCAAATATATGGATGATTTGTTTTGCATTATTTCTGAATGTGGTATAGATAATATGTTAAAAACAATGAATGGATTTAATCCTTCTATTAGATTTACAATAGAGAAAGAGTACAACTCTAGGCTTCCTTATTTGGATACATTAGTAATAAGAAAAGGTAACAATTTGATAACGGATTGGTATTAAAAACCAACAGCTTCAGGGAGAATTATTAATTATTATTCCAAGCATAATAAGAGGAATATTATTAACACCGCAAATAACTTGATAGAGAGAGTACTAACGTTAACTGACCGAGAGTTTCATAGAAAGAATGAAAGGATAATTAAGAATATACTTCGTGAGAATGATTTTCCTATCCAGCTTATTTATAAATTTATAGGTAATTATAAAGTCAGAAGGAGAAATAATACATTAAATGTATACCTGGAATGTCTGAACTTAGAGAATATATGACTTAGAGAATTGTGATAAGGTATATGTAGGCACAACAAAGAATAAATTGAGAACTAGGATTGCTGGTCATAGATCTGATCAGAAATATAGACATATTAATTCACAAAAGACAGCATTATCATCGCATTGTTCACAATTAAATCACTATCCTAACTTTGAAAATGTTTCAGTTTTAAATACAGAACAGAACTATAAACGTAGATTGATATTAGAAATGTTGCACATAATTGATGTACCACCACATAAGAGAATTAATTTTAAGGCGGATATAGAAAATGTAGCTCAGAATTACAGACATTTGATACGCAAAATAACATGAATATACATATGCATTGATTTTTATTTGTACTATTAACATTAGATACATTACATAACATGAATTTATTCTGTTATATTTGTGTTAAATGTTAATACTTTGTTTACAGTATAGTAGATTAACGTAGATTTATATCGGAACTGTTACACGAAATTAATGTACCATCACAATCAGATAATTAATGTTAAGGCAGATGTAGAAAATTGTAGCTCATTATTACAGGCATTTAATACAAAAAAAATTGCTTTATTTTATTAATTTTTATTTGTACTATTAACATTTGATACAATAAATAACATGAAAATATTCTGTTATGTTTGTGTTAAATGTTAATACATTATTTACAGTATAGTTTTACCCCCATATTCATAAAATTTAAAATGAGTTTGAAATGTAGTTTATTTCAAAATTTTCATACAAAATTTCCTTAAAATAGATTTCAAATACATTTTATTTATTTATGAATATGGGGGTTAGGCTTTAATTATAACAAATTAATTAATGTTTGTGTTGGTTTTAAATTTTGTATTATTTTTGTTTGTTGTGCATATATTTCAAATTTTTTTATGACAAATTATTTTCCAAATATTATTATTATCAATTTCAACATTAATTATTTCCTGACGATGCTACACAAAGGAGTAGCGAAATATTGAAATAAAAATACAATTGTTATTGTTAATTGTTTTTTATATAAAAAAGAGACCTTTTTCTTAAAAACTAGATTCTAAAATATATACATAGTTTTACCCTGGAATTCATTTAGACGTGATCGTGGTTATATTAAATCTAATAGGGTTTTTACACCTGCATACATTTCGCAAGAACGCATAGAAAATATTGAAAATGTGAAACATTGATTTACACTTGCAACATCTTCAAAATGTCAGATATATGAAAAGTCACATTGTTGGTAATAAATTAAAAAATGTAATCCATATATTATATAAAAATGAGGTGTATGTTTGTTTGTTTGTTTGCAGATTTTTGTTACGGGAGCACGCCTAAGCCACTGAACCGATTTAAATGAAATTTGGTACACAGATAGACATTTGGCCCACAATTAATATAGGCTATATCTTTTTCCCGGATTTTGGACCCGGAGGGAATAAAATGGGTCAAAACCACCTTCTACGCATTTGGCATTTGTTACGGCATCACGCCTAAACGGCTAAACCGATTTAAATAAAATTTAGTACACAGATAGATATTTAGCGCACAATTAATATAGGATGTATTTGTTTCCCGGAGTTTGGATCAGGAGGGGACAAAATGGGTCAAAAACACCCTCTACGCACAACTCTGTCATTTGTTACGGCATGACGCCTACACGACTAAACCGACTTAAATAAAATTTACTACACAGATAGATATTTAGCGCACAATTAATATAGGATGTATTTGTTTCCCGGAGTTTGGATCAGGAGGGGACAAAATGGGTCAAAACCACCCCCTACGCACAACTCTGTCATTTGTTACGACATCACGCCTAAGCGGCTGAACCGATTTAAATGAAATTTGGTACACAGATAAATATTAGGTCCACAATTAATATAAGCTATATCTGTTTCCCTGATTTTGGGCCAGGAGGAGATAAAATGGGTCAAAACCACCCCTATGCATTTGGCATTTGTTACGGCATCACGCCTACACGACTAAACCGACTTAAATAAAATTTGGTACACAGATAGATATTTAGCGCACAATTAATATAGTCTGTATTTGTTTCCCGGATTGTGAACCAGGAGGGGACAACATGGGTCAAAACCACCCGCTACGCACAACTCTGTCATTTGTTACGGCATCACGCCTAAATGGCTAGCCCGATTTAAATCAAATTCGGTACGTAGATATATATTTGGCTCACAATTAATATAGGCTGTATTCTTTCCCAGCTTTTGGACCAGGAGGGGACGAAATGGGTCAAAACAACCCCCTACACACAACTCTGTCATTTGTTACGGCATCACCCCCAAGCGGCTGAACCGATTTAAATGAAATTTCGTACACAGTTGGATATTTGGCCCACAATCAATAAAGGCTATATTCGCTTCCCGGATTTTGGACCTAGAGGCGGCAAAACGGACTAAAACATCCTTCATCGCGTTACTGTCATTTATCAACAGTTTTTAAAATTGTTTTTTTGGTTTGAAAGGGTTTGCTTGCCATTAGGTCCTATAACTTTTTTTCCAAAATCTATGGGGATTTTTGACCCCCCTCCCCCTCCCAAATGCTTAAATCTGTCATTTGTGAACCGATTTTAAAAATTCTTTTTCTTTGTTTGAAAGGTTTTACTTGCAGTTTTTTCCAATAATTTGTTTTGAAAGTTTGTGGGGGGTGGGGGGGTGCTGTTGTTGGAGAGGAATTCCGTTCCCCACACATAACTCTGTCATTTGTCGACCGATTCTTAAAATTAATTTTTGGTTTGAAATAGTTTGCTTGCGGCTTAGGCCCATTATTATTTTTTTTTTTTGAAAATCGGTGGGGAAATTTTCTCCCCTTATCACCAAACTCTGTCATTTGTGAACCGATTTAAATTTTTTTGTGTAAATTTAAGTTCCATAATTTTTTTTCGAAAATCGGTGGTGAAATTTACTCCCCACATGATTAACGCTGTCATATGTGAATTGATTTTCAAAATTCTTTGTTTGTTTCAAAGGCTTTGCCTGCAGTTTTATTCTGTAATATTTTTCAAAAATCGATGGGGAAATTTGCTCTTCCCCTTGCTTAACTATGTCATTCGTTTTTGGAAAAGGGGGAGGAGGGATGAGGTAAGGTTGGTCTTCCATACATAACTCTTTCATTTATCAACCGA
Organism: Panzeria rudis; assembly: GCA_956483635.1. Lineage (NCBI taxonomy): Eukaryota > Metazoa > Arthropoda > Insecta > Diptera > Tachinidae > Panzeria > Panzeria rudis. Next base: position 64,693,723 of record OY101449.1, read on the forward strand.
TTTTTAAAATTATTTTTTGGTTTGCTTAGTCACATATTTTGTTTTATTTATTTTTTTATTTTTTAAATCGATGGGGAAAATTGCTCGCCCTCATATCTGTCATTTGTGAAACGATTTTCAAATTTACTTTATTTTGTTTAAAATGGTTTGCCTAAGCTTCAGGCATAATTTGTTTCCGAAAATCGGTGGGTAATTTGCAACACCTCTGTCATTTGTGAACCGATTTTCAAACATTTTATTTTGTTTGAAAGGATTTGCCTGAAGTATAGTCCCATAATTTTTTTTCGAAGTTTAAGATTAACTCTGTCATAATTGAACCGAACTTCAAAATAGTTTTTTTTGTTTGAAAGAGTTTGCTTGAAGTTGGTCACATAGAAGTGAATATGGAACGGACAAATTGGTATCCCAATATATTGATTATCGCATAACTATGCCATTTCTTGACCGATTTCAAAAGTTTTTATTTGAAAGGCCACAAAAGGTTTGGTACTATAAAAAATTGCGGACGAACACACAATTAGTGGCAGGATACACTATTTGATCTAACACATAATTGCGTCCGTATTATAATCATTATAATCTGTTCAATGGGATCTTTGTAATGAAATCGGGGTTTTCAGAGTTATTTTGTCCATATTGCTAGACCAGATAGACGCATTAAAGACTTTTCCTCAAAATGTTTAAAACCCGTGCATCGCCGGGCCGAAAAAGGTAGTTTATTAATAAAAACAAGAAATTTATTGTTTGTAATATAAAATGAGAAAATCAATAATTAGTGCACTGTTTTTAATTAATAAAAACCCATCTCAGAGAAAGGAGATAAAACTTTATAATACATATATTTAATTATTGTTGCATAAATTTCCACACATACATCTGAAAAGTGTTCACATCAGAGATTTTAAAATTGGTACAATTGTACCAATCTTAGTACAATTCAGATTTTAAAAGTACAACGGTATACCAATGGCTTATATAGTACAATTAATAATTTTTGTATATATTAGAAATTCTACTTATTGCAACTCTTCCATTGTAATAAAATATTTTATATATTTCGATTTTTTATATGAATGCGACTTTTTATATGAATTAAATTTTAGCTTTGCGAAGTATTGAAAACAAAGGTCGCCTTAAAAATAGAAATATTGAAAGTGGTCCAATAATGTTAACTCACAAAACGTAGCCTCTGCTAATTTAAAGGTCTTGCTGATCGTGATACATATGAGCAATTCAAAGCAAGCTTGCAAATTGTTCTATCCCGTATTTTGTATTTAAATAGAACTTGATACTTTGAACAGGTTATGTATCAAAACGATTTTTTTTGTAGAATTTGATCTGGTCCTGCTGTGAAAGGAAGAAACAAGATTAGAAAAATCTAAAAAAATTGTATACTAATGTGAATGTAAAGCACAGTAGCACAGGAAAATATATGGGGATAGTTAGGATTTGAAAAGTATAGAAAAATTATAGAATTTAAGAGCGGAGACATTTAGAAACAGAAAAATAGAAAAATTTATAGAATAAGATAATTAGGAAAATTTTAATTTATTTGTATATATATGTATATATATTTTTTTTATTAGTTATATGCTTTTAGTTTATGTCCTTTATTATTATTATTATTACTATTATTATTATTATTATATTTTTTATTACTACATATTTCGATAAACCTAATACTTACGAGTTTTATTACCATAATAGTTTTGTAAAGTTATTTATTCTCTTATTTTTGTATAGCAGTGTATTTATTTAAACTTATATTTTTTTGATTTATATTATATTTAATAAATAATATGTAGGTTGAATTTAAAAATAATGTTTGGTTGATCTGTTGAAGAAAGAGACAATGATAGATAGGTAAGTGTGGAAGAAGGTCAAGCGTCATAGTGGGTCGTGAGCCAAAATAAATTGGGATTTTTTTTCACGACAAGGTTGTGAAGGCAAATGAGACGATCACCTGTCTCAAATTCATTGTATGGTGTATTTGTGTTAGTTTCAGTTTGTTTTATTTTGTGTTTTCTTTTAGATGTTCGGATACGTGGCTGGTGAGAGGGTTGGAATATGCCAGAGCTAGCTGGAAACCTCGCCAGTCCAACCGGTCCGTAACAAAATTGGAAAATGTTTGGAAGGAAAAACTGGTTCATAGGGAATGTTGATTTTCAGTAGCAATCAGAAGTTACAAATCAGTCAAAGAAAGTGCACACAAATTAAATAATAGTGCGTGAAGTATCGGCAAAAATCGAAAAATTGTCCTGGTGAAAATAAAAAAATTAAAGTAAAAACATTTATAAAAAAACATACGTATAGAAATAAAGGAATTTTTCTGTGTAAGAAATGCTTAGGTAAAATTTATTTAATTAGATAGTGGTGCAAGTTAGTAACCTGAAAATTCTGGCAATTTTAAAGTGCAGGAATAAATTTTAAGGATAACCAAAAACAAAAAAAAAAAATAAGTTTGTGATTCTTATGAAGCGTTTGTTTTTTTTATGTGATAATTATTATACAGCTGGCTATTTAACTGTGTGATAAGAAAATTCAAAAGGCTACAATTAATTAAAAGCCGCATACTGTGAAACCCTAAGAGGAAGCCACTATCCGATTTCCGGACACCAACGTTAAAATAGTAAGGTAGCCGTGTTTTCATATTTTGTATAATTCCGTGAATCCTGTGCGCAGTCCAGAGGACAATATAAGTCAGATTAAAAAAAGGGAGTATTTAATATTCAAAAGGGAAACCAGAAATCCTTCATATAATATAAAAACACAAAAAAATATAAATATAGCCACAAAAAATAGGTATTAAATTTCAAAAAGAAAACGGAACATCCTTCCGAACAAAAAAATTCTAAATATAACCACATCAGAGAAAAAAGGAATGTATTTAGTCAAATTTAGTGTTTTTGTTTTAAGTTTTTGTAGTCAAGAGTTTAGTGTGTAAGTGTATAATAGTTTATTTTATCCCTTAGATTAGGCCATACATTTTTAGCGCTTGTATGGTGTGTTTTTCGTAAAAAATAGTCCACTGGTAATCCGATAGAGGGAGTTCTAACACTTAATTATACATACCTTTATTTACATTCCACAAGAAAAAATACATTAGTGAGGCTCATATAAAAAAGTTTAATTTCAATAAAACATGTATTTAAATACATATATATTGAGCTAATTTGTGCTGTTTGGCCTGAAAATTTACTAGCCTTAGGGAACTCCTTCAGGGTAGGGTTAGGCGTCTATTTTCCCGCAAAAAGAAATTGAAAAAGAGCCGGTTGAGGTGAACCTTACAGGTACATAGGTGGAACAGTGAAGCTAAAAAAATAGGTACAAAAATAATTTAAATAAATAGAGTATAAAAACAATATATAAAAGAAAATTATATTAAATTAAATTAAAAACTAAAAATATCAAAAAATACAAAGAAAAATACAAAAAGAATAATAGAAAAAATATAAAAATTGTAAAAAAGTTTATGAGTTTTAATATATAGAGAAAATGTTGAATTTAGTTAAATTAGATTAGTGTTATTTTTATGTAATTGAAATAGATTTTTATGTACTTTTATAGTTAGTATAATTTGTGATTTAAATAGAGAAATTGCATAGATTTAAGATTTACTTTTTATATTAATAAAAAATTTTAAATGTGAGACTTAGAACAGAAAATTATTAAGTGGTCTGAGTAGATTCAAATAATGGCATGAAGGTGAGTTAAAGGAAGGAGAAGTCGGGTAAGAAGTGGTTCACAAAATATATTGTGAGAACGGAAACGGAATTTGTGACACGGTTGGGCGGGCTAAGTGGGACATTCCTTCAGTCCCTACAATAAAAAGAAAAGTGTCATTCGTGAATATGTTTTTGGTAGTATTAGAGTTATGTTGTTTGTTTTTCAGTTTTTTTGTTATGTGCAGCGTACTCATTGAGAGGGTTAGAACCCGCTGAGACAATTTTCCCAATAATTGAGCTGGTCGGAATCCTCATTGGTCTCTGCGGCGGCAACATAAATGGCGCCCAAACGAAAATAGAAGTAAGTTTGGCGCTAAACGGCGTCAAATGTAGAACATAAAGTATCGTGTAGGTCAACTAGGCACGCAATAATAGTCCATTAGAGTTTAGTAATAGCCCAACGAACGTATCGCTAACCAAAAAATTAGTTTGAAGACGATTTATAGCCCTTTGAAATATATTATATTAGTCAAATGTTGTATGGAAAAGCTTCAGATTTGATTTTTATAGGGAAGCGAGGAGTTTGCCGAATACATCCGTGAAATGACATTGATAGCTTAACAACTTTCTTTACGTAAAGTGTGTAATTGTATTGTGTCATTTTTCGTTTGTTTAATTGTTTTGAGTAGTTTCAGCTTACGTCAGTCAGTATATAGCCTTCTTTGTAGTGTATCGCTTTGATAACCGCCTGTGATTTAAATATATTTACAGGGCCTGTTGTATCGAGGTTCGTTGCAAGAAAATAAATCTCGTAATCTCTTAGGCAAATATAGATAGCAGTAAGACCGTATGAGGAAATATATTGACGAGTTAATTCTTTAATTTTTTTTACATTGATTTACATATTTCGAATGATACTTTCATATTAATTAATTTTTTTACCAGTTCGACGACCGCTGGTCACCTTCATGCCATACCTAATGATAGATAGATACCGAAATACGTCAAAAATAAAAAAACGTCAAAACTATAATTGGTCTAACTAATTAGTGAATAATAAAATTAGTAGAATTGAAAATAGATATAGTATACGTATAGTTTGTTTAGTAATAGAATACAGCATTGGTGAATTTTAAAATATAGCATAATTTTAGGAGGATCAAGTTTTTTTTAGTATTTATTAGAACTAGTTTTTCAGAAAAGTCCATCTTTAAGTTTAGTTCAATAAAAAGGGCAACCGAAATTTATTTATTCATTAATAGACTCTGCTACGCAGTCCGTAGAGTTTGATGGCAATTCCAGTAAGTTAGCGGTGGAAGATTTTGTGTTTCGTGTGGAGCGACTGCAGCGGCAGTATAAAGCGTCTTGGAATGAGGTGCTAGACAATTTCCAGGCGTTAGTTAAAGGAGCCGCAGAAAGATGGTACTGGCTCTATATTAAGGTCAACTATGTCAAACCCTCAAAGAGGCTCTATTAAAACAATATAGGTCCACCAGATCCAGTATTGAGCTGATGAGTGACATAGTTGAAAAAAAAGCAAATCCCAGGAGAGAGTATTGACGATTTTTTCTTCACGATGTCGCAGATGAGATCTCGTCTAGATATATCTATACCTGAAAGGGAAATGATAAAAATTATTAAAAAGAATCTACGAGAAGATATAAGAGCCAGAGTATACCCTATTGCTGTGAGTTCGGTGGAGGAATTACGTGAAGAATGTGTCGAGGCGGCAAAAGTATTTTGCCGAAAAGATATCAAAAGCTTTCGGGCACCAGTACAAATAAATCGATATTCCAGACACGTGAATGAGATTGTTGAGAAGCCAATTGACACTTTTGAAAGTCCGCATGAAGTATACGAAGAGGTAGCAGCGATCCACATCGACAAAACACCCAGAAATCCGCTTGTTTGCTGGAATTGCCGTCAGATTGGACACTTTTACAAGCATTGTAATTCTGTCGAGAGGACAGTGTTCTGTTACGGATGTGGTAAACCTGATGTGAAGTCTCCGAACTGCACAGATTGCAAAAATAGAAATTTTCCCAGGGGCGATGTAACAGCGAGGAGCCATCGTTCCTTAGAAAACCCTCCGGGTGTGATACACTGAGAGAAAAAAATTAAAAATTTAGTAAAAATGGTAAAGAATTTTGACAAATTTAGTACGCAAATGCGACATAAATATAGTTTTGAAGAGTGTAAACAGAATTATGAGTCGGTTAGAGCGAGGATATTTAATAATGAGTTAAAATTTAAGAAAACAATTTCAAATAGGATTAAGAAATTAAGAAATAAGTTTAAAGAAAAAAAGAAATTACGTAGATTAGTCATTGAAACTATAAAAGGAGTAGATAGGAGAAAGGATTCTCGAGCTTTTGCCAATATTAGTGTAGAAAATATATGTATTAGAGGTTTATTAGATACCGGAGCGTCGGTTAGTTTACTAGGGAAGGGATGTAGAGAATTAGTAGATAAGCTAGGGATTATTTATAACCCAATATTTTCTTTTGTGTCGACCGCAGCAGGTAAAGAGCATCGGCTAATAGGAAAATTAGAATTAAGTACTACATTTAAGGATAAAACTGAGCAAATAATTTATTACCTATGTCCAGATTTAGAACAGAAGGCATATTTAGGAGTAGATTTTTGGCGAGTATTTCATCTAGCCCCAGAAATTTTTGAAGCTGAAGAGCTAAACATGGAAAAAGTGCAAGAGGATTTTAGAGTAGATGATCATAAGTCTAATCCTCATGTACTAACACCAGAGCAACAAAATAAATTAGAAGGAGTTATCGAACTGTTTTCAGCCTTTGAACAGGAGGGCCTAGGTTGCACGTCGTTAGAAAAGCACGTAATAGAGTTAATTGAAGGTGCGGTACCTTTTAAAGATAGGCACTATCAATTATCTCCAGCTGTGCATGAAATTGTATATAAAGAGATTGTTACTATGTTGGAGTTAAATGTCATAGAGGAAAGTGAAAGCCCTTGGTCCAATAGGACGACCGTTGTAAGAAAGCCAGGGAAAAATAGATTCTGTCTAGATGCGAGAAAGCTAAATAATGTAACAATTAAAAATGCTTATCCGTTGCAAAATATAAATGGCATCTTGAGCAGAATTGACGAAATTCGCTTTCTGGCAAATAGAGCTGGACAAAGAAAGTAGGCCTTATACAGCATTTACGGTGGCAGGTCGGCCACTCTATCAGTTTCGCGTGATGCCATTTGGGCTCTGAAACGCTGCATAGCGGCTTTGCAGGCTCATGGACAAAGTTATTCCGCAGAGGCTGAAAGAAAATGTTTTTATTTATCTCGACGACCTCCTGCTGATATCAGACACATTTGAGAAACATTTAAAAATTTTGGAAGAAGTTGCGTCTTGTTTAAAGAGAGCAAATCTCACAATTGGGCTGAAGAAATCTGAGTTCTGCTTTCAGCAGCTGCAATATCTTGGGTTTATAATTGGTGGTGGGAGTCTGAAAACTGACCCCGAGAAAGTTAGAGCAATCAAAGAAATCCGAAATACACCAAAATCTCCGAGAGAAGTGCGAAGCTTTTTAGGGACGGCCGGCTGGTATCGCCGTTTCATTAAAGATTTTGCCTCGATATCTGCCCATTGACCGATACGCTGAAAAAGGCAAAAAAAGTTTGAGATTACGCCTGAGGCGATCGAGTCATTTGAAAAATTTAAAAAAGTTTTGACATCAGCTCCACTTTTGAGGCCAGCGGATTTTTCGAAGATGTTTTGGATCCAGTGCGATGCGTGTGGTTACGGAGTCGGCGCCGTTCTCTATCAACTAAATGATTTAATCGAAGAACATCCAATAGCTTTCTATAGCCAAAAATTGAACGCCTGTCAAAAAAACTACATTGTGACAGAGAAAGAATGTCTCGCGGCTGTGTTGGCAGTAAAAAGGTTTCGCCCATACATTGAGCTAATGCCGTTCACAATAGTTACGGATCACGCCAGCCTGAAGTGGCTAATGTCTCTAAAAGATATAACATTTATAAGATTAGCCCGTTGGTCACTTCAGCTGCAAGCGTTTGATTTCCAGATTGAACACAGAAAGGGCTCTGAAAACATAGTTGCAGATATGCTTTCCCGATTACCAGCAGAAGATCAAAATGTGGATGAGGTAAATTTTGAAGATATTTTTGATTTCGAAACAACTGAATTTCAAAGCGATGAGTATTTAGATTAAACGAATGGAATTCAATCGTGGTGAAGAAACCGGAACCCAGTGGAAAATGTGGATACCACCTAATATAACACAGATTTTAATCGAGAAAGCGCACAATAGCTTAACTTCAGCACACGGTGGGGTAACAAAAACATTAGAAAGGTTAAAGAGATATTTTTATTGGCCTAAATTAACAGCTCAGGTAAAAACTTATATAAAAAATTGCCAAGTTTGCAAAGAAATCAAGCCAACAAATCAAAATCTTCGACCAGAGATTGGTAGCCAGGTTATTACAGAGAGGCCTTTTCAATAATTATATCTCGATTTTTTGGGCAAATACCAAGTCTGGTAACTGCTATATTTTTCTTGTCCTAGACTACTTCACAAAATATACCTTTATGAAGGCTATGAAAGAGCCCACGGCAGGAAATATAATAGAATTCCTTGTCCATGAAGTATTCCACAAATTTGGTGTGCCCGAAGTGATTCACACTGACAACGGCGCGCAGTTCGTATCAAAAAGTTTTCAAAATCTGCTCAACACATACAATATTCAACATTTAAAAACGCCAGTGTACCAACCCAGCAGCAACGCTTCAGAGCGTGTGAACCAGAGTATTTTAGCAGCGATAAGAGCCTATCTCAATGAAGATCATAGAGATTGGGATCTCTATTTGTCTGAGATAGATTGCGCAATTCGTTCCACAGTGCTATTGGTTACACGCTCTTTTTTGCTCTGTTTGGCCAGCACATGTACTTAAGTGGAGCAGATTATAAACTAGCCCGAAAACTACAGTCAGTTACAGACCATCAAATAGTATTTCAAGCCGAGCGAAAGAATGGAATTAGTGCGAAACCAGATAAAAGAAAATATGAATCGAGCCTATGAAAAAAGCGCCAAAAGGTATAACCAGAGAGCACGAATGGTTAAATTTGTACCTGGGCAAGAAGTCTACAGGAGGAACACAGTGCAGAGTAAGTTTGGGAAAAATATCAGTGCTAAATTCTGTAGGAAGTTCCTGAAATGTAGAGTGGTTCGACCTGTAGGTAGAAATATGTAACAATTTGAAACTTTAGATGGGAAAACAGTAGGCGTATATCACGTCAAGGATATTAAGGTTTAAGTTGCAAGGCAATTAAATTTGTTCAATAACGAATTTAATTCGAAGTCAAGTGCAATATTAGGATTAGGTGGTTATTTATTTTAGTATTTATACAAACAAATATGTGTCGTGTTGTCCTGATTTGAAATTGACTATGCAATTTTTACCTTACAATCTGTGATATAGTTTACTAAGTACCTGATAGTTTCTAGCCTAGTTTAGAATTACAATTGTCATATAGAGTGCAATATTAGTTGGTAGGTTTTACCTGTGATACGCCTGTGATATATGTGTTTGCGTGATGTCGTTTTTTTTTTATTTTTAAGGTGCAGAAAAAGTAAAGTGCTTTACGATTCAATTATACCAAGTACCTCGTAGAGAAACCTGAAAACAAGGAAAATTTACACAAAGTAAATGCTTATGTTATAGGCGTGTGAAAGAGTTACTTCCCGTAATGTTGCATGTACGAAGACTGAAAGAGATCAACCCAAGTCCATAGAGCTACCAAAATCCAAGGCAAAAGAAAATAGAGGCGTTACTCGTTGAACATTGAAAGATCTAAATACATATAAGAAAATAAATTAATGACGACGAAATTATTAATATTTAATGATAATTCTGATGAAAAATTAGCTAAAATTGAAATTTAAATTTAACTTGCCTCAAAGTAATAATTTTGCAGGCGTTCGATTGTTTAAAGGCACTTCAGGTGCCCAATTGGTAGAGAAAAGCCAATTCCAAGAAATTTAATAAAGATCATAAATGTATGGGTTGCCACTATGCTCTTTCTTACCTAAGAAAGTTCAGAAGTCGGCTAGGTTCTATGGAGGGGTGAATGAGGTCTCCGATATTGGGGTGGAAATTCTGCAAGTATAGGAAAATAATATCAACAGTTAAAGCCAAAATACATTTACGAATACTTATCTGTTTACACGAATTAATATGCCCGGCTAAATACAGGTAGCGTTTGAGACTCTATTATCTCAGGTGTGGGAGCTCCCCACGTTGGGCTTGTTGATTAAATCCATTAAAAATTTATCCCGCACACCGTTTCCTACCATGCACACTCGTAGCAACCGGAGTTTTGTTGCGGTCAAATTGCTTGCTGGCTTGCTGTAAATACGGCGACCAACCCACACTAGTAAACAGTACATTATTTTAGCGTCTTGTCCACTATTTTTGTGAGTGTAGTGGAAATCTCTTTTTAATACATGTCAAATTATTTCTGAATATAACGTTAAGAACATTTGCCTAGTAATAAATTAGTTTGTTATGTTTGTTTAATCCATAAAATGTTCACACCATTTTTCATGGAGTCAATGGTCACCGTAGCTATGTACCAAAACAATGGCCATGTATGCAGCGTGCTTGTGTATGAATGTATGTGCACAGATTTAAATTATACATAGAAATTTATATACACAAGACGTATGTATACATACATATGTGGCATCCATGAAAACACAGGCTATGACAAAATATTTAATCATAAACAAATGTTCTAAATTAATATCACCCAGCTTTATAGTTTGGAAAAAAATCAAAGATAAATACATGCATTTTGTAGCAATGAAAATATTACATGACTATGTGAGGTCATATTGTTTTTTTTTTCTTTTGTTGCAGCATTTATAGTATAAACTACGAAATATAGATTTTTCTTTATTTGGCACATTTAGGGATGAAACAAGAAATAAACAAGAATAGCACATTGAATAGCAATCATAATTAGTACATTTAATAATAAAACTTTATTTATAATTATTAAATAAGTAAATTTCACAAAATTTTATATTTTTCCTCCAGTCGTCTTTATTGTTGTGTCAGTTTTGTTGCTTTATATTCATTGTTGTTAGCACTGTGTGTAGTGTAATATGTAGTGTAAAATAAGGCGACAAATAAAAACAGGGATGTGCATTTCATTCATAAATTACAAACCCAGAGAAAGCGGTTATATTGAAAAATGTTGAAATGAATGAAAAACAAACTGTTCTAAGTTTCATGACACCCTGGTAGAAGAAAACCCACAGGATGAGAAACGGGAGGGAAATTGCAGGAAAAACAAACATCAAAATGTAATTAAGCTTTTCTGATTTTTGTGAAAAACAGTTAATTAGGAAAAACTGTTTTGATATTAAAATATATTTAAATATTGTACAGAAAATTCTAGAATTTCGAGGCAGAAAAAAGATGAATGGCTAGGCGGGAAAAGAGTAAATTTTTCTTTGGGAAAATTGGAAAATGTTTGGAAGGAAAAACTGGTTCATAGGGAATGTTGATTTTCAGTAGCAATCAGAAGTTACAAATCTGTCAAAGAAAGTGCACACAAATTAAATAATAGTGAGTTAAGTATGGGCAAAAATCGAAAAATTGTCCTGGTGAAAATAAAAAAATTGTAATAAAAACATTTATAAAAAAGGCGTATACGTATGTATACACCTTTTTAAAAATTTTCTACTTGAGTGTATTTCTAAATGATTTTGTTGTAATTTGCTTCCGAAACCACTTGTTATTAAACTAAAGCACAAATAAAGTAGTCATTTTCAACTTCAAGATAAATTTTTAATGCATTTTGAAATTTGAGTGCACTTGGATTTTTTTTTATGAATTTTGAATTTTTTAAATTGGTCGTATATAACAACATACAGTGCCCACTGTGTTAAAAATAGCTGCCTAATTTTTACAAACTTTATAGCCTACAGCCTTTCCTATAACTCATGCACACTTTTTTTGCGGATCCGACTATTAGTTTGGAATATATATGTAAACTTTCCGATGACTAAATAGTTTTATCGGTAAAATTGGTCTTATATAACATAATATAGCCCATAGTGTTAAAAATAGCTGTCTAATTTTTACAGAATTTATTACCTACATCCTTGGTTATAGCCTATCTATATAGTTTTGTGGATCGGACTATTAGTTTGGACGATATAGGGTTTTCGAAAACTTAAGAATTCTATCGGTAAAATAGGTCTTATGAAACAACATGTAGCGCCCACTGTGTTAAAAATAGCTGCCCAACATTTAACATACCTTGTAGACTACATCCTTCCCTATAATTCATCCATACATTTTTTGTGGATCAGACTATTAGTTTGGAATATATTTTTCCGTCACTATATTGGCCTTTTTGCCCAGCATGCGTTGTATCGCCGTTTAAGTCCAAGAGTTAGTTATATGGTTAAAATGTTCCCAAAATATAAAGCTTACAAGATTTATTACCCCGATCCACTATAACAATGTGCAAAAGGAAGGGGACGATCTTACATCCTCTTTAAATAAAGGGCAGATGTAAATTTTCAAAACGCCGACACATATCTATTTTTTTCTATATTCTATCACAGTCATTCGCTCGAAGTCTGCTATTTTTAAAATTTAGATTTTGTTTTACAGTGTTCCTTTTAGTCCACGTCATTAAAATAAGGTTATCAACACGTTTGTATTTTTTATGTTTTTTCCTTTAGAGCACCGCCATTTATCGACTGATTTGCAAAAAATTTATTTTATATAAAAGGGGAAACTGCTCAAATATTAGCTCAAATACATTTTTTTTACTTTTTGTCCCCCTGTACATATTTTTGTATGATTTGTTCATATATTACAACTTATGTGTCAATGTTCAAGTAATTTGTGAAATTTTAGAAAGAAAAAATATTAAAATTGGTTAATTTTGTCCAAAAAATTTTTAATCACTACGAAATATATAAAAATGCAATAATTTTGTTTATTTAATTCATTTAAAAAAATGTCTCCCCTTTGTTTGAAAAATATCTCTTTGGTGGCACTTTTTTCTTCAAAATCCGTCATTTCTAACACCTTTTGAAAATTTTCAACGGTCACACTGACAACAATTTCGCCTTAGTTTCGACGTAGAATACAAAAACAAAATCCCATGAAGGCGAATTGAATTCGCCTATGACACCACCTTGTAAAATTAGTTCGCCTTGCCTTATACGACGTATATTTATCGACGAATTCGTCGTTCGTCCCAGTTAGTCAACGTTCAGGCGATGCAAGTCTTATTGATCAGCTTCTTATTCAGCTGTGAGAAAGACAGAGAAAATTGTATTAATTTCTCCGTCTTTCTCACAGCTTAATAAGTTGATCAATAAGACTTGCATCGTCTGAACGTTGACGTATCTTCCTAGCATTAATTCAAGGTAGATCACCAGGTAGTCGCAAGAGAATTCGCCGTGGAGAATTTACATCTGGGATGTCAAAAAAGCTGATACATTAACTGCACGTCTCCACGCGCAATATTTATTTCCAAACATAAGAAATAACGTCGGCAGAATAACAGCACAAATATGTTCATATATAGGCTTATGTTCTGAGCTATAGAACACGTATTATGGTATTTTACATAAATTTAAAAAATTCACTGTGAATGGATCGATGTTTTTGTCTTTATTTTAATATATTAAATTTTTTTTTTAAACTATTTTATTTTAATTTGCTTTATTTTATTTGAAAAACTTAGTATTTTTACCACAGCTACAAGTTTCTTTTGTTTAATTCACGCAAACAACAAATGCCGATCAAATTTGATAGCTTATGTTCAACATTATATCTTGAACATAAGTTTGAACAATTATGTCGCAATTTATTAGCAAATAAATGTTTCTGCTGTCCACACGTGAACATATGATGTTGGAAATAGAATTTGACAGATGAGAAAATAATTATTTCCAAGTTTATTGCTCGTGGAGACACCCAGTAATACAGCTGACAGACCAACTGTGCAACATTTACGTAAACTGCTGGGCCCTTGCGGCCACCTAGTATGATTTCGCCTTGCATTAATTGAACCTTGTCCATTCAGTCGCCGCGCGACTTGGAAAAATAAAGCGGCGGCGGGTGGCCGTCGATCAGCATGGAGTTCTGTACCTGTTAAATATTAATTGGTTACAAGCCGCTGCTTTATTTCTCTAAGCCACGCCGCCGCCGACTTTGAATCGGCTTAAAGGCTGAGCCGGCTCAAGCAAGGCCGCCGATTCCAACAGCTGCGCCGTAAATTTTATTTGCCTGACAATGTCTATTTCACAGATATGTATGATAAAGTACTAAGTTTTTCGATAAAAATTTTTATATTTTTGCACCAATGTAACGCATTCAAGTCCCGTTAGAACTTATAACATATTTTTCAAGTGAAAAAGCAACAGATTGGCAACAGATTCACACATTTAGCCAGGCCCACTAACTGGGGGTCTCCACGAGCAATAAACTTGGAAATAATTATTTTCTCATCTGTCAAATTCTATTTCCAACATCATATGTTCACGTGTGGACAGCAGAAACATTTATTTGCTAATAAATTGCGACATAATTGTTCAAACTTATGTTCAAGATATAATGTTGAACATAAGCTATCAAATTTGATCGGCATTTGTTGTTTGCGTGAATTAAACAAAAGAAAATTGTAGCTGTGGTAAAAATACAAAGTTTTTTAAATAAAATAAAGCAAATTAAAATAAAATAGTTTTAAACAAAATTAAATAAATTAAAATAAAGACAAAAAACATCGATCCATTCACAGTGAATTTTTAAAATTTATGTCCAATACCACAATACGTGTTCTATAGCTCAGAACATAAGCCTATACATGAACATATTTGTGCTGTTATTCTGCCGACGTTATTTCTTATGTTCGGAAATAAATATTGCGCGTGGAGACGTGCAGTAACTGCTTTCGACTCGTTCGAGTAGTCGTCTCAGTCACTCACTTTTTTTCGTCTGTGAGGCCCACTATCTATCTACTTATCGTTCGCTTATAAGAAAATAAGTGACTTTTTTGACATTTGTTTTCTCTTAGATACCATATGTTTTTACTTAGCGGGCCGCAAATTTGTATGTAGAGTTTTACGTTATCGTTTTCTTGTCGACTTGTCGAGATAAATGTTGTTAGTGGGCCGCAAATCAGCTGTTTTTCGTTAGGTATGCGACAATTCGAAAACGAAAATCATCGTGGGCCTGGCTGATTATTTTTTTGTATAAAAAGACATTTAATGGACGCTTTGAGGTTTAAACGTTTGAACAGTTATACTTGAATTCTGCTGAGTTACAATCCGATCGGCTCAAAATCAAGCCGCGCCGCCGCCGATTGACTTTTGCTATACAAAACAACTTTTTTTAAAATAAAATATTACAATTTTTTAGCTAGAAAATTTTTTTTTAATATTTTCTATTTAAAAAAAAATTTTCAGTATATTTTCATTCAAGCCTACAGATAAGCCGCCGCCGACTCATCGTTGTAAACGCCGCCACCTCCGACAAATGTCCGCGCCGCCGCCGATGAAAAGGCATCGGCGTGGATCTCTGATACACTAAAGTACGTTCTAGGTCGATATAATCTACTTTGAGTCAGAGGCGACTAGCCGCCAGCCGCGCCAATGATTTTTCATGAGCCGCGCCGCCGCCGATTTTTTTTCACTTTTTTGCAGATTTTTGTTCGTGGACCAATAAACAGATCAATGCATCTCAACAGCTGTTTATTGTATACTATCCTAAAGATGTCAAACTGCATATAAAAAAAGCAAAAAATTTTTTATATACAATTATTTTGTTTAACATCTTCACGATTAGTCATTTTTGTTGTCGAGATGCAGACCTAATTATTGTATCATGGTTTTGTTTGCACATGCAATTTTTGTTGCAGCAATTTCTGAATTTGTGGGAGTGTTGAAATAGAAATATATAACATATCTATTCCTCTCTCGTTCTTTCACACAGATATATGAAGAATTGCTGCAACAAATATTTCACGCGTGGACCGTGACTTAGTGAAAATTTATTTCACAGATTATGGAACAGAATACTCACTTTTGATAGCTAAAAAAGGTTGTTCTCATGTGTTATGCAGTTTTACATGTCGTTGTTGTTTTTACTAAGATTGTATGAATGATATAGTCAATTAGAAACCACGTTAGAAAGTAAGATTTGCTTTCTCTTTCATACAATCTTCGTAATGTTGTTGTATAGTGACGGGTCTAGTTAGTTGTCTGTGATTTATTTATTTGATCACATCATCAAATGTTTGCGTAAAGAAACTTGGCGAAGAAAATTATTTCCAAGTAATGGTTCTACATTTTTTTTTCTTATGAATTCATTTATTTGTACAGAAGATAAGTTGTTTACATTTCAATAAGGTCCCAGCGCCTTAAAGGCATTATTGGGACAAGTTGGCAAGTATTTACATAGTACTAAGTACAAATAAAGTTCTAAACTTTTAACTAGGTTTTGGTTAAGAAAAATAACAAAATTATTTTATAGAGAGAAATATTAAAATAAATCTAAAGATGAAATAAAATGTACAATGTATGTATGTATGAATAATATTGTATGAATATAATAGCGTATGTACATATATGTTACAAGAGCGTTTCGAAACTGTTCAATAGCTTTTGTTTGCAGAGCGATTTAAATAATGAAGTACTATGTATAGATTTCAGTTCTACCGGCAAATTATTAAATTTTACACTTCCCACAAAATCAATTCTTTGTTTGGTTGTTTCTAACCTACATCGAGGGGTTCTAAAATTTTATCTATTCCTGGTGTTAAAATGCTGTTGAATTTGAGAAAATGTTATGGTATGATGACCGACGTGGTTAATACATTTAAAAACAAACAAAAGAACTTGGTACTCATGCAAACCATATATTGGTAAAATGGTTTTACTTATTTCCTTAAATAATGAGATAGTTGAAAACGTTATCGGCAATTTGTAAGCTGTTTTTAAAGCTTTGTTTAAAATCAACTTTAATGTTTCTCAAATTAACGACAATAAGCTCAACAAAATTACTACTAGTACAGACTTGAACTTCATATGAAATGCTTTTGTTAATATAAATAGACGAGCCCCCATAACCATCTTCTCTACAACAATGCACTTTATTAAAACCAGGTATTTTGTAAATTTGTGTAAGATTTTCCTGAAACCAAGTTTCCTGGATCGCGATTATATCCGGTAATTTAGGAATACTAGCAATTAAAGATTTGAACCGATTGCACTTATCGACAGAGGAAACGCTCCTGCTATTTAAACTAATTATATTTAAAATATTTACATTCAATTTACTCATGTATGATTCGTAACTAGAAAATCGATTAATATATTAATTTTTAATCATTTTAAAAAGTATTGTGTATTAACACAAACAAGAATATTAATTTTTAATCATTTTAAAAAGTATTGTGTATTAACACAAACAAGAATATAAAGAAAGGTTTTTTTTAATAAAGCATATGCTATTATGAGGAGATATAAGCAGCACCATCATCGCCATTTTCGCTAGAATTTTCGTCTTCTATAGGTATATTACCCAACATAGATCTTCTTCCCCGCCGACTATTTGTAGAAGCTTCAAAAAGGAGCCTGTCAACTTCATCTTTAATTAACTTCGGCTTCGCGGTGTCACTTTTCTTACAATAAATATTGGCATTTCTGACATAAATATGTTGATAGCCAACTGACCTTAATGACTTGGCATGATGAAGTAGATTCAAAGTTTCCTTACTATGATAATCATTTACGTATATGCCTTTCGTTGTTTCGTTTTTATTAAGATTCGATTTGGCCGACATTAGTTTGTCCTTTTGAGTTTTTGACGAAAATTTTACAACAATAGATTTATTTTTATCATTGGGGTTTCGGTTTTTATTCATAAAGTATGCAGATTCAATAGCATTTGGCTCATAACTAACGCCAACATCTTTGGCTAACCTTACAACCGCTTCATTCGCATTTTCCTTCTCCAATATATTTAAGCCATGTATAATTGAAACATTTTTCACTCGGTCGTTGTTTATTATTTTCACAGAGTTTTTTAATGTTTTTACTTCTTTTTTTAAATTTATATTTTCTTTACGCATTTCTGCAATCTTTTTTTTTTTGTTCACATTGACTTCTGTAATTACCTCATCAAATTTGGCAGACATGAAATTTATGGATTCTGTGAGTTGGTCTAACTTTTCTAACTTTTCCAATTTCTTTATATCCAATTTGATGGAACTTAGCTCACGCTTAACATCATTATCACCTTCTTTGCAGGTTTGGCAGTAAAAAATATCTTTTTCATTTTTTACAAGTCTTTCAAACTCTCTTTTGCTAAAATTAGTGCATTGGAAATGGTAACTATTCCCGCAATTATCACATTGAATAAAATCATCGGTATTTTCTTTTATATCGATTTCGCCTTTACAAAGTAAATTTTTTTTAATAACTAAACTGCGACGCGCTTGATTTTTCGGCATTCTTTGTTTTATTAGGAAACCTTATAATCTGTTTTGTATGTTTATTAACTTTTGCAAATTTTTTTTGAGATTATATACGTCGAAAATTTTTAATTATTTTACTTTATTTTAGCGCCGACCAAAATGTCGGTCTATTACCCAGAGTTGCCAGCTGTGATTATTGGGCACTTACTGAATTTACGAATGTACCCAATATGACGATCAAACGAAGTTTGTGATCAAAAATTAATTATCATTAAGAAAAAATTTTAAATAAATATTTTAAAATATAAACTTCAAAAAAATGTATTTCATTTATGTTACACATTACATCACAATCCAGATTTGAAAACCTTTTGAGAAAAACGTTTGAAAGTGAATTGTTGAGAATGCTATGTTTTTCAAGTTATTTTCATATCATTTTCAAACGTTTATCGTTTAAGAAAAGGTTTGATTTCAAATCATTCTTAATTTGAAATTAAACTTTCGTGTTTGTCGGGAAGTTAGAACTATACTAGTTGCATATTACTTCAGACTAGTTGCCTACCTGTCCTATTTTCATATATCGAACTATCGATTTTAACATTAGGTTGTCATATGAACCCAACTAGTTCATTTGTATACAGTTATATCCTAGTTGTTGTAAACTAGTGCTCTTACTAGTTTTTTTATTTAGATTTTGCAACTCTTATAAAAAAACTTTGGCTCAACCGTGGTACAAACACACATTCCTCATATTTCAAGGCACGTGCTCTACCTACTGAACCACTTTCCACTAATTTTTTTAAAAGCTAAAAATATTATATACAAGTCGTATACCTGAATATGTTTTCCTTTTTTATTATTATCGTTACTAGCTCCCAAACAGGTCAACCGATTTTAATTTAGTAAATTTTGTTTGAAAGGTGACTTGATCCAAAATCTTCTAACCTATGAAGAAAATCTGTCCAACCATTTTGAAGTTATCATCTGTTTTCTTCGGGGGTTCTTAAAATTTTTAATTTAATGTTATTGTATAATTGATTGACTCTCTGGTGACAACACTGCTTGAACTAATGGTACGTGAATCAGCAGATTTTTCTTATATGTATAAGGAAAGTTCATTACTAAGAGACAGACAACTATATTGCTCCAAGACTCCAACCGATTCTATGGCAATAAACTTCTCTTTGTTGCTGTATGATATACGCAAATCTTAGAAACATGTATCAGATATGTGATGGAAATCGATTTTGAGAACGAAGCACTTTTAAAAGTAATTTTCAATAGTCTATCCATCCAATTTTATAATTTTTGTAATTAAATTATATATAAGAAATATTTGTGGTAAAGCTCTTTTTTTAAAAAGAAATATTGTTAAAAATCACCTTTTAAAATGGATTCATTTTCGAACCACATACCATTTAAACAGCAGATTGACCCTTTTATGCAAACCGTAAAAATGTCTGGTATACATAGAAAAGAAAACATATAAAAGTGCGGCGCAGCCCATAAAAATATCCAGCCGGTTAGCATACGGCGCAGTCATTTCAGCCGCCTCCGCCGACCATTTTACACTCTCAGCCGCCGCCGATAAAAATACCTCGGCTCGCCACGCTGCCTTGAGTACGTTATGGAAAAAGTAATATTATTTATGAAAAGTCATTGGAAAAAAGTGAGCATAGCTTCGATTCCAGCTATATACGGAATAAGCTATATCAAAAATGAATACGTGTAAGATAGAAAATTAATTGTTGTTATATGTGTATTTATAAAGCTTGGCTATTGCAGAATCCATCAACATATGAGACAAATGTGTGAGGTTGTTAACCAATGTTCCACTCCAAAACATAGTAAAATTCTAGTTGTTTTAAACCCGGTGGCCAACAAAAAGCAATGTGAAAAGATCGTACGTACATATGTAGATATATGATATCAAGGTAGATTTATTTAAATAAATCTGGCTTGATATATTTTGCACAGAATATGGAAGGGAATACTCCCGGCAGTTAAATTGCTGTTGTCATGGTCAAAGCGAATTAATATCAAGTGGCCTTATCATTAAAACACCACATACAAAGTAGGTGTAGGACTGTTTTTATTTGTACGTTGACTGTTCGGGTTAAAGGGCAATATACACAGTCAACATGCTTGACAAGCGTGGTAATAGTATGTGTGAAATTTCGTTAGATTAGTGACACCGACGACGATTGATGGAAAATCTACTTGGTTTTGATTTTTCGTCAAGCACACTTACACGAGTCTGACCATGCTGATTGATTGTGTATTATGCCCTTTATAGTTTTTCTGTTTTTTTTATATAGAGTTTGACTGATGGGGTGTAGTCAGCTGATGATCATCTGTGATGATAAGGCTACCTGGTACTGCATTCGCCTTGGTCATGGTGTGCAGTTCAGACCACGAAGCCGTTCGGCGCATAGCTGGCTTAATAGCCGCCATATTTTAAGTTGCGCCGCCGCTGATGTAATGTGGCTGTAATCGGTGCTCGACTTAGCCGGCAACTGTATATCCAAGGCGAATTCTCTTGCGACTACCTGATGTTGATCTACCTTGTGTATATCAAAAAATATAAGTTTGGTGCAAATATATAATATTTTTTGCTAGAAATACATACCAAGGCGAATTAATACAAGGTGGCCGCAAGAGCCCAGCTGCTTACGTAGATTCTCCACGGCGAACTCTGTTGCGACTACCTGGTGTTGATCTACCTTGATACATACTAAGTGAGCCGGTCGACGTTATATATTCAGCCGCCGCCGAGAAAAGTCGACTTACAGTCGGCGCGTAGCCGCTGCTGGCTACTTTTTGGGTAAGCCGACGCTGATAATCGAATAATATCGGCTTCCTGCTCTGGTCCAGTTTTACATGCAAAATGTTCTTGGGCTGAACTCACACCGAAAAAGAAAAATGGTTTTTGTGACTTCAAGACTACATTAGTTCTTATGAGCAACACACACCAAATTTTATTTTGATGTGTGATAATCATACGAGTGTTTTGACTTATAAGACAAAAATGGTTTGTCGTATTTGGTGTGTTCAGGCTTACTAATGCTGACTTTAGACGACATGTATTTTACATCTGACGTGTCAAATTTCCCACTGCTAAAGTGATACATGCCGTGTGAAACATATGAAACATTGTCAGATGACATTTACAGAAGCAAAGTCAGATGAAAAATGTTCAATTAGAGCGTGTTCTATTTTCATCTGACAAGGCATCTGACATCAGCTGTGTTAAATTATCAAAATTGTGGTTTGGCTGAAAAAACATTTAAAAAGCAAAGAGCGCTTTATATATTTACGAAAATTGTGCAAAAACTCAGCTGTTGTGAACACTCAGAGGTTATGTCAGATGTAATTGCACATGTACGTGTGAAAGCAAATATTATAAACCGTCTGTAAATTGACAATTTTGACAAACATGAGAAGTTACATATGTCTCACACACATAACAAGCCATATGTAAAAAACATGTCTAAAGTCAGCATAAGATAATATGAAATAGATAGACAAATTAGAAAACACAATATAAACAATGTGAATTTTATCAGGTGGTGTTGATTCTAAAACAACTACAACTTTACAATAACATTTGATATCTCCGCCCCTATATCAACGTATACAAATTTTGACATACATACGAGCATCTAATTTGCGGAAAAAGAGTAGAACCGCTGTGCTTATAATATCACCTGTATAAATCCACCTTGATTATAAAATAAGTTTTGCTTTCTCTTATACAATCTTCGTAATGTTGTTGTTAAGAGCTGTTTTACACTATTACCTAGTTTATACGCCGAGCTTATTTGCAAATAAAAACGTAAAATGCTGCCAAATCCTTGCTTATTGTAACTTATTAAATCACTGATTATTCATCTATTTGTGAATATATTTATCTATTTATTATTTTTATTAACAAACATATGTAATAGAGGCAGCCGAAACTTCTTATTTGCAAATAGCGCGTTAATCAGTAATTGTTTTCGTGAGTTAGTAATTTACAATAAAAATACATACTTTGTAGCACTACGTTTTTATTTGCAAATAACTTGCGTATGAACGTACTATATCTCACAAGCCATTCGACTTTTGTAGAAAATACAACCCTGATCAAATTAGTTTATGGCAAGGTGAATTAAAGTTTAAAAAAAGCAATAACAACACATATCAGGGTTACATATTGTGCAGAAGTCGAACAGCATTTCTCTGCATTTTGCGGATTTTTTACTGAAAAATTTACAGTGAAATTTGCAGATTTTTGTCCTTAAATTGCATATATTATACAATGTCATTTCGACAAGTAAAACTAGTGGAAACCTGATCTTATATACATACATGATACGTATATTACATTCTGTGTTGCCAGAAAAGTTTTGCCTCATGTCCCCAATTTAAAGAGTGATGTCCCCAAAAATCCCCATTTCAAAAGTAAAAGTCCCCAGTTTTGTCCCCAAAAAAATATTTTTGTAATAAGCACTATTTTTTAAGTCGTTTGCGTATTTTATTACTTCTAATATTATTATTTTGATTTAGCTATATATGAACCTCTATGTCAGTGGTGGCCATTCTCTCAATTTTCTATACTCGCGAGTATAGGCTGTTTTTTTTACCACCAACACACGTACACTCTGTTTGAGACACTCAGCCTATCTATTTAGCCGCGAAGCACATACACAAACAAAGAATAAGATAGTGTATGCATGCCCACCACTGCTCTATGTCCATAGATATTTTCATATGCATTTTTCACTTCTAATTTTAAACAAATTCTATTTTATTCCACTGTATAGTAAAACCGATAACTTGTAATAGTTAGAGAAATGTTATTTTTAATTCACTTTCTCTCTAGGATAAGGAAACAAAAAAGTTCAGAGAAATAAAATACTATTAAGTGCTTTTTTTAAGAAACCATTACAATTTTGCGATTCTGGAAAACTGAAAAACTCTTGTCTTTATATATTTTGGTTTAATTTTGCACGAAAACTAGTATATTGGTACAAAAGTTTTAATAATAAAATTATATAGTGGAGTTCAGTGCGTGGTCCAAATGGTTTTGCGATAGTGCAAATGATAACATCGTAGCTTTTTAAAAAAATTTCGTATTCTGTTGTTGGATTTCATAAAAAAGCTACGCTATTTTGTATTTTCATTTTCGCAAGACCATTTGCATCAAACAGTGAGCTGCGCTAATATGTTTTATTTGTAGAATAATGCCGCTTTTTTGATTATTATTCTTATTATAATGTGTACGGCATAAGCACCGCGACCCGAAATATTTCTTGTGCAAATATCTGTTGTGAGAGGCTGTATACTTTACTTGGAGTCATTAAGATTTCTTCAAGAAACTTCATTGCATGAGACATTACAGCTGAAATTGCTGTCGTCTGAGACAGCTGTGTCCGGCTAGTACTCTTGTGTCATTTTTGTTCATACAACACCTGAGCCCAGGAACTAGTCTTTTCTTTGCCGTATCCACGTGAGATGCCATAGAAGTATTCCGGTTCTATTAAACTACTTTGGGCTTTCTGTTTGTTAGACAGTCAGCTCGCTCTATCCAGCATGGCCTTCGTGGTCAGGCACGCAGCATAGCGTCAGTTTATTATGAGTGTCATTAAGATATCGTAGGCCATACATTGACAACACTGACAAACTGGTTTTTGATATAGTTCCAAGAGGAAAGTAGGAGTTCATTTAGTTTACATAAACCCCTCCCACTCATTGTAACTCATCTTGATTGGATTATGTTTTAATTAAATGTTTATAGCTTTTTTATTTTATTTATTTGCAATGACGTATGTATGCAATTTATTATATTTTTGTTTTATTTGATTTTTTCTTTTGACAATCGTCATCTGATTTCATTCTACTAACACCTAAAAAAGTAACTGCAAGAAATGTAGTGTGAAGAAAATTAGCGGAGTTCAGTGTTTGATGCAAATAGTCTTGCGAAAGTGAAAATGCACGTTACCGTAGCCTTAAATCCTAGCACATTTTGTTGATATATTTGCACTTTCGCAAGACTATTTGCATCAAACACTGAACTCCACTATATTGTTTTTAATAGATGCAATTAAATTGGCACTTACACCTGAAATGCAATTTCTTAAATTCAGAATTCCATTACAAAAATTTATTTAAACTCGCAGATATGGACACAAATATTTGTAAATACAAAAAAACGAAGACAATATTTTTTTAATTTTTATGCAGTTTTGGATCATTTATATCTGTTAAGAGATGGGGTCTAGTTTGACCAGTCGCAGTACATTCCTATTTCCACAAGTCATAGGACAGATACTTTTGGAACAAGTGACACAAATTTTCCGCAGGGTACTTAATACTAACAGACCTGTATGATAATCTAAAAAAACTGTATGTCTTACAAAGCCAATAAATTAAGTATGAAAATATGCATTTCAACAAATATGTATTGAAAAAAAAAACGTTGAAGCTTTCACTCTTTCTGCACTTGTACACCTTTGCTTCTCAGTCCCTTAGTTAGACTGAAAGCGTTGTATATAATATTAACTAATTTAGATTTTTTTATTTTGAGGATAGGACTGTTTTTTTAAACGATTTATATAACAAAATCAGTTACGTGATGTTAACATTTTGTCCCTACCCAAGAATGATAGAATACAAGATTAAGAAATGCGCAAAATTTCCCGTTAGATGACGTAGTTGGTGCTTTTCAAAAGGTGGCCAAGTCAATGTGTAACTAAGCCTGTATAATTTTATTCGAAACAATGTATGCAATTTTGTAGCAGCCCTGCAACATCTGAAAATTATTAACCAATAGGAACACATTTTGTGACGTCATTGGTGACACATACGCAGAAAATGCCAATTTTACACGCGGGATGTCGTAACCTTGTATTCTATTATTCTTGATCCCTACCATATCTAATATGCAAATCGGTGCTATCCAGCAGACAGCAAAACACCCATCAATGGTAAACATACATGTTATAAAGTGCCTTCCTAAAAGTGTAAGAATTGCTCATGAAAAATTGCTGCAGAAATAGTACTCTGTTTATTTTGTGAAAAACATATGAAATGTATCTATAACATTTTGAGTCTTCATGCGAAATAATCCCCCTTATTCCGTAACTATTTGTCGACGTCACGTCAAGACAATACCAAAGAATTGGTACTTGTCAACTCGCTGTCGTCAAACATTTACTACTATTAACAACCTCTTCCCACTTTCTATGCCTTAGAGAATAGTAAGTAGTAAATTGTTGTCGATGACGAGTAGAAATGTGTAAATTTTTTGGTGTTGTCTTGACGTGACGTCGAAAAATAGTTACGGAATAAGAGGGAATGTGAGCACCATTTTTTCGTGTGGAGTTTACAACAAACACATTTGGATTTTTACAAACGTAAACAATCTTAGCATACTATCAAGGGCTAGTTATGATTGGTTATTTGTCAAATTTTTGGTATGAAAAAACCAAGTTGATCAACATATCGCGCAAATTTGAACAGAATACTAAGCTTATGAGTGCATTTTGCAGCGAAGCGTGTCGTTAAGATTGGAAGACCACGATCACGAATCTAAAAAGCGAATTTTTTATATTCAGTAGTTGTACCTGGTAGAGATGGAACGAATTTTCGATCGATATGGAACGAATTTTCAAATTTTCATCTCTTTTACTAAGACATTTCTTTTACTAAGACAGATAAATACATATTGCAACCAAACTTCTTTAAACTCTTTTTGAACTGAAAGTGATAACAGTTCTCATTCCTCTGAACATCCTATGCCTACGTTAAATTTAGCCTAGTACAATTTATATCTTGATGCATTCAAACAAATGAAATTCATCAAGTTAAACACTATTTAAAAATAATTGAAATGCCTTCCACAAGTAGAAAAAAATTTTTATTAAAAGTACTTATAATGAAAAATCCCCAAATCCCTCCCCACGAAAATCTGTTCCAAATAGAAGTTTAAATCCCCAATTTGGGGACAAATCCCCTCATCTGGCTACACTGATTACAGCGACACCTCGTATGAAAACTGAAAAACGTGTTTGTACTCCACCTAAAAATATTTTTTTTTGTAAGAAATTCCAAAACATTTTGGGGGCGATGACTGTTCAAGGAATACATCAGTCGAAAGTTTTTTCAAGACGTGTCCAATGCACAATTTAACTTTTGCATTCGTAGCACCATAAAAACTAAAATTTTTACAACTCATTTTATATGTATTAAAAAGCGTATTTTTGATTTGTTTTATGACGTTTTCCAAAATATATCAGGTTCGTGAGCTGGTTCTTATCTGATTTTTTTACATTGTCGATTGTTCATAAGAAAACTTATGTACTTTAGGATATCATTTGAAATGTCGTTTGAAGTCGCGTTTAGTGGTGTATAATAATGCCCAAGGCGAATTCATACTAGGTGGCCGCAATAGCCCACCTGTTTTCAGTGACTCACAGCTTATTTGATGCAGCCAATAATTTTTTTGAAAAAATAAATAGTTCGTTCTCTATCGCATACGGTCGAACAATTTTAAGCTGCATGTCAAAATATTTATGCTATGATGATATTGACGAAGAAAAAACAGCAAAAACTTACACCGTTGGTGGCATTTCCTAAAGCAATAAATGTACCCATTAAAATCATCTCGCAGCTTAAATGATGCAGTGTATAAAATCGTTATCGGATAGAGAAATTGCGCACCAAAGATACACGTTTTTGGTTTAGGGCAGTACCTAGGAGCATTTTTCAAGCATCATTGAATAAATAAATTATTAAATTCAAAATATTTTTAAACATAGAACAATGAAAAGATGCAATTCAGTGTGTCCAGGATTGAAAAACCACCTAAATTTTTTTGAAATTGCTGCATTCAGTCCCTAAGCAGTAATTAAAGCTTTCTCCATAAAAATGGAATCGAAAACGCTGATAAATTGCATATAATCAAATATTTAACGATACAGATAACCGGTGGGGTTGAAGGCAGGTTAAGAAATAGCCTAATGGCTGCTGCTCCAAACCTGGAAATATCAGCTGAAAAGTGTTTGGGAAGACAAAGACTCCAGAAAATAATCCAAAAGTTATATCAATTGTAAATTTTAACGGTCCGACTGTCCGAAATATATTATTAATTAATCCCACAAACATAAAACTCATAATAGAGTTTCCTTGAGAAGATATAAGCAGGGATGTTCAGTTGAAAATCGGATGCTTTTGCCGTTGATATTTACGCTAACGATATTTATAGATTAAATTAGGCTTAGTCAACAAAACTCAGCGATTTCGAAGTCTAATATACTAGGTTATGTCATCTCAAGAGAACTCTATTATGAATTTTCTGTTTGTGGGATGTATGAATGATGTATTTCGGACTGTCTGGCAGTGAAAATTTGCGTCTCACAAAAATATTGGACTATTTTCTGTTTTAGTCTTCCCAAACACTTTTCAGCTGATATTTTCCGTTTTGGAGTACTGATAGTGGTGTATTTCTTAACATGAGTTATACACCACCGGCTATCTGCATCATTAAATATCTGAATAGATGCAGATCTATCAGCGTTTTCGATTACATTTTTGTGGAGAAAGCTTTTAATTACTGCTGAGGGGCTAAACGCAGCAATTTAATTTTTTTTACTGGCTTTTGCAATTCTGGACTTGCATCTTTCCGCCTGTCAGTCGATATTTATTGTTCTATGCTTAAAAATGCTGATAAATATTTTGAATTTAATAATTTATTTTGAAATATGCTTTAAAAATGATCCTTGGTACTGACCTACACCAAAAGGGTGTATTTTTGGTGCGCAATCTCTCAATCCGATAACGGCTTTATACACTGCATCATTTAAGCTGTGAGATGATTTTAATGGGTACATTTATTGCTTTGTGGAAATGCCACCAACGGTGTAAGTTTTTGCTGTTCTTTCTTCGTCAATATCATCATAGCATAAAATTTTTCGTCCATATGCGATAGAGAACGAACTATTTAATTTTTTCAAAAAATTTATTGGCTGCATCAAATAAGCTGTGAGTCACTGTAAATGTTTACACATTTGGCCTGTCAGCAGTGTTAATGTATCAGCAAAGACTATAAATATATAAAGATATTGCACTGCCATACATTGTACTGCCACTGCTTAATTTTTGGATGGCCGTATGGCTACTGCCACTTTGATGAAAAATTTCTAAGAGAGCTTATTATTCTCAGAGAACTTACTGCTCTCATAACTTAGCAAATCATTTATAGAGGTGTGTACGTGTGTGCACTTGCATCCGTACACAACCATATAAAAAATATAAACAAAGTACATTTATTCCCGGCGTGAAATAGAAGGAGTACGGATGCCTTCTAGAAGGCCTATGACTCATTCTTTTCGATGTACAAGGCCTGCTCGCTCCATTCCATACTTATATCTTTTTTACAGACGTTGTCATTGCGGTGAAGGTCTTCCGTTTGTTTTCATACAATTTATGTGCAAATAAGCTACGTAAAGTCAAATGTTACCGATGATCTAATTGTAGGATAAGAATACGTGTTTTATTGTTGTACAATAGCAACTATATCGATTCGAACCGGAACTTAATTACTCTATTATCTACATGTAAAGAATTGTAACGCTAAATAATTTTTTCAAAGACACGTAAAATATTTTATATTTATTAATGGTTTAGTGAACAAATTATAAAAATTTTGTCAAATAAACAGTTCTGTTTCTTTTCTTCCCCGAAGTTACACAATGTAAATGCCCCATAAGTTGCTTTGAAAAAAATTTTTAATTTTTTGTAAAGAAATGTTTTTTTTTATTTTGGTAAAGTAAAAATACAGTTTATTTAAAACTTATTTATTTATTTATTTCAGTCTGGATAAAAAATCCTTACAGACTAAGATAACAAAAATACCTATAGTTGTATTGTATAAATATCTAATTTAACAATGAAGTATGTGTAAAACGTAAATATATACAAAATTATCTTTACAGTTTATAAATCACTATTTTACTATATTAATGTGCTGTTTCCACAATGCAAACAAGCGACCTGAGTAAACATTTGTATGGAAACCGCTCTAAAAAGCAAGTGCTTTTCAAACAAATTTCCGACAAGCAATACTTGTTTGCACTGTGGAAACAACACATAAGACAGTTATTTTATTACACTAAAAATTAAGAGTTTAAATTCAGGTTTCTCAGTGCCGAATTCGATAAAAGAATGAGAAACTTTTTGTAAATTGAAATTAATCTCGTTGAGCTGAACAAGGCACGTGTTAAAGTACCATTAGGAGGTATATAAAACGGTACCATATTAAGCAAATCTGGGCAATCAATAAAACCATTAATAATATCATATACAAATAGTGCCGATTGAACTATTCTACGCGATTCTAGAGTACGTAAGCCTATGAACAGGCATTTGGACTCATACGGAACGGAAAATAAGTAAGGTAGCGCTCGTGAAGCAAATTTAAGAAAAATGCGTTGAACTCTTTCAGGACTCCAAATAATGGAAGCATATTCTAGCTTAGATCTTACAAATGAAGTATAGATATGCTTGAGTGTGTACGGGTCAACAAATTCAGAGCAATTTCTTTTCAAAAAACCAAGCATTTTATAAGCCTTGGGTAGTATGAATTCAACATGAGATGCAAAAGACAAAGAGCTATCAAATATAACCCCTAAGTCCAACTTTGAATTTGGCGTTTTCAAATTTATACCATTAATGTTAAATACAACCACAGTAGGAGTCAGAGACCTGTGAAAGGAGACATGTACACATTTACTAATGTTTAGAGTCAGACTATTAAGCCGACACCAATCAATTAGATTATTAATCTCAGTTTGCAAAATATGCGCGTCATTAGTTGATTCCAATTTCATAAACAATTTCAAATCATCGGCATATAGCAGATACCTCGATTTCAAGAAACAGCTACCAATGTCATTAATGAACAAGTTAAATAACAATGGACCATGTATACTTCCCTGGGGTACACCCGACGTTTGCAAATAAGGTTTAGATCTATAACCTTCAATACTCACAGAGCAAATCCTATTGGATAAATAAGACTTAATCAATGTCAGGAAATTGGAATGGAAACCCATTACACTTAACTTGGATATAAGCATGGAGTGTGATAACTTATCAAAAGCTTTTAAAAAATCAGTATAAACTACTTCCACTTGAGAACCATGTTCCAACGCATCTAAGCAATATTCGCTGAAGAGGGTCAAATTTGTTATGGTAGACCTACCAGAATAAAAGCCATGTTGATAGGGAGATATCCATGCCTTAACTAGGAAAAACAATTTTTTGTGAACGATGCGTTCAAAAATCTTTGAAACACATGATAACTCAGAGATGGGCCTATAACAACTTACATCGTCTATCTTACCTTCTTTAAAGATAGGAGAAACTGATGCGCCCTTCCACCTATTAATAAATTCGCACTCCTGAAGCGACAAATTGAAAATAAATGTAAGAGCCGATGGATGTTGAAGTTTCCTTTAATAAATGACTGCTTAAGCCATCACAATCAGATTTTAAAGAATTTTTTACCTCAAGAATTGCTTCAGATACATCAGCCTCGGACAGGACTAAGAAGCCCAGACTTAGTTTAGAAGATGCCGTCGGAGCGGAGATATTATCTATGAACGGCTCAAAATTATATTTAAAAAAGGAAGCGAACAAATTAACAGCATCATAACAAGATTTAGAAATTATTCCATCTAAACGAACTACGATGGAATATCTGATGATTGTTTCTTGGACTTAACGAAAGACCAAAACGCTTTCGGGTTAGTTTTAATTTCCTGCTCTTTAGACAAGATAAACTGCTTATACAGAAATTTATTTAAGAAATTGAATTCACGACGATAGTGTATAAATTTAGCTTTTGATTCGGAATCACCCATATCAATAAACTTTTTATGGAATTTATTGCGCAAATTTTTTTACGTTTTTAGACCACTAGTATACCACGGAAGTCTGTTGGGTAAAAAGGAAAGTGTTGTGCCTAGTACAACTGGCTATAGAAGTTCAGAACGGTTTGTTTAAGTAGGTTTAAAAAGAAATATGACTTAATACATGAACGTTTGGAAAAAATATCATGTTCGAATTCGTACCATTTATGAAGAAATTTCTTGGATATATGTATGTATGTAACTTTTTTCTGTGTACTGAAACCAATCAAATTCAAGTTTTAAAATTTAAGAGAACCAAAAACCAACCAAACTACCAATTTATTTAAAAATAAAATAAATCTACCAGTTTTGTTCTGATCAGACCAAAGTGGCAGCCCTGGCCCCGTGTACATTTGTTGATATAATTTTAATTCTCCTGGAAGAAAAAAGAGATACATATTTGTAGTTCTTTCTCCGTCTTTCTTACAGCTGAATTAAGAGTTGAAAACCAAAAATTATCATGTTTGATTCGGGACACACAGATTTTACCTTTTACATTTCTAAAAGCACTGAAACTAGGAATGGCGGAATGGCGTAATCTTGCATTCTATCATTCTTGAAATCGAGGTACATCAATCAGTTGGTATCTCATAGGTATTATAACATGAATTTTCAGTCCTTTTTTATGTGAAGCATATTAGAAAATTCTCTTACGTATTTTAAACTTAAATAGATCCATCAAGCTAAGAAAGCGTGCAACTTCAGCGTTTAAATAAGGAAGTCACAAAAGTTTGATTTCAATATTTTCTAATGGCATAAAGTGTGTTTAACAGGGGATTGATTGCATGCATTATCAAAGAATTTTACTCTTGAAAACATATTTTTTTTGATAAATAAACTTATTTTTGAATTTTGTGTTCAGTGCCACCGTCACAAATAAAAAGCACCAAAAATTAAATTAAAAAAAGCACCGAGCACTGACTTGAAAAATTTACGCGTCGGAAAGTTGAAAAAGCACTAAAAACGGTGCGAAAAGCACTGAGTTGACAACGCTGCTTCCCGTTATTTTAATTTAATACATTTTGTGTTTACATTTTTAACTCTTTAAAAACTCTTTAGTATCACAGTTACAGTGAATTTACATACTTATATAATTTGACAATAAAGTAAAACAAAGAAGTGTGAATTTAAAACTTGAAGTATAACACTAATAAAACGCTTTAATAAATTTAATAAATAAATAAATTCATAATGAACGAAAATAGAGAAAAAACAATCCAACTTAATAGTGACAACAAAAAGAAATTATCCCCTATATCAGGAACTAAGTGTTGTTTAGAGCATTGTGGAAGATCTAAGAGAAGTGTTCCAAACTTAAAAATCTTTCGTTTTCCATATCTGGATGCCACATTGCTTAAAGCATGGTTAGAAAAGTGCAACTTTGACGAAATTTTTTTGGAAAGATCACTGACATTATATATATGCGAAAGGCACTTTTCGTCAGACTATATTGGGAAGAAATATTTGAAGCGTGGTGCTGTACCAACCTTGAACTTAAGCGACAAAAACGAAGACACAGGTATAGAAAAAGAGAACTGTTTTGAAAGTGGGAATGTTGACTAAATAGAGATTAGAACTCCGCCACGCAAGCGCAAAAGATCGGAATCACCATCAAAATGCACACATTGTCATAAGAATTTTAACGAAAGAAATATTTTAATTTTTAAAAAACTTAAGGCTGTAACGCAAGATAAACACAATTTGGAGATAAAAAACGAAAGTTTAAGAAGAAGGGTCAAAACATTAGAAAAGAAAGTGGTGAACATAAAATTTAATCAAGCCGTTGTTGACAAATTAAATATAAATCCAAACGAAAAAACTTTCTGTAAAATGCTCATGATAGAAAATAGGGAAACAAATGCTCGTTGGGAAGATCATGATATAAGCTTTGCTCAAAGTATTTATTATAGATCAACATCCACATACCTGTTTTTACGAAATATAATGAAATTCCACCTTCCGAGCCCTTCGTCTCTAAGTAGATGGAGCAGTATTAAAAATTTGCAGCCACGCAACAATTTATGCATATATAATGCACTCACAGATACAGTTCAAAAGATGCCACCTCTTGAGAAAGAATGCACTTTAATTTTTGATGAAGTATCTATAAGAAACAATTTTACATATAATAAATGTGCAGATGTTATAGATGGATGTGTTGATCTGGGATATGCCCGAATGAGTGATATGGGATCCCAAGTTTGCGTTTTCATGATTAGAGGTGTTGTAAAAAATGGGAAGTTCGTTTTAAATTATTTTGTTACTACTAGATATACTAAAAAGATATACTAAAAAAACTTGTACTCTCAAATCTCGATATTTTAAGGGGAAAGGGACTAAATGTGCGTGGACTAACGTGTGACTAGGGTCCTAATAACAGAAAATGCTACGACATGTTGGGCGAATCCAGTGAAATCCCCTATTTTGTTTATAAAAACTTTAAAATTTACTTGATGTATGATATAACCCACATTTTCAAGTCGATCAGAAATGCTTTCATAAAGGGCGATTTAAAACACCAGACGGAGTAGCGCGGTTCGATGTTGTTAGAGAAATTTTCGAGCTGGAGAATGGAAAAGCAACAAAAATTACAAAATTAACAACAGTGCACATAAATCCAAATAATTTTCCAAAGATGCGTGTTAGCATAGCTGTCCAAACTCTGAGCAATTCAGTTGCTGCTGCAATCCACTCTGCTAATGAAAATCGTCAGTTTACACGTAGTTCATCAGCAGTAGCCACTTCAACGTGTTTGTTTATAAAAAAGCTAGACAGATATTTAGATTGTTTAAATAGCATGCATTTCAACGATTCAAAACCCCTGAAGTGAGGCATATACTTGAAGAGCTAATTACCTATGTGAAAAAGGTTGAATATATCAGCGGGCTAGTTCAAACGACGAGGGCTATCTTATCTTTATCGGCGGAATTGTTCCAAGAAATTTCTGATTTACTCTGCATTTTAACGAGCCATTTTAACCAAGATCCGTTAGAAAACTTGTTTTCATATATACGTGCCAAAGGCGGTCACTGCAAATACCCTTCGGTTCACGAATTTAATATAGCAGTGGCTAAGCTATTGTCATTAAAGATTACTCAGTTTAGCACCTTATCAAATTGTGCAAACGACGACGCGATGTTTTTACCTATTGATTTTCAAACGATTTTAGAAAATACTCAAAAGACTGGCAGCATATCAGAAAGTACTCACACCCCGGATTTAGATGTCACAGATATATACGATGAAAATGAAGAATATTTTAATGAAGATGCCGATTGTTTTACCTCCGATAATGTGCCAATAGAATTAACATCAAGTCGATATTTTGTTGGTTACATACATAGCTCAACGAATATCTTGCGTTAAATGTCGTATGGATATAATTAAACCAGCTCAAATTTTGTCTTATCCTTCAGAAATGTTTGTTCACACAAAAAATTATGAAAAAGAATCGGACTTGGAAGTGTTCTCTGTTCGACTTATTTTTTTGCAGTTTGTAAGACACATATCAGTCTTCGAAAAAATATTTTTAGAAAACAAAGAAATAAAAAACATAAAAAAGACTATTGTTGAACAATGTGTAAATTGCACCAAGAATTCAATTTATTCGTTTTGGTTTGAAGAAAGTAACGTATGCTATAAACACAGGATGGAGATGCTAAATTTACTAGTTATTATACTATTACGGAAGCATTCCTCATGGGAAACGTACAAATACAAATCATCAAGTACTGAAAAAGTTAAAATTTTGAACCATTAAAATTTGTAAATAGCATATGTATATGTAAACGAAATTAATAAATATTTAATAGCTATCACACATACATAAGACTTCGTTTTATCACAATTGCATTTCATACATAAATATGTATATATGCATATCGTAAGTACACAATTGAATTTTCTAAAAAATGTCATTATAGTTCGGTGCGAATCTATATAGCTGTAATTATACAACAATAAAATACATATTACCCTACAATTACGCAATCGGCAAAATTTGTTTTAAGTAGTTTATTTGCACATAAATTGTATGAAAACAAGACTTCTTTTGCTTTTTGCATATTATTTTTACTTGAATGTGTTTTGAACGAAAAACAAACTCACTTTCCCTGTTACGTACTTCGCCCCCTCATCCAAACAAGCAGAAAATTTTTGTAAATTTCAAATGTACTAAGTGCAAAATCTTTATATATTTATAGTCTTTGGTATCAGCTTTTTTGACAGCCCAAATGTAAATTTTCCACGGCGAATTCTCTTGCGACTACCTGGTGTTGATCTACCTTGAATAATGCCATCAGCTATATATTTTGTAAAAATTTTAAAAAATAAGTGTTTGAGGAGTATTAAAATACTGATGGCTCAGTTGGGCAAGTTTTATGGAAAATTTTCAGACACTGTCCAGCTCACGAACGACAATCGCAAGAGCCTCAATATGCTTTGGGAACACTTATACATGTGTGTATTAAACTGATCTACTCGTACAAAAGCAAAATTGAACGAAACTGAAGAAATTATTAATAACTGTAAACTTCTATACTGAGATCAGTGATTAAATTTTGAAAAGGTTTGATTTTAAAGATCAATCTTTAAAAGGAATAAATCCAAATTTTTAAATCTATTTACGAGCTTAATTATGAGCCATATTCATATAAATTTGTCAAAGATTTATAAACGAAATTTCCTTTGATATGTACTATGAGTAATGCAGTCTGAAATGAGATTAAATTAGTTGCTTTTAAAAATTTTGTTAAAGGAAAGGAATCAAAGTAAAGTTTATGGATTTTTTCCAAAAATTCTGTATTTGGCAAATGAGGCCAAGAACATTTTAAATTGCACGTGGGTTTAGTTTATCAGATTTTTTGCAGATTTTAAAAATAATATGCAATTTTTGCAGATTTTTTACCCCAATTTTGCAGATTTTAGAAGAAAATTTTCTGGCAACAATGGCATCAGCCCATATGTTCGATAATTTTGCTGTCATATTTTAGTGTATTTTACCAATCCACTCACATTTTAATATTCGCTTTGGGTCAATCCACTCACATTTTAATATTCGCTTTGGGTTTTTTCTCATACATTTTTTGACACCACAACTCCCAAAAAAAGTTGCTTTGTTGTATCAATTCGCAGATAAGTATACTTTATAGATCTACCCATGGTAGAATAATATAATAGGTAGCCCTGGAAAGTCAGCTCATTATTTTTTTATTTGCTGTTTTAATGTTACGAACTGTCAAATGTTGTGTATATGTGAAATAACTACGTTGCACACACAATAAAACACGTATGTTTGCTGCTTCTGTTATACAAGCACACACCTATCCTCTCTGATGATATTTGACATTTTCTATCCCAAAATGTACATTTGTATTAGTTATGCGGCTATTCGTTATATTATTCTACCATGGATCTACCCAAAGTCGAATATCCATTGATGCCAACTTTGGCTCTTTTTTACGATATAACAAAAAACGATATGACATACTGTATTGTCATATCGTAAGTTTTTTACGATATGACAACACTAAGATAGACATACACGGTGTTGTCATATCCCCACAGATTTTGGAAAAAAGTTATAGGCCCTAATGGCAAGCAAACCCTTTCAAACCAATAAAAAAATTTTAAAACTGTTGATAAATGACAGTTACGCGAAGAAGGATGTTTTAAACCGTTTTGTCGCCAATCCGGGAAGCGAATATAGCCTTTATTGATTGTGGGCCAAATATCCAACTGTGTACCAAATTACATTTAAATCGGTTCAGCCGTTTGGGGGTGATGCCGTAACAAATGACAGAGTTGTGCGTAGGGGGTTGTTTTGACCCATTTCGTCCCCTCCTGGTCCAAAATCTGGGAAAGAATACAGCTTATATTAATTGTGGGCCAAATATATATCTGCGTACCGAATTTGATTTAAATCGGGCTAGCCATTTATGGGTGATGCCGTAACAAATGACAGAGTTGTGCGTAGCGGGTGGTTTTGACCCATTTTGTCCCCTCCTGGTTCACAATCCGGAAAACAAATACAGACTAAATTAATTGTGCGCGAAATATCTATCTGTGTACCAAATTTTATTTAAATCGGTTTAGCCGTGTAGGCGTGATGCCGTAACAAATGCCAAATGCATAGGGGTGGTTTTTACCCATTTTATCCCCTCCTGGTCCAAAATCAGGGGAGCAGATATAGCTTATATTAATTGTGGGCCTAATATCTATCTGTGTACCAAATTTAATTTAAATCGGTTCGGCCGTTTAGGCGTGATGCCGTAACAAATGATAGAGTTGTGCGTAGGGGGTCGTTTTGACCCATTTTATCCCATCCTGGTCCAAAATCCGGAAAAAATATAGCCTATATTAATTTTGGGTCAAATATCTATTTATATACCGAATTTCATTTAAATCGGTTCAGCCGCTTAGGCGTGATGTCGTAACAAATGACAGAGTTGTGCGTAGGGGGTGGTTTTGACCCATTTTGTCCCCTCCTGATCCAAACTCCGGGAAACAAATACATCCTATATTAATTGTGCGCTAAATATCTATCTGTGTACTAAATTTTATTTAAATCGGTTTAGCCGTTTAGGCGTGATGCCGTAACAAATGCCAAATGGGTAGAAGGTGGTTTTGACCCATTTTATCCCCTCCTGGTCCAAAATCCGGGAAAAAGATATATCCTATATTAATTGTGGGCCAAATGTCTATCTGTGTACCAAATTTAATTTAAATCGGTTCAGTGGCTTAGGCGTGATGCCGTAACAAAAATCTGCAAACAAACAAAGAAACAAACAAGCAAACAAACATACACCTCATTTTTATATAATATATGAATTGTATATATGTATGTAACACTTTTTAGATGTTACCCATAATCTTGCCGAGTGCTACATTTTGTATAAGTTTAATCGAACAAAATTAGCTGTCCGTATTTACAACTCTTGAACTTTAACATAGGTATATTTAGCGTTTCAAATATTGAGTGCATTTATTTCCTAATTGGTGATTTTTAAAGCCATTTGAGCTATTTTCCCCACACCTTTAGGCTGAGGCCACACGGGTGTTTTTAAAACGCGGCGTTTTTGTTTTTATATTAAATTTAAAGTTTTAAAAAATTGAGAACTTTCAAATTTAATATAAAAAGCAGAAACGCCGCGTTTTAAAAACGCCCTTGTGGCCTCAGCCTTACGGTTTGGAAAGGAAGATTGACACCACTAATTATGTTAAACATTTTATTTATTGCCATTTTTTATTGTTATTAAGGTAATAATAGCTTTTATATATTTGTTAAAATATTTTTTGCTCAAAACTACAGACGTTGTGAATAACAAACAAAATAAAACCTTTTTTCTATAAATAAAGTAGTAGTTACCACAGCTGTAAAAAAGGGCAGTATGAACACCTTAAACAAAAGACAGGGTAAATATGCTACATATTTGCATGTTTTTCATGCAACATATTCACAAAAGAACTTGAAAATGTTTCCCACAGTTGTATTTTTTGTACAAACGAACACAAAAATGTAGAATATGTAACATATAAGCAACACATTTCTCAGAAAAGAAATCGCCATAAGATAACATATATAGCACTGTTTATAAAAATGTTTGTTAATCCAAAGTTATTAAATTAGTTTGGCTTAAGTTCATTTTTAATTTAATCTTTCGATCAAATTATTTTTTATTTAAGAAAGAAATTCTAAAGCATGTAAATATT
The DNA here is from genome assembly GCA_956483635.1 of Panzeria rudis. Taxonomy (NCBI): domain Eukaryota; kingdom Metazoa; phylum Arthropoda; class Insecta; order Diptera; family Tachinidae; genus Panzeria; species Panzeria rudis. The sequence goes on from OY101449.1 coordinate 64,732,546, forward strand.
GAACATTCAAAGAAAAATTTGGCTGTACGGAAGGTTGAACTGACAGCTGTTTCTTGACCACCAAGTCTACTCATCAGAGTCCTTTACCCACACTACCACTGACAGTGGCAACAACACTGTAGCGAAAATCCTACTAATATTAGTATGCTCATTTAACACACTGTCGCCATCTTGTGGTGAGTCGCACCTTATTGAACTTTGTCTAAATGTTCAGAACTTCACTAACTGTCTCTTTCTTAGCATGTTCAACTATTTTAAGCTTTTTCCATTTCGGTCTTACCAGCGTGGAATATCATCGATATTCTCAATGTTGGGATTTTATGGAATGTTTATTTTGCCCAAGTTTTTGGAGCAGTACACATTCATGTTTAGCTAAGTGCCTTTAGAGTTTTTAATAATTGAGTTATTATTTTTAGTCGAACTGAATGGTTTTTATCCAAAGTTATTAAATTAGTTTGGCTTAAGTTCATTTTTAAGTTAATCTTTCGATCAAATTATTTTTTATTTAAGAAAGAAATTCTAAAGCATGTAAATATTGAACATTCAAAGAAAATTTTGGCTGTACGGATGGTTGAACTGACAGCTGTTTCGTGACCACCAAGTCTACTCATCAGAGTCCTTTACCCACACTACCACTGACAGTGGCAACAACACTGTAGCGAAAATCCTACTAATATTAGTAAGCTCAATTAACACACTGTCGCCATCTTGTGGCGAGTCGCACCTTATTAAACTTTGTCTAAATGTTCGGAACTTCACTAACCGTCTTTTTCTTAGCATGTTCAACTATTTTAAGCTTTTTCCATTTCGGTCTTACCAGCGTGGAATATCATCGATATTCTCAATGTTGGGATTTTATTGAATGTTTATTTTGCCAAGTTTTTGGAACAGTACACATTCATGTTTAGCTAAGTGCCTTTAGAGTTTTTAATAATTGAGTTATGAATTTTTAGTCGAACTGTATGGTTTTTATCCAAAGTTATTAAATTAGTTTGGCCTAAGTTCATTTTCAATTTAATCTTTCGATCAAATTATTTTTTATTTAAGAAAGAAATTCTAAAGCATGTAAATATTGAACATTCAAAGAAAATTTTGGCTGTACGGAGGGTTGAACTGACAGCTGTTTCGTGACCACCAAGTCTACTCATCAGAGTCCTTTACCCACACTACCACTGACAGTGGCAACAACACTGTAGCGAAAATCCTACTAACATTAGTAAGCTCAATTAACACACTGTCGCCATCTTGTGGCGAGCAGCATCTTATTGAACTTTGTCTAAAAGTTCGTAACTTCACTAACTGTCTTTTTCTTAGCATTTTTCCATTTCGGTCTTACCAGCGTGGAATATCATCGATATTCTCAATGTTGGGATTAATTGAATGTTTATTACATAAAAACTGATTGAGATAAAGTCTTCAAAAGTCATTACTTAAAAATTACCAAAGATGCTTAATTATTCAGGCTTAAGCTCGTTAAATTAAATTTTTCAATTAAAATATTTTAATTGAGAAAGGAATTTTCAAAGCATGTAACAATTGAAAAGGCAAAGACACGTTATTGACTGTATAGGCATCGAACTGAACATCATGATATTTCGAGAATAAAAAACTTCTCATCATTAAAGCGCTTGTTATACCTTTTTAACGTGTGAGGATGATTAAGTCAAATAGGTTAGGTTGAACAGGCTGCCGGTTTCTAAAAACTGGCCCACTTGGGTCCTTTGGTCCCTTTGTGATGATTAAGTCAAGTAAGGCACTTAGCAACAAAAATTTTCGATTATTAAAAAAATTTAATTCAACGATCTTAAGCCTGAATAATTAAATATCTTTGGATTAAAACCATAGAGTTCGAATAAAATTCATATCTTCAATTTAAAAATTTCTTCATTAAGTCTTGAAAGCGAAAAGCTAAACCTAATTTTGTGCCGGACACATGAAACATAAAATTCTTAAGACCTGACTAAAATAAATGATAATTTTTGCAAAAAAACCGACTACAAAATAGGCGTGGCACCGCCCCATATTCTATCATCATGCACTTTTAGGAGAACTAATTTTATATGCGAAGTTTCATAAGAATCGGATAATTAGAAGTAGTTAAAATTAATATTTACTTTTCATGGGCGTGGCACTGCCCACTTTTCTCACTACAATAATGTATTGTAACGATAACTAAATGTGTATGCAAAGTTTCACAAGAATCGGCTAAGTAGAAGTAGTTAAAATGCATATTTACTTTTCATGGGCGTGTCATTGCCCACTTTTCTAAACATAATGTTTTGTAACGATAACTAAGGGTGTGTGCAAAGTTTTATAAGAATCGGTTTAGTAGAAGTTGTTGAAAAAGAATATTTACTTTGCATGGGTGTGACACAGCCCACTTTTTTAATCCTGATGTATTATTTAAACAGAAGCTTAATGTGTGTGTACAGTTTCATAAGAATCGGGTGAGTAGAAGTAGTTAAAAATGAATGTGTATTTACTTTGTATGGGCGTGACCCTGCCCATTTTTCCACGGGACCAATCTGAAAGCACATCCTTATAAATAAAGAAAAAAAATCTGAAATCACTTCATAAATGGCGGAGTTTTGAGGGAACATACTTAGAAAAAACATGACGAATTTATAACCTTTTTTTTTTTTGAAGTCGGTTAATAAAATAATTTTTCGCTTCTTCCTTGAAATATTAATCATCCCCAAGTCTTTCTGTATTAAGCGTTACGAACCTTAGCCTAATAATCAATTTGGATTCACAAGCAAATAACTTCGAAATAATAATATTAATAACAAATTAAGTAAAGGGCGACTTTGGCTCGCACACGAAGGGTTCCGTACTTATACACATGTGTATATCTTTTTTTGTTTTTGCCCCTTTTTTCATTTTGGCAGTTTTTTCGTTGTGCTTTTTTGTTTAATTTTAGTTTTTTATTTTAAAGTATTTATCGTTTTTTTTTCATTTTTTTGGTTTTGGAGCTTTTTTAATTTTCGTGTTTTATTGCGATTTTTCGTTTATTGAAATTTTTTTGTTTTTTGCCGATGTTTTTAGTTCTGGCGATTTTTTGGTTTTGGCGTTTTTTTTAAGGTTTTTTCACTTTTTGACGATATTTTTAGTTTTAGCGATTTATTTTAGTTGTGGCAATTTGTTTTTGGTGATTTTTTTAGTTTTAGCGTTTTTTTGGTTGACACTTTTTTCGTTCTGGCAATTTTTTGTTTTGGCGTTACTTTTAGTTATAGCGATTTATTTTAGACATGTCGCTTTTTTCGGTTTTTTGTGATTTTTTTGGGTTTTGACGATTTTTTTGGTTTTGACGCTTTTTTTGGTTTTGCGCTTTTTCCGTTTTGGTGTTTTTTCCTTTTTTGACGATTTTTTCGTTTTTTGATTTTTTAGTTTTAGCGATTTTTTTTGTTGTAGTGTTTATTTTTTTCGTTTTTACGACTTTTTTCGGTTTTTTTTTTGGGTTTTTTTTTAGTTTTTTTGGCGATTGTGATATTTTGCGCATATCTATATTTATATTATGTATTATGAGTATGAGCAAATAAATAGCATAATACTCAAGTTCGTGCAAGAATTTTTTTAAAATTTAAAAAACATAAATTTTAGCAATTAAAAAAAGCACGGAAATATTGTTAAGTTAATGACAAATGCTATTGAAATTCATATTTTTTTTCAATAAGATATTCTTATTGAACATAATGCTTATTTATTTTTTATGTGTAGTGTTGTTCTGTACAGTTTTATTAATTCTTTCAAAATTTTTGAAAATTTTCATCTTTGCAGTTTTTGCGAGTTTTAAATAATATTAGACTTTGCTATAATGCGGCTGTTAGCTAGTTTTTGTGAATTTTCGCCATTTTCGCTGTTTTTTTCCCCAATTTTTTGCATTCTTTATGGTTTTAGCGATATTTAATCAAAATTATGGCTTGTTTAAAATTTTGCAATTTTTCGCTATCTGCACGACAGCGTAATTTTTCCACAGGTTTTTCTTTCTTAAATTTTTATTACGTTTTGTAATCTTTAACAATTTCTCAAGTTTTTGCGAATTTTCATAGTTTTTGAAATTTTTCCCGAAAAATTGACTTCGTTAAATTTTTAGCGAGTTTTAATCAATTTTAGGGCTTCGAAATTTTCGTTAAAGGCATGATTTATTGAAAGTATTTTTTTCTGGGAATATTTTTCCCTTTTCCGAATGTGGCAAAGCTTCCTTAAATATTTACGTATGAAATAAACTTAAAAAATCTCCATTCTTGTCAAACAATTTAATGTGGAAGTACCTTGTTTTTTATATCATGCTTTTAGGTATAAAGAACAATACTGTATACTTTGCAGAAAAGAAAATTAACTTTCATCTAACAGAAGAGCAGCTCTGCGGCTTTATTGAGACGATTTACACATCGTCAGCTTATTATTGGTTTGGCCCACTGACCATGCTTGAAAAAATTAGTTAGTAGGGGATTACATATATTTTGAATGTCTTCTTTCCAAATTCAAACTCCGTTTCATGAAATTGTTAATGTTTTCTAAGATATCAACCATCAGCTATAGTTCATATACACAACAAGAATTCTCGTTTTGGCTTATACGTCACTATTTGGTGTAAGCAGAAGTTCTTTTTAGCAAATTTAAAAAAAATCCATAAAAAAGCATTGCAAAAGCAGGAACATTAAAATCAAATGACGTCGATAAAATTGCATACATACAAAAATAAAGTAAAGTTAGCAAAAAATATAAAAATTGCATTTGGCTCGATACGGGTTAATTTGTTTGAAATATTTTCACACCAATAAAAACTCACCTCATAGCCCTTTGAAATGATACGTATATCGTTAATATCCGTGCTATATTATACAAGTTATGTCTCATTAAAAATAAAAAATTTGAACCCTGTAACTCCGGAAAAAAGAAATAACAATATTTTCCAGTCATATAAGACTATTATGCCATTGTTTTTTTCTTTAATAGTTAAAACTTTTTGTATTCAATATGTGTTTCCTTACAGTGAGTTTATACCTGATAAATTTTTATCATGATAAATGTCAAATCATTATCAAGATAAAATTTTATCATTTATTAATGTTATTGCAGTGTCTTGACAATTTGTCTTGATAAAAAACGTAAACTGTTTGACGTTTTAATTTATTTTCAAAAACTAAAAGTTTTACAATATTTATACAAAAAAATTTAGGAATAAAGAAAAATAAAAGTGCTTTAATTAAATAGAACCAGTTTAATAAAATAATAAGTGAAATAGTGTATGGATAGTGACAAACTACCTTCACGGCGATAAAAAAAATCGTGATTTATCATAACAAAAAAACCACAACGTCTTCGCAACAAAAATTAGACGACTCTCTGCCGATGTTTTGTTATATGTTACCCTACGTCTATACCTGATATATTTTTATCATAACAAATAACAAAACGTCGGCAGAGCCGTTGTCAAATTTTTGTTAATGCAAGCATACATGCGAACACGTTGTGGTTTTTTTGTTCTAATAAATCACAATTTGTTTGTCGTCGCGAAGGAAGTTTGTCACTATTCATGCATTATTTCACTTATATTTTCATTTAACTGCTATTATTTAATTAAAGCATTCATATTTTTCTTTAATCGTATACTTTTTTTTTTTAAATGTAAAAATTTTAGTTTTTCAAAATAAATTAAAACGTCAAACTGTTTGTTTACGTTTTTTATCAAGACAAATTTGTCTGAGCTTGAGCTCTGACAAAATTGTCAAGACACTACAATAACACTAATAAATGCAGTCTATACCTGATACATTTTTGTCTTGATAACGATTTGACATTTATCATGAAAAAAAATTTATCAGGTATAGACTCACTCTTATGAAAATTTTTTATCAGGTATAGACAGCAAGTTAACAATTCACATCTGCTTGTATGGATATGCAGCAAAAAGAGGAACATTTGAAAAATAATTGCTTATGCAAAATTTGGTGCTTCGTTTTCAATAAAAGCTTAATAGCTTTTAATTATATTTATGACCAAGCAAACTACTTTTCAACACAAACCTTTTGCATTACCTTATAATCGTTAAAACATTTACTTACTAGTAAATAAACGAGACATTTGTTGCCTTATCACAGTAGTGATGCCTGCGCTTATAATACAGATGATCCGTAGTTCAACCACTGGCGAAGCAAAGTGGATTTTTTAAATTATGGGCATACTAGAAAAAAAGTTGTGAGGTCGTATCAAAATATTTGTACAGTAGACCACTAAGTAAAATACTAAAACACAACAATAACTTGAAATGATACTTGTAAGCTAAGGTGGTAAGTCCTTGCCTCTAATGACATCCTCATATTAAAGTAATTTGTTAAAACTCCAAAATAGAAGTAGTGAATGGTATGTTTATTATCATTTTAACTCATTACTTTGCTATCAAAATTTTTGGAGGTACCCTGACTGAACTTTTAAGGAATAATTACTGACTTGGTCATCCATGCACTTGAAAAAGGAGCTAACTACCACTAAATCAGTATATTTATATTAAAATATTAATGTATTATAGCGATATTAGCGTAAGAAAAATATAATAGGAGTTTATGACTTGATTGACTTCTGAGAAAAATGCATATATATAAATTCACGATCATTTTTAGGTTTATTGTTTGTTAATACTCTGTTACAAAATATTAAAAAAATATTCTTCAAGATCAATAAATAGTAGTTCAAATATTTCATTTTCTGAAAAATTATAAAGTTATGAATCGTCAATATGTAAGGAGCTCTACGGAAAAAATCGTCAATCGTCATATTGGTAAATTTGCATAAGAAAATCGTCAAAATGACAAAAAATTGTCACATCTAACAGCCCTGGGGCTCAATTCTGGTTCTGTGATAATGTGAAATGAAAAAAAAACTTTGCATATTAGTTTTCATCATTACTTTTCACTTTATCTTTTCACAATTATACATTTTCTGATTCTCGTTTGAATTATGAAAAAAATGTTTCATTCCATATGTACCTGTGAAAACTTTGGTACTAGGCAGCGTTGTCAACTTATAAATTTCAAAAAGCACTGAAACCACTAACTAAATGCACTAAATTAAAAATTTTTCATTTTATTTAAAAATAATATGTCTTTGATCATCTCATAAAGTAGAATACACATTTTTTGATGTATTAAAGGACATATCTTTAAATTATACAACTTTTGAAGTAGATGGGCGATATAATGGAGTAATAACAGAAATAAAAAAGAACAAAATTATTGTAATTTATCAAAATATAAAAGTCGCTATAGATATATCTGAAACTAGAGCTTATCGGAAATATTTATGATAATATCTGAATTCAGCGGATAAAAATATACATATGGGCAAATCCTGCGCGATAAACGCTACATTCGTACGCGTTTTCACATTAAAATATAAACATTTTGTAGTATGTTTCCACCGGCATGATTTCGACAACTCATGGTGATTTGAGCAAATCAGGTTGATTTATATATGATTTACCATACATTTCGCATACGACGAAATTACCTCAAAGTAGGTGATTTATATTAAATTATGTCGAAAATACTCTGTTTATAACTGGATTTATCTATGCAACCCTGCGTTGCTTTTAAAATAACAAATTCCATTCATGGGTCATCCATCAATTGTGATTCGAAACAATTTCGAAAAAATTACATTAAAGAATATTTAATTAATTTAAATGTCAAACTATATATGGAAAAAATTCAATTACAACTGCTGCGTACACCTTATAAAGTAAGTGCATCATTTGACTACGAAAATTCGTACACCAAATCACTTCGAAGTACTTTACCTAAATCTACGTAATTTAAAGTTGGTGGAAACAGAATATTATGGCCTTTCAGAAGAGATACCTTCAACTTAGGCATGCTGCTTAGAGGGATTTAATTGCACTTTCTAATGGCATAAAACATAATTATTTGAGTTCGATGGAATATTCGGTTTCAGATTCGGCAAAAATTGTGGTTTCGGCTGATATTCGCTTTAGGCCAACTTTTTGGCCGAATACCGAAACTTTTTATTTTGTATAAATAAGAAATTTAATCGAAATGGTATTTTCCAAATGGCATAAAACATAATTATTTGAGTTCGATGGAATATTCGGTTTCAGATTCGGCAAAAATTGTGGTTTCGGCTGATATTCGGTTTAGGCCAACTTTTTGGCCGAATACCGAAACTTTTTATTTTCTATAAATAAGAAATTTAATCGAAATGGTATTTTCCAAATTTAAAATATGTCACCGCGCCATGAATCTGTTTGCCCGTCCCATATCTTTTCAAATTGATTGACAATTTTACTTAAGATACGTTCACATCTATCAAATATTTGACAAAATAAGCGTATCCAATAATTTCTGGTTTAATTTTTTTAGTTTTTTAAAATGAAGATGTGTCTATTTGGTAAAAAATTTAATACACAATCAGTATTGTCTTTTATCGTTTCATTTGTCGGGCATACACGCGAAATATTAAAGAAACGTTTACCGAAAAATAGTGGTTACGCTTATTTCGGCAAATATTTGATAGATGTGAACATAGCTTTAGGCCCCTATTATGATTCACAACTAAATTGATAGTTGAGTGGTAGTTGTCAAATTCTCATTATGAAATACAACTTCATCAAAGCAGTTGTCTCAGTTTTTTATCAGTTGTGTTTTGGTTTTTATTTCCACTATTGTGTTACTTTTAATTACTTTTAAAATGGTACTTTTAAGCGCCAATCTATCCCATTTGTCAACCCATATTGTTGCCATATCCATAAAACATAAAATCTCAACAAAAAATGGTAAGGTCAAAGCTAAAAATATTTAAAATATTTTGTGATGGCTACTATGGTTTCAAAAAACAGAGAGTATATATAAGAACCTTTTTTCGAACATTTTTTCGAACATTTTTTCGAAGACAACTAAAATTAGTTGTCAATCATAATACAAAAAAAAATCGTTGAGTTGGGTTGTAGCATTGACAACTCAACCTAGTTGAGTTGTGAATCATAATAGGGGCCTTAGTTTTATAAAACGCAACCAAAAGATGTACAATAGAGTGGCATTTAAAAATTTATTTTGGATTTTCCTAATGTTCCGGCGATTTTTAGAGGCACTTGATGTAAAACTTATATGGTGAAAATTTGAGCTGAATCGGATAACTCTAACACGTGCCCATTTGAGGTCAAAGTTCAAATATTATGGAATCCACTATAATTACGTACAAATGCTCTAAATACGAAATTTTTTCGATGATATAGTTTAGGTAACATTTCTTATTATAAAATCATTCTTTAAATTAAAAAAAAAAATGCAGTGTCTTTTCAGTAATTTTTTACCAAAGTTTGGCAAAAATATTTTGTTAGTACAGTGCGAGCTCGATGATCGCAACCACCTATTATCGCAACTGCTCGTTGTTTGCAACCACCAAAATTTTTGCATTGAAGTCTCTATAAGCGCAACTATCAGTCTCGGTTATCGCAACTTTAATACAGAAATGTGATTGTTCGATTGTTTGCTTTTCTACGTCGCCTTTGGACATAAAAAAGATGCAAAAACTACAAAGTACATACATACATACGTTTGTTTACTTTTTTTTTCGTGTGTACAGCGGCCAGTAATAAACTGTTTCTTTTCATGAATTTTATTTTTAAGTTTTTTTTAAGGCGAATTTTTGAAGTTTCTATTTAATTTTCATATCAATAAATAATTACATACATTATGTATTAAAAATTGAAAATTTTGAGCTTTTACTTTATATGTAAAATTGGGGGTCGGTTATCGCAACTTTTGCGATTATCGCAACCGGCTGTGGCAGAATTAGTTGCGATCATCGAGCTCGCACTGTATTAACAAATGATGGTCATTTCGACCCCCGTGACGCAAAGGATTGATTAAAAATAATAAAAAATGCTACTTAATATATATATAATAAAAGTGTCAACGACTTCATACACAATCAGCGAAAAAATTTAGTTTTTAGAGCATTTGTATGTAAATATAGTGGATTCCATAATATTTGAACTTTGACCTCAAATGGGCACGTGTTAGAGTTGTTCGATTCAGCTCAAATTTTCACCATTTTTACATCAAGTGCCACTAATATACATAGTAACATAAAGTATTCAACTGTTGCCGAAATAAATAGCATAAACTAGGGAATGGTAAACCGATTTCGATTCCAATCGCAAATCTAATTTATGTTATAATAAATCGATTTTTCGCAACCAAAACTACTTGCGGTTTTGCACTGAAATTAAATATTTGTCTTTTAAAAAAGATTTTTTTAAATAATTTCAAAATATGAAGAAAGCTCATTTTCCATCTTCAAGATAAATTAAGCACTGTCGAGGAAAATTCTTTATTGTGTATAACATCGATGAAACGGGTGCGTAAATCAAAAACCTCCACTGTAGTAGAAATGGAATCGTATAAACTTAGTGTCAAAAATAGGTAAATATTCCGCATTATATCTAGTTATTCTGACTCAACTTTTTGATTGGTGCTCTTGTAACGTCATCAATAGAGTGATTAAACACTTCTCAATGTATCCTCCTTAATATCAGTTAATTCTAAAAAAGTTTCGGTAAGTTTCGGATTCGGCCGAATATTCGGCTTTTTTGGCGAATATTATGTTCGATTCGGGTTCGGCCTCAAAAAACTGGTTTCGGTCGGACTCTAATAATTACACTGTGCATGAATTCGACACTATTTTTTTCTGACAGAAGAAACTCCCGGCGGGTAAACTTAATTCGAATACGCCGATTTCAATGGCGTTTACCGTTTTTCAATGTTAGCTCTTAAAAAAGAGATATTTAAGATTTAAAATTTTAGTTTTTTACCATTTTCATTGGATTACAGACGCAATTCTTAAGATAATTAAACGAAATTTGATTCATAAGTTAGTCATACACTACAAATATACCTAACTAAACTTTGAACAAATCGGTCCATGTTTACACCTAGTCTTCATACAAGCACCCGCCAAATTTTCACTTAAATGTCGATAGATCTCATGAATTCTTTTAGATTTAGCTCAAATTAAATATGTAGATAGCTTATCTTCGTAAAACTCATATTGTGAAGTTTGAAGGGGATCGGTTTATCGGTATGGTCGCTACAGGTCAAAGAGCGTATACAAACTACGCACAGTGGCGTAAATTAGAAAAAAAGTGGTAATAAGTATGGAACTTCTAAACTACAAAATGGATTTGCATTAAACCTGAACTGGTTTCAGAGGAGGAGTTAGGCTTTCAGAATCGTGTCTTTTTAAGTTTTTAGCTGCATCTGGGCGGAGCTACAATGGCTGAAAGTTGGCTACCTCGGGTGTGAAAAACATTGTGCGACCTGTAATTTTCGCAAATATTAAGTGATTTGTAAAATTTTTGGCGCGTTGGATTTTGCTAGACAAAATAAAGAAACAATGTGCTAACAAATTTTTTTGTATCTTTTATAGCTTAAGAGATATTTCACTTCGAAGTTAAAATTTTGAAATTTATTGCCTCGACTTTTTTCTGGTTCTTTTCGCTCTGATTTTCTATAATATAAATCTAAAAGTTCATGAGATCTATCGACATTTAGGTGAAATTTTTGCGGATGCTTGTATGAAGAGTAGGTGTAAACATGGACCGATTTGTTCAAGTTTTAGTTAGGTATATTTGTAGTGCATGACTTTCGTACAATTATCTTAAGAATTGCGTCTTTAATCCAATGAAAATGGTCCAAAAACTGAAATTTTAAATCTTAAATATCTCGTTTTTAAGAGCTAACTTTGAAAAACGGTAAACGCCATTGAAATCAGCGTACTCGAATTAAGTTTACCCGTCGGGTGCTCCTTCTGTCGGTTTTTTCGACTAGCATAGTGTCATTTAACACCTACTTGTTGCGAAATAATTGAGCACAAAGTTTTGTGACGCACGTGGAAGTAACTTTGAAAGTTGAAGTGTGTTTTTCGTACTTATTAGCGAATTTTGTATAATAAGGCACACAAAATCTAACTC